>OX327015.1:8385028-9609401 GCA_946800695.1 Geum urbanum
GTCCACACCGAGATCCGAAAGCCAACATAGCCACATCTGACTCATCAAACCTCCACTGATGGTATCCGGATCTGAAATCAATCTTCAAAAAGACTGAAGCTCTCACAGGCTGACCAAACCACTCGTGAATCCGAAGCGGAGGATACTCACTCTCCTCTGAAGCAAATCGAGCTTCCGGTAGTCAATGCACCACCTCGTCAAATCGTCCAACATCCGTACACGCAATGCAAGAGCACACCACGCACATACGCGGTATCGTATGAAATCTCTTGAAACCTCCTCCAGCAACTCCTGGAGTCGAAACTATAGCTCCATCAGCTCCGCTCGCTCCAAACGACAAGATGCCGGTAAAATGAGTCCAGCGCCTGGTACAAGCTCAATGGTGTAGTCGGTCTCCCGCACTAGAGGAACACCTGGTAACTCCTCCAAAACACACCTGGAAACTCGGGAACCACCACAATGTCACCAATGTCGGACACAGCAATCATAGTATCCATAATATGAGCTAGGCAAACAACATAATCCGTCTCCACCATCCACTTGACCATCACTGCTGAAATCACACATGGCAACAACATTTTCTTCACACCGCGAGACGATACCTCGGGGAAAACTCTGGTCGTCGAAACACAACCACCTTCTCGAGGTACTCGAACACAGCCAAATGCGTCGTCAGTAAGTCTATACACATAGTCACATCAAAACCACGATGTCCAGCTATAACAAATCCACGGCTAAACCATATCCTCCAACAAGGATCTCGCAACCTCCGGATGGATGCAACACTCGAAAGTGGTAATGCAGATACATTAGCTATGGATATCAAACAACAGTAACCTTGGAGAAAAATCTGTCCTCAAACAAGGTCCTGGCACGAACCCCAATGTGCCCAACTAGTCGCCCACGTCATATGCGACTTGCTGAAGAACTCGTCAAAAGTGTACATTGGTCAGTCCGCAAGAATAACATGAGGATTTCCTCGTAAATTCTGGGCTACCGAACCGCTAGATCAGCTGGCTAAGGCGCTCTCTCGTAACGTGACCCTCCTGGCCACCGAAACAGCAACTGAAAGTGCTCCTCGAACACAAATCACCGCAACACCTTCTGCGTGAAAGGATCACCAACGATCACCATACTCATGCCACAGGAGCAAGTCCGCTACTCTGTGATCTCCGCAAGTGTCAAACGGATCCTCTGCTCGATCTGATGACCCTCAACATAATCGAAAAGGCCACAGCCTGATGAAATCACTGATCCCAAAGTGTCTGAACTCGACCTCATCAACATCTCGACTAAGTCCACTTTCCTCAAACCATCACATCGAAACCCGCGCACATATTTCCCTCACAATAGCCTCACCACTGAGTGTAGCACACTAAGCTCCTCATGGATGTCTCGAGGCACATCAATCAGAATCTCTCTGATGCTCAGGTTCAAACTCATCTCGAACCTCGTGCACTGCTTCCTCTGAAGCCACATAACACGTGCAACCAGGGACAAACATATGAACATTACATCTCAGCCTCAGGTGGGTAAACACTCCATAGTTGAATGCTGGGTAGCCTGATAAACCATTACCGTATACACAACACTCTGAATGTAGGCGATGGAGTCGCAACTGGAACTCACACAATATCGGCCCACCAAATACAACAATCTGTCTCAGGCAAACATATCAACTGCCACAATTCTCTGCTCTAAGGCCACATATAGACGCACATATACACATCCTCAGGCAAACCGTGTCACACATATCTCTGAACTCTGAATACTCATCCAAATCCACTGTTCTCTGGCAAATCACGCGTCGATTGATCCTCAACAGGATCCACAACCGTACCGACACGGAAAGCACGTCAGGAGGCATCCTAATGAATAAAATATCGTTCACAACAAGTGGAACGTAATCATGGAACTTCAAATATTTGAAAGTATACAACACCCGGAATATTGATGATTATCCGCTGGCCGGTCGGGTCACCATTCCAGACATGCTGTACATTCTCAAATATCCTTAGTAAACACGACTACATAAGTCTACAGAACCTATAACCTAATGCTCTGATACCAAGCTGAAAGGACCCAACCCCGATTTAGCTTCCTAAATCGGAATCAAACCCTTCCGAAAACACGAACCAACAAAAAATTTTCGAAATTTGGGCAGAGTTTCGTTACTAGCGTGGAATTACCATTACCTGCACGCGGAAAATACACTTCATCCTATGCCACAAAAATCAAACCGTGGGCACCAATCCCATCCGGATTTCTCAATATCTCAACAGTAGAAGTAAAACAATAAATATATACATACTTTACTGAAATCCGGAGTAAAATCGTATAACATAACAACAGATTTCTCAGAACGACCTCTATCGTATAAACATATAAGTATACCACAGTAGGTAGAACAATAAACCTACTGGAAGAAATAAGGTAGCTCGAGCACTATGCCTCCGACCACGACGTGCGACACCAGAGCCTGAACTGCAAACTGGGCACGGAAACCGAAAAGCCCAGGGGAAAGACAATAACACGTTAGAGTGAGTGGACGAAAATAAATGTCTTTCACCAGATAATATATACATATAAAATCATATGAGAGTCAAATACATGAAAATTAAATAGTACGTGAGGAGACGCTGACTACCACTCACGTACAGAGCATGCAAGGAAAATCTCACGGGGTCACTCATGGACACATCCATGCTAGTACAGTCGGAATCACGGAGTCCTTGACTACTACGTGATCCATAGCCAGAAAGGCCTCGGTTCCGGGGTACTGCCCCTCGCCGGTCAGGTAGGGGTACTGCCCCTCCTGGTGGCCTACCATCGGGGATCAGCCGAGAGGCAAGTGTATCGATACAACAACGTAACTGAGACTGTACTCTGTGTAAATCAAATCATAAACAGTTTGATGCAAATGCATGAAACAACATATAAGTATATGTATACTCGTATACGTATATTCGTATAAGTATATCCGTATGATCGTAAAACACATGCTCATAATAAACATAATCTCGTATGAAATCTCATGCTCGTAAAACCATAATCATGCTGCATGCTCAAGTTCATAAATCATAAATAAAAGACTCGCAGTCAATCCGTGAAAATAAATTGTCCACTCACAGACTGGCCTAACGCGATACGCGTTAACCCGTGATCCGGCGGAAAGTCCCTCGCCAAACGAATGATCACGAACACCTGAATATTCACAAAATCCATATCTCAAAATCATATCTCGACAATGCAAGACAAATCACGAGAAACCACCGTTCCCGGAAACACATAACTCAAAGTCGACGAATCGTCGAAAATCCGTATATGTACACCACAATACCTCGCTTTACGTTCGGACACTCAACTCGAAAAACGAACCTCCCCACTGCGATCGGAGCGCGATTTCGAGTCAAATGACATGCAACTTGCCGAAAATCCAAAAAGTCAAACTTTGACCGTTGACCGCCACCGTTGACCGCCGTCAACGGCGGCGCCGCTGCTGGACATGAAATTTCATGGCGGAGCTGCACCTATTCCACTCAAAATCCTGCACTGAGCAACTTTGTCAACTGCACCGAAGTCCAATTCTCACTCTAACTAGCTCAATTTCATGAAAACCCGAATTGAAACACAAATTTCAAATCCAAAATTCTCCTTCCACAATCAAAATTAGAACTCCATACCTATATGGTTAGAATCATGAAGATGAGGGCTACAAAACCCAGTGCTTGATGTAGCTCAATTCGGCCAAAATCACAAACCACCATTAAACCCAAAAATCCCAAACTTTGGTTCCAAATTTCTCTCTCCACCGTGAGCTCCACCACGAGAGGAGGCCGGCACGAGGTCGAGGACATCAAGGCACTTCGAATGGGACCGGAGACATGCCGTGGGGTGGTCGGAAAAATCCCACCGCCGGTGAGCACCGTACGGCGTCGGCCTCCACTTCCACAGCTCGGTCAAACCAAGTTGACCGAGTCAACTCAACAATACATCCTTTTGACTTTCCCTTTTTAGTAACCTTATATTTATATACCTGCCAAAAAGGGAAACTTTCCCAATTAATTACGACAAACTTCAAATATCCATAACTCTCGCGTCGTAACTCTGATTCCGATAATTCTCGTGGTCACAAACTCGTCTCGACGTACTCTTCCAATATTACCCGAAGTCAAACACATCAGCCAAATGGATAAAAAGTCAACTGTTCAGCCAAACACACATTTAAATCGACTAATTGATCAACAAACGGAAATAATCACAACTTAAACTCCGTAACTCAAAATCATGCTCCGAAAGTTCCTACGAACTCAAAATTAAATTCTAAACAACTTCCGTGAAGGATCCGAAGCCAAATTCTCGTCCGATAACTTAGTCGCGAACAAACCTGCCATTTAAATTCATTTTCGTCGAAACTTCAAATATTCATAACTAATTCCTCAGTCGTCCAAATAACGATCCAGAACTGCCCACGAACTCGTAATCACACGTACAACAACTCTCGAGAAGAGACTCAGCTCTAATTCTCGGCCAATAATTTAGTCGTTAACGAGCTTGGCGATTCAAATAACTGTCGAACAACTGCGACTACGCAGTAACTCATCAATCAAGCTGATCATACTGCTGATTCTGGTCCGGGTCGTCACACGGGTTGTCACAATAATTTAAAAATCATAATAATTTCGATCCATAATTTCACAAATTTATCAAACAATAACCTAAAACATAATCCTCCAACGCATATGACAAACCCATAACCTAATCACAATATCATAACCCAATTACAATCACAATAATTTCACAATCACATAACCTAATCACAATTCATAATTTCACAATTCCTACTTTTACAATCACAAACCTAATCACATAAATTACAAAAACAATCACAATCACAATTCTCCAACGTAAATGTGTAACCCATAACCTAATCACCATATATTAACCCAATTACAATTACAATAATTTCACAATACCCAATTAAAATCACAATAATACAACACATAATTTCACAAACCTAATCACCTAAATCACAATAACAATCACAAATTCATATATATATAGATAGATAGAGAGAGAGAGAGAGAGAGAGAGAGAGAGAGAGAGAAAGAGAGAGAGAGAGAGAGAGAGTTACTGAACTGTGGAGAGAGAGGAGGTGGAGGGGTGAGAGAGGCGGCGGCGGCACAAGCGGCTCCGGCGGGCTGTTTCCCGAGAGGAGAGAGATTTTTGGATTTTTTGAGTGTGGGGTTTTTTGGGTTTAGGAGAAAAAGAGGAGAAGGAGTTTGGGGAGATGGGTTAGAAGTGGGGATTTTGAGGGAGATGGGTTAAGGAGGGGAGGTCGGCGGCGATTTGGGAGAGAGAAGAAAGATTTTGAGGGAGGAGGAGTGAAATAGGGAGGGCTCGGGCCGTTTTGGGGGGTTATACTGTAGGGTATACCCGACGATCTAAAAAATTTGTTGTCCGGTATACTATACCCGACGACGTGTCGTATGAACGTCATCAAGTATAGTATACCCGACAACAAATGTCAAAAGTAGTCGGGTATACCCCCAAATTGTTTTGAAAAATTACCCTTGGTCATTTGAAAACACAATTCCTGCAAAACTTGTTTAAGTAAATTTGGATCATCACACTTCAACAGACACGTAAATTATGATCATCACAAACACGTAAATACAACACATATTCATTTTTAACTAATCATGGCGCATAATCAGAATCATCGGTTGAGTCTGATTCGGTATCCGTGTTAATTTCTAGTAATATGTGCTGCTCTTCATCACCAGAGTCTTCATTGTCTTCATTTGGATTGATATCACTAAATTCTGCTCGAGGAAGTCGAACCACACTACCATGCGTCACATTGTTAAGGCTAATTGTCGAGGAATCTGAAATATTAATTGCGTTCGGCTCTTGGTATGCAATAACTTCTTCATTCTCTGTGGCATCACCTAGTGTAGCAGCACTGTACATATTTCTAGGAACAACATGGTTAAATACTTTCCACGCGCCTTTGTGCACAAGATCATCAAGATAAAACACTTGTTTTATAGCTGTGGCAAAAACAAAAGGGTCATCTTCATACCATGTTGTAGCACTATTCACCGAAAATGTTCTGTGGTCATCAGTCTTTGTCATCTGATGGCTAGTATAAAACCATCTACACTTAAACAAGTGCAATGTCATGCCTTCCCCATAAATTAGTTCAACCATTGAATTGAGAACGCCGTAATAGTCAATACCATTCTATTGACCATGCACCATTACCCAAGAGTTCTGGGTTTTTCATCTCGCATCTCTATGTGCACATATAAATTGCACGGTATTGACCTTACGCATCAGATACATTCTTGAAGTTATCGGTATCATCGTCAAAAACCTCAATTCGTGTGACTAGTTTGGGTTACCATCATACTCTACATGGTTCATTTGAAAATAATAACCGACATGTTAGATGACAAACGTCATGATATTAGATTATATATATCAATAAGTATATATTTAGACGTACCCAGCCATCAAAATACTTTGCAAACTTCCTATTATGGTACTCAAGATCGCTGCCAACCTGATGACAGTATAGATGAAAGTTTTTCCAGCATTGCACTTCAGGACAGTTAAGCAATACCCATCAGTGGGCAATGACTAGCTTATATTGTTCCAACTGGTATGACTTTGGCAAATTTCCACCAACTTCAACATCATATGAAAGGATAGAAAGTTTGAACTGTGGTTCATCTACCGTCATATGTTGTGGACGGTCTTAAATGCTCCTAAATACAACTTGGTGTATGTTACGCACTCGTGCATAAGATATGCTTCAGCTATACATCCTTTAGGTGCGGATTTATTAGCTACATAGTTTTTGTAGTCCCCCAGTTTTCGATCAAGTTTAAAAGTGCATATTATGATTATTTCTAAATAAAAATTAGAGCCAAATTCATATGTTGAACCATACATACTTTTCCATAGGATACATCCAAGTGTAGTGTACCACACCGGTACGAAACAATTATTCTGGAAGATGGATCATCAGGTGAGGCATGATATCAAAAATATTTGGGAGAAATATCCTCTCAAATTTGTACATGATAAAAATGATGTCCTGCTGCATTTCTCTCAGGTCTGTTTTTTTCACTTCTCTAGTGCATAACTTCTGAAAGAATTTTGACAACGCCACTAACGGCTCCACCACCTCTTTCGGCAGGTACCCTCGAATGAAAACAGGGAAGAAGTGTTGAAGCAGTATATGACAGTCATGACTCTTTAATCCATACATCTTATTATCCCGGAAGTTAACACACCGGCCTATATTGTCTGCATAACCTGAATGATACCTGACATTATCCATCCACCTAAAAATTTCATTCTTCTGGTCAGGCTTGACGGTGTAAGGAGCTTGAGGGATTTTTTTTTTCTCTTCTCTCAACCACAAATGTTTACGCAAATTCATTCTTTTGAGATCAATGCCTGCCTTAGGGCCGTCTTTAGTTTTCCTCTCCTAATTCAGCAATGTGCCCACCACACTTTCACACACATTCTTCTCTATGTGCATGACATCTAGGTACGTAGTGCCTGATAGGCAACTTGGGCCAGTATGGGAGTTCCCAGAATATGGTTTTGTGTGTCCAGAATTTATACCTGTCGGGTTTGTCAGGTATTGACGCCACTATTTCAGGATGATTGCTCAGCTGCCCAAAATCGTATTCATTTAACACTTCTAAAATTTTATCCCCCGTTCATCTCCTAGGTTGCACACCCGTTTCTATAGTCCCATCAGAAGCCTCGGGATCCTGCTGCCATGGGTGATCATATGGAAGCCAACAACGGTGACACATCTGGACAATCTTCCTACAATGAGATCTACAGCACTCAACAGTCATGCACTCTGAACAAGCCCTGTATCCCCTGGTAACGTTGCCCGACAACATGTCGTGGGCAGAAAAATCACTGATGGTGCCAACAACCATGACATGCATCTGGAACATCTGATTTTTGTACTTGTCATAAGTGGGATAACCAAATTCTCTCAGGTACTTAAGCTCCTAAATCAAGGGTCTCAAATACATATCAAGACACTTTCCTGGATAACCTGTCCCTGAAATTAACAGAGTGAGCATATTGTATTCCTTCTTCATGCACATCTATGGAGGAAGGATGTACGGTACCAAAATAACTGGCCATATACGGTATGGAAGACTCATGTTGCCAAAATGGTTGAATCCGTCAGATGGGAGCCCCAGCCAAACATTTCGGACCTCTGATGCAAAATGAAAAAACACCCTAACCATGTGCTTCCAAGCCTCTCCATCAGTAGGGTAGATAAAAGTATCATCGTTAGGCAAATTCATGTCAGCCCACCATTTCTTAACTTCGGCCGTGCGTGCACACATGAACAACCATTCCAGCCTATCAATCAGCATAAAATACTGAAGTATCTTCACAGCTTTCTTGTTCCCTGCATAAGTCAACTTATACCTATCCGTACCACATATTGGGAAAACATCAAGGCATTCAAGATCATTCCCGCTAGCATCTTCACCCCAGAAGAGAACGCAATCATATCTGCATGCATGGATTTTCATGTAGGAAAGGCCAAGATGTTTCAAGATATGTCGCACCTTACGATGAGTGGTAGGAAGCCGATGACTGGAGGGCAGCATCGAAGCTATTCATTTCAGCCAATCATCAACTGCCTTGACACCCATTTTGTTCTCCACTTTCAGCTTCATTACTCCCATGACACTTTCAAGAACAGTCTTATTACACGCGTTGTACAACGCGGTCTGTTGGAATGCAATCAGATTGTTGTACTTATCCATACCGGTAGTGTTGACAGCTGCAGGTAATTGCTGGACTGGCTCAATATCAGGGAAACCCCCAACGGTGGGATCATTATCTACTGCTTGAGCTAATACACCGCTCTCATAAGGAAACACATCTTTGATCAATCTCATTATTGGATCATTGGATGTACTGGCCATCTGAGGATATTTCCCATGATCATGCTGACCCGCTGAAGATGTTTCACCATGATCAATCTGACACGTGTACTTATCCCAAAACCCATTTTTCTTTACGTGCTCCCATATTGTATCAATGGTAAAATGATACATATCGCTCCAACACTGACAGCGTTTACACGGGCAATAATGAATATCATTCACATTAGAATTAGCTTTCACATATTCCACAAAACTCTTCATTCCAATTTTATAATTTCGATCCCATCTTGGAAGCAAAATCCAACTCTTATCCATCGTAAATTTTTTAACTTCATTTATATATATATATACACATCTTTAATTCGATCATCTACGAGCTAGCTAGCTATGTAATTACACACACACACACACACACACACACACACACACACACACACACACACACACACACACACACACACACACACACACACACACACACACACACACACACACACACACACACACACACACACACACACACACACACACACACACACACACCCACGCACGCACACACACGCATACTTATATATATAAACACACACACATATACATATTTTCATCTAATTAAATAAACTCAATCTCCAAAATTCATATATATATATAACACATAAATCAACTCAATCTCCAAAATTCATATATATATATATATAACACAAATTTTTACATGCATATATATTTACATCGATCTAATTAAATCAACTTAATCTCCCAAATTCATCTATATATCACACATAAATCAATTAACTCAATCTCCAAAATTTATACAAATATATTTTCATCTAATTAAATCAACTCAATCTACAAAATTCATATTATACGTACCTATATAGAGAGAGAAATAGCTTTACAAACTTATTTTGGACCGCTATCGAAAACACTCACAATTTGAGAGCGTTTTGAGTTTTTCTCCTTCAATTTTTTTGAATGGTTGAGTTGCTGCTTGATCTGCTTAGATAAGGAACTATAGCCAATGACATAAAAAGTGGTGACTATACCCGATGGTACAAAAATGAACCGTCGAGTATAGTATTCTTTACCGACAAGTGTTTGTACCGTCGGGTAAAATGCATTATACCCGACGGTACAAACCGTCGTCGAGATATTTTTTCCAATTTCATTGGATATAGTGCATATGCTGGTAGTGCTTCATTAGAATCTACTTTCATGTCCTCTAATAGAAACTTAGGAAGAGAAGCCATTCACATTCATCACATGCGTTTACAAATTGAACTCATTAGATACGTTATACGATTAGGATATGATTCTTAATTAATTCGCATCTTAATTTTGATTTACCTTATACTTGATAGTTGGACCGAAAACCTTCTAGATTCTTAATGGTTTAGGTTAGATACATTTTCATTGCATGTTTTATTTTGTTTCTAAGGTCATGTCAAATGTCTAGATAACTAGGTAATGTAGGGTCTAAAGTGGTCTTAAGCTAGGAAGTCGAATGATCAATCCTCATGGGTTCGACACTCAATTTCAAATCTATACTATAGCTTGTATACCGTGCACTTGCGGTTTTAGAGAGTTTCACTTATCCCTTGACTAATCCATAGTTCAAAAGTTCATGGAAAAATATTTCTAACACTAAGATAGTGTTTTGTGTGAGAATTTTGTGCATAGGGTCCTAAGGAAGCAAGGATGGTGGAACGAGCCACCGCAGGAGGTTGTAATGGGATGTGGGTTGATCCACCACCTATCCCGTAGGTATTTGAACTTGTTGACCAGGGAACTCTGGCAGCGATGACGGGCTCAGCGCTGTCGGTAGCAGAGGTTCTCGAGAAAGTTGGTGCAACGGTTCCCAAGTCGGGTGAGATTGTTAAGGCTAGGCATGCAGGAGCTTAGGTTGGAGGAAATTGGATACTTGTCCTACATGCAAGGGAACCCTTTGTTCGAGAGGGATCCACTAACCTTTTCTCAGTCTTTGCAGGTTAGTGCATCGAATAGTAACATACTCTCATGCCAAATTTGGCTGCCTGCTAAAGCTTTCTAGTCAGGTGGGCACTTCGAAGACCATGGTTTCTTACCGATGACGTGCTTCCCGTCCATCACATCGGGATGGTATTTCTTTCCATGCAAATGGAGCATCTTTGCCAGACAGGAAGTGCATAACACGATAGAGTAGCGCCAAATGACTTTAATGTAGTTTGAAGTGCATAACACGATAGAGTGTGGGGCCATCGATTTCTTTAGTCCTTGCTCTACACATAGACTGTTTAGCTATGTTGGCTACCAAGATATCAATGTTATAGTGTAGATTAATTACTTGTGGGGAGTTCTATTGATCGTATCTTTAACCAACACACTCATTGTAATTTAGTAGCTCTTTATTTTATCGTTTCACTTAAAAAAATTTACTTCATGACAAAGGTAGGTACATCAATGAATTCGACTTAATTTTTTTTTTGAGTTCAATTAATTTTTTATTTATACAGAATTATACACAAAATGCTTATTACTAATAGGCTATTAGAGCATTCCCAACAGTGAAGTCATATTCTCATTAGTTAAATTTTTCAAAAAGAAAAAATGTAACAAGAATGTAGGAATTGCAGAGAGTTTAACTTTGAGTCAAATTCTTACCTAAATATAACTAGAATTTGTAACATTAAGTTATATTTATATGTAGGGTATGTGTTGAAGTATTGCGTTGAAAATTTAACTTTATATTTGAAATAACAAGGCTATTAAGGATGCTCTAAGTTTTTATTTTATTTTTTATGCTCTAGGGTTTAGGGTGTGCTCTAAGGATATGTGTTCCACTTACTTACTATTTTAAGATGTTACGCACCAGAGAATGGTGTGAGCATAACTTTAACGTTACGTTTGGATGAAGTATTTTCAATTTTCGTTGAAATTTCTAAATGATGGGAAATCTAATTCCTTGATTTTAAATGTCATTAGTTTCAAATTCTAGCGTTTGGATTAATTCTTATAAAGATATTAAATGATAAAATAATTCAAACTTATATATTTAATTCGTGAAAATTGTAAAATGACACCTTAATTTGAAGGAATTGAATAAGGAGGAATTGTGAACTTCAATTCCCCTGAATTTAAAAAAAAAAATTTACAAAATTCTTAAGAAACATATCCAAACAAAAAAATTTAAAAAAAATAATTATGAATTGCTAAAATTCATTTAAATTCCATTCTATCTCTTCCATCCGAACACACTTTAAGAGTTAAGAGTGAGGTTAAGTCCCTGATATGCTCTTAAAAATATACTCGGTGATTCTGTTAAATTATTTTTTGAAGATAACGTTAATGAAAGGACGTTGTCAAGTGTCAAAGATTGGATAAGGCCACTACACCTTATGGACATATATACGGCTGCCAGTGAGAATCACCTGCAGCCTATATAGGGATAATTCGAGTCTTTTACTCTTACTTCATTAGGGGCATTTCTGGTAAAAAGAATATGTTCTATCCGTTAGGATTAGCCAGCTGTAGAATGATTTGCTCAATAATTGCACCAAATCAAAATTAGGTGGCAGATAACGTAACGGTAAGAAAAACAAGTGTCAAAATACCAAATCCTTGTTTACTTGGGAAGACTTGAGGATAAATCCGCAATCTATATAAGGGCCCCCACTTCGTCATCTGAACTTGACATTCAAGCTGTTCTGTCGTCTTCTTTCTTGTTCTGTTTCAAAGCGATCTCGTGATTCTCTCTCTGTTCTCTCGAAGTGGATTCTGTTTTCATTGATTCTCTCTATCAAAGAAACCCTAGTTTTTGTTTAATCTTGTTTCTATTTTATCTGATCTCACCATGGCGAAGTCAGAGAAGAAGAGCACCAAATGTGGACTCGATTCGAAAACTCTGAAGCGAAAATCGAGAAAAGTTGTGAGGGTTGATGACATTGTTCGAAATCTGAATGCGTTGTTTGATGAAGCTGTGGAACATTTCGATCTCGACAGGGAGTTATTCATTTCGCTAGATGACCTTTTTGGGTCGTCAGATGAGGAATGCCCAATTAGGGTGTCTGATTATCTTGATCCTCGTTACCATTTTTTCCATGATTCTCTGACTGATCAGATTTTGAATAGGTCTGTTGGTGGTGATGATGCTCAGAGCGTGACTTCCCCGGGTTTCGTGTTATTGTCGCCTACGCCTTACTATGAGGCAGAAGCAGATGATTTGTTTGAATCTTGACTCCAATTGAGAATGACGCCTACTTGTTTACCCAACCCAGGTGATCAGGATCTTCCATATTGTGATCATCATTCAGGAGACTCGGAGGATAAGTGTTTCATTACTTCATTGATAACTACTCCTTTGATTTTCAATTGCTGTCTCTAGTTGATTTCTGTTCGACTTCGTTTTTTTGTACTTGGGTTTCTATACATGTTTACTTCAATTTCTCGAACTAGGAGAATTAATTGTGTTGTAGTCATTATCGGTTAATCGTGTGCTTATTACTCTTAGTGGTCTCTTGACAAGAACTAATGCATTTTTGGGTATATGCTATATTTTTCTGTATCTTCAAATTGTTAATTTTGATGCTGTGCAGCTTATTTAGGTTGTTTTTTTGGTGTGTGATTCTTTGTTGAAGTAATTAATAACGTTACATAAATCACCTGTTGAAGGGTTAGTTATCTTTAACTTGTCAGTTTCGTATGATCTTTTGTGATTTAGAAAATTTCTTTTTGTTTACTTATTTGGTGGCACAACTCGTAGAATTTTTAAATCTAGAATGCTGATGGCGTGTTTTATTCGTATGCTTATTTCATGTTATTTAGTGGTGAGTGGTGACAGAATCATAATAATAGACATCATAGGTATGCTAATTGTATGATACACTGCATTGTTTGTTTACTCTGTTTTTTTCAAAATCATACACTTCCTTTAAATTTGATACACTGCATAGTTTCTTTAGTCTTCATTGTTTCACATCTGCTCTTTGTGGACGGTTGCTGAAGTGTTGATTGTTGCTTGTGACATTAATTGGTATCTTAAAGTATACGTAGAGAAAACTTCTAGAGACAAGGAAAAGCAAAAAGGTGTCCTGTTGATCATTCTGAGAGTACTGAGCAGTATGGAATGATACAGTATAATGACATCCTTTCTAATTTCTATGGCCCTCGTTGATGCGCTTAAACTGTTCTGGCCAACGCTATTGCCAGTACTGACCGGTAATCTTCACAAGCATGGAGGGAACTTAATTAGTAAAATTACTCATCATGTGGTTTGGAGATGTCCTCTTCTTCAATGAACTCAATTTCATTGTTTCTCAAAAGTAGTCGGCAAGGTGATAAAGTAGGTATTGATGGAGTTTCTGCAAGGTGTTTTCACACTGGCGCCATTTCATTAGCCACTCACTCTCAGTTAAAAGAATCAAGGATGCTGTGTTCCATACTCCAGTTATGTGCTCAACAGGTCTCTTCCCATGTACACCACATGGTGCAAAGATTGCAGTAGGCGAGGGAGTTTGGGTCACACATTGAAGTTAAGGGTTGCACCAGCGCAGACTACTACTGTTGCTGAAGGAGCTCCAGAAGATTAATTTTGCAGGGGTAGCAGCAGTTAGGATCATTTCGTTGATTTGTTTTTTTGTTTTTTGTTTTTTGTTTTTTGGGTCTAATTCCATTATCTATGTCGCAAAGAAACCTGTAATTAGAACTATTGTCGGTTTATAGAGTTATACTGCCTCAAGTCTCTGTGACAGTTGCAATTTGCAACTTTAGTTCCAGGTAGTTGTGCTGTCATTGAAGGATGACCTGGTCATTTTTAGCAGAATACCAGATTGCATATTCAGTTCTCAAAGCTTTTTCCCTGTTATTTTATCGAACCTAAATTTCAAAGGAGTATAGGCAGAACAAATAGAAAGAGCCATCGGTATCATTTTATGAATTACTTTTTCAAATTCAGTTTCGTAAAAAAAAAATGGGAAATCAAATTTTACTTTTCGAGATATAAAATTTCTGAGTCAAACTGTTTGGAAAATGCGTATGGTACATTTATATTTATTTTACAAAATAATGAATTAAAATATGTTAGATCTTAAAATCAAAACAGAAATTTATTAAATTAGTACTAGAAAAACACACGTACACATGTAATAGCAGTGCATGTGTTTGAGTGTAATTTTATTTTCCTTCTTAAAAAGGTGAAAAAAATATTTTTTTTGGGTGCGTCTATTCACACCTCCATATTTGCTATACACACCTCTTGAATTGTTTGGAACATTTAAAATTCGATTTTACCCATTTCTCAACAAAAAAGAAGATTATCTTGCCTTCATGAGCAAATATAGTTTACAGCCATGACCAACATCAACATGAGAACTTCACTCTAATTTTGAGGAGGTTTATGTCACAACAACATGAATAGAATGAAATATCACTTTGAAAGTTCTTTTTACATTTGTCTTTTGAGATTAATCACACTCATGACTCATCCCTTTGGTTTCTGGGTGGTGATGATTATTGCTCTTGATTCTGAATCTTTTGATTTTGATTATGATCTTTTGGGTTGTTTCGGTTCTTGGTTTCGAGTTTCTGTTTCGGATTTGTATTTAAGGGAGTTCATAAAGTTGCAAAAATTAATTTTATAGCAAACCCAAAAAAATTCAACTTCGACGTACGCTTTGGTTTGAGGATTAAGCTTCAATGCTAGAGGTTTGTTATAAATTTGTTAAGAGCCTTGATCAAAGCTAATTGAATACATGTATAAATAAGATAACGAACATAAAGAGGAGAAGAAATAATGTTGCCTGGTGGTGGTGGCAGAGATAGTGGGAAGACAAAGGCCTCAGAGAGAAGAAGAATATGGGCAAAATTGGAAACTTGGTAGGCAAAAAAATTGTGGGAGGTGCAAATAACAATTATGGAGGTGTAAGACCATCTCCAACCCAGGGTCAAGGGCTTGATATAGTCCTAAAATCAGCTCAAACCCGTCTCCAACCCAGGGTTGGGTTATACCAAAAATGCTATAAATAGTCCGATTGGGCCAAATGCTGGGCTATATATGACCCTTGGTATATATAGCCCTAACTATATTTTTGCGGAGACCATAATGTACTTAAATACTAAAAAATTGATGTACCTAGTGGCTAATATCAATTTAATTAATGTTAATTTTAATTTAAACGTTATGGTTGCATCATTTAATTAATCAATTTATTTTAATTTCTTAACTCCAATAATAATTACAATATTTTTGTAAAATAATATAATCAATATAATAAATTTATCATGTGTAATACTTTAAAAACATTGAAATAATTTTTTTTAAAGTTTCAGTAAATATAATATATGCAACGGTAATATAGTAAATAAATAAAAAAGTAATATTTTAAAATATTAATAATATTTATTTGTTAAATGAACTATATATAAATGAATATAATAAATACAATGCAATTAAGATATTATGGTGACATCATTCAATTAATCAATTTATCTTAATTTTTTATGTCTAATGATCACTACCAGAAATGGAGACATTACCGGCGACCTGCCGTCGCCGGCCTTGTCTTTTTTTTTTCGCCGGAATTGACATTACCGGCGACTTGTCGCCGGCAATGACGTCGCCGGAGATTCCCCGCCGGCAATGGCAGCGCCGCCGTGGCCGGAATGTGAGACATTGCCGGCGACTCGAGTCCATGTCGCCGGCAATGTGGGGAAAAATTTTGAAAAAAAAAAACGCGGTTCTAGATTGGGCCCAATTCCATAACCTGCATTGAAATACATAAACCGTACAATCATACAAGTTCAACAGTACACATAGCAAAGACAGTCATACAAGTTCAACATAAATGTCCAACGTATAGTACAAATAGCAACGACGATACAAAAATTAACTACAACTACAGGTCAGGTCTAGGAACTTGCGGGTCATCAGGGTTGAAGTAATCCATGTACTCATTTGAATTCCGGTGGCTACCTTGGTCTTGCTCTGGCGTTGACTGGTGCGGTGGTGGTGGTGGATAACTAGGGATATGAGGGACCGGGGGAGGTGTGGGGAACGGTTGTCCGGTAGTCTGAGCCTCGTACATCGTCCGCATCCATGTGTACATCTGAGCCTGCACCTGTGTCTGCTGCATTTGGTACTCGGCCATCTGCCTCTTTTGCTCCTCCAACTCCCTCTGCGTCCTATGAAGCTCCGCTACGAGATTACGACTAGAAGTTGAACTTCTTGACCCGGTAGAGTATTCTGAAGTGTTCTTCAATAGTCCTTCGCCCGCCGTGCCCATTCCCCTACAGTAGTAGGTATTCTTTCCAGTCCCACACACTTTTGCCATGATCTGAGCCGCTATCGGGGGATCAAGCGGACGATCTGAGAGGCATACTGGGTGACTTCTTCCTCGGAGCAGTCAGGATGGTTAGTCCGAGCTATACACATGGTCACTTCTGCGGTCGCCTCCTCCACTCTCGTCTAATTGAAAAGCGAAAATGAACAACGTATTAGCTAACCAAATATATTAATATCGAAAAATAGTTTTATTAACACATGGAGAGGCGAAAGACTTACCACTTCTTCAGGGCACTGCGGGTAGAACTTCTGATGAATATACACCAACGGGTTCACCTCTTGTTGTTGCTGCGCCTTAGTCGACCAACCCATGTAGTTGAGTGAATCTGCATGATGGGCCCTGGTGTTTTTCAATCTATTCGCCCGGTTCGTCTTCGAAATCGCCTTGTTTGATAAACATATGAAAAAAAATTAGTAACTAACTATTTCAATCTGATACGATACATTAGGCTTGTAAGATATATTAAGGATGCATACCCGAGCTTTGAGGTGCTCGAAGTGGGCTATCAGCCACAACCACTCGTACTCCCTAAACCGGAATTCGCTAGGGGTAGAACCTCGGCCTAGCTCCTTGTATACAGTGTAATAGGAAGAAAGCTCGTTCTTCCACTCTTTATACGTATATTAAAACAAGGAAAAAAAGTTAGAGATATTAAAACACTTGATAAACAAAAATCTAACCGGTGGGCGTTTTCCTTATGGGCGTTTTCCTTGATAAACACTCGATCACCTCGCCATCCTCATTGGACCTTATGGGCGTTTTCCTTCCGCCGGTGGCCTGCTCAAGTCTCTTCCCAGTGCAGGTGCCTCTAGCCCCTTTCCGTTTTCCAGTCCCATTAACGAAATTGCCTAATAATACAATGTCAACAAATTGATATCATTAATTGAACCTATCGCAAGTCTTAAGTAATAATTAAGTAATCAATCTGATGTTAAATAAAATTTACCTACATCGTCTGTTTGTTGGTTGGTGCACCTCACACTCCAAAGATACACGGGGTCGAACGGGAGGAAGTTATACGCTTCCTCCACGGTCAGGAACTCCGGCCGTCCTTCAATATAAACAGGCATCCCCCTATCATCGAATTCAGGGATGACAGGAATCTCGTCGGGTAGGAAGAGACCGGACGGCGGAGATAGACGAGGCCTGGACGATGAGGCGCCAGCACCACCATGTGTCTCAGATGATTCCCGTGAAACGGGAGTAGGCACCGGGCGAATATGGGGCATTCGGATTGAGGGAGTTTCTGATGCCCCCGTTGACTGTCGCTCGTCTGAGGCTCTGCCACCGGAGGGACGTCTGCTGATTGAGCGTCTGGAGGCTGAGGCTCGAGCCTCGACTTCCGGTTGCACGGCTCTTGATCGTGCAGCTTCCTCCTCAGCTCGCGCCTCTAGCAAGGCTCTCGTGCGAGCACTCATCATTGGCCCACTGGGCGTGTTGCTAACTGCGGGCGAGGAGGAAGCTTGACTACTGTTCCCTCCACTATTTCGGGAACCTCTCCGAAGCCAATTAGCAGCAAAACCTCCTGGCATGGACACCGTAATAGTCATGGATTCGGTTCTATAACAAATCGAAACCGGAACCGTTTGGAACCGGAACCGTTTGGAACCTGGAACCATTATATTACAAACGGTTCCGGTTACAAACAGTTCTGGTTCAGAACCGACTGGGGTTCTATAACAGTTTGGAACCGGAACAGTGTGGAATCGGAACCGTTTGAAACCGGAACTGTTTGTAACCGTAACCGTTTGTAACATAACGGTTCCAGTTACAAACAGTTCCGGTTCCAAACCGTTCCGGTTCCGATTTGTTATAGAACCCCAGTTTGGAACCGGAACGGTTTGGATTCGGAACTGTTTGTAACTGGAACCCTTTATTTTACAAACGGTTCCGGTTACAAACAGTTCCGGTTTCAAACCGTTCCGGTTCCAAACCATTGTGGTTCCAAACTGTTCTGATTCCGATTTTTCACCTTAATTTATACGTTAAATTCCGAACAATTTTTTCACCTATTATACGTTAAATTAACAACTATATCACCTAACTTAACATATATACATACATCATTTCCGGCTTTAAACTTTTCACATATATATACATCAAATATACAGTTTGTATACATCGATCATTCATCTTAATTTCACCTTAATTCACACATATCATACATCACATTTTAATCCAATTCACCCTAGCTAATTAATTTTCCAAATTTTTCAAACATACGTATATATATACATTCCATATATATTAATTAATTTTTCACATATATACATCACATATATTGCTCCTTCACCACACAATTATCCACATTTTTTCCCACAATTTTCAAACATACCTTAATTACATTTTACAAATATTTTCCACATGCATACATATATACATCCCACAATTATCAAAAATTAATTAATCAAAATACACAAAAAAAAAATTGTGGAATGAGAGAGAGAGAGAGAGAGGGAGAGAGAGAGGGAGAGAGAGTGAGCTCAAACCTGGCATGGTGGAGCTCGACCCAACTGTGCCGGCGACGGAGGTGAGGGGAGGAGGAAGAGGAGGAGGGGAGGAGGAGAGAGGGGAGGAGAGAGGGGAGGAGAGGAAGAGAAGGGAGAGGGAAGAGAGAAGAGAGGATTGAGGAGAGGGAGGAGAGGTGAGAATTTCGTCCTAAGAGAGGGAAGAGGGAAGAGAGATTCGAATTCGGCCGAAGAGAAATGGGGAGGAGGAGAGCTCGAGCTGCCTATACCGCCACCATTGCCGGCGAGTTAGGTCAACGTCGTTGGTAATGACATTACCAACGAGTTGATAAACAACTCGTTGGTAATGACATTACCCACGAGTTGCTAACTCGTTGGTAATGTCATTACCAACGAGTTGCTTATCAACTCGTTGGTAATGTCATTATTTGTCGACTATTATCCGATCGACCAATTTCCGACCAATTTCCGACTACATAATTTCCAACAACATTTAGTCGACCATATATAACTACAATTTCCGACTACGTACGATTTCCGACTACGTACAATTTCCGAGTACATTTTCCGACTACAATTTCCGACTAGGATTTCCGACTACAATTTCCGACTACGATTTCCAACACGATTTCCGACTACATACAATTTCCGAGTACATTTTCCGACTACAATTTCCGACTACATTTTACTACGTACATTTTCCGAGTACATTTTCCGAGTACATTTTCCGACTACAATTTCCGACTACAATTTTCCGACTACAATTTCCGACTAGGATTTCCGACTACAATTTCCGACTACGATTTCCAACACGATTTCCGACTACATACAATTTCCGAGTACATTTTCCGACTACAATTTCCGACTACATTTTACTACGTACATTTTCCGAGTACAATTTCCGAGTACATTTTCCGACTACAATTTCCAACGTACTAAGGATGATAATCGTAATCATCTTCATCACTTGAGTCTGACTCGGTTTCATAGGTAACCTCTGGCAATATGTGCCGCTCCTCGTCATCTGAATCAGCGTCAACTTCATATGGATTAACATCGAGAAGTTCTGCTCTAGTAATTCGAACCACACTCCCAGATCTCACATTATTAAGGCGAATCGTAGATGATTCCGGAATGTCAAAAGCGTTCGGCTCTTGGTATGCAGTAACTTCCTCATCATCTGCGGTATCACCAAGTGTGGCAGCACTGTATATGTTTCTATGAGCAACATGGTTAACCACCTTCCATAGGACTTTGTTAAGAAGATCGTCCAGGTAAAACACTTGTTTTACTGATGAGGCAAGAACGAAAGGGTCATCTTCGTACCAGGTAGTAGCAGTATTCACCGAAAATGTTCCGTACTGATCGGTCCTTGTGTTCTCCGGGCTAGTATCAAACCATCTACACTTGAACAAGTGCACTTTCATGCGGTTCCCATAAATTAGTTCAACAACTGAATGAAGGACACCGTAATAGTCAACGCCATCCTGCCCACCATGGACCATCACCCCACAATTCTGTGTTTTCAGTCGGTCGTCTCGATTTTCACATATAAATTTCACGCCATTGACCTGACACATCGAGTAAACTTTTGAAGCAATCGGTTTCATCGCCAGGACCCTCAATTCGTTTGACCACTCTGGGCAACCATCATCTGCTACATGGTTCATCTGAAAACGTCCATATATTAATACGTACAGAAGAAATTATATCATCTTGAAACCACAAAACCACGTACATACATACATGCTATATAAGGATATATATAAAAATAGACATATACACATATACTTACCCATTGACCAAAGTAGTTTGCAAACGTCTTGTTGTGGTAATCAACATTTCCGGCAATAGCAGGGCAGTGAAGATGATAGTTTTTCCAATATTGTACTTCTTGACAGTTAATCAGTACCGACCAGTGGGCAATGGCTACCTCATTTCCATCCAACTTGTACGACTTTGGCAAGCTTCCCTGTACTACCACGTCACTGGAGATGATAGAAAGGTTGAACTGGGGTTCATCTATCGGCATCTGTTGTTGGGGGTCCTCTACATTTTTGAGGTACACTTTGGTGTACGTTACACACTCGTGCGCAAGATATGCTTCAGCGATACACCCTTCAGGTGCATATTTATTCTTCACATAGTCCTTGTAGGCTCCCAATTGTCTACAAGTTAACAAGTGCATGTTAACTTACTTAAAAAATAAGAATTTACATATAAAAACATAGGCAAACCAAATTTATGAATCATTTGTACCTATCCATGGGATACATCCAAGTGTAGTGTACAGGACTGGTAAGCAACAATTGTTCGGGAAGATGGAACATCAGGTGAGGCATTATGTCGAAAAAATTTGGGGGAAATATCCTCTCAAGCTTGCACATGATAAAAATGATGTCATCTTGCATCTCCCTGAGGTCTGCTTTTTTAACTTCCCTGGTGCATAACTTCTGAAAGAATCTTGACAAGGCCACCAACGGCTCCACCTCCTCTTTGGGCATGTACCCTCGAATGAAAATAGGGAAAAGGCGTTGAAGCAGTACATGGCAGTCATGACTCTTTAATCCGTACATCTTATTGTCCCGGAAGTTAACACACCTGCTTATATTTCCTGCATAGCCATAAGGATATCTGCATATATATAGATAAAGCCATATATATGCAACAATTATATTTCTCGCATATAACCATATATACTCCGCTAAAAATTTAAGGCCAAATTCCTACATAGCCATAAGAATATATACCTGACATTACTCAGCCACCAAAAAATTTCATGCTTATGCTTCGGCTTTACGGTGTACGGAGCTTGCAGCATTTTTCTCTTACCATCTCTTAACCACAAATGTTTCCGCAGACCCATTGCTTTCAGATCAATGCTTGCCTTAGGGATGTCTTTTGTTTTCCCCTCCAAGTTAAGAATTGTGCCCACCACACTTTCACACACATTCTTCTCTATGTGCATGACATCTAGGTAATGTCTGATAGGCAACCTGGGCCAGCAGGGGAGTTCCCAGAATATGCTCTTGTGTGTCCAAAACTTATACCTTTCGGGCTTGTCTGGAATTGACGCCACTATGTCAGGATGATTGCTCAGCTGGCCAAAATCATATTCATTCAACACTTCCAAAATTTCTTCCCCTGTCCATCGCCTGGGTGTCACACCTGTTTCCACAGTCCCATCAAACGTGTCTGGATCCTGCCTAAATGGGTGATCATATGGAAGCCAACAACGGTGACGCATCTGAACAATTTTACTGCAATGAGGACTGCAACAATCAACCGTCATGCACTCTGAACAAGCCCTGTAACCCCTGGTAACGTTGCCCGACAACATACCGCGGGCAGGAAAATCACTGATGGTGCCAATAAGCATGGCATGCATCTGGAACATCTCCTTTTTGAACCTATCGTAAGTGGGGTGGCCTCACTCACTCAGGTACTTAAGCTCCTCAATCAAAGGCCTCAAATACACATCGAGACACTTTCCTGGATAACCCGGGCCCGGAATTAACAGAGTGAGCATATTGTATTCCTTCTTCATGCACATCCATGGTGGAAGGTTGTACGGTACCAAAATAACTGGCCATATACTGTATTGAAGACTCATGTTGCCAAAAGGGTTGAATCCGTCAGATGAGAGCCCTAGCCAAACATTTCGGACCTCTGCTGCAAAATGATCAAACTCCCTGACCATGTGCTTCCAAGCCTCTCCGTCGGAAGGGTGTATAAGGGTGTCATCGTCAGGCAAGTTCCTCTCAGCCCACCATCTCATTGCCTCGGCCGTGAAAGCACACATGAACAACCGCTCCAGCCTATGGAAATATCGAAGTATCTTCACAGCTTTCTTGTTGCCTGCAGGAGTCAACTTATACCTTTCTGTAAAACATACCGGGCATGCTTCAAGGTCTTCGAGATCTTTTCCCCAGAAGAGAATACAATCATATCTGCATGCATGGATTTTGATGTAGGAAAGCCCAAGATCTTTCAGGATATGTCGCACCTTATGATGAGTGGTAGGAAGACGATGACCGGGTGGCAGTAGCGAACCAGTCCACTTCAGCCAAGAATCAACAGCTTTGACAGACATTTTGTTCTCCATTTTGAGCTGCATCACTCCCATCACACTTTCAAGAACAGTCTTACTACAACCGTCGTACAACGGAGTCTGTTGCAATGCAATCAGGTTGTTGTACTTGTCCATACCGCTTGTGTTGACATGAGCTCCAGGTAATGGCTCGACTGGCTCGATATGGGGGAAACCCTCAACGACGGGAGGGACATTTGGTGCTTCATCAGCAAATACACCGCTCTCATGAGGAAACATATCATTGATTAACATCGATGTTGGATCATAGGATAAACTGCCCCTCTCAGCAAAATCTCCATCATCATAGCGTGGACTGGCCCTCTCACCAAATTGTCCATAATCATGCGAACCCGCTAACGATGTTTCACCGTGATAAATCCAACAAGTGTACTTATCCCAAAACCCGTATTTACTCAGGTGCCTCTGGACTTTATCAATGGGAAAACGAAATCGATCGCTGAAACACTTACATTCTTTACACGGGCAATAATGAAGTGTAGTGTCTCCACAATTAGCCTTCACAAAATCCACAAAACTCCTAATTCCCTGGTGATATCTGACATCCCATCTTTCGAGGCTCATCCAACTCTTGTCCATCCTGAAAATTCTAACAATTTTACGTATTAATTATATATATATACACACATTCACTACTAATAATCGACGCGATATCTCAATTCAATTCACACATTCTCTGAATTCAATTCAGTACGTACTCGATGATGGTATTCTTCTTTTTTCAATTCAAAATGTATTTGACTAGGTAGGAGGCTCTGTTAAGCCTGGCAACGATAACACTACGATAATATATACCAGTCATTGATTCAGACACAAGATAAGATTAACTACAAGCAGTTTTCTCGTTTCGGTGATCACATCAACAAAATTTCATATATATATATATATATATATCTGCTCACGAATTGGATTTGATCAACACACACACATATATATATATACATACACGTACATATACGTATATATACACGTACCTATATATATAGCTTCCCGAGTGATCGAGTTTTCGACGCGCGCCTTAATTTTTACAATATACCGAATGATCGATTTCAGACCGTACGTTTTCCTTCTTTCGATTTCTCTGGATTTTTTTCGATCAAAATGAAAGAATGATCGGGCTGATGCAATCTTCGTCTAATATAAGAGACATTGCCGGCGACGGAATAAGTCGCCGGAAATGAAGACATTACCGGCGACTTTTCGCCGGAAAATCGCCGGTAATGTTCCAAAACATTACCAGCGACTCCAACCGTCGCCGGCAATGTCTAGTTTCACATTACCGGCGAAATTCCGGCCGGAAAATCACGGAAATGTGAAACTAGACATTGCCGGCGACGGTTGGAGTCGCCGGTAATGTTTTGGAACATTACCGGCAATTTTCCGGCGGCATTACCGACGACGGTGTATGTCGCCGGTAATGTTGAACATTACCGGCGACTTTTCCGGTCGCCGGCCTTGTCTCCGGTGATCTCGTCTGTAATGTTAACAAATGTGGTAGTGGATAATCACAATATTTTTCGTAAAAAATATAATCAAAATAATATCATCAGTATAAATTAATATTAACCGTAATATTTTTAATATCAATATAATTAAATTAACATCAATATTAGTATAAATATCAATAGTAATATTTTTAACAAAGAGTATTAGAAAAAGTTATAGGGTAGTTGGTTTGAAACCGAAATAATTGATAAAGTAGTTGAGATGGTAAAAGTAGTTGATTTTGAGTAAATATAGTGATATGATCATATTTATCTAAAACAAAGAGTATCAGAAAAATATAAAATAGTTATCTTCAAATCTCACAAAAAAAAACTGTCTATAAACAACACATGTAGAATAAATCATATAAAATATTCAAAACAAATTTTTAGAACATATATTAGTTAAAAACTTTGAATTAATAAAATAATATAAAAATTCAAATTATAACCATTATGATTTGGAGATGGTACAAAATATAGCCCTCTCTATTCGTTAAACTAATATATTTTAAGGGCTAAATATAACCCCTCAGAATTGGTGATGACCTAAATAGACTCTCCTTTTTTTTAGAATAAAAGAGCAAGTTTTTTCTTGAGGGAGTTTTCTCTCCCAAAATTTACTCGAGTTTAACGTTTACAGACAAAGGTAGTTGGTGCTTCAAACGAGTGTTTATCTTGGAGGTGGGAAATTTGGGGATAATTATCCTATTAATTGATTTTATTTTACTTTTACATTTATAGCCAATAACAGTTTAACTTTTTATATTCTTTATTTATCTTTAAATGGTATTTTAATAATTATAATCAGTTATGATTGACAAAGAGTCTTTTTTTTTAATTAATATTATAGATTTCTAATTGACTGCAGCTATTCACACCCCATTATTTACTTTTCATATCCCGTATCATTTTTATTATTAAATTATTATTTTATCCTTAATAGAATTTAAGTAAATATTTATATTATTACTTACAATTACAATAATCATTGCTTCTACACCTCAACAAGTAGAATTTGAGCATATATATATAACTAAAATAGGATAGTCACTCAAAAAAGAGGGGATAGTTTGTCTAATGTCTGACAAATAGAAAGACTTTATTTAACAAGCTTTTGACGAAAAGTCACACATTGTTTGTCAACAGTCTGACAAACTTCACGACTAATTTTGACGAGCCTCTGATGTAACCATGTAAGATCTTTGTCAAAGTTCTAACGAACACAAGTGTATAATTTTGTTTGTTAAAAAAATTATTCATTTGGCAACTCCCTAACAAATAAATGATCAATTTTCGTCTACTGTTTGACAAATAGTTAAACTCTATTCATCTAAACACTGTCATGAAGTCGTATTTTTTTGGTCATTTTCCATTTGCTTGAGTGGTTTGACGTTGTACATGGAGTATGAATTGTTTGTTAGATGTGTGACAAACAATTAGGATGTGTTTGACAAACCTCTTACAAATAAAGTAGTTATGTTTGTCTACTGCTTGACAAACGCGTATACATTATTTGTCAGTAGCCTGACAAACACTCATATATTATTTGTCAACAGCCTGACAAACGATCATACATTATTTCTTCGGCGTATATCTTAAGAAAGGGGTGAAAGTGAGGTGTATTATATAATTTTTTTTCTCTGTAATACGTACACCCCAATGGGTATTAATGTCCATAAATTGGGTGTATTTACTATATAATATTTTTTAAAATATTTTAATGAGGTGTAAAGAGTAATGGGGTGTGAAGAGTAAAAAATATGGTGTGATTATGTCTGAATGTGTTTTCAGAGAACAGTGAAAACATCATTATAAGCTAGTGTATTTTCTGTTTTAAACATTTTTTGTTTTAAGAATTCATTTTCTGAAAAGTGTGTATCAAACTAGGCTTGTCAATGAGACATGTGTAGTGTCGAGTTCGTGTCAGATCATATAGTATTTGCATTGAAAATGTAAACCCGATTTCAACTCATTTAATAATCGTGTCGAAAAGGTAAACCCAAACCCAACATATTTATAAATGGGTCAACCCATGTAACCCATTCATAACCCATTTAATAAATGGGTCGTGTTGAATTATATAACTCAGTTAAAGTAAATGAGTTAAAAATTGAAACAATTTCTCTCTTCACATACAAAAAAATAAAAGAACTAAAAACACGAACTAAATGTTAGGGTTAATCCTAGAATAAAAACTTAAATAATCTTTATATATAATAAAATATTAATATAATTGACTATTAAATGGGTCGTGTATGCGAGTCATATATAAGTCAACTCAATCTAATTAATAAACGGGTTACAAGTATCATAGAGACGCCAAATAATTAAAGAAGGTTAAAGGAAATTGAAGACGCTAAAGGGAAACATGCATAGATCAAGTCAATATAGAAAGCGGGTTTGGACATGATCATGAAGGTAGAGAGAAGCGTTGTGATCAAACCCGATCACTGGAATGGTGAGAATAGAAGGAGATAGAATGCCCAATGGAACTGATCCCAAAAATCGTTGGAATCGATAGCCACTTAAATCACTACCATCCTCTGAAAAGTTACACATAAAACACAATAACTAACTCCATATTGACAATCACAAATACTCAAGACCCGAATACCCATTTACAAATACACAAAACGATATTTAGAAACAATCAGGATCAAATTTTAACTAATTGAATCCAAAGTCAGCACCCAAACCATAGAAACAATGAAGGACAATGAGACATTATTTAGATAGAGCAGTGATTTTAACACTCCCCATTTATAATTTACACTCCCACTGAATTCTTTTTGACTAAAACTTCCAATTATATCCCTCCATATGTCTACTCTCTCTGTGCCTCATGTTTCCAGAATGTAGATCCAAATCAATGAACCAAGACGAATTTTGCAAAATCTAGTCCCCCCGCCGCAAATCTCAGACCCAAATCCGAATTTGTTAAGAAACCCATCTAGTTCTCTTTTGCTTGTGATGGACTTTCATGATTCACTTCCATCTTCTTCTACAACCCGATGTTAGGTTCGACATCATCGTGCCTCGACAAATGCTTAAGCACCCCCAATTCACTCGACAATTGTCTTTATTTCTTGAAAGGGCCTGACAATTGTCATTATATGGTTGAAAATGGTGCAGACTACAGCTGCTCATAATCATCGACACTGTGGTGCAGTGAGGAGAGGAGGAGAGAGCAGATGTAGTAGAGGATGTAATAGGAACTTTGAGTTGAAATTTTGTAGTAATTGGGGGAGTGTTAAAATCATTTCTCATTTAGATATTCTTGGACAAAATCTTACATATAAGGATAACAAGTCTTATATGCTGTCATGTGGCAAGTCTCAATTTACTATTTTACTCACCTTTTGTTTTCTTGTGTGTTTGATACATTGAATTATTTCATACATATTTTTTGGAGAATACTTCAGTGTGTTAACACAAGTTACAATAAAACACATATTTATAAGTTTACCATAAAATGGTAAACTAAGTTACTTTTTTAAGGTTGAAAATTCTAGTTTAGTTTTTTTCTAAGGAATAGTACTAAACCTAAAAAGGTAAATTTTTATTTTAAATTTATAATTTATTCTTGACCATTACTATTTTTTTAATTCGATCTAACGGTTGTGTTATATTTAAAAATTTTACCTGCTACCTGTTAAAGATGTTTCAATAAATTAAACGTATAATCAGGAGGCCACCATTCATGCCCCATATATTATCTTTCAAACATCTTTGAACAGCCCAATGAAAAATTCAAAGGCATCTTTCTGTTGAAGATCAATCGAATCACTTTCTAATTGTGAGACGATTGGTTGCAATAACGATAGACCCCATGGTGCCTGGCTTAGACGACCTTCAATCAAGCTAGGAATGAAAGTCATGGAAATTGTTGAGTCGACATTCTTCTACGAACGCTTCGAAAGATAACTTTTGAGTTTCTTCTTCAATCTCACACCGCTTGACCTCTTGCATATGAACGCCGCGTCACAGGGAGATGGCCTGGAACACCGAGCGTAGAATCCAGGTAACATAGTTATCTCCTACATTTGTTCGATTTTGTTTTGTCTATGTTGACTTCTGGCATTCTGATTAATCAGTGAAAACTAGAGATTTTGATAAATATGAAGCTACTGCTAGAACAATTAGAAGTAGATTTCGTGATTTTTTATTTGCTGCACATCAAGTGTTCGATAAAATGCCTCAAATGATTGACTACATAGATCAGTGGGTTTGCTGTGACTTTCGAGTAACCTTTACTTCTCAGTTTGATCTATCCTTTTTCAGAATAAAAGTAGACTCTTTAATGATCATTTAGAAATCAGTTTCATGACAATCGGAGTTCTAATGAATTTGTTATGATTTTACAAAGATTGTTCCTCACAGCAGTTTTCTGCAGAATTCTGTTTTCTAACACTACTTTGCATGGCTGTTTCACTACCCAAATAAACTCCGAATTTTCTCAATTTTTGTAAGGAGATAGCCCTATATGTCTAGTTGTGATCTGGAAAGTTTCTTTTGAAACACTACAACATTTTTGCCCATTACCGGCGAGATCACCGGAGACAAGGCCGGCGACCGGAAAAGTCGCCGGTAATGTTCAACATTACCAGCGACTTAGCCCGTCGCCGGCAATGTCGCCGGAATCTCGCCGGTAATGTTGCAAAACATTACCGGCGACTCCAACCGTCGCCGGCAATGTCTAGGGAGACATTACCGGCGATTTTCCGGCGGGAATTTCGCCGGAAATGTCTCCCTAGACATTGCCGGCGACGGTTGGAGTCGCCGGTAATGTTTTGCAACATTACCGGCGAGATTCCGGCGTAAATTCGCCGGTAATGTCTTCATTTCCGGCGACTTACTCCGTCGCCGGCAATGTGTCTTATATTAGATGCCGGATCGGGCAGCTCGATCATTCAATCATTTTGAGCGAAAAAAATCCAGAGAAATCGAAAGAAAGAAAACGTACGCTCTGAAATCGATCATTCGGTATATTGTCAAAATTAAGGCGGGCGTCGAAAACTCGATCACTCGGGAAGCTATTTATATAGGTACGTAGGTGTATATATACGTATATGTGGTATATATATATGTGTGTGTGTGTGTGTTGATCAAATCCAATTCGTGAGATATATATATATATATATGAAATGTTGTTGATGTACGGTCACCGAAACGAGAAAACAGCTTGTAGTTAATCTTGTGTCTAAATCAATGACTGGTATTATCGTATTGTTATCGGAGCCAGGCTTAACAGAGATTAGATCGATATATCATTGAGTACTATCATCGAGTACTGAATACGTACTATCATCGAGTACTGAATCGAATTCAGAGATTAGATCGATATATATACATATGCATGCATGTGTTGATTTAATTAGAGTTGAATTGAGAGATCACGTCGATTATTAGTAGTGAATGTGTGTATATATATAATTAATACGTAAAATTGTTAGAATTTTCAGGATGGACAAGAGTTGGATGAGCCTCGAAAGATGGGATGTCAGATATCACGAGGGAATTAGGAGTTTTGTGGATTTTGTGAAGGCTAATTGTGGAGACACTACACTTCATTATTGCCCGTGTAAAGAATGTAAGTGTTTCAGCGATCGATTTCGATTTCCCATTGATAAAGTGCAGAGGCACCTGAGTAAATACGGGTTTTGGGATAAGTACACTTGTTGGATTTATCACGGTGAAACATCGGTAGCGGGTCCGCATGATCATGGACAATTTGGTGAGAGGGCCAGTCCACGCTATGATTATGGACATTTTGCTGAGAGGGGCAGTTCATCCTATGATCCAACATCGATGTTAATCAATGATATGTTTCCTCATGAGAGCGGTGTATTTGCTGATGAAGCACCAAATGTCCCTCCCGTCGTTGAGGGTTTCCCCCATATCGAGCCAGTCGAACCATTACCTGGAGGTCATGCCAACACAAGCGGTATGGACAAGTACAACAACCTGATTGCATTGCAACAGACTCCGTTGTACGACGGTTGTAGTAAGACTGTTCTTGAAAGTGTGATGGGAGTGATGCAGCTAAAAATGGAGAACAAAATGTCTGTCAAAGCTGTTGATTCTTGGTTGAAGTGGACTGCTTCGCTACTGCCACCCGGTCATCGTCTTCCTACCACTCATCATAAGGTGCGACATATCCTGAAAGATCTTGGGCTTTCCTACATCAAAATCCATGCATGCAGATATGATTGTATTCTCTTCTGGGGAAAAGATCTCGAAGACCTTGAAGCCTGCCCGGTATGTTTTACAGAAAGGTATAAGTTGACTCCTGCAGGCAACAAGAAAGCTGTGAAGATACTTCGATATTTCCCGCTTATTGATAGGCTGGAGCGGTTGTTCATGTGTGCTTTCACGGCCGAGGCAATGAGATGGTGGGCTGAGAGGAACTTGCCTGACGATGACACCCTTATACACCCTTCCGATGGAGAGGCTTGGAAGCACATGGTCAGGGAGTTTGATCATTTTGCAGCAGAGGTCCGAAATGTTTGGCTAGGGCTCTTATCTGACGGATTCAACCCTTTTGGCAACATGAGTCTTCAATACAGTATATGGCCAGTTATTTTGGTACCGTACAACCTTCCACCATGGATGTGCATGAAGAAGGAATACAATATGCTCACTCTGTTAATTCCGGGCCCGGGTTATCCAGGAAAGTGTCTCGATGTGTATTTGAGGCCTTTGCTTGAGTAGCTTAAGTACCTGAGTGAGTGTGGCCACCCCACTTACGATAGGTTCAAAAAGGAGATGTTCCAGATGCATGCCATGCTTGTTGGCACCATCAGTGATTTTCCAGCCCGCGGTATGTTGTCGGGCAACGTTACCAGGGGTTACAGGGCTTGTTCAGAGTGCATGACGGTTGATTGTTGCAGTCCTCATTGCAGTAAAATTGTCTCGATGCGTCACCGTTGTTGGCTTCCATATGATCACCCATTTAGGCAGGATCCAGACGCGTTTGATGGGACTGTTGAAACTGGTGTGGCACCCAGGCGATGGACAGGGGACGAAATTTTGGAAGTGTTGAATGAATACGATTTTGGCCAGCTGAGTAATCATCCTGACATAGTGGCGTCAATTCCAGAAAAGCCCGAAAGGTATAAGTTTTGGACACACAAGAGCATATTCTGGGAACTCTCCTACTGGCCCAGGTTGCCTATCAGACATTACCTAGATGTCATGCACATAGAGAAGAATGTGTGTGAAAGTGTGGTGGGCACAGTTCTTAACTTGGAGGGGAAAACAAAAGACATCCCTAAGGCACGCATTGATCTTAAAGCAATGGGTGTGCGGAAACATTTGTGGTTAAGAGATGGTAAGAGAAAAATGCCGCAAGCTCCGTACACCGTAAAGCCGAAGCATAAGCATGAAATTTTTCGGTGGCTGAGTAATGTCAGGTATATATTTGATCTTATGGCTATGTATGAATTTGTCCTTAAATTTTTAGCGGAGTATATATGGTTATATGCGAGAAATATAATTGGTCCATATATATGGCTTCATCTATATATATATGCAGGTATCCTTATGGCTATGCAGGAAATATAAGCAGGTGTGTTAACTTCCGGGACATTAAGATGTACGGATTAAAGAGTCATGACTGCCATGTACTGCTTCAACGCCTTTTCCCTATTTTCATTCGAGGGTACATGCCCAAAGAGGTGGTGGAGCCGTTGGTGGCCTTGTCAAGATTCTTTCAGAAGTTATGCACCAGGGAAGTTAAAAAAGCAGACCTGAGGGAGATGCAAGATGACATCATTTTTATCATGTGCAAGCTTGAGAGGATATTTCCCCCAAATTTTTTCGACATAATGCCGCACCTGATGATCCATCTTCCCGAACAATTGTTGCTTACCGGTCCCGTACACTACACTTGGATGTATCCCATGGAAAGGTACAAATGATTCATAAATTTGGTTTGCCTATGGTTTTTATATGTAATGACTTCTGGTTAAGTAAGTTAACATGTACTTGTTAACTTGTAGACAATTGGGAGCCTACAAGGACTATGTGAAGAATAAATATGCACCTGAAGGGTGTATCGCTGAAGCATATCTTGCGCACGAGTGTGTAACGTACACCAAAGTGTACCTCGAAAATGTAGAGGACCCCCAACAACATATGCCGATAGATGAACCCCAGTTCAACCTTTCTATCATCTCCAGTGACGTGGTAGTATAGGGAAGCTTGCCAAAGTCGTACAAGTTGGATGGAAATGAGGTAGCCATTGCCCACTGGTCGGTACTGATTAACTGTCAAGAAGTACAATATTGGAAAAACTATCATCTTCACTGCCCTGCTATTGCCGGAAATGTTGATTACCACAACAAGACGTTTGCAAACTACTTTGGTCAATGGGTAAGTATATGTGTATATGTCTATTTTTATATATATATCCTTACATAGCATGTATGTATGTACGTGCTTTTGTGGTTTCAAGATGACATAATTTCTTCTGTACGTATTAATATATGGACGTTTTCAGATGAACCATGTAGCAGATGATGGTTGCCCAGAGTGGTCAAACGAATTGAGGGTCCTGGCGATGAAACCGATTGCTTCAAAAGTGTACTCGATGTGTCAGGTCAATGGCGTGAAATTTATATGTGAAAATCGAGACCACCGACTGAAAACACAGAATTGTGGGGTGATGGTCCATGGTGGGCAGGATGGCGTTGACTATTACGGTGTCCTTCATTCAGTTGTTGAACTAATTTATGGGAACCGCATGAAAGTGCACTTGTTCAAGTGTAGATGGTTTGATACTAGCCCGGAGAACACAAGGACCGATCAGTACGGAACATTTTCGGTGAATACTGCTACTACCTGGTATGAAGATGACCCTTTCGTTCTTGCCTCATCAGTAAAACAAGTGTTTTACCTGGACGATCTTCTTAACAAAATCCCGTGGAAGGTGGTTAACCATGTTGCTCATAGAAACATATACAGTGCTGCCACACTTGGTGATACCGCAGATGATGAGGAAGTTACTGCATACCAAGAGCCGAACGCTTTTGACATTCCGGAATCATCTACGATTCGCCTTAATAATGTGAGATCTGGGAGTGTGGTTCGAATTACTGGAGCAGAACTTCTCGATGTTAATCCATATGAAGTTGACGCTGATTCAGATGACGAGGAGCGGCACATATTGCCAGAGGTTACCTATGAAACCGAGTCAGACTTAAGTGATGAAGATGATTACGATTATCATCCTTAGTACGTTGGAAATTGTAGTCGGAAATCGTACGTAGTCGGAAAATGTAGTCGAAATTGTAGTCGAAAATTGATAATCAAAATTTTAGTCGGAAAATGTAGCCGGAAATCGTAGACGGAAATTGTAGTCGTTAATCGTAGACGGAAATTGATAATCGAAATTGTAGTCGGAAAATGTGCATAGCTGGAAATGGTACGTACGTATACGGAAAATGTAGTCGTTAATCGTAGGGCTGGGATCAGTACGGGACGGGTCGGGATTCGACCTATCCCGATCCCGATCCCGAAAGTAAAATCGGGATCGGGACGGGTCGGGACGACATAATCTTAGAGGTGTATCCCGACCCGATCGGGACGGGATCGGGACGGGTCGGGTTCGGTATCGGGATTTCGGTATTGGATTCTCAGCCCTAGTTAATCGTACGTATACGAAAATTGATAATCGAAAATGTAGTCGGAAAATGTAGTCGTTAATCGTACGGATACGGAAATTGTAGTCGAAATTGTAGTCGGAAAATGTAGCCGGAAATCGTAGACGGAAAATGTTGTCGTTAATCGTACGTATACGGAAATCGTAGTTGTTAATCGTACATATACGGAAATCGTAGTCGTTAATCGTAGTCGTTAATCGTACGCATACGGAAAATGCCCTAGTTAATCGTACGTATACGGAAATCATTAATCGAAAATGTAGACGGAAAATGTAGTCATTAATCGTACGGATACGGAAAATGATAATCGAAATTGTAGTCGGAAAATGTAGCCGGAAATCGTAGACGGAAAATGTTGTCGGATATTCTTCGGGAAATAATGACATTACCAACGAGTTGAAGTCGTTGGTAATGACATTACCAACGAGTTATAAGCAACTCGTTGGTAATGACATTACCCACGAGTTAACTCGTCGTTGGTAATGTCATTACCAACGAGTTGCTTATAACTCGTTGGTAATGTCATTACCAACGAGTTAACTCGTTGGTAATGTCATTACCAACGAGTTAACTCGTTGGTAATGACATTACCAACGAGTTATAAGCAACTCGCCGGTAATGTTTTCTGGTTTCCCCCATATCGAGCCCGAGCCTCTCCTCTCCCTCTCCTCTCCCTCTCCTCCTCCTCTCCCTCTCCTCTCCCTCTCCTCCTTCCAAATCGGTCCGGTGAGCCTCTCCTCTCCCTCTCCTCTCCCTACTCCTCCTCTCCCTCTCCTCCTCTCCACCGATCCCCTCTCCTCTCCTCCTCCGAAAATCTCCTCCTCCCCTCCTCCCCTCCTCTCCTCCCCTCACCATTGTAGGTGGAAGAAAATGGCAGGTCCGATCCTCTCTCTCTCCCTCTCTCTCTCTCTCTCAATTTTTAATTATTTTTTTGCATGTGTATGTGTATGTGTATGTGTATGTGTATGTGTATGTGTATGTGTATGTGTATGTGTAAATTAATTAGGGTGCTAAGTTGGAAATTAGGGTGATAAGTTCTAAATTAGCATGTATGTATATATGTGATGTATATATATATTTAGGTATGTGAATATGAAGTGATGTATATATATATGTGAAAATTATGTATAAATGTGGTTTTGATGAATATGTGATGTATATATATACGGAAATTAAACCTAATTAAGATGCATGATATATATATGTGTGAAAAATGTGGAAAATTAATTAGGGTTTGTGATTTGGATGAATATGTGATGGATAAATTTAATTAAGATGCATGATGTATATATATATACACATCGAATATGTATAGTCGTTAATTTAGGTGATATAGTTGTTAATTAATCGTATAAATGAAGGTGGAAATCGGGATCGGGACGGTTTGGAACCGTAACGGTTTGGAACCGGAACGGTTTGGAACCGGAACGGTTTGGAACCGGAACGGTTTGGAACCGGAACTTATTGTAACTGGAACCGTTATGTTACAAACGGTTCCGGTTACAAACACTTCCGGTTTCAAACGGTTCCGGTTCCAAACCGTTCCGGTTCCGATTTGTTATAGAACCGAAACGGTGTGGAACCGGAACGGTTTGGAACCGGAACTGTTTGTAACCGGAACCGTTATGTTACAAACGGTTCCGGTTACAAACAGTTCCGGTTTCAAACGGTTCTGGTTCCACACCGTTCCGGTTCCGATTTGTTATAGAACCGGAACGGTTTGGAACCGGAACTGTTTGTAACCGGAACCGTTATGTTACAAACGGTTCCGGTTACAAACAGTTCCGGTTTCAAACGGTTCCGGTTCCACACCGTTCCGGTTCCGATTTGTTATTGAACCGGAACGGTGTGGAACCGGAACTGTTTGTAACCGGAACCGTTATGTTACAAACGGTTCCGGTTACAAACAGTTCCGGTTTCAAACGGTTCCGGTTCCACACCGTTCCGGTTCCACACCGTTCCGGTTCCGATTTGTTATAGAACCGGAATGGTTTGGAACCGGAACTGTTTGTAACCGGAACCGTTATGTTACAAACGGTTCCGGTTACAAACAGTTCCGGTTTCAAACGGTTCCGGTTCCACACCGTTCCGGTTCCGATTTGTTATTGAACCGAATCCATGACTATTACGATGTCCAGGAGGTTTTGCGGCTAATTGGCTTCGGAGAGGTTCCCGAAATAGTGGAGGGAACAGTAGTCAAGCTTCCTCCTCGGCCGCAGTTAGCAACACGCCCAGTGGGCCAATGATGACTGCTCGCACGAGAGCCTTGCTAGAGGCGCGAGCTGAGGAGGAAGCTGCACGATCAAGAGCCGTGGAACCGGAATTCGAGGCTCGAGCCTCAGTCTCTAGACGCTCAATCAGCAGACGTCCCTCCGGTGGCAGAGCCTCAGACGAGCGACAGTCAACGGGGGCATCAGAAACTCCCTCAATCCGAATGCCCCATATTCGGATGGTGCCTACTCCCGTTTCACGGGAATCATCTGAGGCACATGGTGGTGCTGGCGCCTCATCGTCCAGGCCTCGTCTATCTCCGCCGTCCGGTCTCTTCCTACCCGACGAGATTCCTGTCATCCCTGAATTCGATGATAGGGGGATGCCTGTTTATATTGAAGGACGGCCGGATTTCCTGACCGTGGAGGAAGCGTATAACTTCCTCCCGTTCGACCCCGTGTATCTTTGGAGTGTGAGGTGCACCAACCAACAAACGGACGATGCAGGTAAATTTTATTTAACATCAGATTGATTACTTAATTATTACTTAAGACTTGCGATTGGTTCAATTAATGATATCAATTTGTTGACATTGTTTTATTAGGCAATTTCGTTAATGGGACTGGAAAACGGAAAGGGGCTAGAGGCACCTGCACCGGGAAGAGACTTGAGCAGGCCACCGGCGGAAGGAAAACGCCCATAAGGGCCAATGAGGATGGCGAGGTGATCGAGGCATTCGACACCACGCGCAAATATGTCAGCATGGCCGGTGCGATCGTGCGGGACAAGGTCCCAATGCTTTGGCCAGATTGGGAATCTGTGCCTATCTACGTGAAGATGCAAGTGCATAATGCACTCAGTGTGAGTAAAATCGTATTTTCATTACGTAAATTTTACATTTATTAATTAAGTCCACTTAAATATATAATTTTACCTTTTATATATTCATATTGCAGGTGTGGTTTGACGTGGATGAAGTTCTTATTCACACGTGGGTAGAGCGTCAACTACATAATCGGTGATGTGCTTCCACTTATTTGAATATATATCGAGTTAGATTTTTGTTTATCAACTGTTTTAATATCTCTAAATTTTTTTCCTTGTTTTAATATAGGTATAAAGAGTGGAAAAACGAGCTTTCTTCCCATTACACTGTATACAAGGAGCTAGGCCGAGGTTCTACTCCTAGCGAATTCCGGTTTAGGGAGTACGAGTGGCTGTGGCTGATAGCCCACTTCGAGCACCCCAAAGCTCAGGTATGCATCCTTAATATATCTTACAAGCCTAATGTATCGTATCAGATTGAAATAGTTAGTTACTAATTTTTTTCCATATGTTTATCAAACAAGGCGATTTCGAAGACGAACCGGGCGAATAGATTGAAAAACACCAGGGCCCATCATGCAGGTTCACTCAACTACATGGGTTGGTCGACTAAGGCGCAGCAACAACAAGAAGTGAACCCCTTGGTGTATATTCATCAGAAGTTCTATCCGCAATGCCCTGACGAAGCGGTAAGTCTTTCGCCTCTCCATGTGTTAATAAAACTATTTTTCGATATTAATAGATGTTGTTAGTTAATACGTTGTTCATTTTCGCTTTTCAATTAGGCGAGAGTGGAGGAGGCGACGACAGAAGTGACCATGAGTATAGCTCGGACTAACCATCCTGACTGCTCCGAGGAAGAAGTCACCCAGTATGCCTCTCAGATCGATCCGCTTGATCCCCCGATAGCGGCTCAGATCATGGCAAAAGCGTGCGGGACTGGAAAGAATATCTACTACTGTAGGGGAATGGGCTCGGCGGGCGAAGGAGTATTGAAAACCACTTCACAATACTCTACCGGGTCAAGAAGTTCAACTTCTAGTCGTAACCTCGCAGCGGAGCTTCATAGGACGCAGAGGGAGTTGGAGGAGCAAAAGAGGCAGATGGCCGAGTACCAAATGCAGCAGACACAGGTGCAGGCTCAGATGTACACATGGATGCAGACGATGTACGAGGCTCAGACTACCGGACAACCGTTCCCCACACCTCCTTCGGTCCCGGTCCCTCCGTTCCCTAGCTATCCACCACCACCACCGCACCAGTCAACGCCAGAGCAAGACCAAGGTAGCCACCGGAATTCAAATGAGTACTTTGATTACTTCGACCCTGACCCGCAAGTTCCTCGACCCTGACCTGTAGTTGTAGTTAATTTTCGTATCGTCGTTGCTATTTGTATTGTACGTTGGACATTTATGTGTACTGTTGAACTTGTATGATTGTACGGTTTATGTCTTTCAATGCAGGTTCTGGAATTGGGCCCAATCCAGAACCGCGTTTTTTTTTCAAAATTTTTTCTGACATTGCCGGCGACATGGACCTCAGTCGCCGGCAATGTCACAAATTCCGGCCACGGCGGCGGAACCATTGCCGGCGACGGCGTCGCCGGTAATGTCGGAGACATTGCCGGCGACTCAAGTCGCCGGTGATGTCTCCGACATTACCGGCGACGCCGTTTCCCGTCGCCGGCAATGTTAACACCGGCGGGAGATTTCCGGCGACGTCATTGCCGGCGACTCGTCGCCGGGAATGACATTTCCGGCGAAAAAAAATACAAGGCCGGCGACCTCCCGTCGCCGGTAATGTCTCCTTTTCTTGTAGTGAAAATACTAAGGGAGTAACCCCCAGTAATTTTTCAAAAATGACCGTTTTTCTGCAAATCTGTCAAAGTAGGTGCTAATAATGTTTTGGAAAGTGATTTAAGCAGTCATTCCATGAGTTGACCATCTTAATGTGAACTGGTGATGATGTTCAAATTGGTGCTTGGTGCCTGTATAGTGCTTGATCATGATCCATTTTGTTTATCTCTTAGTTTTCTTTATTATTATTTTTCTGGTTCTTTCAGCCATTTAATAATTTCAAAGGTACATTTTTTACCACACTTTTTAATGAAAATCAGGAATTTTGTGCTTACACGGTGTTGCTAAACATGAGGTTTAAGTCATTTTCTTCCTTTCAAACTACATTTAAACTTGAATGAGAAATTGTGAACCTTAAGCTTGATGTATAACCTGTACATTGTCATTTTGATCTTATAGACTTGTCCATTTGTACATTTCATGCACTTCGATGACTTCACAGCACAAATGTATTGAACTCTTCACTGTAAGATATTGGCAATAGACATGTAGCTTTTTTGTTGCACTCTTGCATTAATTGGATGTTATGATGTGTGCTTAAATGATTTGGATTTCTTTCGGATCTAACTATTTTTTTATATCAGTATCTCAATAAAAATTTGCATTAATTGCTGTTAGTAATATATTGTTGCTTGAAGATTTGTCACCCAAGCATTTACGTTCCATCATAAAGGGAGACTTTATAGAGCTTAATGATCTCATGGACTGATCATCCAGTAATTATCTTAAAACAATTGGATTGGCCTTATTAGATAGGGTCTTAAAGATTAGCTCTCAATTAGAGGTGAATGTTTACCTTAATTTCCAGGCTAAAATAGCAGCTGAAGCAATTATTCTGAGGTGCTAAAGTTTGAGTTGTACAATTGACACTGTAAATACACTAATGCAAAGAGAAAGGACTCAAAGGAGCATAAGAACATTCATTCTAATGGTTGTGAAGTTTAGAGGCAGGATCACCACCTGTAAAGGTAATTAGTCCATTCAATCCTTGAGGCTTTCATTTCAGTCCATTTAAAGAAATATTCATTCTTCATTTTGTTTTCGTGGTGCAGATTTTCTGTGCCTCAAGGCATAATATTCACTAACACAAGGAAGATGAAAGGAACATCTAATGGAGAACCAATATCAATATTATTAGTATCAAGCTGCTTCACCGGCAACAATCTTACTATTTATATCATGAGCAAACATTGCACTTATGGAGACTATATGTTTTCCATCACCTCTCTAGTGCCTTAACGAAGGCTTGTAGTCCTATACCGCTATCATATTCTTCCTGTTTTTCATTGAGATATTGCAATGATTGATAGTACTATCGTAGTATTTTAGTATTGGGTGCATTCTAGCATTTTTCAAATTTGAGATACAAATGCTAACCTAGAAAACAAGAAAGATTATGATCAAATATATATATATATACTTCCGTTCATATTCTAGATGTTGATGAGTGCAACGAGAAAGCTGCTTGCCAATGTTCACAATGTAAATGCAAGAATACTTGGGGCAGTTACGAGTGCAGCTGCAGTGGAGGTTTACTATACATGCTGATATGAAAACTTGTATGTGGAACTATGTTTGTGCAGAGATACAGACTCAAAGATCCGGGAAATTATGGCACAGTACATGCCATTTGACAATTGCTCCATTAGCATGCTTTAAGCAAATTGGTGAGGCTTTAAGTTATGATCAGACAATGAGTTTCCATTGTATGATTTACTTAAAATTAAAATTCTGAGATTAGCTCGGTCTGAAGTTTTTGTATTTGTTCTTCCCATTCACAGGTAAACCTTACTTAGTCTGTTAAGACAGCTTTTGATTTGTGTTGGAGTGGTGTGGTACTGTGCAATTTTTACTGTTTATTGTAATACCGTATATTATTTGTTCAGACTTCATTGCCTTTCATTTTCTGGTTGAAAATGTGAGTATGTTGTATTTCTTACTAGCCTCTCCTGCTTGCAGATTCATTGAGCTTCACCTCTGCCTTATCAGTTGGCCTAGCAGATGTGTTTCTTGTTATCATTGTTGGTATTACAGTTATCAAGTTGTTTGATGGAAGTATTGGAATGCCCAGATTCCTGCCTGATGTTACTGATGTTTCATTAGTCTTTAAATGCTTCACTGTAGTCCCTGTTCTCGTCACAGCTTACATCTGTCACTACAAAGGTATGGAACCTTTTTTTTTAAGCAATGGTATTAGAAATGGGTATAGGAGATCTCATGTTTTATATGTGTTCACTTTTTGATCGCCAGTGCTTATGTGTTGAGTAATTGTCTTACTGAGTACACTGATGACAATTGGACTCATCAGTACTATATTCTTGGGTACAAACTTTATGCCCAGCTGATGGGACGCTTTCCAGTTCACTAGACCAACTGCTGCAGTTTGCCTCGGGTTCATTTTTCCTGCTGCAATAACTCTGAAGTGAGTTTTTGATTTGATAATAAACTATATATTACTCAGGCTTCACTTGACTTTGGAACAGTGTGTTGATTGACTTGATTCTCATTTAATCTTTTCCCAAGAGTTGATCCTAAGATTAATAATGTTAGTTTGTTGAGAAAAGATACCATTTAGCTTAGAACTAGTTGTCATTATACAACTTGAATATACTTCAAAATTTTGAAAACCACTAGCACCTGGTAAATTACAAAATCTCCCTTGCATTATAAACTGGTAAATTTCAATGTATTCATATACATATCTCCTCCACTTGGATCTCCTGTTCTTCCATGACCGCCTCACCAAGCAAAATTTCAATTTCTGGCCTATACCCAACCTTAGTCATCTCAACAACTAAAAAATCAAGTCTATCATATAACTCTCTACTTCTTGGATGAGCCTTGTCCCCAACAAAAAAATGCATGCACTTCATCTTTTACCTCAATCCAGCTGCAACCAGGCTTCTTTTTCATATTCTTATTGCTGGCTGGTCTGAAGAGGGCTACGAGTAAGAATAACTTTCATCATATGTAGTACTGTAGCATGTGTTCTCCACTTTTATTTGATAAAAACATATTCATAACTTTTGGATGTTTTGAAATCTTCATGTGGGAGATCACTTCGGTTTTAAATGGTTTATCCGATTAGGCATTATGTCTTAATGTTCAAAAATCATTTCTATAACTGCATACTCTGATGATGTATATTAAACCAACATGCATGTTGTATTCTGTTCAGGGATGAGACATTAGGAGAATGGTACAAAGTGTCATTAGCTTGCTAGTGGTGTTAAACCCTATTCTGCTGTTTTCAATTCGCTTATACATGTTTGCTTATCTTCTGGGAATGTGTTGAGGGCTATCAGTCTGTTCGAGATAATGAAGAGCTCAGAGGAGTTTAAACCGATAGGCAACACTTATGATGCATTCATGTCTGCAATTTTGAAGTCCAGCAAAACAGATTCGGTGCAAGCTTGGTTATTTGCCATGAAGGCTGTTGGATTCAATTCTGCAACTTATCAGTCTTTGATTTCAGGTTACATAATATTGAGAAACTTGAAGCTTGCTGATACATTTTATGAAGAAATGGTGTTATCAGGAGTCATGCCTAACTTGCCCATATTGGAGTGTATGCTGGAAGGGTATGCAAGAGGAGAAGCTGTGATCAACAATTGTTCTTTTTATTATACTGCTTGGATTCGCAGAGTCAGTTTTAGTTAGTGACAACATCAGTTTTTAGCAAGTGACAACATTTTGTAGATCTCATTATTTCTCCAGTATATCTCATTTTGTGAGAACTTGTAAAAGTCTTTACTTCATTTTGATGTGAGGCTAACCATCAATCATATATATATAAAGTTGGATGATTTTATCAATGGCTATATCATTACAGTTTTGCTTATTTACTATCTATGAGCTAAATGAAGTAACAATGGACTGTAGCTTTGTAACACCCATCATTTGCAGCGTTTCATTCTAGTTTGAATTGATGAAATTTCCCAGAACCATCTGCAGTAACATCATGAGAGAAACAAAGATCATAAAATAGAGTACGTTCTTTACGAGTGTTAAACACTAGGTGACCCGAATAGAGCACAAACATTCATTTCAGTAATTTTTACAGTAAAGCATGGCCGTTTATCTCAAACTTGACTAACAAATTAGTTAACACAAATATATAAGTTGGGAACACAGAAGCTATTTACTATCGTACATTGTACATAGGTAAACAGACTGCAATGAAAAAAGTTCATAGTATCAATTGATAGCATCGTGGATTTATTGATCAAACTCCTTAGACTGTTACTGCAATACAACAAAGTTGACCGGCTATGTTGCTATTTGTTTCTGACCACTTATTGAATGAAAAAATAAATACAAAGATGCTCAGCATCTATAATCTACAGGCGCCCATACATTGACAACATCTCCCTCAGTTGTAAAGCTTCTGTCTCCAAGCTATCAAAGCACAGGGAACTAGGCAGCCTCCAACCCCAGTTTCCGAACTGTGCAAAGATATAACAATATCAGTGCATGCTGTATGCAAATCAGTCTTACGCTGCTATATGACTACATGACAAGGAGGGAATAAAATTGGAAGCAAAATTTCAAATAGAAAGGGTCTCACAATGCACAGTGAGTTAGTGATTCAACTTTTATATAATTCTTTGCCTAAAAATACATGCCAGGACTACCATTCTTCCTAATTGCTTATGTTTCACTCTTTCTTTTCAATCCTGAGACTCGTAGACAAGAAACACCATTCTGCTGTCCATAATGCATTGGCTAAAATAGAAAAGGGAACTCTGTATGAAGTTGTCATTTACCTGTGTTGCAGGAATATTCATCCTGGCAGAGTTTCCTAACCTAAGAATATCTTGCATAGGCATGATTGCAGTTTGGGCCACGGACATTATGGCAACCTTTATCATTGCCCGGGACATACCTTCTTCTTCAGTAATTGAAAGGTACTTCAGAACCTGTGATGGCAGTGGGAAATTAATAGGAAGCCTAGCTATTCCTGTTAAGGAAAAAACATGTGCTAGTAAGAAGAGGCTTATACATCTGAAGAGCAATAAACTCACGTTTAACTTCTCTTATTGGGGCAAAACATCCGACCAACCTTGGATCTGTAACAAATTAACCATTACCTAGTTTAATTCAAAAACTGAAAGGCCCACTACCACATTTGTGAACATTACCGGCGAGGTCACCGGAGACAAAGCCGGCGACCGGAAAAGTCGCCGGTAATGTTCATCATTACCGGCGACTTACTCCGTCGCCGGTAATGTTTCAAAACATTACCGGCGACTCCAACCGTCGCCGGCAATGTCAAGCCGAACATTTCCAGCGATTTTCCAGCCGGAATTTTGCCGGAAATGTGTGGCTCGACATTGCCGGCGACGGTTGGAGTCGCCGGTAATGTTTTGAAACATTACCGGCGATTTTTCGGCGTAAAGTCGCCGGTAATGTCTTCATTTCCGGCAACTTACTCCGTCGCCGGCAATGTCTCTTATATTAGTCGCAGCTCGATCATTCATTCATTTTGATCGAAAAAAATCCAGAGAAATAGAAAAAAGGAAAACGTACGCTCTGAAATCGATCCTTCGGTATATTGTCAAAATTAAGGCGCGTGTCGAAAATTCGATCAGTCGGGAAGCTATATATATAGGTATGTGTATATATATATACGTATAAATGAAGGTATATATATATGTGTGTGTGTTGATCAAATCCAATTCGTGAGATATATATGAAATGTTGTTGATGTTGTGTCTGAATCAACGACTGGTATTATCGTAGTGCTATCAGAGCCACGCTTAACAGAGCCTCCTACCTAGTCAAATACGTTTTGAATTGAAAGAAGAATACCATCATCGAGTACTGAATCGAATTCAGAGATTAGATCGATATATATACATATGCATGCATGTGTTGATTTAATTAGAGTTGAATTGAGAGATTACGTCGATTATTAGTAGTGAATGTGTGTATATATATATATATAATTAATACGTAAATTTGTTAGAATTTTCAGGATGGACAAGAGTTGGATGAGCCTCGAAAGATGGGATGTCAGATATCACCAGAGAATTAGGAATTTTGTGGATTTTGTGAAGGCTAATTGTGGAGACAATACACTTCATAATTTCCCGTGTAAAGAATGTAAGTGTTTCAGCGATCGATTTCGTTTTCCTATGGATAAAGTCCAGAGGCACCTGAGTAAATACGGGTTTTGGGATAAGTACACTTGTTGGATTTATCACGGTGAAACATCGTTAGCGGGTCCGCATGATCATGGACAATTTGGTGAGAGGGCCAGTCCACTCTATGATCATGGAGATTTTGCTGAGAGGGGCAGTTCATCCTATGATCCAACAACGATGTTAATCAATGATATGTTTCCTCATGAGAGCGGTGTATTTGCTGATGAAGCACCAAATGTCCCTCCCGTCGTTGAGGGTTTCCCCCATATCGAGCCAGTCGAGCCATTACCTGGAGCTCATGTCAACTCAAGCGGTATGGACAAGTACAACAACCTGATTGCATTGCAACAGACTCCGTTGTACGACGGTTGTAGTAAGACTGTTCTTGAAAGTGTGATGGGAGTGATGCAGCTCAAAATGGAGAACAAAATATCTGTCAAAGCTGTTGATTCTTGGTTGAAGTGGACTGCTTCGCTATTGCCACCCGGTCATCGTCTTCCTACCACTCATCATAAGGTGCGACATATCCTGAAAGATCTTGGGTTTTCCTACATCAAAATCCATGCATGCAGATATGATTGTATTCTCTTCTGGGGAAAAGATCTCGAAGACCTTGAAGCCTGCCCGGTAGGTTTTACAGAAAGGTATAAGTTGACTCCTGCAGGCAACAAGAAAGCTGTGAACTTATTGATAGGCTGGAGCGGTTGTTCATGTGTGCTTTCACGGCCGAGGCAATGAGATGGTGGGCTGAGAGGAATTTGCCTGACGATGACACCCTTATACACCCTTCCGACGGAGAGGCTTGGAAGCACATGGTCAGGGAGTTTGATCATTTTGCAGAAGAGGTCCGAAATGTTTGGCTAGGGCTCTCATCTGACGGATTCAACCCTTTTGGCAACATGAGTCTTCAATACAGTATATGGCCAGTTATTTTGGTACCGTACAACCTTCCACCATGGATGTGTATGAAGAAGGAATACAATATGCTGACTCTGTTAATTCCGGGCCCGGGTTATCCAGGAAAGAGTCTCGATGTGTATTTGAGGCCTTTGATTGAGGAGCTTAAGTACCTGAGTGAGTGTGGCCACCCCACTTACGATAGGTTCAAAAACGAGATGTTCCAGATGCATGCCATGCTTGTTGGCACCATCAGTGATTTTCCTGCGCGCGGTATGTTGTCGGGCAACGTTACCAGGGGTTACAGGGCTTATTCAGAGTGCATGACGGTTGATTGTTGCAGTCCTCATTGCAGTAAAATTGTTCAGATGCGTCACCGTTGTTGGCTTCTATATGATCACCCATTTAGGCAGGATCCAGACGCGTTTGATGGGACTGTGGAAACAGGTGTGGCACCCAGGCGATGGACAGGGGAAGAAATTTTGGAAGTGTTGAATGAATATGATTTTGGCCAGCTAAGCAATCATCCTGACATAGTGGCGTCAATTCCAGACAAGCCCGAAAGGTATAAGTTTTGGACACACAAGAGCATATTCTGGGAACTCCCCTACTGGCCCAGGTTGCCTATCAGACATTACCTAGATGTCATGCACATAGAGAAGAATGTGTGTGAAAGTGTGGTGGGCACAGTTCTTAACTTGGAGGGGAAAACAAAAGACATCCCTAAGGCACGCATTGATCTGAAAGCTATGGGACTGCGGAAACATTTGTGGTTAAGAGATGGTAAGAGAAAAATGCCGCAAGCTCTTTACACCGTCAAGCCGAAGCATAAGCATGAAATTTTTTGGTGGTTGAGTAATGTCAGGTAAATATTCTTATATATGACTATGCAGTACGAAAATTGGTTTGCCTTTAATTTTTACCGGATTATGGTGATATGCGAGAAATATAATTGTTGCCTATGGCTATATATATATATACATGCAGGTATCCTTATGGCTATGCAGGAAATATAAGCAGGTGTGTTAACTACCGGGACAATAAGATGTACGGATTAAAGAGTCATGACTGCCATGTACTGCTTCAACGCATTTTCCCTATTTTCATTCGAGGGTACCTGCCCAAGGAGGTGGTGGAGCCATTGGTGGCCTTGTCAAGATTCTTTCAGAAGTTATGCACCAGGGATGTTAAAAAATCAGATCTCAGGGAGATGCAAGATGGTTTGATACTAATTTATGGGAACCGCATGAAAGTGCACTTGTTCAAGTGTAGATGGTTTGATACTAGCCCGGAGAACACAAGGACTGATCAGCACGGAACATTTTCGGTGAATACTGCTACTACCTGGTATGAAGAAGACCCTTTCGTTCTTGCCTCATCAGTAAAACAAGTGTTTTACCTGGACGATCTTCTTAACAAAGTCCCGTGGAAGGTGGTTAACCATATTGCTCATAGAAACATATACAGTGCTGCCACACTTGGTGATACTGCAGATGATGAGGAAGTTACTGCATACCAAGAGCCGAACGCTTTTGACATTCCGGAATCATCTACGATTCGCCTTAATAATGTGAGATCTGGGAGTGTGGTTCGAATTACTGGGGCAGAACTTCTCGATGTTAATCCATATGAAGTTGACGCTGATTCAGATGACGAGGAGCGGCACATATTGCCAGAGGTTACCTATGAAACCGAATCAGACTCAAGTGATGAAGATGATTACAATTATCATCCTTAGTACGTTGGAAATTGTAGTTGGAAATTGTAGGCGGAAGTTGTGGTCGGAAATTGTACGTAGTCGGAAATTGTACGTAGGAAATCGTGTCGGAACGTAGTCGGAAAATGTACTCGCAAAATGTAGTCGGAAATTGTACGTAGTCGGAAATTGTAGTCTGTACGTAGTCGGAAATTGTAGTCGGAAAATGTAGTCGGAAATTGTACGTAGTCGGAAATTGTAGTCGACCATCGTAGTCGGAAATCGTTGTCGAAAATTGTAGTCGGAAATTGTAGTTATATATGGTCGAAAATGTTGTCGGAAATTATTTAGTCGGAAATTGGTCGGAAATAGGTCGATCGGATAATCTTTGAGAAATAATGACATTACCAACGAGTTGATAAGCAACTCGTTGGTAATGACATTACCCACGAGTTAGCAACTCGTTGGTAATGTCTTCCCTCTTCCCTCTCTTACACCAAAATTCTCTCTTCACCTCCCTCTCCTCCCTCTCCTCAATCCTCTCTAATTAGCTTCCTCTCCTCCCCTCTCCCCTCTCTTCCTCTCCTCCCCTCTCTCCTCCCCTCTCCTCCCCTCTCTCCTCCTCCCCTCCTCCTCTTCCTCCTCCCCTCACCTCCGTCGCCGGACAACAGTTGGGTCGAGCTCCACCATGGCAGGTAATAGCTCACTCTCTCTCCCTCTCTCTCTCTCATTCCACATTTTATTTTTATGCATTTTGATTAATTAATTTTTGATAATTTTGGGATGTATGTATGCATGTGGAAAATATTTGTAAAATGTAATTAAGGTATGTTTGAAAATTGTGGGAAAATAATGTGGATAATTGTGGGGTGAAGGAGAAATATATGTGATGTATATATGTGAAAAATTAATTAATTTATATGGAATGTATATATATACGTATGTTTGAAAAATGTGGAAAATTAATTAGCTAGGGTGAATTGGATTAATATGTGATGTATATATATATATGTGTGAATTAAGGTGAAATTAAGATGCATGATCAATGTATACAAAGTGTATATGTGATGTATATATATGTGAAAAGTTTAAAGCCGGAAATGATGTATGTATATATGTTAAGTTAGGTGATATAGTTGTTAATTTAACGTATAATAGGTGAAAAATCGGCTTCGGAATTTAACGTGTTTGGATTAAGGTGATATAGTTGTTAATTTAACGTATAAATTAAGGTGAAAAATCGGAATCAGAAAAGTTTGGAACCACAAGGATTCTAAACCGGAACGGTTTGAAACCGGAAATGTTTATAACCGGAACCGTTTGTAACATAACGGTTCCAGTTCGAAACGGTTCCATGTTCAAACCGTTCCGGTTCCGATGAAAGGACCCAATCCCGATTCAGCTACCTAAACCGGAATCAAACCCTTTCGAAAACACAAACCAACAAAATTTTTCAAAATTTCGGCAGAGTTTCGTTACTAGCGTGGAATTACCATAACCTGCACGCGGAAATTAACACTTCGTCCTATGCCACAAAAAAACAAACCGTGGGCACCAATCCCATCCGGATTTCTCAACATCAATATAATCAACAACAGTAAATAAACTGTACTATGTATATATGTATATCTGTGAAAATCCGCACAACATGTATCAGAATGTATCAGAGCGACCTCTAAAGTAAAACATATACAATATGTACATCAGTAGGCGAAACAAGAACCTACTGGAAAACACAGGTGACTCTGATCACTAGCCTCCAAACCACGACGTGAAACACCAAACCTGAACTGCAAACTGGGTACGGAAACCGAAAAGCCCAGGGGAAAGACAATAAACACGTTAGAGTGAGTGGACGAAAATAAATGTCTTTCACCAAGTAACATATATGTTATAAAAACATATGCGAGTGAAAGTATAAACAATAAATTGTACGCAAGGGAGACTCTAACTCCTCACGCGTCCGGGTACACGAGGGAGACTCTAACTCCTCACACGTACAGAGCATGTGTATAAATCACACGGGGCCACTCATGGACATATAACAACATAAAAATATAATCACATAGCACATGCTCAACATAAACATAATCTCGTTCGAAAACTCATGCTCGTAAAACCATAATCATACTACATGCTCAAGTTCATAAATCGTATATAAAGGACTCGCAATAATTCCGTGAAAATAAACTGTCCACTCACAGACTCGCGTAGCGCGCACTCGCGCTAAACACGTGGTCCGGCAGAAGATCCCTCGCCAGATGCACGATCACGATCCAGATCTCGATCCCCTGAATATATTCATAAAATACAACTGATCAATATCGTAATCCACAACACTGTACTGATGCACGGAAACCAACCGTTCCCGGAAATACGAAATGCAGTGCAAAATAAATTACGGAAATCCCGAAATCCCCACTCGAAACCTCGACTGAAAATCGGCTAACCAAATCAACCCGAAAACCTCCGTACGATAACCAGGGCGTGATTACGAGAAAAATGGCACTAAAAATGTCGAAATCTGAAAAGTTGACTTTTTCTCCGCCGTTGACCGCCGCCACCGCCGCCGGCGCGCCGTCAACGGCGAGATAACACGGCCAAAACTTCCAGATCAGTTCCTCTCAACCACGCGAACATCTTACCCTTCTAACACTAAGCTCAATTCACAAAGGAACACTTCAATTTCTCAAAACCAAATCGAAAAATTCCAACTCCAATCCCTAATCGGTTTGATCCTAAACTTCACCAATCCTAAAACTAAACATGTGGGAAGCTTCACAAGGTTTAGGGGAGTCAAACCCCTCGAACCACCGCCCTCAAAACTCATCGGAGCCACCGTCACCATTACCGGCGACGTAGCTCAAATCGGACCCAATCGGGTTCAAACAAAACGTGAACAAAACCCAACAACTCATACACCAAACAATTCGAAATCACCTAAGGAAGCTACTCATACCCTTGATGAAGTCGTTGGTGGCCGGAATTGGTCGCCGGAAAGTGCAAGCCGAAACGGGAAACTTCTCCCCACGGTCAACCTGGTCAACTTTCCAAAACGGGAAAGTCAAAGACTGGTCAAAGCAATTCCGTGTTTTTTGCGATTATTTTTCGACATTTCGATATTTATACTCGTCCCTCGGGTCGATCAACGGTCCGGAATGAATATACGATGTGATTCGGATAAGCTCGAAACAATCGGATAAACTCGTCGAAACCCGAAACTTCAAATAATCATAAAATATTCCTCGACTATCGGAAAAATCTTCTAAAACCACCCACGAACTCGAAATCACGTACTCTACCATTTCCGTGAAGACACTCAACCCAAATTCTCGACCGAAAACCAAGTCGCGAATCAAATCGGCAAACCACGTATTATCGCAAAACTGCGACTAAACTCAAATCTCGAGAATCGTGCCAAACGCACCTCTGATTCTGGTTCGGGTCGTCACATCCGATTAATTTGTTATAGAACCGAAACAGTTTGGAACCGGAAGGAATCGGAACCGGAACTGTTTTTAACCGGAACCGTTATGTTACAAACGGTTCCGGTTACAAACAGTTCCGGTTTCAAACGGTTCCGGTTCCAAACCGTTCCGGTTCCGATTTGTTATAGAACCGAAAAGGTTTGGAACCGGAACCGTTTGGAACCGGAACTGTTTGTAACCGGAACCGTTTGTAATATAACGGTTCCAGGTTGAAACGGTTCCGGTTCCAAACCGTTCCGGTTCCGATTTGTTATAAAACCAAATCCATGACTATTACGGTGTCCAGGAGGTTTTGCGGCTAATTGTCTTCGGAGAGGTTCCCGAAATAGTGGAGGGAACAGTAGTCAAGCTTCCTCCTCGCCCGCCGTTAGCAACACGCCCAGTGGGCCAATGATGACTGCTCGCACGAGAGCCTTGCTAGAGGCGCGAGCTGAGGAGGAAGCTGCACGATCAAGAGCCGTGCAACCGGAAGTCGAGGCTCGAGCCTCAGTCTCCAGACGCTCAATCAGTAGACGTCCCTCCGGTGGCAGAGCCTCAGACGAGCGACAGTCAACAGGGGCATCAGAAACTCCCTCAGTCCGAATGCCCCATATTCGCCTGGTGCCTACTCCCGTTTCACGGGAATCATCTGAGACACATGGTGGTGCTGGCGCCTCATCGTCCAGGCCTCGTCTATCTCCGCCGTCCGGTCTCTTCCTACCCGACGAGATTCCTGTCATCCCTGAATTCGATGATAGGGGGATGCCTGTTTATGTTGAAGGACGGCCGGAGTTCCTGAGCATGGAGGAAGCGTATAACTTCCTCCCATTCGACCCCGTGTATCTTTGGAGTGTGAGGTGCACCAACCAACAAACGGACGATGCAGGTAAATTTTATTTAACATCAGATTGATTACTTAATTATTACTTAAGACTTGCGATAGGTTCAATTAATGATATCCATTTGTTGACATTGTATTATTAGGCAATTTCGTTAATGTGACTGGAAAACGGAAAGGGGCTAGAGGCACCTGCACCGGGAAGAGACTTGAGCAGGCCACCGGCGGAAGGAAAACGCCCATAAGGGCCAATGAGGATGGCGAGGTGATCGAGGCATTCGACACCACGCGCAAATATGTCAGCATGGCCGGTGCGATCGTGCGGGACAAGGTCCCAATGCTTTGGCCAGATTGGGAATCTGTGCCTATCTACGTGAAGATGCAAGTGCATAATGCACTCAGTGTGAGTAAAATTGTATTTTCATTACGTAAATTTTACATTTATTAATTAAGTCTGAATAAATATATAATTTTACCTTTTATATATTCATATTGCAGGTGTGGTTTGACGTGGATGAAGTTCTTATTCACACGTGGGTAGAGCGTCAACTACATATAAGGTGATGTGCTTCGACTTATTTGAATATATATCGAGTTAGATTTTTTTTATCAAGTGTTTTAATATCTCTAACTTTTTTTCCTTGTTTTAATATAGGTATAAAGAGTGGAAGAACGAGCTTTCTTCCCATTACACTGTATACAAGGAGCTAGGCCGAGGTTCTACTCCTAGCGAATTCCGGTTTAGGGAGTACGAGTGGCTGCGGCTGATAGCCCACTTCGAGCACCCCAAAGCTCAGGTATGCATCCTTAATTTATCTTACAAGCCTAATGTATCGTATCAGATTGAAATAGTTAGTTACTAATTTTTTTCCATATGTTTATCAAACAAGGCGATTTCGAAGACGAACCGGGCGAATAGATTGAAAAACACCAGGGCCCATCATGCAGGTTCACTCAACTACATGGGTTGGTCGACTAAGGCGCAGTAACAACAAGAAGTGAACCCCTTGGTGTATATTCATCAGAAGTTCTATCCGCAGTGCCCTGACGAAGCGGTAAGTCTTTCGCCTCTCCATGTGTTAATAAAACTATTTTTTGATATTAATAGATTTTGTTAGTTATTACGTTGTTCATTTTCGCTTTTCAATTAGGCGAGAGTGGAAGAGGCGACCTCAGAAGTGACCATGAGTATAGCTCGGACTAACCATCCTGACTGCTCCGAGAAAGAAGTCACCTAGTATGCATCTCAGATCGATCCGCTTGATCCCCCGATAGCGGCTCAGATCATGGCAAAAGCGTGCGGGACTGGAAAGAATACCTACTACTGTAGGGGAATGGGCTCGGCGGGCGAAGGTGTATTGAAAAACACTTCACAATACTCTACCGGGTCAAGAAGTTCAACTTCTAGTCGTAACCTCGCAGCGGAGCTTCAGAGGACGCAGAGGGAGTTGGAGGAGCAAAAGAGGCAGATGGCCGAGTACCAAAACATGGTCCAGCAGCAGACACAGATGCAGGCTCAGATGTACACATGGATGCGGACGATGTACGAGGCTCAGACTACCGGACAACCGTTCCCACACCTCCCCCGGTCCCGGTCCCTCCGGTCCCGGTCCCTCCGTTCCCTAGCTATCCACCACCACCACCGCACCAGTCAACGCCAGAGCAAGACCAAGGTAGCCATCGGAATTCAAATGAGTACATGGATTACTTCGACCCTGACCCGCAAGTTCCTCGACCTTGACCTGTAGTTGTAGTTAATTTTCGTATCGTCGTTGCTATTTGTACTGTACGTTGGACATTTATGTGTACTGTTGAACTTGTATGATTGTACGGTTTATGTCTTTCAATGCAGGTTCTGGAATTGGGCCCAATCCAGAACCGCGTTTTTTTTTCAAAATTTTTCCAGACATTGCCGGCAACATGGACCTCAGTCGCCGGCAATGTCTCAAATTCCGGCCACGGCGGCGCTGCCATTGCCGGCGACGCCGTCGCCGACAATGTTAATACCGGCGGGGGATTTCCGGCGACGTCATTGCCGGCGACTTGTCACTAGTAATGACAATTCCGGTGAAAAAAAAAGACAAGGCCGGTGACGGCAAGTCACCGGTAATGTCTCCATTTCTGGTAGTGGCCCTATGGCTTTTTGAGAAAAAAAGAAAACCGATGAGTCAATACACTCATTCAATTCAACCAAGAAGTTGATGAATTTACTGTGTCATTGTCATGAGTTCCCGTGTAAACAACTTGGTTGCGGTCATGATTATGAGGTAAATGAGGGTTAGCAGCATCACTTCCAAAACCTAGATAGAGCATTGACAAAATAGGGCTAGACAAGTTCATCATTAATGCGGTTAATTCTGAAAACTTTACATAAAGTGCATTAAACTCATCAGAATGAACTTTGTAGCGGAGGAATTCAAGTAGAGCTAGTAGTCTCTGCACTTTACCTTAGTACGAGATCTTGTAGAAACAGTGTTAGCCTGCTTGCTTTGTGTCTCCATTGGTAGCATCTCGGGTACAACTTGCTTCTGCTCCGCTGAGAGGTTTAATGTATCCAGCTCCTGATCAACTTCAGATGCAGCGGCCAAAATAGCTTTGGCACCGCAGAACACTGTTTCAAACAACAGTTCCCTCTCTCGGAGACCATCAGTTGTACAGTTTGGCACATCATAACCAAACAGCCTAAAACCTGAAGATGACTCAGACTTCATCCCTGTTTTCAGCTGGTCAAGCACCACACCAATGCTTGGCTTTGAAGAGAGAGGGGAGGGGATACTAAGTGGTTCAGACCCCACAGTAACAATTTTGTTGCCCTCTTGTGAGGCTGCAAACAGGCTCAAAGAGACATTCACATTTGGCGAAGATGGCCAGATGCTCTCTGAGCAGATCCTTGAGCTAGAGTAGCTAACACCATTGCTTTCTTTCTGCCTCAAGGACCAAACAACCTGGCTACCAGAGCTTTGGACTTCAGCAACTCTGCCCAATTGAGTTACTTCAGCAGACTGGTTTGACCCTTGATACCAGAATGGTGAAGCAGTGGAATTGGTCGTAATTTCTACATTCCAATTGGTATACAAGAGTCAACACACTCGCATCACAAACAGATACAAGTTTTTCGAGAAAAAAAATCTCACACCAAGGTATACATACCTGATGAAGCAATGTCAACAGTTTTAGGCCTTTTGCTCTTTACTACTGGTTGAGCAAGATTTAATGGAACGGAAGCTACAAATGGCTCTATCTCCCAGGGAGAAACCCTGTCTGGCCTTGGAACTGTGGCATGTTCATCCCATTGAACCTGCAACGATGAAGAAATGAGTACATATCAGAGAATATATCAATTAGACTTCCAATGAACATATATATAAAATATCCTAACCTTGAGTGACCGCCATTTAGATTCAGGCCAGTAAGGAGATAAATCTCCAACCCCTACTATCGTTCCAGTGAATCTGACCAATATTGCAATATTGCAAGAAAAAAAAATCAATCAAGTTGAGGTTAGTAAAAACAAAATGAAAATGTCATTGACCAAAATTTAATTACCTTCTTTCAGGGGAGTCCTCTCCCTCAAAACACATTTTAAAGCGCATACCGACAGAACTCTCTGCCATTGCCTGTGGAACAAAAATTGTTCGGCAATGAAAACATTTATCTGCACAAATAGAAGTATGAGGGAAAATGGGCAACCAAGGGGTTCCTAGCATCAAGTATATATACCAAAAGGAACAGTAAATTCAAAAGCAACAGCCAGTCACCCAGATCTCACAAAATGCTCTTTGCTCTGATAAATGTCTTCTAACGCTGCAAGATGGCGATTTTTCAAAGGTTCATGCCACTCGTACCAGCTGAGGGAATCTACACTGCTGTCAATTGCAGCAAAATAAGCTGCATCTTCAAGCCAACCTGCAACATTGTAATACAAGAATCACATGTGAAGGCCACACGCACACTAAATCACACTTAAACTGTATTTCTAGGATCATTTGGGATACCAAATTGAAAATATGGTATGAGCATCACTTTCTAGTAACCAGAAATTTAAGATGTTTCTGAAATAAGATAGTGAGCAAGTGGAAATGTAGCTCAAAAGGGTCATCGTATATCCTTCATCTCCACCCCTATAAACATCCACCGCCTCCGTACATCCACCTACAATGAAAAAAGAATGTTACAAATAAGAGAATATCTAATAAGTGCTCCAACGGAAATCCAATACAAATATTCGTCTACAAATAGTCTCCTTTCCTCAAGGAGGGTTTTACCAACTGTGGGTTGTCCAGAACCATTCATAGGTTGTAACAAGAGAAAATGGCTCAAATATGCATTGCCTAAAAACCTGAATCTTAAGTTAAAATGAAGAAGTTTCTTTCTTCTAGTTGTATTAGGATGGAAAACTTACACTCCATCTTTTGTCGAGAGTATGGCATAATGGTGGTTACTCATCATTATTTAGTTTGGAATTTTTTTTACGCGGACAAGTACTCTTGTTGTGGCCTGCGCCTCCACAAGTGCGACAATGATATAACCTCCTACGATTAATACTCTTACTTATCCCTTTCACCCTTAATAATTCACATTCACACTTGGATCTTTGATTACTCTTCCCTTTACACCTGTAGCAGCATTATTCTTGACTTCAGCATCTTCTGCCTTCTTTTTGTAATCTTCGACTATATATGTCAATCTTTCAATCTCATTCTTCAAGAATATATATCCATCAGCCGTCCTTGAACCATGGAAACAAAGTCTATTGCACTCAATGCTGAGTGCCCCAAACCTTGTCGCTTGCAGCGACTCGAGTTGTATATCATTCTCTGGCAATTCAATTGTGCATTCGGATCTTGCAGATTTCAACCATCTTTTCTTCATCAATGACTTTGGGATGGTAGTCATGTGCAAATGTTTCATAACACACATCATATGTCGACATGGGATGCCCTTGTATTCGAACATCCTGCAAGAACATTCCATAATAGGATCTTCAGTGTCATCTACGCCTCAACCCCTTTCATCTCCTTTCTCATCACAACCAGATTCATCACTCAGATGGTAGTAAATAACCTCCCATCTCATCTCCTTCATTTTATACTTCGAAATTGTGAAGACGAGACAATTACATTCGTCAACTGGACTACCGAGTACAAAATAATCAGCCTCTTTTAGACATTCTTTTTTGATCCAACTGAAAGTCCCATGTGTGTAATATTTTGCAGCTTCTTCCTCCAAATCACTTAGGTGAGTTTGAGGAACAGGTTTGTAAATTTTGGAAAAGAAATCAGCTTCGGCCTCATTGCTCCTCATCTTCAGCAATGCTCGGTGTATTACGGGGACAAACTCGTATAACTTCAAATGTTGTCCCACATATCCTTTAAAGAAATTGTTCATACTTTCACAACGTTGTGTGCTTCGAATGCCAGCAAAAAAGTGATCACCCAAATACGCTTGTGCCCACCTATGCCTTTTCTGATACATAGTTCTAATCCATTCATGGTTCTCAAGCTTGAAATCATCAATCATTTGCTGCCACATGGTCTCAAATTGCTCAATACTCTGATACTTCCTCATACACTTGTTAAAGGCTTTTTTCAGTGCAGCATCATAAAGGTAGCTTGGTGCATTCCTTACAATGTGCCACAAACAAAGGCGATGCCTAGCTTCAGGTAAAACTGTGTCAATGGCTTTCCGCATAGATTCATCACCGTCCGTCACAACAGAAATAGGTTTTTTATCCATCATGGAATGAAGAAAGACTTTTAGTGCCCAAATATATGAATCCTCAGTCTCATTCACCAATAGGGCAGCACCAAAAACAATAGTCCCACGATGGTTGTTTGTGCCAACAAACAAAACCAGCGGCTTCATGTATGAATTAGTCTTGTACGTGCTATCAAATATCAGTACATCCCCAAAACTAGAGTACTCGACCAGAGAATGTGAATCCCTCCAAAATACATTTTCCAATCTATCAAGTTTATCTACAGTTATTCTGTAATAAAATTGAGGATCTGTGGCTGCACGACCTTCCATATAAGACAGGGCTGATTGTGAGTCTCCATCTAACGAAGCAGTGCGTCGTCTTGAATTCAATTTATTGTACAGATCTTGCTCCATAAACCCAACTTCAGTATAACCTCCAGCCTGATTTACCATATACTCCATGACATTGCAGGTTCTAATTGAGGCTTCGCGCATAGTATTTGCTATCGCTAAATTGGCTTCACTGATGACACGGTGTGATCGTAGAAACTGGACCTCACGCGGTTTAGCTAAAACATGGTTGTGCTCATCGATGAATTCTCTTACAACATATGCCCCCACACACTCTGCATAGTTAATACGGAATCGAGACTTGCATGACTCTCTGGTTTCCATCTTCGGGCCGTAAGCTCTATCTTTTCTCTTGTTCCAGCCCGAAGCTCTAACTCCCTCCTTAGAACATACCCACTGCCTTCTAGTCATTCTCTCCTTTGAAAATCCTTGGGCATCCTTTCTTATGCTAAAACCAATTGCTAAAGAATAATTTTTATAAAAATCTTCAGCGTCTTCAACCTTATCAAACTGCATACGTAAGACATCATGCTTGGTCAGCTTATGGTAGTCTATCACGTCATCCACCGCTGAATTTTTCAAACCATCCATGCCAACACCACTTGAATCCACCTGACATAAACAGAACAATAAGAATACTATAATCATTTTGTTTTACTGTGATTAAGCTATTCGTAGGAAGGAGAACTCAATTCATAAAGTCATTACTGGAAACGAAGCAACCTATAAATTCCAAGTCCAGAAAGATCACTAAAACTTGTTTATCAAAAATAGAATGCTGACATGGAGAGTAAGAAAAGCATGCAATCACTTGCAAAGATGAGCAATCACTTGCTAACATGTCCAATTAAGTATAAGGACAATTTAGGAAAGGAAATCAACGGGGAACATAATATAAAGATTTCATAGCTGTTTTGATAGAAATATGTTGCATTTGAAGTGTGACTTTTGCCTATTTTGTTGCTGGCTGTAATCTCTTGCTTTTGGTATACTCTTGGTCTGAAAGTTTTGCTTTGAAATAGAAGCAGGGTAGCTAGCTTTTTAAATATCAGTTTTGGGAAAAGTAGCAGCCTGGAACTATTTTGTACATGTCATGAAAACTTTGTAAACAGGTTGTGTTTTAAATGAAGCTCCTCTTTTGTACAAAATGAAGAACAATTAAACAGCTATCCTTTTCTCTAGTAAACTGACCATACAAACTTCTTGATAGTTGAAAGTCATGAACCTATCGTTTCTTAAATCCATTATGATGCTGAATCTGTGGGGTGCAGCCTTATAACCAAGTTTAACATTTTATGACAGTTCTGACAGTCTAGAGGATTAGTGGCATGAAACAAAAAGCATTGAAAGCAAGCATAAGGGAGAATAAAAATGATGAGACCAAGTAAGATATAGACAAGTGCTAGTTGTTCTTCTGAAACTACATTTCGATGATAAGTTAGGTTCCATGGCATTCACCCTGCAAGTTTGCTTGGCATCTACATATATTGCCACTCAAAACGAATGATAACTGAACATTTTCTTGGTGAAGTTAAGTTTACTATATACGACTAAATGACATATGAGAATAGGAGGTGATGAATGTCCATACCAATCACCTACCTAGCTAACCTATACACCTTACTGTATAAGCTGTTCTAAAATAAATGGATGATAATCCATTTACAAGCACAGAGACAGAGACTTATTCTCGTAGAAACTAGAATTGAATTAGCTAGCTTGCGGAAATGACAGATAGAGATAACATGAGTTGGGTAGCTAAATATGTCACTAAGCACTCAAATATTTGTATATGGCATCTGAATCGATAACCATTTCCATGGCTTTTCGTTGACTCAACAAACATAAAAAGTATTAACTAAGATCATTACTTTGAGCTGTATGCAAACATTAGCATACAGTCATAAACACTGTCATATCTCTGTCATTAGCTCAAATCTGGAATGCAATTCATAGCGAAAATAACATTAGCATACAGTCATAAACACTAGCATACAGTCATAAACATTGTCATATCTCTGTCATTAGCTCAAATCTGGAATGCAATTCTTAGCGAAAATAACATTAGCATACAGTCATAAACACTGTCATATCTCTGTCATTAGCTCAAATCTGGAATTCAATTCTTAGCGAAAATAACATTAGCATACAGTCATAAACACTAGCATACAATGTTACTAGCATACAGTCATAAACACTGTCATATCTCTGTCATTAGCTCAAATCTGGAATGCAATTCTTAGCGAAAATAACATTAGCATACAGTCATAAACACTGTCATAATCTCAGTCATAATCTGGAATGCAGAGAAAGAAATGACAGTCATAAACACTGTCAAACATTACTTTGAGCTGACATAAGAGAGATATCTGATAAATAAGTAAGATTTTCGCTAAGAATTGCATAGACACATGCAAAACAAACATAACAATCACAATATAAAATGAGTCAGTAAACATCAATCTCAATTCTATCACACCCAAATACTGTCAAAGCTAAAATCAGAGCTATAAAAAAAGTTTTGTGTTTCCCACCTCAAAGCTTATTTTACAGCAGCCAAAAGAGAGGAAACCTCAAGCCAAGCAAAATCCTCAAGTTTCATGCACTCAATCTCAAACTTAGTATCCAGCCACCTAAAAGAGGTTTTTCCTTCAATCAGCTGAAACAAGCAACTGGAACCCAAAATCAAATAAAGTGGAAGGTAAGGACACTTACAGTAGAAAATCTAAACACTGGGTACGACTAGAACTTTGTAAGACAACATAAGATTGGATTGATTTCTCTTTCGATCTCCAGTCCGTAGCAAACAGGTACGTCCTTCCTTCGTCTTAGAAAATAGGCTGTATAACATTAGAATAGAAAAACACCAATTTAAACAAGCACAAGATCATTTACTTCTTAGAAGGAAGGATGTATTTCACAGTTCTCAGCTTCACATGTTTACACCCCAATTTGAACAAGCACAAGAATGTAGCCTAGCAATATGAGTTGGTCTGTTTGAATAGCAATAGGCTGTAGACAATTAAAATAGACATACCAATTTATAGCAGATTGGAGAATAGCTTTGCCCACTTCGTTCAACCTAAACCAGATCGGAGAATAGCAATAGCTTTGCTGTAGGCATGATGAAGATGAAGAGCACACCGACTACGTTTGAGTAGATACGATTCTTATCTGGATACCCGTTTGAGCAGAGGATGAGCACACCGACTACGGAGAATAGCAATAGCTTGTAGTTGAGCAGTTTGAGCAGAGGATGAATTTTCGAGAATTTCGCCTATCATTCTAACCCGTTTGGGATTTTGAATTGGAGAAGAGGGAAACCAACACTAATCCGTTTTAGAGTGAACGTTCAGTTAACTGCATACTCTTTTATTATGCTGTCGTACAAAACAGAGAACACATAAGCTATATTTACAGAATACTGAAACGAGATGGCATGGTAGTTCAGTGGTTAGGCCTTTCCATTGCCTGTGTTGGGTTGCAGTTCGAAACACAAGTGTGTTTTTTTTTTCGACTGTTTGCTTATGATCCAGATCATCTCCAAACATATCACCTAACACCATGTTACCTAACAAGAGAATCCAAGCCGTTTATTAAATTTATGCGGTTGAGATTAATTGGATCCTCTCTGAACCATCTCACTCATATTGCACTTAAAGGGAAATATCAACCATGGATCGTTAATTACACATAAATTAATTTGGGATGCTTGGGTGAGTAGTTGCTATATTTACTCAAGAAAAATTATTCAAAAAGCCCTAAATATCTGTTACATATTCATCGAAGGAAAAACTCTGTACGTTTGGAAATGAAACTTTGAATGAAGAGCATGTATCATAAACAAAGCAATATAAAAAGAAAACCAATTATTCTCGTTTGGAGATTTACCTATCAAACTCGTCATCACATTATTTTCTAACATTTTAGTTTTTGATCCTTGGAAGGTTACCAGGCCATATAGTATTGTTTAATGATTTTAGTTGATTGAGATTGATAAGCAGAAGAGGACATAAATTGAAGAAATATTGACGACAATAGACGGTTTAGAATGACTTGTTAGGTTCTATGTTTGGAGAGGATTCTGATCCAGGTATTAGGTGTTCAATAGACGAAAAAGAATTCTAGTCCATTCCAATTTCACTATGCTCGGATATGAAATTAAGAAGAGTTTAAGCAGAACTGACTAATCGATACAAAAGAAATGTATCATAACAGTTCGGTAACGATTCAAATATGATGCAAGTATGACCTTGATTCTGAAATTATATCTGGATCTGGATCCGGATCCCTAAACCCTAAACCTAAACCTAAACCCTAAACCCTAAACCCTAATCCAAAAGAAATGTATCATAACAGTTCGGTAACGATTCAAATATGATGCAAGTATGACCTTGATTCTGAAATTATATCTGGATCCGGATCCGGATCCCTAAACCCTAAACCCTAATCCAAAAGAAATGTATCATAACAGTTCGGTAACGATTCAAATATGATGCAAGTATGACCTTGATTTTGAAATTATATCTGGATCCGGATCCGGATCCCTAAACTCTAGACCTAAACCCTAAACACTAAACCCTAATATTGAAAATTATCGATCATACTCTAAATGCAAGCAAACGATTTTTGATCCAGGTATTGTTAATCCTTAAGAAGTGATGAACTTGTAACTCTTGGAATTTAGGCTTTGTGCCCTTTTTTGAGGGATCAAACCATCGTGGTTCTTTCAAGTGAAATTTAAGCTTTGTTTAGGCTTTGGTATATGAATTTGAGTTACATTACTCCTTTTTGAAACTTTTAAATAGTCACTTAGAGTTTGACTCGCAGTGCTCGTCGTGGTGATCTTTGTGATTATGACATTATACATAATATTTTCCTAACTTCATGTCACGCTCTGAGCCTTCCATTTATGAAAATAATTTTGCTTGACTCATCATTTTCATGAAGCCCATAATCTCTATTTTATTCTATTACTTTGGGCAACCTACAAAGCCCACTCCTTTTTTTTTCTTTCTTTTTTGAACTAGCCTTCCTGCACGAGCATATGCGCGTGGGAAAGGCGTCGCACTCGCGCGTGCGATTTATCGGTGTAATACTCAAGAGTGTGCAATTTTATCGTCAATATATCACTGCCCATGCCCATTGCAGCTGCCAAATACTATCGAGAGGGGTATTTTAATGTTCTACCTCCCCAACTGCCTTAAGCACTACTACTTATCATTATCCGTTTCTAGTCTTCCTACATGCACATATGCCCCCTGCGGAAGAGAGCATATGCACCATTCGTGCATAGAAACTGTAAAACAAATAGTTTGCACAAATTGCATTTTATCAAAAGTTTGTACAACTTGATGTCGAATAAAAGTCCTTAGACCTTACTCAGGCCTTTCAGCTTCCTTTCTTCCCTTGGCACATGAAAAGAAGAAGAAGAAAAAAACCTGCTTCCTTTAAGCCTTTTCACTGGCCCTAATCTCTTATTATTCCAACCCAAAGTAATATTTTCAGCCTTGTAACAGACTCAAATATATTGACAACAAATTTAAGTTACAATGCAGCCCTGAAGAAAAATGCAGGCCAGAAACCTCAACTATATCGTTATCCCTGCTATGAACACCACATCACATTATTAGATAAAAGGCAAAGAGGAAATAAAATAGATTCATCCATTTCAAACTTTTGTATAGATGAACTGTCAACCTGTTAGGAAAAAGTCAAAAACCAGAAAGTGCAGATATATGCAATGGACATGAAAGATTTCATGGACTACACAACCATCACTCTATTAGAAGCTATACATGATTAGCTAGCTATCACTACATCTTCACAGTTTGCTTCTTCACTTGGGTATCCAGGAGCTCTATCTCTGTATGGTGGAGGAGGATATGTTCCATATGGACTTGAATTAAATGCAGATTAAAAAAAAAACTTCAGTATTTTCATTAGTCATAATTGCTAGCAACAAAAGTATGCAACCAAAATAAAATGAAGTTACCTTGAGATGGAGGGTAAAAGAGTGAGTTTTGTGGAGGTGGTGGGTATGTAGATGGAGGAGGAGGGTAGGTTGAAGTCGGTGGGTATGGTGCAGGAGGATATGCAGAAGGAGAAGGGGCACCATATGGCGGATACCCTGCTTGTGCTGGATTGGGTGAATATGAAGGATTTGGTGGATAAGAAGGATAGGGAGATGGAGCCGGGTAGGCTGCTGGTGGAGGTGGTGCGTACATTTGAGGTTGTGGTGGATAAGGAGGTGGGGGAGTTGGGTACATATGAGCATTTGGTGCTCCATATGGTGGTGCAGACGGAGCATAGCCTGGAGATGGTTTCTACAGTGACCCAAGCACATTAAGTCAGTTGATGTGTGATTCATATAAATAGACACAATGACATATACCAAGTTATACTATAGACAAAGAAATGCAACTTACATTAGGCTTCATACTTTCGTTTTTTGTGTAATGCATTATAAGTCGCACTTCTCCTGCATATCTACAATATAGAAAATTATGTGTCAGAAGTTGACAACTCTTCAAAGGAAAATATATATTTTCATTACAGATACTAATACTTGGGATGTTCTGACTAAAACGAGATGCACATAATCTGAATGATTGATGAATGAACCAACCATTTCCCAATCTTCTTTTAGGAAGGTAAGGCACGGTCAGCTACTTATAGAGAAGTTGAGATGAAAAGTAAGAGAAGAACACATATATCATACGTCAAACCACTTCTCAGCTATAACTGGAAATGGATACTAGGATTATACTTGAAAAAAGGACCCCTATTATGCACTCCAGATGCCATATTATAGCCTACCCTCATGTCCCCAAAATACTGTTCTGTACTACAGACGAGGTTTATTTCCTCTAACCAGTCGGTGAACTGAACAGGTTGAAAGTAGTTGACATTGCCTAAGAATGAGATGTTGAAAAATTGGCTTGACTTGATTTCAAATTAAGATTCATCTAAAAAACAAATGTGGATGATAGTTATTTCCAATGGTATATTACAGTCAGCAATTAACTGAGTTGAACTCTAGTGTACAGTCCCTCACATTATGAGCCTCATGCAAGTCTGGGTTGATGTATAATGATTGAAAAGTATTTTACATCATAAGAAGATACCATTATCTAGATTCCAGCTGAAAACAAAACCACAAATCTTATACGGATCTTAATTTCTAATAAACTTAGAAACAGTAGCACGATTTACCTAAGAAACACCTTGGCTTGCTTCAGGAAAGCCTTCTCCGTCTGAAACACGCAATCACAACATTTACACAGATTTAGAGACACCTAATCGAATCGAGACCTATAATGATGTTAGAAAAGGATATGCCACTCTATGCATTATCCTATCAATTTTCTCAACAAACAAAAACAATTCGATCAAATCGCAAGCAAACCAAAGCTCCACACCTACTCAAATTACTACAACTTCAAAGACAAATCAAACACACACAGCAAGACCCTAGATTCCAGAAATCAATCCAACATTTCAAAGATCCCAAAAGACATGAACACAAAATTTAGAAGCCCGTATGTTGAATTTGAACTATCCATGTTAGCTAGCTTGTTTTCCTTCAAGCAAATGTTTACCAATAGAAATAATAACCAAATACCAATCATCAACCAAAATCAATTGTAAGTAAACCAAACCTCTTAAAGTCGTTGGTTACCATTCGCTACTGCCGATGCCGACGCCGGGGACTACACAGAAACCACCACTCCGAATCAGACCCAAAAAAAAAGAGGCCACCGTCGAGATGAGACTCCGAGAAGGGCAAAGGACTACCTTCCGCCACAGCTATCCGCTCCAAACCGTCGAGCCGGAACCCAACTCCAAGCGACATCCCACAAAAATATCAATCGCCGAAACACCATCGCCGGAAGCCCCATTCTGTGACTACTCCGGAACACCCACTCCGAGAACCACTCCGGAAGCCCCATTCTGTGACTACTCCGGAACACCCACTCTGAGAACCACTCCGGCAACCCCATTCTGTGACGACGTCTGTCCTGCGACCACCCGCATGCCGGAGGAACTGAAGGGAGGAAGACGAAACTGATCTGTGAAAGGGAGGAAAACGAAACTGCTCGGTGAGAAGCTTGAAGCTTTGTATTCCCCTTATTTTTCTGTGTGGTTTTTTTCTCTGAACAAACTGTCTAGCCACCACCCCGCTTCCCCATTTTCATTCGTAGAAGGACAATTTTTGGCATTCCTAATGTTCTACCATCAAACTGCCGTAAACTCCCTCTAAACTGCCCCAAGCCCCCTTACCTTAATTAATAGAGATAGAGATAGAGATTAATAGAGATAGAGATTAGCCAACTCCCGGAACTACCGTAAACTGCTCCACAACTTCCTTAATTAATAGAGATAGAGATTAGCCAGCCCATGCTTTCTTTTCTCATCTTCTCTTCACGTGCAACTCCTCAAACCCTCTTCTTTCTTCTTCTCAATTCAACAGCAACTCATATCTATCCTAGTCTCCTCCTCCTCCTCCGTGTAACCGCAAAACTCTCAACTCCTAGATTATCTCTTTAGCAAAGTAATAGAGTTTGATTTGAAATGGGTCCAATTTGGAGGAGGATTTTGAATGCTCCAAAATCTAAAAGGGAGAAACTCTGCTTCTTTGCACCATCTCTCTCAAGTGAACTGAAACCTTCCTTTTGTTTCGAAGGCACTTATCGGAGAAGGTGTGTCGGGCTACCCATTGTCCGGCCTGATTTGATTGCAAACGGATTGTAAGTAGCACTTGAAGTGTATCCCTTGTCAGACTTATTGTGCATCTTCTTTTGTAGCTTTCATGCTACTAATCATTTTTTTTATGTAACTAATCATATTACAGAGCTTGGTTTGGTAAAGTCTTCTTCATTGTGTGTGTGATAGAACTGGGATTCAAAGACTCTGCTGAGTAGAGTATGTCTCTCATTTTGATTAGAACGTATGAAACTGAAATCAACTTGTTCAGTTGTTCCTTCCTAGTTCTTCTGGTAATATTGACTTCATATTGTCATTGTCTTTTAAGTATTTTGTCTCTTTTGATTTGATTGTTTAGAACCATGCCACTGAAAAGGAAACTCAATCCACTTAAGGAGGACAAGGAATCAGGTAGGATAATCAAATCTGTGGAGAATGAAGCTGATCATGAGGGCAAGGATTGTTCAGATGGAAGGGTGTTGACGGAAAAAACACCATATGTTAGTATCAAAGTTCCTCGCAGTCGAGGACCAAGATCACGACAGATTGGTTTTTTTAATTTCCTGTAAGTACATTACTTTATCTTCACAAGCTATATTTGTTTTACAATTTACTTTATTTGTACATTACTTCATGTTCACTACCTTTTCCAAACTGTACTGTAGTATATAGCCTTTCACTTAATTTGTTTTTATCAATCACGGAGTTTATCCGCGATTAAGAGTCGCTTACAGGTCACTAGAGCACTCCAATTTCATAGATCAGCAATAACTTGATTCATTGCACTGCAAGCTGCAGCAGTTGCACCAGTTTGTATGGCTTTCATGGTAACATCAATAAGGAAGAAGTACACAAATTGTAGATAGTAATTAACTAGAATAAGGAAGACATCATAATCAGACTTCTGCTAAAATTGTAGATAGTAATTAACTAACCATGTATTATTATGAAGCAACGAATTCAACTGTACCCCTACATAGCTCAGGCCTATCATCAGCATCTCTACGTCTTCCATCTGGACCGAGATTGCAGTGGTAGTCACGAGGAGTTTCATCGGTAAAACCTGCACAAGAAATGGTGTACATCGTAAGCTCACTGTTTGAGAAATTGCAAGTCATATACTATCAAGAATGTATACCTGTCAGCACATGAACTTTTAAAATCTTTCAAAAAAGATTCATGTTTACAAATAAATATAAGAGGTTCAATGACTTTGTGATAAGATACATATGATCTTCTATGGAAAAGGAAAGCATATGGCCAATTTCATGCAAAGTAATATGGTCTAATATATAAGAGGTTTCAGTCTGTTGTAGATTCTCAATATTACAGTGTGGTGCATACCTAACCTAAATAACACATTTTTAACAAGTTCCGAATTAACTTCTTCCAATAAATAGTGCAACTGTCTAGGATGGACAGTAATGTTAAATGCAGGAATGGAGGAAATCAGGAACATCCTACTCATTTACTTCAGTTCTTAGGCCTACCTATGTATTTATTAACTTCAGTGACATTATCTTTAATTATGTAGGAATTCCAAAGCCAAAGAAGTGAAGCCTGCCAAATTCAATGTCGAGGTAAGTGAATGGCTATGCAATTCCAATATAATCATCAATCTCTGTTTTTTTTACTCTCTGGTTTTATATTATTATGATTTCAGTACTAATCTTAATTTACTGTTTTTTAAAATGGTTTCGGTTTCGAACCCAAATGTCCCAAGTATTGGCTGCACTAGAAGACGGTGAAAATGAACCATTTAGAGAGAGTGTAGTGGGTGATGAAGATAGTGTTCTCCCGCATTATACAATAAAGTCTCGGTTAAGTACAAGGCGCTTTATGAAGATTGTAGGGAAATTATCTGACGAGAGACACGCGGTCATTGACGAAATCGGGTTTGGTTCATTAAGACGCATGGCCAACCAAAAAATGAACGGTCCGTTGTGTAGGTTGTTGATAGACAATTTCAAACCTATCAAGGATGATCGTGCAGACTTGAAGGTTCATGGTCAGATACTTGAAATTGGTGTTGATGATTTTGAAAGAGTGATGGGTATTAAAAATGGAGGTCACAAGGCAGCATCAAACTTTGAAAATGAGAATCGCATTAATGAGCTTAAAAAGCAGTTCTGTGGAAAAAATGGCAAGATATGGTTGCATGATTTGGAAAATTGGATGAAGGATAGTGATGTTGTGGATGACAATTTTTTAGCGGCATTCATGTTGCTTTGTATAGGTATGATTTTGTGCCCTACATCAGGCCTTTCTGTCAGCTTCAAGTATCTCCCTTGTGTGGTAAACAAGAAATGCATCATGTCAGCTAATTGGGCTGAGCTTTCTCTTACTACACTTATTGAAGCACACCATCGATTTGTGAAAAATCAACTTCATCACCATGGAGGATGTCTTCTATTTCTCCTCCTCTTTTACTATGACGCTGTTTGTGAGGAAGTCAAGATAGTTGACAAGTTTGCAACTCCAATCACAGTATGGGGCAAGAAAGAGGAGCGTAAGTTAATAAGATGGTTGAACGATGTTGGTGGTTTTAATGCTCAATCAGTTCAGTTGTCGAAGGCATATGGTTTCATGTCAGCAACATCTAACAACATCAAGGGAAAGGAAAATGAAAAAGTGGACGATGATGTAATAAGAAAAGTAGTGGAGTTAAACTCTGAACTGCAGATTTTGAGAAAGGACTTTAATAAAGCTGTTGTAGGGATCGAGGGTACATTATACGACATTAAAAAGGGTATATATGATTTTAAGAAGCAGACTACGTCAAAGGTCGCCACATCTGAGCATCCTCATGAGGTAAATTTTTACTTCTTCGTTATTTCTTCTCAAAGCAGTGCATCATGTCAGAATATTTCTTGTTAATTTCTAGGAAGATAAAGATAAACTGTGATTTGAGTTGAGTTTCAAATCATTTAGAAGTTTGTCATCACATTTTTGTCTTATTTAAAATGACTACATTGCTAAGCTTTAGTAACTAAATTGGGAATAATTTTAATATGATATTTTCTTATTAGGGACCAATATACAAAACAGAGAACACATGTGATGAAGGGATTGAGATTTATGCTGGCAATGTAACTAAAGTGAGGCGTATACTGCTATCATCGGATGAGGTTAAACCCGAATCAATAATTCCAAAAGTGGCTCCAACAGGGAATCAAGAACCCTCAAAGATTGCTCCACTGTGTGATATATCTGAAAGGACCCAATCCCGATTCAGTTACCTAAACCGGAACCAAACCCTTTCGAAAATAAGAACCAACAAAAAATTTTCAAAATTTCGGCAGAGTTTCGTTACTAACGTGGAATTACCATAACCTGCACCCAGAAAATAACACTTCATCCTATGCCACAAAAGCCAAACCGTGGGCACCAATCCCATCCGAATTTCTCAACATCAATATAATCAATAACAGTAAACCAACTGTACTATGTATATGTGTATATCCGAGAAAATCCGTATAAACAAGTATCAGAATGTATCAGAGCGACCTCTAAAGTAAAATATATGCAATATACACATCAGTAGGCGAAACAAGAACCTACTGGAAAGTACAGGTAACTCTGATCACTAGCCTCCAAACCGCGACGTGAAAACACCAAACCTGAACTGCAACTGGGCACGAAAATCGAAAAGCCCAGGGGAAAGACAATAAACACGTTAGAGTGAGTGGACGAAAATAAACGTCTTTCACCAGTTGATATATATATGTTTAAAATAACATATGCGAGTCCAGGTAAATAAAATAATAAAATACGCGAGGTAAAAATCATACTCCTCCAGCGTACTGAGCATGCAAGTAAAAATCTCACAGATAAAACCACGGGGTCCCTAGCCCACACGTGATCCTAGCTGGGTAGTACAGTCAGAACCACGGGGTCCCTAGCCCACACGTGATTCCAGCCGGTAACATCCTTGGGGATCAGCCGAGATGCAGTGTATCGATACAACAACGTAACTGAAACTGTACTCTGTGAAAATCAAATCATAAACAGTTCGATGCAAATGCAAGATACAGCATATAAGTGTATGTATACTCGTATACGTATATCCGTATAAGTATAATCGTATAATCGTAAAACACATGCTCATATAATCCGAAATCTCATACGCATGCTCAAGTTCATAGATCATATAAAAGACTCGCAAGATTTCCGTGAAAAGAAATTGTCCACTCACAGGTGAGCAAAAAGCACACTCGCTCTAATCTCGTGGCCCGGCGGAAGATCCCTCGCCAGAAGCACGATCACGATCCCGATCTCGATCTCGATCTCCTGAGCAACACTGTATTGATGCACGGAAACCAACCGTTCTCGGAAATACGAAATGCAGTACAAAATGAATTACGGAAATCCCGAAATCCCCACTCGAAATCTCGACTGAAAATCGGCTAATCAAATCGACCCAAAAATCTCTGTACGATAACCAGGGCGTGATTACGAGAAAAATGACATTAAAATTGTCGAAATCTGAAAAGTTGACTTTTCCTCGCTGTTGACCGCCGTTGACCACCGTTGACCGCCGTCGACGGTGGAATTTCACGGCCAAAATTTCCAGAATTAATGCCCATCTCAAGCCGAGTCTCTTCTTCAACAGTCACGAGGTCCAATTCACGATCTAACTCGTCCAAAACGGCACGAACCCGAATAGGATTTCACCTCCGGCAACCAAATCGGGTTCGCCGGAAAACTCCATTACAACCCAATCAAAACTTAGGAATAGCTTCACCAAGCCAAGGGAAGGAAAACCCCCAACCTCCTAACCACCGTGGCTCGTCGGAGAGTCTCCTCTGATCACGGCGAAAAAACCCAGTTCGGCCTCTAATGGTCCTCACCCAAAACACAACCAATTTTCTCAAACTCAAACACTAATCAACTCGAAAATGAACAAGGAATCGAACCATACCCTTGCCGAAGTCGGAGGTGGCCGGAAAATGGGTCGTCGGACGTCACAGCTCAAAGAGGAAACTTTCCTCTTCGGTCAAACAGGTCACTTGCTATTTTTGGAAAGTCAACGGCCGGTCAACGCGAAACAGTATTTCTCGACAATTTACGACTATTTTCGATATTTATACTCGCGCCTCGGGTCGATCGACGGTCCAAAATGAATATACGAAATGATTCGGATAAACTCGAAACAATCGGATAAACTCGTCGGAAACCGAAACTTCAAATAATCATAAAATATTCCTCGGTTATCGGAAAAATCTTTCGGGACCTGCCACGAGCTCGAAATCACGTACTCTACAATTTCCGTGAAGACACTCAACTCAAATTCTTGACCGAAAACAAAGTCGCGAATCGAATCGACAAACCACATACACGACGAAAACCCGCGACTAAACTCAATCTCGAGAATCGTGCCGAATATGCAATAGGTTCTGGTTCGGGTCGTCACAATATCTTTGAAACCAGTTAGTGATTCTAAACTCGGACCATGTTTCAACCCTTACTGAATATGTTTTTGCATACGTTTTTTGCTAATTTGTATCTTATTTGTAGGATTTGATACCCAAAAAGAGTGATGAAAATGTCATTAAGAATAAGACTGTAGATTTATCATCAGATACTACATTGTCAAACACATCGGAAGCAATATTTCAGGCCAAGACTACTACTAATCTAATCCTTCCAGTAAGGAAAAACAAATGGATGCCCTTGACAGGTTTATATCACAAATTGGTCCTTTTTCTCCAAAAGAGCCACTTCCAGATATAGAGTTTCATTTGTTAAGTTACATTTTTGCTGCCAGCTCTATGCCTGAAGATAGAAGGTATATTATCTCTATATAGATTATTTTTATATATAGATTCTATTACTGCGTCTGCTCGAGCAATGTTGATTTCAATGTTTAGAACAAATCTAATTGTGGTGATTAATGTACTGCTTTGGGTAAAGACTCACTACTTTTGACGATTCATTGTGGTTTATACAAATTATATCTTCCAGAGAAACAATATAATCTTTTTTCCCTAACAGTGAAATAATTTTGAGGACTCCAAGTCAGAATCTCAGTGTCACTCGTGAAAACTTCATTTGCCTTGCTCCCACAAAATGGTTGTGGGATCATGTAAGTCATGACTCATTGTTAAATCATTATAGTATCTTTATCTTATCGCTTTTATTTAATATTAACGTGATATTTTCATTGTTGTTGTATTAGGTGATAGACCCTGTTGTCGAGTATCTTACTCTCGAACGCAACTCTGATATGTCAGTTTTGTATCTTGAAACATGGTTTGCGGTACACTCTTTTTTGACTTTATTAAAACTAATCTTTGTCAACTTATGTATTAACAGAGGTGATTAATTGAATGTTTTAATATCAGTTTTGGGAAATAATTGTATAAGGCTCTTATGGCTCATTAGTAGAGATTGATGCGTACTTCATTGACTGTAGGGACATGCTATAGAATTGAATTAGAGGAGGGCAGATTTTGATAAACAATCTTTTGTTAAAAAAACAAGAAGATGGACTTCACTTGTAGAATATGAGCCACACTTTGAGGGTTGTCATAGGGTATGCATATCTTAGCTCTTGCATAATCTTTTTTTTTTTTAAATTCATTTCTTAACAGCATCACCATCGAACTGTACAGATTTTTATCCCTATAAATGACGATCAACTGCATTGGTTTTTGACGGTGATCAACATTGAAGAACAAAAGGTTGAGATATGGGATAGTCTCAAAGGGAATACGAGGAACCGTTCTCTAGTAAGATGTGTGGTATGTTGTTTTTTGTCTTTTATTGTTACTGCATTTTCTTTATTTGGCATATTATTGAAGACTTCTTCTTTGTGGTAATGAAAATAGTCTTTTTCTTTTTCAGGTGGCTACCCTAGATATTTTTTTTCAGGAAAAAAATATTTATAGTCCCTTTTCGAGCTTTGAAATTGTAACTCCGGATACCTGTCCCATATAACCAAATGGTTTCGACTGTGGTGTCTTCCTAATCAACCACATGAGATTTTATCGAACACCCTGGTGGAAGAATTTTGACTCCCAAATGCAGCGCATGAACATTGCTATTTATCTTGTACGGAACAAATTCAATTTGAACTGGAATGATTTGTGGAACAAGGTAACAAAAGAATTTTCTTGTCTGTCTATGGTTGGGCCCAAGACTGCACTAGTTAAACCAGTAAGAAGATCTGTGAGATTGATTAGGCAAACGTCAACAGAAACTTCAGATGCTCGAAGTCCTCCACGCATGACTCGCAAGAAGAATAGATAAAAAAAGTTGATGTTGTTGGACGTTGAGGTGAAGTGCCTGTTATTATATCTTCACCAATGCTCTGGAACCTCAAGTTCCGTTGAAATCTATGAATAATGTTGTTATTAGTAAGAAATCTGAACATTTGTCTTTTTAATCTATTTTATGGGTCATCTTGTATCATAACAATATCTTATGTGAGCCAACATTTGATATGTTATTTGTCTAGGTATTGTACTTTGTTGCTCTTGGTGATCATGATGATTGTTTAGGTTGTGGAGAATGATAACTCAACTTCTGATATGCTTGTTACAGGTTTTGGGGTAGCCATTTTTCAGGCATGTTATGAGTTTGTAAATACAGAACGAACTTGTGAATTTGTAAATGTAAATACAGAACGAACTTGTGAATTTGTAAATGTAAGATACAGAACAAGCTTGTATCACCACATAATATTTGAGTTTCTAGGTTTTAGAAGACCATTGTAGCCGTGTGAGTATAATACAAAATAAAGACATCTTCCTAAACTATAATGTTGAACCTTGCATGTCTATGAAACGATCATTGAAACATTCCCCAAGTGACACTTTTCGATGCCTTATTCTTTGACTTCACCTTCAAACATTGCACATATTAGCATTCCATCAATTTTCACTTGTAAGTAATAAAGAATGTTCAAACCATGTGTATTATACTACCTACGTTTCTTTATTAAATGTGTATATTACATCATTCCTGTCCTTGAAAACATTAGTCAAGAAATGTAAGACAGTAGGTAATGCATATCCAGCATTTGCTTTTTGGTACTCGAACAAACTAACAGATAATTGATCCGCTAAAACTGGTTTCTCTTCACATATTCTGGGAAATAGCTTCCACCACTGAAATTCACCTTTGAAACTTCTGCCAATGCTTCCTCCACTGTGAAAACATATTAAAAAGATCCTATTATTGACAATAACTGAATCTTAAGAGACTATGAACACCAAAAAAACTCTCTCAAGTTAATAAAGTAAATATACAGGTAAGTTCATTAATATACACAACTGGAAAACTTTGTAAATACATACAAGAGTCGACAAATACAAGGAACAATGCCTTGCTTCTATCCTACGCAATGTAGATTATCAAGAGAGATAGTTTGCCAAAACTTACCCAATACCGCCTAGTGGTACACCATTACTGGATGAATAAGTGCGTTTTGCAAATGGATCAATCATAGCCTCCTGCAGGAAAAAACAAACAAACAGGTGCGATATTGGTATTAAGTAGTGTACAATTTGATAAATTCCTCAGTAAGAAGCTATTCATAATAGTAATAAAGCTCCATTTGCAATAAAAAAAGGTCTTTACCCTTCCTTTAGCAGCTTCTCTTAGATGGCTCCATGGGCGCAGACCTATTAGAGCCTGTTAAAACAAAACAGGTAGCATTGTTACAAAGACAGTATGAGAAATTACGTCTAACATCAAACTGGCACTGGATGATATGTGCATCATCAAAGAAGGCCAAATATGTCTTCCAAACTTACCAACTGAATAACTTCTTTTAAACTTAGATTGAACTGTATGGGATCAATTCCCGTGCTGTTCAACTTGCGCTGCCACATTAGAGGTGAAGGTTTCCCAGGTCAACCTAACGCATGAATTAGAATGATAATAAGCACATGAATCATTGTTAAAGTAGAATGACAAGTCCTTGAATACCTGAAACAGAAGTCCTCCAAAGACATGTTAACCAACAAAGATACTCACAGTTAATAGAGAAAAACACCATGCAAAGATTCGTTCTTTAGATAAGCATACAACTAAATACAACAGCTCTCATTCATATGATGATGATGTCAAAATAGGCTACCTTTACCTTGTGAATTGAAGAAGAATCAGAATGTTGCTCATCTCCTTCAACAACCCTATTCTCCAATATCTCATTGTCACCCAGTATTTCCTGAATCACATACATAATGAGAAGCTAATCAATCACACTAAATTCTAAATGTAACTATATCATTCCAAGAAAGGAATAATCTTTATTTCTGGGCTTTTGCTCAGACACGTCTATGAACTTCTAGCTGATCAAGAGATACAAACTTTAAACAACCCAAAATCAAAGAATGACAAAAATGACACCAATACCTGCGTGAGTGAAAGAAACTATAAGCGTTGCAGAGGATGAAGAAGGTCTTGTTGTGATCTTAAAGGCTTGAGCTTTTGACCAATGCAGTAGTGGCTTTTTGTCAAATGTGTCAAGCAAAATGACAATTGAGAGAATGAGTCTGATTGACTTTCTTGGTTTCTCAACAACCGAATAAAACTTCAACTAGTTTTTCTATTATGAAGATCAAATCTTTCAGTTGTATCATCTACATCCATCAACTTCCTCTTAGAATAGTGCAACAATGGCCCAGTGACCTGAATTATCCTCTTGCCTTTTGTCAAATGGTTATTTAGTCATTTGCAAAGTAAAACTGACATCAAGAGAAATTGGCTTTTGCCACAGAGCTGCTCTAACCTCTGCATTTTAATTTTATTTTTTTCAAAAAAAAAAAATCAAGGTCAGCCCCTTTGTAGAACTTGAATAATGATATGGTTAACCTTTAAGTACATGTGTTTATTTTAGGACATCTTATCAGAAGCTATAGGTTGGGAAGAGTTGGTACAGTATGCAGCCTTCCTGCTTCTCTAGAATTCTACTAAACAATCGACCATTGTAATTTCTTTTTGTTCTGAAATCAAGTGGAATACTTTAGGTAGATCTCAATTTACGAATACTCCATCGACTACACCACTTTCAAGTTACAGCATTTCCAGTATTTTCATACTAGTCTAGAATTCTGAAAGATTGCTGTTTTCAGATCCAAATCAACTACTTAGAATTACCATCTTCTACTATCAATTAAAAACAAACAAATTGAGAGCATGAAGACACACAACTTGACTAGGAACTTGGATATTACAGAGAGGGCACTCTGCTCCCACATCGCTGGACATCTCATAAATTTGGTATTAATGAAGTTTCCATCCCAAGAGGAGAACATTTTGACTATTTAGAGATAGTAAGACGATGCGAACTTAAGGAAAAAGAGCTTAAACAATACCTTACTGTGCTGTTATCTCTGATCACAGAAGCTGTAAGACCAGCCACAGATGACCCTTTCCCTGAAGTATAAACAGCCACAGGAGTTGTCTTCTCAACGAACTTGAGAAACTGCATAAATGATTTGAAATCAAATAAATAGGGGAGCAAAGTAAGAGAGTTAATCATTACGATTGTTTCGTGAACCTGGTATATAGGTCCAAAGACCTAAACTGGGGACACAAAGTCCGAGCTTTTCTCTTACAGAGAGCCTCAAAACAGGTTTACTTGAGTAGAGTAAGTTTAACATAGCTAACCTGTGATTTTGCAGTAGATGGTTCCCCCAAAAGTAAAACATTGATATCACCTCTTAGCTTTACACCATCAGGCAAATGTTGTTCACAATTAATTTGGTTGTTACTATTAGTAACCTCCATAAAGAAGACAAGCCACAACCTTCTTTACATCTTCATGACCAAAGATAGAGGGGGCAATCTTTAAGCAAATGCTTTTATAAACATCGGGCTCTGCAGCAAATTTTTTGAATTCTTTGATCTATCTGCAAAGAAGCGAATAAAGAAACATCAAAACCAAATAAAGAAACATCAAAACCATACAGAACAAGAATATGGGTAAATAATATAGAACAAAAGGGTGGGTATGTTCTGGCATATTTAGAGAAGATAATGGGTTGATACGGAGCAGTCAAAATCATGCATTACAGTACACTAGCACATCCAATTAAAAATCATAACGAAGGAATTGTACTGTTTAAAGCAATCTGTAGCTCTTGGGCACCAATTCCTATTGCTTCTCTACCAAAGAACGGAACAACCAATTACACACTTGCTTCTTATTCATGGTTATGCTTCTTTTATTAGTCAGATTGTGAGACCCCTTATTTAGATAAACAATAAATCATGTAAATGCTAGTTACAAGTAAATCATTATGATCATGTACAAATCATTAGGCATGCGAGTAGACATTCTATATAACACAAGTAAATCATACGATCAACTCCCGCTTATACTCTTCTCTGTAAATTACTGAAAGGACCCAACCCCGATTTAGCTCCCTAAATCGGAATCAAACCCCTTCGAAAACACGAACCAACAAAAACTTTTCCAAATTTCGGCAGAGTTTCGTTACTAGCGTGGAATTACCATTACCTGCACGCGGAAAATACACTTCATCCTATGCCACAAAAAGCAAACCGTGGGCACCAATCCCATCCGGATTTCTCAATATATCAACAGTAAAGTAAAACAATAAATATATATATACTTTACTGAAATCCGGTATAAAATCGTATAACGTATACCACAGAAAGCTCAGAGCGACATCTAATACATAATCATATATGTATACCACAGTAGGTAGAACAATAAACCTACTGGATGAAACAAGATTGCTCGAGCACTATGCCTCCGACCACGACGTGCGACACCAGAGCCTGAACTGCAAACTGGGCACGAAAACCGAAAAGCTCAGGGGAAAGACAATAAACACGTTAGAGTGAGTGGACGAAAATAAATGTCTTCCACCAAGTAATAAATATAATAAAAACATATGTGAGTCGAAAGCATAAATAATCAAATGGTACACGAGGGAGACTCTAACTCCTCACGTATACGGAGCATGCATAAAATCCCACGGGGTCACTCGTGGACACACCCGTGCTAGTACAGTCAGAACCACGGAGTCCCTGACTTCCACGTGATTCTAGCCGGAAATGGCCTCAAGTCAAAGGTCTGCCTCCCCCCGGTAAAGACCTCGGGTTAGGAGTCACAGCCTCCCCTGGAATAAAGCCTACCATCGGGGATCAGCCGAGAGGCAAGTGTATCGATACAACAACGTAACCACGACTGTACTCTGTGTAAACCAAATCATAAACATTTCGATGCAAATGCATAAAACAGCATATAAGTATATGTATACTCGTATACGTATATCCGTATAAGTATAATCGTATAATCGTAAAATATATGCTCATGTAATCCGAAATCTCATATGCATGCTCAAGTTCATAAAACGTATATCAAGACTCGCAAATAATCCGTGAAAAGAAATGTCCACTCACAGACTGGCGTAACGCGTATCGCGTTAACCCGTGATCCGGCGGAATGTCCCTCGCCAAACAAACGATCACGAACCCCTGAATATTCACAAAGTCCATTATTCAAAGTCATACCTCGACAATACAAATCAAACCACGAGAAACCACCGTTCTCGGAAACAGGTAATTCAAAGTCGACGAATCGTCGAAAATCCATATATACCACCTCAATACCTTGCTTTACGTTCTGACGCTCAACTCGAAAAACGAATTTCCCCACTGCGATCAGAGCGCGATTTCGAGTAAAATGACATGCAACTTGCCAAAAATCCAAAAAGTCAAACTTTGACCGTTGACCGCCGTCCACGGCGCCGCCGCCGCCGGACGTGAAGTTTCACGGCGGAGCTGCACCTATTCCACACAAAATCATGCACTGAGCAACTTTCATAACTGCACCGGAGTCCAATTCAAACTCTAACACATCCAATTTCATGATAAACCGAATTGTAACACAAATTTCAATCCCAAAATTCTCCAAGCTCAAGCAAAATTAGAACACCAAACTTACAGGGTAGCATGTAGGTGAGGAGAGCTTCAAAGCCCACTAAAAATTCCAACTCGAATCGACCTTAAACATGGAACCCGAAATCACATAAAATCCCTTAACTTTGGCCGGAAAATTCATCTACTTCCGGCGAGCCTCACCGTGTGGGGTGACTAGGAACAAACTCGGGAGGCCGAGGCGCACCATATGGGACAAGTCCCGAGCCAAGAGGTGGCCGGAATCGATTGCCGCCGTGGAACCACCGTGGACACTATCGTCATTCTCTCCCCACCGAGTTGACTCAGTCAACTCGGTCAACCTCCCAAAATGGTAAGTCACACACTTGCCCAAAATAGCAGGTTTCTATTTATAGCATTTCCCAAAACGGAAACTTCATAATTATCCATTTCGACAAACTTCAAACGCGCGTAACTTTCTCGTCGTAATTCCAATTCCGATAATTCTCACGGCCACGAACTCGTCTCGACATATTCTTCCAATATCACCCGAAGTCAAACACACCAGCCAAACAGGTAAAAATTCAACTCTTCGAACCAACACACATTAAATCGACTAAATAATCAACAAACGGAAATAATCACAACTAAATCTTCGTAACTCAAAATCATGCTCCGGAAGTTCCCACAAGCTTGAAATTAAATTCTGAACAACTTCCGTGAAGGATCCAAAGCCAAATTCCCGTCCGATAATTTAGTCGTTAAATAGCTCGCCATATTAGTCTGTTTCCATCGAAACTTCAAATATTCATAACTAATTCCTCGGTCGTCCAAACAACGATCTGGAACCGTCCACGAACTCGAAATCCCACGTACAACGACTCTCGAGAAGAGACCCAGCTCTAATTCTCAGCCAATAATTTAGTCGTTAAGACATCAGGCGATTCGAATAACTACCGACAAACTGTGACTATGCAGTAACTCATCAATCAAGCTGATCATACTGCTGATACTGGTCCGGGTCGTCACAATTACACAATAGTAGTAGCAACAACTAGATTAACTTATTTACAGACAGAAGGAAAGAAGAGCAACCACTTACTCAAAATTAAGCTTTTGCATACCATAAAAATCTCATTCGCTGAGAGAGACCATACCTACTCAAAATTAAGCTTTTGCATACCAGCAAAATTTCATTCGCTGAGAGAGACCAGACCTGAAGCCCTCACTTGATTGTTTCATTCGCAACTACGTGTACTTTTCACATCTAAATAGACCAAATCATGTCAAAGCATGCAGTACTTTCAAACAGAAATTTATTATAAATAAACTAACCACATTTTCGTTGATGTTTAGCTTTGTCACCTCCCAGAGTAATCAGTGAATTCAATGCAGCATAAGTCGTTGCAGGATGCGGCAGCTAAACAAACAGTCAACATAAGAACCGTCAGCTAAACAATATATCTAAAAGACGCTACAAGCACTGACACTCCAATCTATTTCTCATTTTCTCACTCGCAGCAATCCTAAAGTGGAATAATAGAGCAACCACAAATAACAGTAGCGAAGGTTCAAGCAAAATCAAACATCAACAGCTACAAGTAGTCAACTTAGATAAATAGAGGGACTAGTTACTTGCCTGACCAGGTCCGCCACCATATCCATCATTCGGGTCCTGCAACAAATGACAACTTTCATTTCAGATTTAACCACAATCACAATGAATCAATGATACAGCAAACTCAGACCAGAGCACCATCAAGTTCTATACAAACAAAGTGATTATAATACAGCTTTCATGTGTTATCCACGAACCTGACAATCGCTAAGCAAGTCAACTGTGTTATGTTCCAATTCATCTTCACTAACTCCTCTAGTAAAGCCAGTGAGTGCAAAATCCAATAGCATAGCGACGGTTGACTACAACAAAAACCCAAATGAAAGCAAACAAGTTAGCCATAAAGATCAAAATTTCCTACCCAAATCAACCAACAACCAAATTAAAAAATAATTAGGTCCAACTTACTTGGCATCCAAACTTATAAATGGAGCCGGAGATCCTTTCAGACTTTTGATTAAGTAGTCTATGTGATCATCACGCTGAACTTCCAACCTTTTCAATTGTAAAAACCCAAATTGAAGAAATTTGATTGAAATTAAGGAAGCACTAGAATTGATTTGAGAATGGAATTTTGGGTTGTATAGTGGAGGAAGTCATTTTGGTAGAAAAGCTCGTACCTTGTTGATGTAGTCCATCCCGGCGAACCTCAAAGCGATCCCAGAAAAACCAAATAAGGGAGAGAGAGAGAGAGAGAGAAAGAGAGAGAGAGAGAGAGAGAGAGAGAGAGAGAGAGAGAGAGAGAGAGAGAGAGAGAGAGAGAGAGAGAGAGAGAGAGATTTCAACGTAAGAGCACTGCTCTAATCTTACCCAGTACACTATATGAAATTACAATATATGGTTGTTGGAGTTACCTTTTAAGGTGTTTATTAAACCATAAAACTACAAACTTGTCTTTTGTGTTGTAAATTTCTTATTTAGGTTCATTTTCAACCTTAAACTTGTAACTTTGACAATTTACCAAAACATGGTTTTGTATTTACTTATTTAGATTTACATACCACCTTAACTTACAACATATGTTTACCATTTAATTGTTAACCTGCAATGTCAGGTCACTTTTATAACATGTGTTTTATTGCATATTACGTTAACACACTGAAGTATCCCCCATATTTTTTTCTGTTAAGTTTTTTTCTAATTCAATTCTTTTTGTTCTTTCAATTTTTTTTCTTCTGAAGCAATAAAATTTAGTTTAGTCTCGTCCACTTTCAAATGAAGTTTTATCACTTTTTTGATATGTTCAATAGAGTTTTAGCTCTTTATTCTAATTAGATTGTGATAAAAATTCAATAACACATACAAAAAAATTCATTACTGTTTAAGGATATTATACTTCGGATATCCTGGTGTGTGTCTTGTCCTTATTAGTATAGAAGAAGATATTCTCTCAATCCTTAATTTATAGGGATATATATTGTAACAGATTGTACTTATTTAAGGTCATCTATCAATGAATAACGTACAGTTTCAGATCATATTCTTTACGTATCTATTTTCTCCTTCAACACGTTATCAACAGCTATTGAGTTGATAGCCAACCCAAACCCCTAATATTGAAATCCTCCATCGCTGTTGATCACCATCTTCGTCGTGGGATTTCACCGCCGGTTTTGTGAATTTTTCTCTTCAAACTTCTATCCCAGCGAAGTTTTTCATACCAAGCATAACACCATCAAGGTAAATTAACTAACTTTCTTCGATTTAGAATTGGGTTGCAAAACTTAATTACCGTAACACCCTAGATCTAGGTCTAGATTTAGGTTTAAATACCGTGAATTTTATATGCCTCTAGTTCCTATGGACATATATCATTTTTGTTTATGTACAAAATAAGAGTATAAGTGACGGTCCTGGGGGATTCACGGTTATTTGTGAATATCACGGTCAATTTTAATTTCACATTGGAAAAAGGAAAGTCGATATTTTGTGACGTTGAGTCAGTCAGGGTTTTATGGGGTGTGGTATGAAGCCACCAATTTTTGCATTGATTTTTGTGGCCATACATCATGGATCATGTTTCTTATTCCCTAAACTTGATATTAGTGATTGAGGTTATTTCGATTGGTAAACTAATTACATCTGAGTCGAAAAGGCCTATGTTTGATATTCTTGATCCTCAAGGAGCAGAATACCATTGTTGGATGTCAGATGTAGAGAACTCGCTTCTCGGTATACATCTGACGGATATAATCCAACCACCACTACCAACTGGTACTGAACCACCCACTCCAACTCGCAAAGCTCAAGCCTTATGTTTTTGAGACGACATATACATCCAGTTCTATAGGAATAATATTTTCTAAAGGATGACCCCGCGGTTTTGTGGGTGACTTTACAAGAAAAATTCAATAATGTGCATCATGCACTACTCCTAGAACTGCAAGAAAAATGGGATTTAATCCGGTTCTTGGATTATTCTAACATTAAAGCTTTTCATAAAGCTATGTTGGATCTTTAATCAGAGTTAAGAGTTTGTGGCATTGTCAAGACTGATCAGGATATGATCGAAAGTTTTTAAACACCTTTCCTATCTCCATGGACAACCTTGCATTATTATATCGCATGAATTATGTGCAAGGGTGAATTAGATCATTTAGTGATCTCATGAATGTGCTGGTCAAGAAAGAAAAATATGGTGAGATTCTTCTCAACGGTATTATTAGGTCAGTCGGTACAAAGAAAGTCCATGAGACATACAATACTAGTGGAAAGGCATGAAAGAATAAGAGGAACAATCATTCAGAGACTTATCAAACTCATGGTGGTAGAGTAGCACGGGGTAAAGGTCTTGGTAGAGGAGGAAATAGTCGAAATTTGACTTTGACTCACCATGACAACAATCACAATAACTACAACAAGAATAAATCCAATTTTGGTTCTAGGTATTTTGGAAGATATTCTTTATATTCTTCTTCTGCTTCATGCTTGTCACCTTGCTATAGGTGTGGTTCTACGAAGTACATGCACAGACATTGTTATGCACCAAAGGATATTAAGAAGGCCTACAAGATGTGCAAACAATATCTGGCACATGAGACAACACTTCACTGAAGTTTATAAGATGGATGATGGTGGAGAAGCCAATATCATAGTAATAGATGACAAACAAAGCAAGTCTTATGACTGCAGTTTTTGAATACGTCTATGTATTAGGCTCATGTCTTTGCTATGTAATCAAGTTTAGTTTTTTTTTGGCTTGATTTTAGCCATGGTTTATCACTTTGTTCTAGTCGGTTTCGGAATAAGAACAATATTTTGATGTAAGTTTTTTTTATGTTGGCAAAGTAATAAAATTTTCTTCATTTCGGTTATTGAAAGTCTTAAGAATAGTTATGTTCATACATATTGCTTAAAATGTTGAAATATACAACATTTTATGGCATTATAAACACCAAATTCTGGTAAAAATGAGCCAAAGAGAGGATGGTTTGTTTCAGGGGATTTTCGACCCGTCGAAATTGCACCATGGAATGGTTTTTTACACTTTTTCAACCCATCAAAAATTTGTGTACAAAATTTTTCGACCCATCGAAAAATGGTCCTCGTCTTTGTATTTTGGCATTTTCGATCCATCAGAAGAAAGTTTTGACCTATCAGAAGAAATTTCTGACCCATCAAATCCAAGCTCCTGGACACGATTTTGACCCATCGAAAATATGCTTCGACCCATCGAAATAGTTATCGGAAAATCAGATTTTATTTTGGGTTTCTTCGATCCATTGAAGCTTTGCCTTCGACCCATCAAATCCATCATCCTGGAACGGTTTGTGAAGTTTTTTTGACCCATCGAAGGGGTCACCTGGATTTAGGTATTTTTGATGTATTATTTATACATCGGTTTTTTCAGGAAAAAGATGAAAATATTTCCAAATTTTTAGTTGGAAAATTGTTGGTCTAAATTGACCAACTTGGATTTCTGATACAGATGTGGTTTTACATTGGTTCTTGTCATGCCATGAAACTAAGTTTACAAAGGTCATTTTGACTGGTCCAGATGTTATTACACATCGGTTATTTGACGTTATTATCAGCACTTTATAAGGGTTAAAGTCTTTGATATTTTTAAGTGGTCACTTAAAAGTGTTCGCCATGTCTTGGGTTCAAAGAAAGTTTATTTGACATCAGTTTGTTAATGTCTGATAGAAAATTGAGTGTTATACACGTCTAAAGAGAATTCGAACCAAGTATGTTTTGAAAATATCTTATGCCAACGGTGTTCAATTAGAACAATATTGTGAGAATTGAAAAGAGTTTTATGTACAATCTCTATTGAATGCTACCAACAGCACAATTTTGGAGATGTTTATGAGAATTTTGTAGTGGCTTATTACTACGGTCTGGATCGTTGAATCCAGTGTAGTCACTTATATTACTATGTGTGACTTAACCTCATATAAGCTTTTGCACTTTTGATGATTAAGATATCGAGAAATTCTCATGGTTATTGGTTTTTGAGAGCACAGAAGCATGTCAGACTATCTATACCCATTGATTTAGATGAGGGGGAGTGAGATTAATCCACTCAGTCTAGAGTTGGTCTCCAAGACAAGCAAAACACGGTCTTGTGCATGTTTTTCCCACTGGATGTATTTATGGAAAAAATCAATGCACATTGCTCAGTTTGTAAAGCTTGTTCATGTATATAATGTTGTTTACATGCATTACGATCTTTTTGTTATCGACACAACTTCCATTTCTCCACAAATTCTAAACAAAAATATATTTGTGGATCAATCAAAATAGTATGCGGACTATTTATATACATGGTTTTGATTGACGCATCGATGTATAGGTCACACATCTTTGCATTCCACATGATACACTGCATTTGCTAAACTCCTAGCACAAATTATAAAGCTTCGGACTCACCACCCGAACAATTCAATCAGGTATATTAGATTGGATAATACAGGAGTTCCCCATGTTCATTCTTAGAACAATCTTGCAGAGGGACAACTCAAGCGGTTTTATCTTGATCGAGTCCAAAGATTGGGTAATGTATTTACCGGTATCTGCTTGGGGATATGCAATATTATATGCAGCCATGTTTATTCACTTGATCATTCGTAAACTGCCAACCATTCAGTGTGTATCAGTGGTAACTGGATATGAGTCTGATATCTCACATCTGTGCATTTATTGGTTGCGCAGTACATGTGCCTACTACGCTTCCACTGCGTATAAATAGGTCCTCAACGACGGGTAAACATCTATGTTGAGAGTGATTCTCTAACTGCGCTATAAAGAACCTTTGACAGGAGATCTTTTTACTGCTAGTTTTGCAGATAGTTACTTTGGTGAGATATATTCCCAGCCGTTAAGGGGAGATATGAATGAATTCATTCTGCTTAAACGTCGGAAATTCACATGCCCCCACTATGTCTCATCATGATCCCCACACATCTTAGTGTGAAAATTGAAGTGCAATGTATTCTTGATCTTCATAAAGTAGCAGATTTGATGACTGACTTCTTTACTGATATCATGAGAGTGACGAGGTCAGTTACCTATGCTGCAATCCTGCAAGGTTGAAAGTCCTTAGAATTGGGCAAGTTAATGCAACACATGTGCAATGTGGAGGTGTAGTGTTGGTCAAAATCCATAGATGAGTTGCCGATGAAAAGGCATGCCATCAAGGCACAATTTGTGACGACCCGAACCAGAATCTGTTGTGTATTCGGCACGATTCTCGAGATTGAGTTTAGTCGCAGTTTTACGTCGTAAATGTGGTTTGTCAATTCGATTCGCGACTATGTTTTCGGTCGAGAATTTGAGTTGGGTGTCTTCACGGAAGTTGTAGAGTACGTGATTTCGAGCTCGTGGGCAGTTTCGGAAGATTTTTCCGATAACCAAGGAATATTTTATGATTATTTGAAGTTTCAGTATTCGACGAGTTTATCCGATTGTTTCATGTTTATCCGAATCATTTCGTATATTCATTTCGGACCGTCGATCGACCCAAGGCTCGAGTATAAATAGTGGAATAGTCGAGAATTGTCGTAAAATTTCTGTTTGAGGGTTGACCATCGTTGACTTACCATTTCGGGAAAGTTGATCAGTTTGACCGAAGAGGAAAGTTTCCTCTTTGAGCTTTGCCGTCCGATGACCTAGATTCCGGCCACCTCCGACATCGTTGAGGGTATGAATAGCTTCCTTGCATGATTTTAGGTTGATTTGTGTTTGGATTTATGAGAATTGATAAGGTTTTGTTGGAGTTCGAATCGGGTTTTGTTATCGGGTTTCGCCGGTGACGGTTCGTGGGATTCCGGTGAGCCTCGGTGGTCGGGGTGTGAGGGTTTCATTTCCCTTTGGCTCTGGGATGCTTCCCCTGTATTTTGTTTGGCCTGGATATGAGTTTTCCGGTGAACCCGATTGGGTCGCCGGAGTTAGGTTTCCGTTCGGATTGAGCAGAAATTGAGGTGGTTCTGAATTGAATTGGCTTAAGTGGTAGTTGTAAAAGTGGTTCGCCTTGACGAGACCTTGAGAACTGGAGTTTCTCCGCCGGTGAATCTCGCCGTTGACGGCGCGCCGCCGTTGGCGGCGGCGGTCAACGGTGGTCAACGGTGGTCAACGGCGGAGGAGTTGACTTTTCAGATTTCGACAATTTTAATGTCATTTTTCTCGTAATCACGCCCTGGTTATCGTACAGAGGTTTTTGGGTCGATTTAGTTAGCTGATTTTCAGTCGAGGTTTCGAATGGGGATTTCGGGATTTCCGTAATTCATTTTGTATCGCATTGCGTATTTTCGGGAACGGTTGGTTTCCGTGCATTAGTACAGTGTTGTGGATTACGATATTGATCAATATGTTTTGTGAATATTCAGGAGATCGAGATCGTGACCGTGCTTCTGGCGAGGGATCTTCCGCCGGTCCTCGAGATTAGCGCGAGTGCGCGTTTTGCTCACCTATGAGTGGACAATTTCTTTTCACAGAAATGATTGCGAGTCTTTTTATATGATTTTCGAATTTGAGCATGCGTATGAGATTTCGGATTACATGAGCATGTGTTTACAATTATATATATACGGATATACGTATACGAATAAACAGATATGAGCATATTTACGAGATTACGATTATTATGAGCATGTGTTATATACGATTATGTTACGCATATGCATTTTTATGCTGTTTACTATACATGCATCGAGATATTTGTGATTTGATTTTCACAGAGTAAAGTCGTAGTTCATGTTGTTGTATCGATACACACGCATCCCCGGCTGATCACCGAGGGTGCCTACCAGGGGGGACGCTGTACCTTGTGCCGATGTATTTCCGGGTAGGTACAGTTATCTGTTTCTTGTGCCGAGGTATTTCCGGGTGGAAACAGTTACCCTGACTTGAGACCTTTCAGGCTCGAATCACGTGTGGGTCTGGGATCCCGTGATTCGGACTGTACTAGCACAGACGTGTCCATGAGTGGCCCCGTGGGATTTTTACTTGCATGCTCTGTACGCTGGAGGAGTATGGGTTTTACCTCGCGTAATTTATTATATTTATTTAGACTTGCATATGTTTTTATAACGTATACACTTGGTGAAAGACATTTATTTTCGTCCACTCACTCTAACGTGTTTATTGTCTTTCCCCTGGGCTTTTCGGTTTCCGTGCCCAGTTGCAGTTCAGGTTTGGTGTTTTCACGTCGCAATTTGGAGGCTAGTGATCAGAGTTACCTGTGCTTTCCAGTAGGTTCTTGTTTCGCCTACTGATGTGTATATTGTATACGTTTTACTTTAGAGGTCCGGTCCAGTACACTTGAATGTATCCTCAAGAAAGGTACGTACAACTAATTAATTAATTTATTTCATTGGAGATTATATATATACTAGCTAGCACCTGTACTTATTCTTATTGTACGTTTGATTTTGTAGACAGCTTGGACAGTATAAGTCATTCGTCAAAAACAGGTCGGCCCCGGATGACTCCATAGCAGAGACATACCTAATGCATGAGTGTGTTACTTACTGCAACAGGTACCTCAAAGATCCACAACCTCCCACTGCATCCGATCGCAGTGCCCGCATCAATCTTTCTGTCGTCACCAATGTCGTCCGACCGTTTAGAGGAGTATTAAAGGAATCGTTAACACGGGAAGAACTTATTGAGGCACATTGGGTAGTGTTGTGAGACTATGACGAAGTTGAGCCGTACATGATGTCATACAGGGAGAGGCTTCAGGCGTTAAATCAAAACAAGAGTTCGGCGTGGATTGAGAAAATGGTTAAGAAGAAGTTTCCCGATTATTTTTTCCAATGGGTACGTACGTACGTCTCGGTATTAATTATTTAAATACATATCGATCATGTTTGTAGAAAGTAAACCCTTATATTAATTTGCCCTTTTTCGCAGATGATTGATCTGCAAAAATCTGAAAACCACGGAGGGTGGTGGTCATGGCCAAAGCACTTGCTAGCAGGGAAGCCGGTTAAACACTATATTTATCCCGGATGTTTTGTGAACGGTGTAAAGTTCCATTCATTGGCCCGAGACGAAGGAAGAAGAACACAAAACTGTGGGGTAGCGGTTGGGAAAGACAATGATCTATATTACGAGGCTATTGTATATGTGGTTCAGCTATGTTACGGGAATGATGTCAACGTTTTCCTATTCAAGTGCAGATGGTTCAAGCATACAAAGGAAGACCTGGGATTATTATCAGTCGATACAAACTCTAGCTGGTATGAGGATGAGCCTTTCGCTCTCGCCACCTTAGTTCGGCAGATGTTCTATCTCGACGATCCGAAAGCCGGTAAAGGGTGGAAAATAGTGAACCATATCTCTCACCGAGGAATATGGAATACAGAGACAATTGAAGGGACACCGGCGACTACTGAAGATGCTGCTGAACCAGAAAGAGACATTCCTGCCTATCAAGAGCCTAATATTTCTGTCATCCGCTCCGATATAATGGACCTGGTTCAAGATGGTGAACGGTTACCCATGCCTGATGGTTGTACAGATCTAACTGAAGATGAGATTATCGATGATTTAGATGAAGAAGACGAGCAGGAAGAGGACGCGGACGAGGACGAGGACTCAGGTTATTCGTCGGACGATGTTGAGTACGATGACGAGGATGAGCCGTTGTCTAACGGGGATGAGGACGATGATGATTATGACGAAGAGTACGGTCATACGACGAGGGAGATTAATTGGTAATTAATTATTGTAATTATTGTAATATATGATCGATGCACGTTTACGGTAATTAATTAATCCGAATTATATATCCTGCACAACGGAGATATTAATTGCAGGTTGTCGCCTTTGGGTATTTTGGCTATTTCCCTAAATCCTCGACCCTAAATCTAGCAAATCGGATCGATCATTTATTTAATTTTTTTATGGTCATTCAAAATAATTGAACGGACAGGAGTATTCAGGGTCTATACACCTGGACGACGGAGATGAGATATTCCGTCCACGTTTATATTAGGTCCCCCGCCATTTTCACCTTTGGCGCCCCGCCAAATCTCAATCTCATATAAAACCCTAAATCCTGGACCCTAAATCTAGCAGATCGGATCGATCGATCAATTTTTTAATTATATTTTTGAATCAGAATAATTGAACGGACACACAAATGACCGGGGATGACCAAAACCGTAAACCCTAAGGCCCTAACCCCTGAATTCGGGGTTTAGAACTTGGACGACGGATAATGGTCATTATCCGTCGTCCAAGTTCTAAAACCATAAACCCTAAATAGTAAGGCCCTAACCCCTGAATTCAGGGTCTATACACCTGGACGACGGAGAACGTCATTCTCCGTCGTCCAGGTTAGAACCTGGACGACGGATAACTTCATATCCGTCGTCCAGGTTATTACTTGGACGACGGAAACGCTCATATCCGTGGTCTAGGTGCAGATATTGTAATTTTTTCTAAGACAACGACCATCTAAACCTTCTTCCAATGCATATTCTTTTCATCAAGACTTTAGAGTAAACAATTCTTGGTGTGTGAGCTTCGATGGTTCGAAAATCGGAGTTGCGAAATGCCTTGTATCCACGTTTCCGGTTTGTGAAATTATCGGTTTTGCGGTTGACTGTGCCGATGAAACCCTTCCCGAACTTATTATTTTATGGTCCTTTGAAGACAATTATATATTATGTTACGACGAACATATCCAACGGTTGTTTTGTCCAAATTCAATTTCGTTAATACTCTGTTGCAAATGAGCCTCTACTCATGAACACTTAAGTCGTAAGGATTAGTCGATACTTAACAACTTTCAAAACGAAAAATTATTCGTCTGTTAAAATTTAACTGTTCATATATACGATGCGTTCATCGATATTGGACGACTATTTCACTCGAATGACAGATGGCTAAATTCCTAGCGAATTAATTTAAAAAAAAATTTTAACGTAAATTTCACCTGGACGACGGATAAGGACAAGATCCGTCGTCCAGGTTCAATTTACCATGGCGGTTCGATTTTTTTTAATTTTTTTTTTCAATGAATATTTAACTTGGACGACGGAGATGTGGTGTTCCGTCGTCCAGGTGAACGAGATGTGGTGTTCCGTCGTCCAGGTGTTCACCTGGACGACGGAGAACGTCATTCTCTGTCGTCCAGGTCAAAAATCATGGCGGTTCGATTTACCGCCTCAATTTTCGATGCCGCTTGAATTTCCACTTAGACGACGGAGAATCAATTCTCCGTCGTCTAAGTCCAAATTTATGGCGGGTGAAACGTCCCGCCCATTAATTACGCGCCGCTTCGAAAAATTTTAACCCTTCACTTGGACGACGGAAAACACTGTTTCCGTCGTCCAAGTGCACTTAGACGACGGAGAATAGTGCTCCGTCGTCTAAGTGAAAGCCTATATATAGGCCGGGGCTCATCTTCTTTTCCTCATCCCATACAATATTCTCCTCTCCTCTCTCTCTCTCTCTCTCTCTCTCTCTCTCTCTCTCTCTCTCACTCCGCCGATCCTCCTCCGGCGACGCTCCGACGACATTTTTTCCGGCGTGGTTCCTCCTCTCCGACGACTCAACTCCGGCGATATTCCCGAAAACTCCGATTCGGTAAATTTCTATTTTTCCCTTATTAAAATAATTTTTATTTAATTAATTAATTAAATTCTAAATATAATTAATTAGTAGAATTTAATTTATTAATTAGTTTTAAATATTTAATAAATGATTAATTATTGTTATTAATTAATTAAATGGTTAATTATTGTTATTAATAATAATTAAATGAATAATTGTAATTACTTGATAATTTATTAAATTTGCAAATTTATTATTGTAATTATTTATTATTAGTTGCATGATTAAATGAATTTATTATTAAATTTATTAAATGAATAAATTATTATTCATAATTTATTAAATGAATCAATTTTTTATTAAATGTATGATAAATAAAAATAAATTATTGCATGTAATTAAAAATTATTAATTAATATTTACATGTATTTTCTAGTAAATTAATTAGTAGTACGTGTTCGATTTAAATTTAGTACATAGGCGTGGTTTATTAAGTCGCACTCTTTGGAATAGATGGCGCCTCTTTTCCTAACTTATCTCCTTAACCCCTCGTGATGTGTGGATTTCATCACCGCACACTATAACCTAAGTGAAGTTATGGACACGAGGTTGAGGGCGGAGTTTGCAAAGGACTTGAGGGAGTGTAAATTTTCGAAAAATTGGCCGAATGTCGGACATGGTGTCTAGAAACGGGTTATGACTGGTGACAGGATTTGGACTAAGAAAGACTTTTGTCGAAATTAGTCCTGCCTCTCGCGTTATCTCTATCCCTAACTGGCCATGTTTTTCGATTTAATCAAGGCTGATTAATTGAAAATTTACACTTTATCGCGCGGGTCGCACGTCCATTGAACGACCGAAAAAGCCAAGCTAGTGTACTCTATTTAAATCTTAACCGTACTTAATTAGCGTAAATTTTGCACTCGTAATTATTATGGTAAGTAGGTATTTTAACAATGTACTCCTAGGTTGAAATGGCTCCATCCGGCAAGAAGAAAGCGCAACAGGAGGCAGAAGATGCCATGCTCCGAATGTTGGCAGACCAAGTTGGTTGGGTTCAACAGGAGGGCAACGACGCTCCCAATCCGGACGGATCATCTGGTCCGTCCGTAGCGCCCTCTGGGGAAATTCCCGCTCCCCCATTCATCTCGAGCGGTGATGACGTCGACCCCTTCCAATCTCCGACGCCCGGTACCGGTTCAACGGGAAGTACTCAGGCGTCCTCGACCGCCAAATCAATCATGTACAGCGCCCGCCGTAGGCAAAGGAGGGCCCCCATTGACCCGGAACTGAAAAGGACTCGGGGTCTCGTTAAAGGGGGCAAAGCGCGCGGAGCGTATTTGCAAGGCGACCGGGAAAAAGATCGACTTGCCCTACGACGAATTCACCGGTGGCCCTCCCACAGCTCAGCTAGCAAGTCTCTCGGCGCATGGGATAGGGTCAATCATCTGTAACTGGGTTCGTATCACTGCCCCTACTTGGAAGGAGGCGCCGGATCATGAGAAGGCGAAAGTCTTTAAAGATCTTTCGGTACGTAATACGTCCAATTTAGTTATTATATAATATTGTTAATATTAGTTAAAATTTCATAATATATATATATACGATTATAATTTTCTATTTATTTTTGATAGGAACAATTTGCGGTGGATCCGACACCGGCCATGTTGAGGCATATCAACCAAACCGCCAACTCCATCTACAAAGATTGGAAGTACAAGCTCCATAAGTACTTCCAAGATGTCGGTCCCGTGCCTCCCCCGGTAGAGCTGCGAGGGGATAGAGAAGATGAGTGGGAGTGGTTGTGTAACCACTTTGCCGATGAACAATTTAAGGTGTTAATTTATTTTTTTATTTCAATTAAGATAATTGAATTATTTAAATTGTAGTTATTAATTTTTTAATGATTTAATTATGTTGTGTAACAGAAATTCTCCGGTGTCAACAAAGCCAACCGGGGGAAGAAGGAGAAACACCATACTACCGGCGCCAAGCAGTTCATTTTAATAGCCAAGGAGCACAAGGATAAGGGCTCCAAACACCCTTATCTTGATGCAAGCGTAAGCGCGTACGTGACGCCTGGGCTCGATAATGAAGCGAGTCAATGCGGCGTAAGTGATATATTTATTATGTGCTTTTAATTATAGTAATTATTATTTAAATATGATTTCATTATAATAAATTAATTATTCTTTTGTAGGCAAGGGTGATAGAGCGTGCGCATGAAGAGTTGGCTAACACTCAGCTTGCGTTCCCAGATGTGCCGCCGGAAGACCTGTCTCCTCTATCTTTAGAGAGCCAAATTGCAATCGTGGATGAGGTCTACGGTCGTAGAGCTGGCAAGGAGGTTAGGCACTTTGGGCCTAGGGTGGTACGAGATTTGTCGACGACCTCCGGCTCATCATCTACGGGAGGTTCGAGGCAGCGGAGAAGGAGTCAGGCAGCGGCCGTCAAAGCAGCCATTCAAGAGGCTCGACTGGCACGAGAGGAGAATCGACTGGCACGAGAGGAGAATCAACTGATACGAGCAGAGAATGAGTCAATGCGGCGAAGACTTGACGAACAACAAGCACAAATAGCCCAACTCATCGCCCTCATGAACCAAAATCGAGAAGTATGTCAACCTCATCCGAACCCACACCCCGACGACAACGACCCGGCTGGAGGCGGAGGACCCGGCGGCGCATCTGCTCCTCCAGTGCATTAGCTAGCTAGTTAATTATCGCGTTTCTTTATTTCCGAGTTCCGAACAATATTATATAATTTTTATGGGTTTTTAATTTGGATGTGTGTGTACAAATTAATTAATTATTTAATTAATACATTAATTAATATTAAAAATTTAGTTTAATTAATTAATTTCGACTATTTTTAATTATTTAAATTAAATTAATAATAAATTAAATTAATAATATTTAATTTCAATTTATTTTTTTTAAAATTAAATAGTCACTTGGACGACGGAGATTATGTTCTCCGTCGTCCAGGTGCACAAACCCATAACCCCTAACCCCTGCCATTCTCCGTGGCCCATGTGTTCACCTGGACGACGGAGAATTAGAGTTTCCGTCGTCCAGGTGAACACCTGGGCCACGGAGAAGCTAGCATTCTCCGTGGCCCATGTATGCACCTGGACGACGGAAACTCTAATTCTCCGTCGTCCAGGTGCCTACATGGGCCACGGAGAAACTAGCAATGTCCGTGGTCCATGTAGTCACCTGGACGACGGAGAATTAGCGTTTCCGTTGTCCAGGTGCATACATGGGCCACGGAGAATGTCCGCGGTCCAAGTGAACTTGGACGACGGAGAACTAATTCTCTATCGTCCAGGTGCTTGGACGACAACACTTGGAGCACGGACCTTGGACGACGGAGATTCCGTCGTCCAAGTACTTAGACGACGGAAAACTGCACCTAGACGACTGAAATTGTCCGTGGTCTAGGTGCAGTTTTCTTGTAGTGCATGTTTATACGGATTTTCTCGGATATACATATATACATAGTACAGTTTGTTACTGTTATTGATTATATTGATGTTGAGAAATCCGGATGGGATTGGTGCCCACGGTTTGGCTTTTGTGGCATAGGATGAAGTGTTATTTTTGGGTGCAGGTTATGGTAATTCCACATTAGTAACGAAACTCTGCCGAAATTTTGAAAATTTTTGTTGGTTCGTATTTTTGAAAGGGTTTGATTCCGGTTTAGGTAACTGAATCGGGATTGGGTCCTTTCACAATTGCTCATTATCAACACATGAGATTGTTTCTAACTGTGAAAGTGTCTAAGTCGACATTGACAAAGCCTGGGGGATGCCTCAGAGTCAATGACGACGTTAGTGAACAAAGAAATCTCACAAAGTTAAACAATTTCTAGCAGTATTATGTATGGTTTATCTAGGGTTGGTTGATGATGCATTTACTTATTCCGTCCCTCGGGAATTGACGACGATGAAGTGGAACTTTTCTTAGTTGCAGATTGTCAACGTATAGTAAATTGACCAATATGAAAATTTATAATCTAGAACGAACTAGACTCTTTTACAAATGGGAAGTTTTCGGTATGATAGTGCTACAACCACTAAATGGTAAGCCAGTTAGACACATATGAGTCTATGTTTGGAAGCACAATGAGAAGAACTTATGGCGCAAGAATCTTCTCACGCCCTAGTATTGACTATGAAGAGATATATTCTCCAGTTATAAACTTCCTTACTTTTCGCTACCTTATCAATTTGGTAGTATCCATGAAACTGAGTATGCAGCTTATTGATGTGGTTAATGTATATCTCTATGGGGATCTTGATTCAGAGATATACATGAAAGTGCCAATTGGCATGATTATATCCAATTCAAGTAATTCTAAACCACAGAGTGGTCATGGGATAAGATTGAGATGTTCACTACTCTAATTGACTACTTGATTGAGAATGGACACAAGAATGATAAGTTATGCCCATGCGTGTACATCAAATGAACAAATTGTTTGAGATGACAGACTTTGGTTGGACTCGATTTTCTCTTGGTTTAAGTCTATGCTAAAAGCGGTTTAGAGATGGTATATTGAGTTGGTTGAATTCTTATTCACTAGTATGCTTACGTCTGAATCAGGCAATGGACAAAGCACACCCTTTTAGCACACCAATGGATATTTGCAGTCTGGAACCCAAAAGAATCAATTTCATTGGAATGACGATGGTAAGGAACTTCTGGAGATGAAATTCTATCTCTTAGTGTGGTTAGAGTTTGGTTGAATTTAGCTCAATGCACACATCCAGACATTGCCTTCTCGGTATGCGCTTACGCAAATTCATTGGAATGAAGTATAGTATACCTTTTGATAATTGAAGGATTCCATATACTTGGGCATATTCTTTCCCTACAAAGAATATTGAAAGAAACTTGAAATTTCCCAAAAAGGAATGGTAGAATTGCAGATTACAAATTCTAGGATTTTCAACCTATCGAAGGAATCATTTGACCCATCGAAAATTAGACTCTGAATGGATCAGAGTCATGCCTTCGATCCATCGAAGGAATTTTTTGACCGATCAAAAATTGATCCTGCTGCAAGCACTATTTCACAATTTAGTGCAGTCTCCCATTCAGAAACACCTTGTGATGTCTTGGTTGTTTTTGCTGATGCTGAGTATCTCTCTAACCCATATAAAGAATGTTCCTACACTGGTTATGTATTCATCATGTATAACATGGCGATTTCTTGGAGATCAACAAAGTAAACCCTTGTAGCTACTACCTCAAATCAGTATGAGGTCATAACTTTATATGAAGCGGTTAATGAGTGTGTTTGATTTAGGACATAATACACTACATTCGAGGATCTAGTGGATTGCCATCTACTAAGATGGCTTCAACTTTCATCTTTGAGAATAATGTGGTTTGCACTAATCAGATGAAGTTAAGGTACATTAAGGGTGATCATACTTAACTCATTTCGCCAAAGTATTACTACAATCAGCAATAACAGCGGTTATTAATTATCCGAGTGAATCATATAGGTTTGGTGGATATTGTTGCAAACTTGTTTACCAAGTCCTTACCCAAATCTACATTTGCAAAGCATGTGAGACACATTGGTATGAAAATTTTGTCTGAACTCCAAGATTGAGTTACTGATCAGGGGCAGTTCATTTCATAGACATTAGGGGGAGTCTACATCACATGTAGTCTCTTTTGTAGTTGATGCGTTGTACTCTTTTTTCCTTAGACCAAACTTTTTTTTACTCAAAAATTTTTTGTTTGCTTGACAAGGTTTTTAGTGAGGCAACAGGTTATGCATCATTCAGTAGGAGCGTGACACAAGGAGGAGTGTTTAAGGATATTATACTCAGAATATCCTGGTGTGTGTCTTGTCCTAATTAGTATAGAAGTAGATATTCTCTTAATCCCTTACCCTGAATCAGTTCATTCAAGCTCATCTTTCCCCAGCTCAGCTGGCTAAAACTGACTCCTACATATACCCCTACAACAGTGTGAGGTTCGACACGTGTTGGCCTTGCGTTGTTGTTCGTCCAAGCTTTATTACTTCGGTTTTTGAAAATCTCTTCAACTTTCCCATCTTGTTGCGCACGAAACCCCAAGCACGTGTTTCCATTGTGCCACCTTCATCATGACCTATGCATCATCAAATCTTGTCAGCCATCACGTTTCTTCCCAACTAACGCAACTCTTTTCATTCCCACCTCTTTTCAAACCCAATCGTATCCCTTAGAATCCGAAACCATCTCTCTCTTCAAACGGTCACTCCTCTTCTCTTCATACTGCTTCATCATTTATAAATCAAAACCCTCCTCCTCTTTCATTTTTTACATTCTCTCATTTACTCAATCTTCCTCAAAGCTCCAAGATTTCTCTTCCCAAAAAAAATCCAGAAACTCCCAATTGTTTGAAAGCCTAGAAAGCTTCTATGGCTTCTAGCAATAGTCCGTTCTCCTATCCCCAATGAGATCATCGGTCACAACATCACCATTCTCCAGGACCCCAGTTCCGTCGATTAGATCGATATTTCCAACCGCTTGCTACCACCGTTCCCATTCTAGAATCCAACCGCCCCTGCCAAACCGAACTGAGAACCCTCCGTTGAGGTCGTTCATGATCCCTCATCTCCCACTACCTTTAAGATTGAGGAGGTTAAATTCGTGAGGTCCTTTATCCAATCTTTCCACTAGGGGGACAACGACAACTTTCGGTTTGTTCTCGATCAAGATGAGGCAAAAGTATCGGAGCTTGAGAGAGCTCATTGTCCGGGCCTACTTGTCCATCCTTTCTAGATCGTCTATGGGCTTTCCTTCTCAATCCCGGCCTTTATCTGTGCTGCTCTAGAGTTCTATGGCATCACCGTGGAGCAATGATGCCCAGATAGCTTTCGTTGGCTGGCCTGCTTTGATAGGCTCAATTGGTGGTTCTACTGTCGTATGGGCCTGTTAGAGTTCAGGCTCCTCTTCCAGGTCAAGCCCACCCCAGTGAACTAGTTATACCTTTCCCAGTGGATTATGTACATTAAGGATTCATTGCTGGTCGATCCCGTTTACTCCCCCGAAGACTGGAAAAAGACCCTCATCCTCGTCTTTGGGGATTGGGAAAAGCTTGGCAGGGAAGCTAGCTTCAAGGTTCCCACCCCCATCAACCGCCTTCCCAAGCTGCCGGAGGAGCTGACCAGGGCCGTTGACTTACACCATGACTTGGTGGATAATGCCCTTGCCATTCCTACCAAGTAACGCAAGTGCAGGTGGTTGTGGAGCAAGAACCGCCTCAACCCTAGAGGTCTAAAGGGCATCGTATCATTGCGGTATAAGAATCGCCAGTAGCTGGTCGAGGTCCCCCGAGCTCCTCAGGTCCACAAGACGGGAGCCTTCACCCCCAAGCCTTTACACATCCAAGCTCTAACAGAGCAGAGGGAGGCTTCCCAACCCAGGAAGTGGAAGTTGGTGAAGACCACCGAGATGCTCAAGGACAAGGCCCAAGCTCCGGCCAAGACTGTGGAGCCCAAGGAAGCCTACCATAAGACCTTCCCTACCGCTATTGCTACTATTGTTACTGCTATTGCCACCTTTTTTGTTGCCGCTGCAGACACCACTACAGGAAAAAACATTTCGTAGTCTAGCTAAGCCGTTTCTTAGACTACGAAATCATATGTTTTCGTAGTTTAAGTCAATTTTACTTTCTTTTTTTTTAAAATTTCTTTAAAATTTTCTTTAAAGTAAAATATTATTAAATAAAATAATAAATTTAATTAAAATATTTAAATAAATAAAAATTGTACGTACATCGATACTGTTCAGAAAAAAAGAAATATTAAAAACTACGTACAAACAAAGCAAATACGGCGAGAGTAGACGCACCGCCGAGTCCCTCGTCTCCGGCCATGTTGTTGTCGGGGTGTGGGGTCGGAACAGGACAACAATCTTCTGGAACCCTGCCTTGCATGAGGGCGAGGAGGTTGTCTATCTGCACTTGTTCCTCATTAAGCCTCTGACGCATAGATAGCGTTTCTGCCCGTGCGTGTCGAGCTCCTCAACGGCTGCTTGGACAGTCGCATCCTGACCACTCTTCTTCGTCGAGCGTGCCGTAGATGAGTCAGATAAATCTCGCTGCACCTTGCATCCCAACCCTCTAACCTCCTCGCCAGCTTGACGATCGAATACGCATTGACGATTTCAATTTGGCTCTCCCTCAATAGAGGAGGCAAGTCTTCCGGTGGCATATTTGGGTGTGCAAGCTGCGTGTTGGCCAATTCTTCATGCGCTAGTTCTAGCAACCTCGCCTAAAAATAATAATAAAAATTATAAAATTATAAATTTGTACAGGAGTTTAATAAATAATAAATAATAATTACGTTAATTGAGAGGAAATATATACGACACTTACGCCGCTTTGACTCGTTCCATTGTCGAGCCTAGACATCTTTGACCTCTTTCTGTGCATTTTTCTTACCCCATGGGGATATTTTAACCTAGGAGTTATAAAAATTAATTATTAAATATATTTTACCATTATAACTATTTTACCATTTACAATTTTTAACAATTTACAATATTTACTGTTTTTCATATTTACCACAAAATTTACCATTTTTAATATTTCTCATTTTTAATATTTACCATTTTTAATATTTACCATTTTTTAATATTTACCAGTTTCTAATATTCACTATTTGTAATTTTTACCCTTTTTTAATAATTACCATTTGGTTTTACGATGTTTTGATATTTACCATTTTTAATTTTTACAATTTTTAATATTTACCTTTTTATATTCTTACCATTTTTACCAATTTATAATATTTACTATTTTTTACCAATTTATTATTTTTTACCGATTTATAATATTTACCTGAATACACATTATTAAATAGATTTTACTTAAATACATACTTTTTCTTTCTAATTTATTATATTTACCTAAATACACATTATTATAATATTTATACACATTATTAAACACAAATACACCCTATTATACCTAAATATGCATTATTATACCTAAATACTTATTAAAAAAAATTATACGTACGTACGTAAAAAAATGTTTGAATTTATCGGCGGCCGGAGGGACGGTGGGAGGAGGTGGTGCCGGTGGGAGAAGGTGGAGGCAGTGGGAGGCCCGTTGGAGGAGGTGGAGGCCATGGGAAACGTGGGAGCAGGTGGAGCCCGGTGGGAGGTGGCGGAGGCGATGGGACACGTCGGAAGGAGAGAGTTGTTTGAGAGAGAGAGAGAGTGAGAGTGTCGTGAAACTATCCAGAAATTGGGAAATATACAGTTTCACCTAGATGACGAAGGTCACGATTTCTTCGTCTAGGTGAAATCGAACTAACCTAGACAACGAACATTAGGTTTTTGACGTCTAGGTGGACACTTAGACGACGAAAATCTCATGTTCGTCGTCTATGTTTTTCTCGGATTTCTCCCCGAATAAATGGCGCCCAAAATAAATGGTGGTGAATTTGGACCGTTTAAAATTTGGACTTAGATGACGAAGGAGGTCATTTTCATCGTCTAAGTTCTCACCTGGACGATGAAAATGGCCTCCTTCGTCGTCTAAGTCAGTTTTGGCAGTTCCCAAAATAAATGACGGTGGAATTTAGATCGCTTAAAATTTGGACTTAGACGACGAAGCAAGCCATTTTCGTCGCCCAGGTGTGTACTTGGATGACGAAAATGGCCTCCTCCTTCATCGTCTAAGTAAAATTTCCCTAAAATATTATTTAAAAATAATTCATAAGGAAGTTTCCGATCTGTCTTTCAATTTTTTGGTTGTAAAATATCGACTAAAGAATCATATATATAAAAAGTGGGATTTAAGACGACGAATTAGTTTATGACTTCAAACATGTTAAGTATCTACTAATGTGTATAACTTAAGTGTTATTATGTATAGGCTCACTGCACAACAATATTAACGAAACTAAATTTGGACACAACAACCGTTTGATATTTTCACCATAAGATAATATATAAGTAGATTAATTTTCAGTGAATAGTAAGTTAGTTAAGGGTTTCATCTGCACAGTCAACAGTAAAACCGAAATTTAAAGCAAATGGAAACGTGGATATACGAAATCCGTAACTTCTATTTTGGAACCGTCGGCGCTCACACTCCAAGAATTGTTTACTCTATGCCCTTGACGAAAAGAATATGCATTGAGGCATGGTCTACATGGTCGTTCTATTAGAGGTGAAATTACGATAACATGACTTAGATGACGAAATGTTCACATTTTCGTCGTCTAAATGATTATTTTGACGATGAAATTTTGCATGTTTCGTCGTCCAAGTGGTCACATAGACGACGAAAATGTTTTATTTCGTCCTTTAAGGGATAGGGGTTTAGGGAAAGGGGTTTAAGGTTGTAGGTTTTAGGGAAAATGTGACATTTCGTAGTCACTTAGACGATGGAATATGTGTCATTTTATTTGTCTAAGTGAGGGCTTAAATGGCTCACCGTTGCTTCATCGTCTAAGTATTTACTTAGATGACGAAAAGTCGTTCAGTCGTCTAAGTCTTCACTTGGATGACAAAACATCATGTTCGTCTTCTAAGTACTACTTACACGACGGAAAAATGTTTAAGACGATGCAATTTATTTTCGTCATCTAAAGTCCACTTAGACGACGAAACCTTAAAGGTTTCGTCGTCTAAGTTGCTTTTTCTCGTAGTGCACCATTCCTCCTCCATCTCCTCCTCTCAAGAAGATGAGATTTGCTGACCCTCCATCCTCTTCATCCAAGCTAAGGTCCCCCAAGCCTAAGGACTTCTCACTTGGTAAGCCTACCATCTTTCCTACTTTACTCTTGAGATCGCACCCTTTGATTTTCCTTGCATAACATGTGATTTTGGTGAACACTTATCTGCTTATGCTGAACATGTGTGAATTGCTATATTGTTGATCATATAGGTTCTTTTAGGGAATTGATCGAGGGTATTGTCCCTGATCTCCCCAAGGTCTTCTTCAAGAGGGGCAAGCCAGGCTGGGGCTTTATTGTCCAACCTCTTCATGATCTGACCAAGGAGGAGGTCAAGGGCTTAGGCGAGGGTGCTGTGCTACCTCGTATGGGTAGGCATTTCCCTTCCCAGTTCTATTCTGGGCTAGTCTGTGCTGACATTGCCTGCTCCTCCACGACCTCCATGATGTTGGAGTAGGATGCTGAGGACCTTGGGTCCATGGAGACTATGAAATGCATCATTCACTGATCCACACCAACAAACATTGGGCATCGCGATCACTTCCTGGAATACAAAAATCCTCCCAATAAAAGTTACAAAACTAATGAAAACTGAAAAAAAAAAAAAAAGAGTGGATAAAGGGAGAGCTCCGTTGCCGTTTTTGGGTCGAGAAAGTACTTCTCGTCGAGCTCCAAAATCAAAGTCGTGGTTCTTGTGAGAGGAGATTCATCCCCCACTAGCTTAGATCTTCGTGAATCTGTAAAATAATTCGGAATACGGTGTGGTACCGTGCTTAGACCCTCCAAACGTTACCTGAGATCATGCATGGATTGTCTATATATAGGGATCATACTAGGTCTAAACATAGTCCTTATCGAATCAGACTACTTTCTATTAGGAAAGAAGGAACTCATTAAGGAATGAATCTCCATATCCAGGTCCAATCAAATCTCATGATTATGACAACCGCTTTGGCATAATCCCCTCGGATATACTCTGAATCTTACCTTATTCCCTTTGGATTCTGCCAATTCTCCTGAGGTCCGATCAAATAGTCCATCGTGGTCATATTGCTCAGCCTCCTTAAGGTCCGATCTTACCTAGGGATTGTCATGCTATCGAACATTCCAAAACCCTCTACAACATTCTAGATACTTTTAGAAACTTCTAGATAATGCATACTTTAATCGAAACCATAGTGGTCCAATCCTAGGCTCATTTTTGGCCTTATCGGACCTTACCTTGAATCAGGTCATTTAGGCTCCTCTTTCCCTAGCTCAGGTGGCTAAAACCGATTCCCACAAATACCCCCAGAGTAGTGTGAGGTTCGACACATGTTGGCCCCACGCTGCTATTCATCCAAGCTTTATTGCTTCGGTTTTCGAAAAGCTCTTCAACTTTCCCATCTTTTTACGCACGAAACCCCAAGCACGTGCTTCCACTGTGCGGCCTTCATCATAACCCGTTTATCATCAAATCTTGTTAGCCATTACGTCTCTTCCCAACTAACGCAACCATTTCCATTCCCACCTCTTTTCAAACCCAATCGTATACCTTAGAATCCAAAACCATATCTCTCTTTAAACGGTTACTCATCTTTTCTTTATACATCTTCATCATATATAAATCAAAACCCTCCTCCTCTTTCATTTTTTACATTCTCTCATTTACTCAATCTTCCCACTGTGCCCAGAAAACCCTTTTCTGCATCCTCAAAGCTCCTAGCTTTCTCTTCCCAAAAAAATCAAAAAACTCTAAATCGTTCGAAAGCCTAGAAAACTTCCATGGCTTCTTGCAATACTCCCTCTCCTATCCCCGATGAGATCATCGGTCACAACATCACCATTCTCCAGGACCCCAATTTTGTCGATCAAATCAATATTTCCAAACTGTTTGCTATCGCCATGCCCATTCTGCAATCTCAACCAGCCTCCGCCAAACCGAATTGAGAACCTCATGTTAAGGTCGTTCAAGATCCCTCCTCTCCTACTACCTTCAAGGTAGAGGAGGTTGAAGTTGGCTAGCCTCATTAACTAGAAGTCAAGGCCGATCCTATCGCTATGCAACTTCAGCCGTATGTCGCTAAGGCTACGTCCAAGAAGGCTCGTGAAGAGCTCTACCCTTCAGCCTTGAAGCTCGATTCTGCTGAGGCATTGGCCTCCTTTATCCAATTTTTCCACAAGGGAAACATCGACAACTTTTAGTTTGGTCTTGCTCAAGATGATGCAAAATTATTAGAGCTGGAGATAGCTCATTGTCCAGACCTACATGTCCATCCTTTCCAGATCGTCTATGGGTTTTCCTTCCCGATCCCGGCCTTTATCTGTGCTGCTCTAGAGTTCTATGGCATCACCGTGGAGCAATGGTGCCCAGATAGCTTTTGTTAGTTGGCCTTCTTTGATAGGATCAATTAGTGGTTCGACTGTCGTATGGGCATGTTGGAGTTCAGGCTCCTCTTCCAGGTCAAGCCCACCCCAATGAACTAATTCTACCTTTCCCAGCGGATTATATCAAGGATTCACTGTTGGTCAATCCCCCTTACTCCCCCGAAGACTGGAAGAAGACCTCCATCCTCATACTCGTCTTTCGGGATTGGGAGAAGCTTGGCCAGGAAACTGGCTTCAAGGTTCCCACCACCATCAATTGCCTTCCCAAGCTGCTGGTGGAGCTAACCAGGGTCATTGACTTCTGTCGTGACCTAATGGGTGATGTCCTTGCCATTCCTACCAAGTACTACAATTGCAAGTGGTTATGGAGCAAGGAGCACCTCAGTTTTGGTGGTCTGAAGGGCATCGTATTATTACAGCATAAGAATCGCTGGTCGAGGTCCCCCAAGGTCCTTAGGTCCACAAGAAGGGAGCCTTCACCCCCAAGCCTTTACACGTCCAAGCTCTAACAGACCAGGGGGAGGCTTCCAAACCCAGGAAATGGAAGTTGATGATGACCGTCGAGCTGCTCAAGGACAAGGCTTAAGCTCCGGCCAAGACTGTAGAGCCTAAGGAAGCCTTCCATCTGATCTCCCTTACTGCTACTGCTACTGCTACCGTCACCGTTGTTGTTGCCACTGCAAACATGTATCGTTCCTCCTCCATTTCCCTTCTCAAGAGGATGAGGTTTACCGACCCTCTGTCCTCTTCGTCCAAGCCAGGGTCCTCCAAGCTTATGGGCTTCTCACTTGGTAAGCCTACCCTCTTTCGTACTTTACTCTTGAGATCGTACCCTTTGATTTGTCTTGCATAACTTGTAATTTCGGTGAACCCTTATCTACTTGTGTTGAACATGTGTGAATTGCTATATTATTGATCAAACAAGTTCCCTTGGGGAATTAATCGAGGGCGTTGTCCTTGATCTCCCCAAGGTCTTCTTCAAGAGAGGCCAAGGGCTTTATTGTCCAGCCTCCTCGTGATCTGACCGAGGAGGAGGTCAAGGGCTTAGGCGAGGATGCTGTGCTGCCTCATGTGGGTAATCATGCCCCTTCCCAATTCTGTTCTCGGTTGGCATGTGCTGACATCGTCTGCCCCTCCTTGACCTCCATGATGTTAAAGTATGATGTTAAGGACCTTGGGTCCATGGAGACCAAGGACTTGATGACGATGTCTTGGACCTCCATCTACCGGGTAACCTTTTCCTCACATATCTAATGTACTATCTCTTTGGCTTTCTCGTGTCTAACATATTGTTCTGTTATTATTTCAATCGCCCATCACCCTCACCGCTACCCTTGGATGCCTCAACGCCACCGCCCGTGAGGCAGACAAGAGGGTTGTTGAGGCAGAGTAGAAGGCTAAGGAGTCTGCTTCCAAGATTAGGGAGCTTGAGGATGAGGTTCACAAGCTTGGGGATGCTCAGGCCCTTGCCTGCCGTATTATTGATGAAAAAGAGAGAGAGCCCTCGAGGACGAGTGCTCCATCCAAGAGGGTGAGGTGAGAGCCTTGAGGTCTGACCTTGGAAGGGCTCATACTGAGGCCAAGGAGGCGGGTAAGGCAGGCAAGGCCAAATTCAAGGGAGCCCTGGAGGCCAAGGACCTCGATTGTGAGGACCGTCTTCTTACCTTGGAGGAGGCTCATGGGCTCTATCTCGAAAGTCAATGGGTGGACTGGGAGCAGGAGCACAATGAGCTTATCAGTACCTATAACCCTTCTGCCGCCTCTGAAACAGAGTCAAAGTGAAGTCCCCTGCCAATTTAGAGGGGTGTATCTTTGTAATAGTGTTATGGCCTCTTTATCGAACAATATTTTATCTTTCTTGACTTATGTAGCTTCTTCGCTAATCTTAGCCTGGGCCTTTAGCTCATATAACTCTTATGCCAAGAGTAAATATAAACATCGTGCTTATTTTATCGTATTTTGCTAATCATGCTTAACTGTTTCATGGTTTTGTTTAATGTCCACCAATCTTATACTTGGGTCTAGGGGGCTTGCCTCTGAGTTTCTGTGGCTTCAGTACGACTCTCGGACCCCTCAATGTTTCTAAGTTAATGCTCTCAGAAGAGGCTTAAGGAGATCCTTGGTAACCTTAATGTCTCCTGGGAGGTGATCGCGTTTTGAGACAAGCTCCCTAATGAAGGGTGTGCATGCTTATCCCCAGGTCTGTATAAAGACCACCGTATTCTAGACCCTTCACACAACCAAGTTCCTTTGTCTTTGGGAGATTCTGTCCTCGCGGGACACCTGATGTTATCATAAAGACCACATCAGGGTTTCCCTTTAGCTTAGGTCTCACCAAGGAGACTTATTTGCAGTGTCGAGATGAGGTCTGCCAAAATTCTCTTCATATCAACTTTGACTTATCCCTAAGGTGTCATTCGATGTGAATGTTTGGGACTTAGAATGCCCAAACTACCAGGATTTGGCCAAGCCATAATTGGGGTGTTTGTTTGGATCTAACCTCGTACATTCTGATCTCATGAAACTTGACCTTGAGGACTTTACTAACCCAAGATTACCGAGAGCCATTGTAAGGTTTTACTCTGAATATTTTGGTCTATCCATGGTCGTCCCTCTTAATGCCCTAACCCCTCCTTCCTCAAGATGCTTTACCTTTAGAAGGATTGGCTAGCTTATAGAGTGAAGGTCTTTTCCACAGGAACCAACGTTATCTTCCCCACTCGAGCTCGTTGTGTTTCCTGGGCTTTAAGCTCCTCCTAATCGTACACATCAATACATAAGGTAACTCCACTACTTTGTGAAGAAAAAACAAGAAATCGAATAAAGAACACAATGAAAAGTATAGTTACTGAAAATATAAGCTTTTATTGGATGATCATATACATCGTATAATGTCTATTTCATGAGCAAGGAAGTATCTTACACACCTCGTTAAACCTTCCAACTTGTAAAACAATCGTAATAAAAATCAAGCTGATTAGGAAGAGTACGTGCCCCTTCTACACGCTTTCTAGTTTCTATCTCCGGGTCTTCAACTATGCTCTGAGCGGTACTCCTTCAGGTAAAGAGCATTCCATCATTTAATTATCCACTAAGGCTCCAGTTCTAGGGTTCTCCCGTTCATACGACCCATTATAGCCTCCTTCGATGATCTTATAGGCTCCTTCCCAGTTTGCCCCCAATTTTCCCTCTCCTGGGACCTTGGTATTTTCGAACACTTTGCGAAAAACTAGGGTCCCGAGGAGGAAAACTCTAGGTTGAACCTTTATATTATAATAAGCTTTTATCTTCTACTGGTAGGAAGCCACTCTAACTTGAGCTTGTTCCTTTCGTTCTTCTAGCATGTCCAGTTCATGCCTCAGGCTTTCTACGTTGCTCTTGACTATCTGTTCCGCCAGCTTTAGGTTAGGGATCTTGTGATTGATGGAGATGACAGCTTTGGTTCCATACACTAAAGCAAAGGGTGTATCCCTAGTGGGTTTCCTCTTAGTTATTCTGTATGCCCAAAGTATGTTCAGAAGCTGAGACACCCACTACCCTTTTATCTGCTGATCGAGCCTTCTCCTTAGACCTTGCAATATCATTTTGTTCGAGGACTTCGCCTAACCATTACCTTGAGGGTACCTTGGGGTAGAAAACCTGATCTTGATGCCATGCTCGACATAGTAATCCATGACCTCTTGGAAATTGAACTGAGGGCCATTGTCTGCTATGACCGTCCGTGGGATTCCAAACCTGCATTTGATAAATTCCCAAATAAAGTTCTTTACCTCTGCTCCGCTTATTTTTGACAGGGCTTCAGCTTCGATCCACTTAGAATGCTAGTTTGTGGCAACAAGGAGGTATTTTTTTTTCTGTCCATCCCCAGCTCCTGTCCATCTCCCACTATTACCAACCCCCATTATGCAAAGGCGCACGATATTGAAACTCGGTGTAGCTCCTTTGGGTGCAAAGGTGGTTGAGGGGCATGCCTTTGACAAGCCTCATAAGTGTTGGCGTACTCCACGCAATTGTTCTTCATTGTGGGCCAGTAATACCCCTTAGTCAAGCATCGTACTACATGGTTCCTTCCCCTAATATGCATGTTACATATTCCAGAATGGAGCTCCTGGATGATCGTTCTAACCTAGGTGGGGTGCCCGCTAGCAGGTTTGGTGCACCAAAGAATCGCCTATACAACCTTCCCTCTCTGATATTGTACCTCGCTGCTTGCCGTACCACCCTTCTAGCCTCCACCCTTTCCTCTGGCAAGGTACCCGTTTCTATGTAATCCATTATCTCATTCATCCAAGAAGATCCCAGTTGAACTAGCATTACTGCCATAATTTCATATTCATCCGTGCTTGGATTAGGTAGATGCTCTATAGGATTGTCCTCATAAGCTGATAATTGATGCTGAGGCCAGATTTGCCAAGGTGTCTGCATGTGTATTTTCAGACCTTGGGAGTTGAATGATCGAAAACTCTTCAAACTAGGCAACCAAACCCTTAGCTAATCTAAGATATGCCTCCATGGATGCGTGGTGAGATGCGTATTCCCTTAGGACCTGGTTTGAAATTAGCTGCGAGTCACAGAATACCTTGATCTTCTTCATGTTTAGCTCCCTTGTTAGCCCCAGCCCTACCATGAGGGCCTCGTACTCAGCTCCGTTGTTTGTGGCTTTCCATCCTAAGGTTAAGGCTTACTCCATGATCGTACAATCTGGCATCTTTAGTACTAAACCAGCTCCGACTCCCTTGTCTTTCAACAATTCGTCCATGTATAGCGTCCAATGATATACCCCTAGCATCTCTCTTTCTCCTTCCTTCTCTTTTCTTTCTTAGACCGTTGGCTCAGGCGCCGTAAACTCAGCTAAAAAGTCTACGAAGGCTTGCCCTTACATCACCGTTCGAGGCTGGTACTCAATATTGTGCTGTGCCAACTTGATGGTCCACTTGCTTATCCTGCTTGAGGAGCCTAGGGTGTGTAAGATCGTTCTCAGTAGGAACTCGGACATAATGATGATTTTAAAGGTTTGAAAGTATGGTTGGAGCTTGCGTGATGACATAACCAGAGCTAGTACCAATCTCTCTAGCTCGGGGTAGCGAGTCTCTGGGAGAGATTTAGACACGTAATACATGGGTAGTTGCCCCCAGTATCTTCTCGAACCAGAGCTCCACTCACTACTATGTCGGAAACTGCTAAGTACAAATATAGGTCCTCCCCCAGCACGGGCTTGTTCCGAATAAGGGGAGAAGCAAGGTAGCGCATAAGTGCTAAGAACACCTTTTCACACTCCTCTGTCTATGATGATGTAGCACAGGAATTTTCTTTCTGTGATGCCAAACGTGCATTTGGTCTGGTTCAGGTGAACGTTGTGCTCCTAGAGTATTTAGAAAAAAATACGATGGTTTGCAACGTGACCCTAGGTCGTCTGGTTCTTGACTAGGATGTCATTAATATAGACTTCTACCACCATACCATTCACATCTCAGAAGATATAGGTCATGAACCGCTGGTATGTAGGCCCAGCGTTCTTGAAACCGAACGACATGACCACATAATAATAAAGCCCTTTGTATGTGGTGAAGCTGGTTGTAGTCGGAGTAGGTGTCCAATGTTGAAAGAAGCTCATAACATGCTGTAGCGTCTACAAGCTAGTTGATATGAGGAAGTGGGAAGCTGTCCTTGGGGCATGCCTTGTTCATGTTTGTACAGTCGACGCATATCTTCCAACTGTTGTTGCTCTTTTTCACCATGACTGTGTTCGAGATCCATTTAGGGTAGTGAACGGGATGTATGAAACTGATCTTCAGCAGTCGGTCGACTTCTACGTGTATGGCGGCATAACATTCAACCTTGTACGTGTGCCTCTTTTGTTTTACAGGCCTGGTGTTAGGAGCAATACTTAATTGATGAGAAATTAAGTTTGTAAATATACCTGGCATGTCTGCATAAGACTAGGCAAAAACTTTTTGGTATTCCTTGAGGAGCTGGATCAACTCCTTGACAGTAGGGTCCAAATGACTGCCTATACAGACTTTGCGGTCTGGGTGGATGGGGTCCAGCTCGTCCTCGATGAGGGAGTCCGTAGTGGCCACTGGATGTAGGGCATTCACACCGTCCTAGGATCATTAGGCCACTCTGTTTGGACGTCCCCACTATCCTCATTGGCTATTTTCATGACTTATTGTCGTACGACTAACCCCGTCTTAGGATCAATAGAGCGTTCGACGAAGTTATAGTCCCGTACAGATTCTTTTCCAAAGTCAATAGGGAACTTCATGTACAACATATGGCTTTAAGCTTTTTTTGGCCGGTTGGCCAAGTATGATATTTTAGGAAGAATATAAGTCAACCATAGTGAAATTAGTATATACTTCCTTTTGGTGAGTGCCCATCATGCCGAAACATAAACACATATAATCGTTACACTTTGGGTAGATGACGTCACCCAAGAAGCTCATCAATGACTCATTATCCTGGGTCAATTTGTGACGTGGACGCTTCAGCTGCTTATAGGCCTCAAAGAATATCACGTTCGTGGCTGAGCCAGAATGGATGAGAGCACGACCAACCTAGCATCTATCAACGAGTGTGTCAATGAAAAATGGAGCATTCGTGGGTAGAATGCCTCGCTCATCTACTTTGGAGAACGTGATGGGGTCCTTTGAACTCCATGGGGCCTTAGGCTCTGACCCTGAGTCAATGGAGAAAACCTCACAAGGGGGCGTGTCCGCCTTACGCTTACTTCTATAGATGGTACTGATTTCCCCTATTTCCTTGATGAAGGCTATCTTCTTTTGGCCCTCGGCGCGATACTGGCTCAGCTCACCCTTATCAAACAATTCTTGGATGATTTTCTTTAGAACGCCACAATCCTTGGTGTTGTGAGTTTCAGACTCGTGGTACTTACACTAGCTGCTCATGAGCTTGAGCGGGGCCTTCCTCGTTTTGGGCTTTGGCTGAGGGATAAGGTGTTTATTGTTGGCAAATTGAAAGGACCCGACACCAATTTAGTTTCCTAAACCGGAATCAAACCCCTTCTGAAAACATGAACTTTCAAAAATCATAGAAATTTTAGCAGAGTTCCACTATATCGCGAAGTTACCATTAACTTGCACCCGAAAATACACTTCATCCTATGCCACAAAAGCCAAACCGTGAGCACCAATCCCATCCGGATTTCTAAAAAAAAAAAAATCATAATATAAAGTAATAAACAAAACTGTAGCTTTACAGAAATCCGGGAAAAATCATGTGAAAACATAAACATCAGAGTAATCAGAGCGATCTCTAATATATACATATATACACAACAGTAGGCCAACTAGAAACCTACTGAGAAGGAAAAGTAGCTCGAATACTAAGCCTCCAACCTTGATGTGCGATACCAGAATCCAAACTGCAAATAGGGCATTGAAAACAAAGAGCCCAGAGAAAGTCATATAAATCGTTAGAGTGAGTGGACGAAAATAAATGTCTCTCGCCAAATATTATATATGTTATAAAACATATGCGAGTCTAAATGCATGAAAATCATATGGTACACGAGGGAGACTCTAACTCCTCACGCGTACAGAGCATGCATCAAAAATCTCGCGGCGTCACTCATGGACACTTCCGTGCTAGTACAGTCTGAATCACGGGATCCCAGACCCTCACGTGATTCCAGCTAGAAAGGTCCTCGGGTCAGGGTATCTGCTCTCCCCTCCCCGGTAAAGACCTTGAGTCAGGGTAACAATCCCCCTCGGTAAACATCATCGAGGATTAGTCGGGATGCTGACTGTATCGATACAACTATACATACTGAGACTGTACTCTGTGTAAACCAAATCATAAATAGTTTCTATGCAAATGTATAAAGCATAATGTAAATGCATATTCGTAATACATAATTATAATAGCGTATTCGTAGAGGCTTATTCGTAAATGCATAACATAAAAAACATGCTCATATAATAATCGCATATGCATGCTCATGCTCGTAAAACGATTAATAAAGACTCACAACCAATCAGTGAAAAGAAATGTGTCCACTCACAGACAAGCACAACGCGCAAACGCGCTAATCCCAAGATCCAGCGAAAGATCCCTCGCCAAGCGTACGATCCTGATCTCCTGAATAATCACAAATATCACTGATCAAAATCACAATTCAAAACTCTGAACCACACCTCAGAAACTAACCATTTCCGGAAACATATAACTCGGATATCAACAAAATCGTCGAAAATTCCATAAATACTCTACTTAATCCTCGACACAAAATCCATCACCCAAATCAACTCGAAAACCTCAAGACTACGACCAGGGCGCGATTATGAGTAAAACGGTATAAAATTTTACAAAATTTCAAAAAGTCAACTCTTCGTCGGGGCTCCGCCGGCGGCGGCAGCGGTTCGGCGTCAACGGTGAGATTTTTCGGCGACCAAGACCCCCAAAGCTTCCTCTCCTCAAGCCCAATCCAATTCTCTTTTACACCAACACCCAATTCGGCCGGTAACCACCTCAAAACTGCCCTGAAAACCCACGGCCCGTAATCGCCGGAAAACTTCTCCGGCCGATTCCGGCGCCGTCACACCACTGTAGCCCCCAAAACCATAGGGGTTCCCTTCTTTAGTTCGAGCCCAGTCCATTCCAACCTAAAACTTCACCGGAAAGCTTCCGGAAAACCCTCCTTCGATTACCCCGAATCCGTTCACCTTCTCCTCCAAATTTCTCCAACCAAATCCAAACCAAAACACACAATACATACATCAAATGAAAGCCCAAGGGAAGAGCTTCAAATCCATACCTCAAACTTCGGAAACCGTGCCGTTTTCCTGCAACAACCTCGACGGCGAGTCACAGACTCACTGGGTTAACACGGGTTGACTCGGTCAACTCGGCCCAACACTGGTCAACTCGGTTAAACAGCCCAATTTCAACTTTTGCGACAACTTTATGACTATTCCGCTATTTATACGTCGCGAACCAACTCTATCCGCGATTCAGATAACTCAAACTCAAATGGATAAACACGACTAACTTGACAATAATTTCAAATATTCATTTTATATTCCTCGATTATCCGAAAAATCCTTGGAAACCTCCTATGAACTCGAAATCAAATCCTCTACATTTTCTGCGAATAAACCCAAACCAAATTCCTGTCCGATAATTAAGTCGTGAACAAGGCCGCATAACCAATTAATTACGACTAATTGCGACTACTCGTGAAATGTGCAAACCAAGCCGATTGATATACTAATTCTGGTTCGGGTCGTCACACAAATATCTCAGCATATATGGCGTTCATGACCATGTAAACCATTACGTCAGGGAAACGATGCTTTGGTACCTTCTACTCCAGTGGTGGATTCCGCACGCGAGATCGTTGACGTTCAGGTGTTCTCTGTCGTGGTAGGTTACATCTCTGCTCAGTCGTTTGGGAGTGTCGATGCTTGCCTCGGTAGTTGTGCCAAGCTTGGGAGGCGTTGTGACATGATGAGGTGGGGAATCACGTCTTGATGTGTTCTGGTCCCTCTGGCTCAAAACCCTATTGTAGACCTCTGGCTTCTCTACCATAATGTACAAGACCTCCTCGTACCTGAGGTAGTCACATTTGATCAAATTTTCTTTGAAGAGAGAAGGCTACAAACCTTTAACATTTGCTTGGACTTGCCCTAGCGAATGGAGAAGAGAGATTTTGTTGTGTTGGGACGCGTTTGCTACCTGTACCATTTGAGGAAGGCGTCCATGAGTTCTGTGAAAGAGGAGATAGATCCTGGAGCGAGCTCGAAGAATAAGTTGAGAGCTTCACCCGTAAGCATTTCAAGGAACGGGTCGCAGAACATAGTGTCCTCATGCCTGTGGCCGACCGTGGAAGAAAGGAACCGGTCCACATGAGTACCAGAGTCACTGCACCCGGAGTAGCGTTTGTCCTTCCATGTCTTGGCTCCTTGGTTGCATCCAATGTTCGTGATAGTAGTGGAGAATGGTGCAGTTCGAGGTGTGTATGCAACATGAGGATTGGGGTGGTGGTTCTGCCAGATTTCTCCCTCTAGGTCGGCTAAGCGAGCTAGGATCTGAGCCATAGCGTCACGGGATGGTTGTGATACCTCGATCCGAGGTGGGTCACCTGTCATCAAGGGATGAATAGGCTCAGCGTTCATGTGGATCATGTTGCACCGCTCCTCGCGTCGGCCTAGTTCCAATTGCTAGGCTTGTAAGTTGGTGAGCATCTCATGTAGGCGCTCATTGTTGCGGAGGGTGGCGTCCCATTCTGCCCGGAGTTCATCGATCTGGGCCAATAGCTGGGCGTGGTCGTCGTTGGGAGCGTTGGACATGCTCGTGTTCATGGTGTTTGTGGATGGCGTGATGGGTATGATGTCGGGCTCGAACGTGCACAGGTAGTCCCCTACTGGCGTTGTGAGCTCATTATGCTTGATGGGCGGCATAAAGAGAAAGAGGAAAGGCGGGGTTAAGGAAAAAAACTTCTTGTGTGGGTGGGAAAAAACGAGACCGTTAGACGGAGCTAGTTGTTTCAGTCAGAATCCGTAGGGGATCTCCTCTGAAGTGCAAGGGATATTGAGGAAGGATTTCTCTTGAACATTCGGGAGATAATCCTTGAACGCCCTGCTTTCTTGTAAGACGAACTAACTAGCACTAAAGTGTCGAGACGGGACTGGGCTGCCTTCAACATTCTGATTCTTAAATCAGTACGCGCTATAATGGAAAGCGTAACAGAATAGGTGAATAGTAATTTATTACCTTTGTCTTGGAGTGTGTGCCTTCCTAATATGGGTAGGTGATATTGACAACACATTACGGTCTTCGATATATGGCTGATGTAGGCATACTATATTTGTGCAAGAGGGGCACGTTAGTCTTATAGGCAGCTGACTCTGTACATAAGGCACGTGACACATGCAGCATCCCGGGCATGTGTGGTGTACGGCCTGGGCGCAGATTTACCAAACTACCCCTATTTCCTTCATGTGAAGCCTTTTGTCTATTTTTGGTGCTAAGTAAGGCACACTTTTGGGGTTTATCACATTGTGTACTAATAATAGGTATAATGGATTATGCCATTGCTACTACATTTTGGGCTTTAAGCCCACATCCTTTGTTGTCTAACTATTGTTGAGATTGGTTCATTTGTAATAGTTGAATGTCCTTTATCCTTATATGTTTTTTTTCTAACTAATGAATCGGTAATGAACTAACATGAACTGAAATGGGACAGAAGGAGGGAGAGAGAGAGAGAGAGAGAGAGAGAGAGAGAGCGAGAGAGAGAGAGAGAGGAGAATCGAGATTGAAACCAGAGAGACATTCGGAAGCAAATGCGAGATTGGAGAAAAGATCAAGAGAGTGCAAAATCTATGCGTAAGAAAGTGAATGGGGTGTGGTGAGAATAGAGGATAAGCTGATCATGTGACTTTTGCGTGATAAGTAGTAAACCAAAAGTATGAACAGTAAGTAAGAATATTGATTTGCGTGTATTAAACAGTAAGTAAGTTTGTTATATAGGAAATGAAATTATTTTGCTTAGGCTATCTTCAATGGTAGGTTATATGCTACTTTTTTGCAAAGAATAAAATATTGAATATCAAGGATATATTTTATACTTCATAATATGGATATTTTGATGGAAATATCAATATTAGTAAAATCTTCAGTTGATTTTTTCTTCCATATCTAATAACCAAAGAGCCAACAACAAAAAGTTGTATAGCCAGGTTGGTTGAGTTGAACGGACTTATGCGTTGGTATCCTAGGTTCAATTCTCATTTCTCAATGTTGTATATCACATTTTGCTTAGTTTTTACTAAATTCTTGGCCTGGGCCATAAAAAACTCGCATGATTGTAGTCAAATTCCTCAGAATCGGGCCAGATTCTCAAATTCATTAATATCGTGATATTATGTGCAATTAATATCAAGCATTGAAAAAAATTGCCGAATTTTCATTGAATTTTCTATATTTTTTATACCTTGCTAATGTAAATATGCAAATCCAAGTTTTTGAGTTGGGTCGTATAAGTTCTAAAATGAGTTGTATTTACCCAACCTCTTTAATTTAGAACTGTTCAGCTTGATTTTCTCCAATCAAGTCGCTGTTAGTGATAATATCACGAACTGTCTCTTTTATCCGCTTTGTGGTGTGCTGTGTGCTTGACGTGCCACTGCCAAGGGTAGAATGTAGTTATATAGTGCGTCGCGTCTGTCTTCTACTCCCTGTCAAGCGATTGGAGCGAGGAATGTACCAACCTCGCTCATTGGGTCTTACTTGCCTAAGCTGTTTCAAGACTTAGGTTTGTGTCTCTTCGCTGAGCCACAAATGATCGATACTTTATATGCAATGTGAGTATAAAGCAGAGCAATCTTTTTAGCAACTGTTGAGATCAGGATGGTTGGACTTCGTAAATCCTTAGAATCTCCATGCCCTGTCGAGTGGCATAGACTCCTCCGATCGCCGTTTGGTAGCTAGAGTAAACCGTTGAATCTCTACGCTCTGTCGGGTGGCCTAGATCCTGAATTTACTGTCGCTGGATTGTTTACTCGCTGAGAGAGTAAGATTTGCTTGTGCGCAAATTTTTATGTGTATGTAGACATCCTCAAATCTTCCTCAACTTCTTTGTTTATAGACGTTGGTGCTCCAATCTTGATCACTTGCCAAGGAAACAATAGTAACTAGGAAATAAAAGATATTTTGTCGTATCTTATCCTTAACTCGCTTAGGAATCTTGCATGTAAATATTCTTTCATGATTCGCAGTGACTTGTAAGTCGTAGTTGGCCGACCCATTTTAGTTTTTTGGCCCATTTGCTCTTGACAAAATATTAAGAATATTTTGGGCTTAAACATTGCTCCCCAGATCTCGAGATTAATCAATGGGCAATCGAAGAGGTCTTAGTAGTCTTTCGATGCGACGTGTCGCTTTCTCAAGCAACAACTTTCAATAGCCTCACATAGGCTAATTGATCTATGCATTTTATGCTTAATTCTTAACGTCTTTATCTTTACAAGCATATTGTAAAGAGAAAAATATAAACATATTGTACAAGCATAATCACACAATTATTTACAATCCCCGGCAACGGCGCCAAAATTGATTCATCTTAAACCAAGCACTTAATTAAAAACTTAATCAAACACAAATACAATTAAAACCCTTCTTTGTTGATGTAGCATTGGTGAGTAGGGATCGTTCTGAACCAGGGATTGAGGGTGCATGCATAACTATGCTAAGGTTGTTTAGGGGGGTGCAAGATTGTTGGTTTTAAGTTTCCTACGAAATAAAACAAGAAGATGGTTAGATACATATCAAGAAATCACAAGTTCTAACACGTTTAAACTCATAGACAAACAAACAATCAAGAACACATAATCCTAACATGCATCTAGCCGAAAATAAGTTCTTTAATCTATTATTTACACTTTAATCATCACATCTAGTTACCTAGCAGATTATCCCATCTTTGTTTAAGTCCTACGAAATTTCTAGGTTAATTAAAACACATACACATGCTTACATTGAATTAGAGAGCAACCAAATCATCTAGTTAACTTCCTAACTCAATTTTATCTTGATTAATTCGGTGGAACATGCTAGGGTGAACCAAATCATCTAGTGTCATCCTAAACAAGTTTCAGAGCATTAAAAACTTAGTAAGCAAGCATACATGTTCGAATCCAACCTACAAACACATGGAAGAACTCAAAACAAGTCAAAAATAATGATCTTTACACTAAAACATTAGTCTTTATTACAAAGTCTCGAAAAACCAATATAAACCAAAAATAAATACAAAGAGGCCATGTTACACTTTTTGCTCTGAGGTAGTCTCTCTCCGCAAGCTCCAAGCACACGTCCCTTTGTTGGTGATGGTGAACGCAAGATTCCAAGGCCAAATCTAGCACAAGTAGGCTCATGGGTGAAGGAAGGAGTATTTGGAAGGTGGTGGAGATGGTATTTCGGTTTAGGGAGAGGCTGATCTTAACTAAGTATGAGAGGAGTTAGTGTTTTGACAAGGGTTCAGCTCTATGATGTGTGATTATGATGAATGAGTCGAGCTCCCCAATTTATAGAAGAAGATTAGATCTTTTCCTACCAAAACAAGACTTTCCTTATGTACCCGGGTAAATCTGACAGTCTGTCTTCAAACGTGTTTTCCCGGAGCTGTAGAGATCAGAAAATTATGATTCTTGATTCGTTGGAAATAATACTTCAAGGGCTATTAAATAACATATCTGATCATTAAATTCTGAGTTAATTTGCATATTCGGTGCCCTTTTGAAGTTGGGTGACCTGGCAGCCCAGATTTTCTTCTTCTACAAGGAAAATGAAATCTTCATATCTTCAAATATTGCATTCCTTATTCCCTAATAATTCTTGGCCGAATCTAGCATATTCTTGCACATATTTTGGTCCTCAAATTAGGTCTGAAAATTCATATAATATCTCCCAAAATTCGTCCATTATATGCTCCATATATTCCGCCATATTTGCTCTTTCCTGGGTCGCGCAGGAGAAATATCTTCATCTTTTTGTCCACCATTTTGGTATCCATTTCATTTGGCATTTGGTTTCCAATTCTTGACACCATATGGGAATGCATTTTAGTAACCATTTGAAGACCATTCCTCGGACCATTTCTTCTCTGGAATTAGGAACTTTTCTCCTTACCCCGCTTTTAGCTTCGAAACGCCTCCTTTATTATTTCCTCCTTTATTTATACCTAAAAACATAAAGTAAGTTAGAAACATATTTACTAAGCATAAAACAAAGTTAAATGTAGATAGAAAGACATTAAGAATAAAACATAAAATGCGTAGATCAAATTCCCCCACACTTAGACTTTGCTAGTCCCTTAGCAAATACAAAACAAAACAATGAACTTGATAAAAGAAAAATAATAAACGGAAAAAAACACAAAGGTAAACGTGACACTTATATACAAACATACTTAGATATTTCAACGTTTCACCATTACTAAGCACTAAATTAACATTTATCACTCAACAACAATGAGTCAATTAAAACCCTTTTTGGTAGATGTAGCATTGGTAAATAGGGATCGTTCTTAACCGGGGATTGAGGGTACATGAATAACTATGCTAGGTTTAAATGGGGGTGCGAGTTTTTAGTTACTAAATTCCTAAAATTTTTAAGGTAAAACATCCTAAACTAATATATTTACAAGGATCGACTCATCTTTCACCTAACTCTTTAGAACCTACCAAATTACATGCAACATATTAGTTCTAAGTCTTTAGCTACTAATTTCATGCATATCTCTCGAAAGTAAAGTGTAGGGATTGCCCTAACACTTCCATCGATTTAAGGTGGGATTGCCCTGCAATAAATCAAAGCGTTAAGCACAAAATATCACATGAAAGCTAAAGATCAAAACGGGGGAGATCACATGAACTTGATAAAATTACAAACCAAAAATACTTCAACAAATTTGTCCATACAAACCAAGAAATAACACAAGAAGTAAAGAGTAGAAGTCATGGTTACACTTTTTGATGTCGGGATTGCCCTAGTCTACTTGATGTAATCGTGCCTTCAAAGGATGGAGAGAAGCACTAAAGATTGCCTTGAATACTTCGGTGGAGGAAGGTAGTTGATGAGCTTTGGAGTTGACGGCTTCTTGGTATTCCTTGGAGAGATTTTTGGACGTGAGGAGGTGTTTTAAGGCAGAGCTTTAGCTATATGGTGAGTGATACTAAAACCCTAGTCGAGCCCTCCTTTATATAGAAGAATAATGGTGACCTTTCCTTCCAAAACAATGATTCCTAGCAAATCCGGGGAAATCTGACCAGCTGTAGTAAAACACGTTTTCCCGGAGTTGTAGACCTTGAAAAATTCTAATTCTTGTTGAGTTGGAAAGCTTATTCAAAGGGCTATAGAATCCATATAAGGAACCATATTTGGAATTGAATTGAATTTCGAATTCCTACGGATTTTAGAAATTGTATGACCTGGCTGCCCTGTTTTCTTCTTCTTCAAGGAAAAGGAAATCTTCATATCTTCAAATCTTGCATTCCTTATTCCATAATAATTCTTGGCCGAATTTAGCATATCCTTGCACATATTTTGACCCCTCAAATCAGGTATAAATCTTCATGGAATATCCTCCAAATTCGTCCATCATTTATGCTCCATATATTCCGCCATTTTTGCTCATTCCTGGATTGCGCAGGAGACATGTCTTCAACTTTTTGTCCACCATTTTGGAATCCATTTCATTTGGCATTTGGTCTTCAATTCTTGACACCATATGGGAATGCATTTTAGTAACCATTTGAAGACCATTCCTCGGACCATTTCTTCTCTGGAATTAGGAACTTTTCTCCTTAGCCCGCTTTTAGCTTCGAAACGCCTCCTTTATTTCTACCTAAAAACATAAAGTAAGTTAGAAACATATTTACTAAGCATAAAACAAAGTTAAATGTAGATAGAAAGACATTAAGAATCAAGCATAAAATGCGTAGATCAAAGATCATGTCAAGATTCGGCCACAAAGAAGCCCAAAAGAAGAAGATGGATCAAAAGCTAGAAATCAGGAAATCTGCCAGTGCAAATCAGCCCACTTCAACGGGCCACCGAAAACGGACCAGAAGAAATTATGATACGAATAATATGTCCCTGGAAAGCTCTAGAAGTCAACTTACCAGTTCAAAAAGAATCACTCAATTCGGACATATAAATCTCCGGGAGTCACTGATTTAATGAAGAAAGGTCAACATACCCGGGTAGAGTTAATTCATTCCTAATAGGGGATGAACTAGGGTTTTTCATATCCTATTTAATGGGAGCTCGACCAGAACTAAAGCATCACACAATATAGAAGCCAAACCTCTGCCTCAAACACCTTTCCTCTCATACTTAGCAAATTCCTCCTCCATGGCCGAGCATCCATCTTCTCCACGGATCAAGTATAATCGGTGCTCTTCGTCTTGCATTTGAGAATCACCACTTGGCGTTTGCAGTGCTCTTCACGGAACAAAAAGTGTAACCATGAGCTTCTCTACTTCATCTCTTCCTTGTAATAGATTTTGTTTAAGTATGATTGTAATAAAGTTTGACAAAAGGTTTTATGTTTCAGATTTACTTTAGTATCTTCCATGTGTTCTTAGTTTTTAAATTTTAATTCGTATGCATGCTTATCTGCTTAAAGCTTCTTAACATGCTAGGTGATACGCTCTTCGTTCCTCTCTTGCATGTTTTGTATGATCTTTAGATGATTAAGTTGTTGCGCTCTTCGTTTACAATTTAAAAGCATGTCTATGTATTTTAGCTTGAAGATTAAGAATTTCATTGACACTAAATAAATATGAGTATGAATTGGCTAGGTTGATATAATGTGTCAATCACTTGTAAGTATATTAGTTAGTGTTTTATTTTCGGTCTAGCAAGCATGTTTAAGGTTCTTTGTTCTTGTTTGTTTTCTACTTGTCTATGAGTAAAACATGATAGAATCTAGGATTTCTTAATATGTTTGTTTACCAATTTCTGTTCTTATTTTTGTAGTTAATTAAACTAAACTTTCAAACCCCCCATACCTTTTATTTTATGTTTACAAACGTTGTCATGCATTAGTACCCTCAATCCCCAGTTAAGAACGATCCCTACTTATCAATACTACATCTACAACAAAGGGTTTTAATTGTTGTGTCTTTTCTAATTATTAAGTGTTTAATTTAGTAGTTAGTTAATGGCATATCAATTTTGGCGCCGTTGCCGGGGATATCAAAGAATTGTGTGATTTCCTTTGTGTAAATATGTTCATAGGATGTAAATATTATACTTGTGCATATGTTTTTATTTTCTGTTTTCGGAACTTTGCACAGACCTATTTTGTGTGAATTATTTGACATAGTTAGACGTCTTAGAAAAATCTGAAAAATTGCAGAACTGTTTTTTTTTTGTGTCTTGTTTGTGCCTGTAAAATTTTCTTTCATTCGAACAAGCAAATAATTCTGGAAAAATTTGACAAATAGCTGTGTTCAATTTTGCGCGATTCTGGAATTTGCATGTGTTCTTTGTGAATATGTGAAATTGTGTAAATAGAAAGCATGTGTATATTCGAAATTTACATAGTTATTTATAATTAATTACTTGTTTATACTTACAATCTAATTTTATTTTTCAGTTTTACATGTTAAAAGTAGTCTTTGATTTAAATTTAGTACATAAGTTTGGTTGATTAAGTCGCACTCTTTGGAATAAATGACGTTTATTTTCCTTGTTTATCTCCTTAACCCCTCATAATGTGTGAATTTCATCACCACACACCATAACCTAAGTGAAGTTATGGACATGAGGTTGAGGGCGGAGTCTACAAAGGACTTGAGGGAGTGTAAATTTTTGAAAGATTGGTTGGATGTCAGACATGGTGTCTAAAAACGGGTTATGACTGGTGACAGGTTTTGGATCTAAGAAAGACTAACACCAATAGAGTATATACCATTGGCCTGGTTAGCCTCGGGGTGTTTTCTCGAAATTAGTCTTGCCTCTCGCGTTATCTCTATTCCTAACTGGCCATGTTTTTCGATTGAACCAAGGCCATTCGATTGAAATTTCATAGATTATCGCGCGGGTCGCACGTCCATTGAACGACCTTAAGATTAAGTTAGTGTACTCTCTTTAAATCATTGACACACCAATTTAGACACTACTTGTGCATACATGTCGAAAGTGAACTTTGTAAAGAAGACTAACCATACTCTAATCATTTCATGTTATGTTTAATGTTAATTTTATTTTTAGTTTTAGATAGTCAAATCGGAGCTGGGTAATAGGCTATTTTGTGTGATTTATCTGACATAGTTTCATGTCACGGAAAATTCTGAAACTTTTATGACATGTTTGTATATGCGTCTAGTTTATGGTCGTAATTAATTCCAACATGTAATTAATTCTAGAGAAATTATGCAAGGAGTCATGCTCAGGCTGCTTGATTTTTGTAATATTTAGGATACATATACATCTTTGCATATCATGTCATTCATTACATCGTTGCATCATCATGCATCATATTCATCATTGAGTTTTTCCATTGGATTTGATGTTTGTTGAGTTTTGAAGGATACGATGGAGGAACGTGTTCAAAGTGTTTTCATAAATTCGCAGCTTCGGTCCAAACAGAACTGTCAAATTCGAAAAGCCATAACTTTCAGCTCGATTGGAGTTAGACGGAGTTCTTTATACGGTTGGAAAGCTCTGGACGTCTAGTTTCCATCCATATAAAGATCACAAATTTCTGATTTCTAAATTGTTAGTAATTAAAGCTCAAAGGCAAGGAGGTCAGAACATGGAAGCTGAAAAGTGGAAGGCAAAAATGGAGGAGTTACACCTCCATGACAGGCTGTTCATTGAGCATAAAAGAAAGCAACACGTCTAGGCTATAAGACGTTAAAAAACAAACGCTTGTTGGGAGGCAACCCAATGGAGGAGTCTAAAAATCAGATTTGCTTTCTCTTCCCTTTTTATTTTTTATTTTCGTAGCTTGTACTTTTATTATTTAGATTTTCGTAAATCCTTACTTCATGCTTGATTCTATGTTTTACTTTAGTGCATTGAGGACAATGTAGAGTTTAAGTGTGGGGGAGGGGTTTACAACTTATATGAGTCATAAATTGTTAAAACCAGGCGGACAATGAAACATTCCGGCGGATGATGCCCTAAAAAAAAAAAATTGTTTTGAGTCTTTTTGTTCAACTTAGTGTTGTAAAGAGTCTTTAGGATGCTCTTAACTAGTCAATGATGGAAAATTGACAAAGACAAAGAAAAATTACATGGCATTGTCAATGATCACTACTTGAGGATTTTTTGTGTTAATTGAGATATTTTGATTGTCATGACATGTAGTGGATATGGTTTGCACAACCATGGTATAGATTTCGCATGCTAGAACAAGTTTTAAATCATACAAACCATAAAAGTGAGTTTTTGAGCTTACATTACTTCCTTTATGAGTGAATTTTGTGCATTATCTCAAAAATAATACATGCCTCATCTAATTGCTTGCCATAGATTTCAATGAACTAGAGATTACTAGAACTTACTCATGTAGATTTGCAAAGCTTTTAAGTTGATAAATGCTCTGATTTTGGATATGATTAAAGCTTTTAGTAGTCTTTCGATACGACGTGTCGCTTTCTCAAGCAACAACTTTCAATAGCCTCGCATAGGCTAATCGAGTGCGTCTCCTTGAAAAGTCGCACCTCTTTCTTCAAACCCTTTATATTCTCTGATCTTCTTTATTCTTTCCAATTCCTTCCTTTTAGAATCTAACATAGATTTCGGATTCTTTGTCATTTTCAAGAACCCTACTTTCCTTCTCCTTCTCGTATTTGAAATGGCCCCCTATCAGAAGTTTTACCCTGATGTTTCTGAGAAGGATGTGGACCATTTTCGCGACAACATGGCCCGTTGTCTTCACCGGAAGCAGGCTCTTCCCTATGAAAGGCTTGACCTTTCGAAGGGGGATGAAGTTATACTGGGTCCGACCACCAGTACTACAAAAGCCTCTTCTTGTCTTGATTCGATCGTGCGACGTCCCCCATTGGTCGGTCGTGCTGAGGCTGCTGCCCCTCTCTAGTGGGACCAAAAAGAGCTCGATGTGAAATTGGGAAAATGGCTGAGCACTAGAGATGATGAACTCCAGTGGTATCAAGACTGTCAATCCCTTGATGAAGAGCTCTGTATAAAGGTTGGTATTTCTCATGCTTTAGACATGTGTTTTCATTTCCCCAAGGTGGGAGTCGTGCTGCTGTTGTTGCCGCTTTATCCTACTGGGAGACCAGTAGTAACAATTATATTCTCCCATTTGGTCATTTGGGAATCACATTACTTGATGTTGTCACTATTACTAGTTTACCTACTGCGAGTGGTCTATTTGTCCCTGGTGCTTTAGATAATATGGTTTTTCCTTTCTCATCGGACCTTGCTCGCTCATTTGTTAGTTCTGCCTACATGAATTGGCCCAAGCATTATAGTCAATCAGAATACTAAACCACCTCCGCCTCTGATGAACAGCGAGTGAAGAATGCTTATGGTGGTATTGCCTTCCTAGAATTTTGGCTCTGCTGATATTTCTTTCATGTTGCTGCAGACAGGATTACCAACACTTTCTCCAAGACGACTGAGGCTTTGTATAATGGCCACCGTCTTGGCCTTGCTCAACATGCTCTGGGAGCTCTCTACCGTAGCCTTGGATGGATTTCATTAAATCCATTCAAGTTTAAGTTTATAGGTCCATTCTGGATTTTATCTCTTTGGTTGCAAGTCCACTTTGTTGCGTTTCGTAGCCCTTATCACTAGGAATTTGACTCTGAAGAACTTTTGAGGAGATCCTTGGTTCGTGCTATGGAAACCGAACCTTTGAGTTACCTACAGTGTTTCAATCATCTCTGGGGTCAAATGCTCTTCCCCTAGGACATGGCTGAATTTGTAGTGACGCTGAAGTTTCTTCTCGAACTGTCTACTGGCTTTGTTATGTCCCTGTATCAAGCTCCTTCTACGAAAGAACGTTTTGCTCAGTGTGTTTCCTGTGCTAACATTATTGTCCTTGATGCAGTCTTGTGGGTTGAGCTGTACTCTCCCAATCACTTCGCTCGCCAACTTGGCTGTGTTCAGGGCCTTCCCTATCCATTGCTGGAGTCCAAAAATGGCTATACCTCGTGGAGGACATACATAGACAAGCCCTCCGCAGCAACCCTTCAAGATTATGCCGCCTCTACTTTTCCCTTGGTGGATCTGTCAGAATTTCGTCGGTGTTCCCTTTGTGTCACCTATACTGTTGTTGTTGACTATTGGGAATGGAATGGCCGACACTATAGTCACATCTTTCGCACCATCTTCCTAGCCCCTTTCCTTTCGTATTTTAAGAAGTCTGTGGACAAATGGGTCGTAGAGCCGTGCGACCAAGAAGAAAAGGGTCAAAAGAGAAAGCAGCAAGAAGTCAGTACTTCTCCAGTTTCTGTCTCAAAACGCAACAAGTTGATGGGTGCGAGCTTCGTTGCTTCTTCTCTCTCTGTAAAGGCGGCTGCTTTGAAAAAGAAGGGGAACCCGGTTCGCTCAACCCCTACTGAAGCATGGACTCATGAAGATAGAGTCTCTACCAATTATCGTCCTCAGGTAAGCTTTAGAGCCCTATCTACTTTGGAATTCTTAGTTCCTCCATTCCTCAGAATTCTAATTTTCCTATTCTTGCCCTAAATGGTTCTGTCACACCGCTCTATTGAGAAACAAATTGAAGAGGAGGTGAGTAAGACCTCTCCGTCTATTGAGCAAGTGTCTGACATCGAATTTGATGATGACATGGTTCTTCAAGCCGTGCAGAATAATGGGAAGAAATCTTAACCGGCTGTTTTTCTTGAGTCCTTCTCTAGTGCTGAGGATGCGTACCATGAGCCTCTGTCCCCTAAACCTCAAGGCAGGTCCTTCTAATATGGTAGCTGCTGAAGAAGTTCATCTTCAGCATCTTGAGGATGAATGTATTATTGAGTAGGTATACCAACAACCTTTCCAACAACTGGTTTTTGTTGTGGTTGCTACTGTAGGAGATGTAGCTACCACAACGCTTGGTGAGAAGCCACTGGAGAAGGTTGTTATTGAGAAGGAGGGTGCTGAAATCCTTCAAACTATTGCCCCACAAACTGTTGCTGCTGCTGAGGTATCATAATTTAATTGGTGATAACCTTTTCAATGTTGCATTCCTTTCTTAACCACTGCTTTTGGTTGTATAGCCTCAAGATATTGTTCCTGAATCGCAAGCACAATTTTCTTTTCTGCGAATTTGGTACATGATGCTGTGAATCCTGAAGATGGTAAAGGACATACCACAGTTCTGGACACTCCTTCGACGATTTTAGCCTTCGAGCTGGTCAACTAGAGCCACTAGTAATGCCCACTTTCTCTTTGAGTTCTTTGCTTCTTGTATTTTAGCAACAATTATAACTTTCAGACTATCTTCGTAGCTCACTATCAATAATATGCCATCACCTCCTGCCTTGAACACTACTATGTACGATGTTCAGACACCCCCCCCCCAAGTTGTCCCAGGTATGTTTTAGCTCCATTGTTGGTTTTAACTGGTCTAACCCTTCTGTGACTGCTTTCTAAGACTCTTGGTATAGGTTTTTTTTGTAAAAGGATCCCCACATTGATGAATTATCTCTCACTGCTGGTCAGGAGATGCTGGGGTATTTTTCTAATACCTTTCGTGGCTACAGCGAATCCACTACCCCCCGGGCTGCGATTCCAATCTTGCAATCCTTTCCTGTTCCTCCTGGGGCTAGTGATAGGATGGCCAGAAATCTGTGAAAGGCGGTGCAGATTTATAAGGATCTGGTCTACTCTGAAAAAGAGAGCTTTGAAGTCCAGCTAGCAATCGCATATCTCCAGGACCTCTGGCTCCTGAACTTTGAAACTGACACAGTTTGTCAAGAGGTGGCGACTCATATTCAGATGGCTCGCAGTGCTAAGGATGGAGTTGATCATGAGACTCTAGATTGCATGGAAGCAATACTGCATGAGCTGCCTAAACTTAGGGATGCTATAGTTTCTGCTACGCCGGAGTGAGATAGAGCTTTTTCCCTTCACAGGGAACAAAATCGTAAGTGGAGGCAGGATCTAGATCGCATTTCAACAATGGGAAATGACTATGAATATGAGTGGGTTAAAACCAGGCTAAGCGGGCAGAAATTGCCAAACTCCAAGCAGAATTGCGTGAGATGGAAGAAATTTGTTTTGGGAAAGAACAAGGATCCATCGCACTCCTTAATGCTGGGAAAACTTCTTCTGCTAATGTACAGCAGGCTCGTGTTGTAGCTGTGGATGCTGAGAAACCTTAGGCAACTACTCAGGCCCATTATCTTCAAGCCAAGACCCCTGTGAGCACTTGGCAGCTCTGTAGTAAAATACTCTTAGGCCTTTTTATTTAGTCTTTTTAATGGACCTAGCCCCAATTTTGGGCTTCTTTAACTTATTTTGTACAACTCCTTCAATTTAATTTCAATTTGTATGGCCCATGGTCTTGATTATCTACTATGTATCTCTGTCAACACATAACTTTACGCCTCCAAAAATCACGCAAAGTTTGGAATAACTGCCTGCTTTTAATGTTCCATTACTTTGTTCCTCGAAACGGTAAGTTTCCAACTTTTAAGTGATACGCAAATTGGCGTGGAATGTTAAACCTCCTTAATTGTCGTATTGAATTGATGCAACGCTCAGCGTCCTTTTGTTTGAAGCCTCTTAGGATTAGGCCACTATAAATAGCTTATTACTTCTTCCTCCTCTTTACAAGATCATTCTGTAGTGATAACAAAAGATGATGTTTCTAGTTTATAGCTTGTGTTTTTCTTGCTTCAAAGCAAAATCTCCAGATCTTTCATTCTGTTAGATGTTTTTAGCAAAACCTCAAACTTGGCTTAGGTCGAAGTACCCAAGCTCAGGTCCTTCGGTTGTGTGCTAGTTCTCAAAGATTTGAGAATTAGCAGACAATGGTTGATATGAGCACTCACTCACTCACCCCATCCCTCAACCTAATTTCCCTGGTCTGTGATATGTTCCAACTTGCTCCTCGAAAGTTCTAGTTCTTTCGGTGGAGGGTCTAAGATCAGGGTCAGAGGAAGGGTTTTTTTGAGTGGCAAATGTTGGGCGAGTTCTTGTGTTGCCAAGTTGTTCACAACCAAAGAAAGATCTAGCCCTTAGTTAGTGATCGCCCATCGGGGTTCGTTGAGACTAATTGTGCTAGATATCGACCACTTCCTTTCTGGAAAACTAGGAATGGTCTTTTAGCCTGAAACTGTTCATTTGATTATATGGTATCAGAGCTAGAGGCTACAAAGCCTCATAATAAATTGTACTTTTGTTTTGATCAAATCAATCTTTTATTTTCTACAGATTTATTTGATTTTCATATGTATACAGTGAAAATATTGTCTACAGCGATATGCAGACCACTGAAATTGGTCCTAAAGCTCTCAACGTTTATAAGAACCACAAAAATTGGCTCAACATTTAAAAATTGCACAAATTCTGAATTTGAAGTCTTTTGGCCACATGGATTGGCCTTGATATATACTGGTTGCCAACCTAGTTTTACACGAAGAGCGAGCCTCTATCATCGGCTGCGAATGAATATAAAACTAAGTCTTAGGTGTCATGGGCTCCTCATAATCTCTTATTGGATGTCTATACTTCTTTATAAATCTTCCATTAATTGGGTTATGGTGAACCTCAATGTCTATGTCTCGTAGCTGGAAAGCTCATTTTCCTAATATTCTGTCAATTATGAAAGGCACTTCCCCTTTCGCAAACCATTTACCACGTTCATCTTGTTTCTCCCAAAGGTAAAACTGTCTTCCAGACTAATTATCCATCTGCGAAGCTGAGTCCTTGGGTACGCTGGTCATAGATGCGAGCTACCTTCTGTTTTTCTGCGAGCAGATTGGTTAAGGCACTTATGCGTTGCTAATCTAAATCCTCCAACTCTTGCCACATTGCTTGCACATAATCTTCCCCAATCAAATGGTGTTGATCCATGACTCATAGTGATTGGACGTTGATTGCAGTGGTAGCACTGCATCGTGTCTAAACATTAGTGTGTAAGGAGTGGTTCCTGTTGGACTATGCATGCTTAGAAGTCATGTATGCCCACTGTGTGTGGAATAATTCTTCATTCCAAAGTCTTGGTTATCTGCGAGCATCCGTTTGAGTATGTGAAGGATTAGCTTATTGGTTACTTCAGCTTGGCCATTGGACTGTATGTAATAAGGTGAGGAATGTAAGAATTTGATCCCAAAATCTGCCATTAACTCGTCTACTTCCCCAGACATAAACATCGTTCCTCTATCGGATACAAAACATTCTGGGATTCTGAATCGGCAGATAATATCCTCATATAGAAACTGTATGATCAGAGCAGCAGAAGCCACTTTCAAAGGCCTCGCTTCTACTCACTTAGTTAAGAAATCTGTAGCCACAAAGATGTACTTATGTTGTATGGAGGAATGAGGGTGAATCAGACCGATTAAGTCCAGGGCCCATCCTCGCACTGGCCATGGCTTAATGTGGTTGCATAGGGATGTTGGGAATATGATTAACTGGTTCATGAGCTTGACAATCCTTACACCTTTTTGCAAAAGATATGCAGCCCTTGAACATGGAAGGCCAAAAATACCCGTGCCATCACAGTAGCCATCTCATCTTAGGTCCTGATTGGTGAGCTCTGTAAACCCCTAAATGTACTTCTTGCAGTGATTGTTTGGCCTCTACACCAAACACGCACACTAGATCCACTCCCTCTTCTCCATGTTTGAATAATTCATTTTCTCGCAGCAAGTAGTTTGGAGCAAAATACCTTATCCGTTTTTCCACTGGAGAACTAGAATCTTTCAAATACGTAATTATTGGCTGCCTCCAATCAACATCAACTGTGTCCAAGGATGCAACATACCATTCATCTTTTTCTTTTTTCCTGGTCATGAATGAAGGAAGAGTATGAACTTCCACTCTTAGTATTCATTCATGCACACCATCAACAAACTCTATCCCTGTTGCGAGTTGAGCCAGCTTATTCACTACATAATTCTCTCCTCGCGGAATGTAATCGAGGGATACGTCTATGAATATTTCTAGCAGCTCACTAGCTCTTCTCACGACGGCTTTAAGATCATCCTTATTTTGAATGTAGCTTAGAGTTGTCTGATTACCAACAGTAAGTCTCCCCAAATCTGTATGTTCGTGGCTCCAAGTTCTAATAGTAGTTCTAGCCCAATGATCAAGGCTTCGTACTCAGCTACATCGTTGGAGTAATTGTAGTCTATTCAAAAAGAATAAGTAAATGTTTTTCCTTGTGGATTCACCAATGTTATGATGGCTCTTGTGAAAACACTTGTATTGGAAGCATCAAAATAGAGCTTCTAGAGAGCCAATGATATATGTGACAACTCAAGCTCCTTTTGCTCTAGAATCTCAACCATGGGGTGATATGCTAGAAAATCGGCCACTGGTTGGCCTTTTACTGCCTTTTGTGGGACATATTGTAGTGAAAACTCGGATAGTGCGAGAATCCACTTCCTTATCCGTCCTCGAGGTATAGGTCCGGCTAACATGTATCGGACTAAATCCATTTGTGTGATGACACATGTAGTAAAGGAAAGCCTATTGTGCCTAAGCTTACAACCAGAAAAGTAGAGAGCGAGGCATAATTTCTCCATTGGTGTATACCTAATCTCGCAGTCCGTGACGGTCCTGCTGAGGCAGAATACTGCTCTTTCCACTCTCACTTCATCATCTTATGCCAATAAGCTTCCTATAGATGACTCGGTTGCTGAAATATAAAGCTTAAGTGACCTCCCTTTTTGTGGCGGCACCAAGATAGGTGGATTGACTGAGTACTGTTTGATTTTATCAAACGCTTCTTGGTGAACTGGTTCCCACACAAACTCTTCTTCCTGCAGCATCGACAATGAATCTTCTTAAGAACTTGATCTTTCCAAGTAACTGCTACAACTCACATTTTTTCTTTAGAGGAGGGGCTTTGATTACAGCTTCCTTTTTGTCGTCTTGAACTTTTATTCCTCGCTGATGTACTAAGAAACCTAGAAAATCCCCTGCTTTTACTCCAAAGACACACTTAGCATGATTCATTTTTAATTGATGTTTCCTCATTCGTATGAATATTTGCCGTAGGTCTTCCACATAATTTGACCTCTTCTTTGATTTGACCACAATGTCATCGATGTACACTTCCATGGTGTCCCTTGCAAGGTCATGGAAGATATAGTGCATGGTACACTGGTACGTTGCCCCTATGTTCTTTAACCCAAACGGCATGTTCACGTATTCAAATACTCCTAAAACTCCCAGGCATCTAAAAGTAGTTTTGCGTTGGTCTTCTTCAGCAACAGGAATTTGATGATACCCCACTGTGCCATCCATGAATGAGAGCATTTCGTGCTGAGCTACAACATCTATGAGTAAATTAGCTACTGGCATGGGATAAGCATCCTTTGGAGTAGCCTGGTTCAGGTCCTTATAGTCCACACTGACTCTAATTTTTCAATTCTTCTTCCGTATTGGAACTATGTTGGATATCCACTGTGTACTTAGCCACTTGGATGACTCCTGATTTCAGCATCTTCTCAATCTCTTCTTTGACTAACGTTGATGTTTCTGCATTCATCCTTCGCATTTGCTACTGAATTGGCTTTTTCCCTTCTACGATTGGAAGTTTATGTACGACTAGTTCAGGTGAAAGACCTAGTATGTCTTCGAACTTCTCTGCAAAATAGTCTTTGTACTCGAATAATAAGTCAATGAGCCTCTTTCTCTCATAAGGCTCCATAAAGGTGCTAATGGCCACTTCCATCGGCTCATATGTTGTTCCCAAATTGATTTTCTCAATGGGATCTCTTACTTTAGGTGGCGTGTCATTTAAGGTTGCGGGTGCGAGCTGAATGATGTCCTCCTTAATGACTTCTTGTTGTACATCTTCATTGATAGGTTCTGCTAATACTATGGTTGGAAGATAATCGTAGGTCTATTTCTCTATTAAATAGGTTTGCAATCTTGCATATAGAGAAGTACAAGCCTCTGCTTCCCTCTCCTTGGAAAGTCGTATCATTGATGGTTGGTGGAAGCTAGCTCGAGGAAGAATGGTTGTGCTTTGTCTTCTTTTGCTTGCAATATACCTCATCAAACTAATTCTGATGCCGTTATTTCTACAGGTCAGCCCTTTTTATCGATTCCATATACTTCCAATGGTCTAAAAGTTCCATTGTAGTAATTAGCATCCAAAGCGTTTGCAAAAACAGAGTAAGGTCTTGGATCTGCGTTAACTATGTGCAATTATGATATCTCCATGTCCTAAATTAATAACTGCTGGTGAAGTGATGATGGCACGCAGTAGCTCCTGTGAATCCAGCCTCGTACCAATATCGCATTGTATGGTGCATTACAATCAATTATAAAGAAAGTACGAGTTCCTATCGCTGGTCCAACTTTAACTTCCACAAAAAATAATCTCAGTGTCTACGAGATCGTCCCTGTGAAATTCCTAATCGTCATGGATGTTGCTTGGATAGCTGATCTTGGAATATTAAATAATGTTATAACCCAAGTGGTCATGATATTACTGATGCTCCAGTATCCACCATGACTTTGCTGAGCTGGATGCCCCCTATGCATGCAGTGATGTAAAGTGGCCTTATGTGCGATGTCATCGTAGATGTGGGTTTGGAAAACATCATGTGTGATTTGCGTGTGATAGGATCCACAATTGGCCCATGCTCCTCTACCTCTTCCTGTTGTGCTAGAATCACTCATTTGATTGCCTTACTTACAAAAGCCACTTGCTTGGCCTCGATTGGCTTGGCGAACCTGGCTAGTAACACATAAACCAGGCCTACGTGGATGTATTCCATATAAACATTCTCTACGTCTTCATTGTCATCACCGTAATCTACCAACTGTTCATCCTCATTATTTTCTGTTTCAATTTCAACCGTTGGTGACGCTTCTGGAAATTTTGTTGTAGGAGAGTCCTGTTGCTTCTCTACATAGACCTCTGCTTTAGGCCCTTTTGGTACCTCAATTTTAGCAGTGAGTACAAACTTAGTGATTATCACTTCTTTGACCTTGATGCTAGAAGAAGTGGAAGTGAGCCTCTTCTGTTCTTCAATCACCAAAGGCTTTGGTCTCCATCGCAATACTGGTTTCTTGCTTGGCTCAATGATTGGTTCCACCTTTATCTCAATGCGTTTAAAGACTGATTTCCACACTTTCTTATCCTCTATCTCAATCACTTTTCGTGATCTCTTTGGTATTCGTTGTATTTCAACCACTGGCTCTGCCATACACTTGGTCTAGCAGCTTGAACCTTTGGTTTGTCGGAATTCCTGTCAAACACGATCACTGGGTTGCCTACGAGTCTATTCATCATTCTCTGGATACGTTATAGTGACTCCATCATCTGGTTTGGTTGGATTAATCCTTTTATCGAGAGCTTTCAGGGTTCTTTTTGTTGCCCCGAACTGTCGTTGCAGTTTCCTTTTCCTGGTAGGAGTAATTTCCACATTTTTCCTCCTGTCTTCACGTACCATACATCTTCCTTGATTATAGGTCGACTTGCTAGAGGAATGTAAGGCTTCTCTATCTCCCCTCGCTGCCACTTATCAGCTACTTCAGGTTTCTTTTCTGCCAATCTCATCCTTTTGTAGAAATTAGAGTCTTTTGACACTGAATGCATTTTCTTTGGACTTGCTGGCTAATAATTCTCAGGGGGTGATCTGACCGGTGGCCTTGCTTGCACAGCTTCTACGAACTTATGATAGGTCATCTTAAGGCCACATTCTGCCTTGTAACGAGTACAAAGAACTACTAGAGTAGCCTCTTTGCAGACCTCTTTCTGTTTTCTTTTATGGTCCTCCAGCTTGGTACTGCTTTGTTGGTGGCTTTAAGGTCCAATATTTGCTTTCTCCTGGCTCCACTATGCCAGGATACTTCCAGCGTGGATGCACCTTTAGTAGCTTCTCCTGCTTCATAGGTTGGAACCACAATTTCTCCTTCATCTATCCACTGCTGGATTTGGTCTCGTAAGCATTCACACTAGTTTGTGTTATATGTCCACGCATGATGAAACTTGTAGTACATCTCACCTTCTACTCCTTGCGAAGATGAAGATGTATCAATAGGTACTTTTGCAATGCCCACCTTGATCAATTCTTCTAGAATTTCTTCCATCTTGTTGCTGCGAAAAGTATTGACCATCGCTGGCTCAGATAGCTCTATTGCTCCCACCGAGGTCTCTACTAAAGGTTGATGATCTAATAATGCAATATGACGTGATGCATCTACTGTGATTCTTCCTTCATTGATCCACTTTTGGATTTGATCTTTCAACTTGACACAGTCTTTGGTTGTATGGTTCCATATATTGTGAAACTCACAATACTTCTTTCCTTTCGGCTGCTCCTTACGAAGATGAAGTTGTATCAACAAGTACTTTTGAAATGCCTACCTTGATCAACACTTCTAGAATTTCTTCTATCTTGTCGCTGCGGAAATTATTGGCCATCGCTGGTTCAGATAGCTCTATTGCTCCCACCGAGGTCTCTGCAAAAGGTTGATGATCTAATAATGCGATATGAGATGATGCATCTACTGCGATTCTTCCTTCATTGATCCACTTTTGGATTTGATCTTTCAATTTGACACAGTCCTTGGTTGTAAGGTTCCACATATTGTGAAACTCACAATACTTCTTTCCTTTCAGCTGCTCCGTAGTAGGATATGCACCAAAGTCTGTTTTAGTCAGCTTCTTGTCAATTAAGTTGTCTAGAATTTCATGAGCCGTGTTTGTGTTGTAGGTGTATGACTTAAATTCTGGTTTAGTAAAAGCACTTGTTAAGACTCGCATTGGTCCCTTTATGGGGATCACCTTCTTTAACTTAACTAGACTCTTGGCTGTTAACTCTAAACCAGTCACTGTTTCATCATCAGAGTCAGACTCATCAATCTCCTCTTCTTCATGTGCCGCTGCGATCATCTTGGGACGTTCAAGATAAGGCGTTGTAGGAGCATACGTTCCTCTAAATGCATTATGTCTATTATCAGCTTCTTGATATGTTGCATGTGTTTGAGCTACTGCATTAATGAAAGCATTTAATGAAGTGAACTTCGCATATATATACTTTGTATGCAAACGTTCTTCGAGGCCTCCGATTGCGATGTCCACTAGCTCCTTCATAGTGCATGAAGTTTTGCTCTTGGTATACTCGGTCCTAAACCTGTGAAAATATGCCATTGGAGATTCGTTTAGCATCTACACCATTTGACAAAGCTTGCCAAGCTTCACTACTGATTCTGATGCACCAAAATGTTCAACGAACAATCTTTCCATCATTGCCCAATCGCGGACATACCCCTATGGCAAATTCATATACCAATGCAATGCAACTCCTGATAGAGATGATGCGAAGACTCTAAGTTTGAACTCTATTAGCCTTCCTCATGGACCATATTCTCTGAATCGTGCAATATGAGTAGATGCTCACTCTGTTCCATCACCACTGAAGCGAGTGAAATTGATAGGCTAGTATCCCTTGGGCCACTTCCATCCAACTGGTGGTGGTGGGAATGGCTCGCTATAAACCGCAGGAACTCCGTCCACAGCCGGTAGTCTTTGGCCAATGATTCGAATGATTCTCTCCTCTAATTATCGTTTAAGATCAGGTGGAGGAGGAAGAGGAGGAAGACCATTGTCCTTATTCTCCTCATCATCATGGAATTAGGGTTGTGGTTCTCCAAATCTCTCATGAATGGCTGCTAGACTCTCAGTCATGGTTCTGGTAAGGTTCGCAATGGATGCTGCAAGGTTGTCAAAACTTTAGTCATTTTGAACGCGGTCTCTCTCCATGGACTCTTGAAACTTATCTATTCTTGTTTGAATCTTCGTTACAGCCTTCTCGCTTTCCTCCACAGTTTTCAAAACGCGATTGATATTATCGTCTCTGTATTTTTCTTGTTCAAGTGAGTATTCTTTATAGGCCGCAAAGAACATGGCCTTAAGCTCAGCTTTTGTCTTTGGTTTGTTAGTCATGGCTACTCCAAACCTCTGTAAGACTTCTTCTTTATTCAAGCCTCTACAACTGGCTGAATTGTGTTCTCGGAATGTAGGAGTTGGATGCTTGAGGCAATTGCCGTCTTCTTATTATGGATCAATGACTATGAGACACTAAACCTGAGTCCCACGGGGCATGCCAAAATGTTCGGCTTGATTTTCTCCAGTCAGGTTGCTGTGAGTGAGAATCTCACAAACTATCTGTTTTATCCACTATGTGGTGTGCTGCGTGCTTGGCGTGCCACTGCCGAGGGCAGAATGTAGTTTTGTAGTGCGCCGCGTCTGTCTTCTGCTTCATGTCAAGCGATTGGAGCGAGGAGAGCACCAACCTTGCTCATTGAGTCCTACTTGCTTAAGTTGTTTCAAGACTTAGGTTTTGTGTCTCTTCGCTGAGCCACAGAGGATTAATACTTTATATGTAGTGCGAGTATAAAGCAGAGCAATCTTTGTAGTGAGTGTTAAGAGCACGATGGTGTGACTTCGTAAATCCTTAGAATCCCCACACTCTGTCGAGTGGCCTGGACTCCTCCAATCATCGTTGTCGATTTGGTAGCTAGAGTGAACCATCGAATCTCCATGCTCTGTCGAGTGGCCTAGATCCTAAATTCGTTGTCGCTAAATTGTTACTTGCTGAAAAAGTAAGTTTTACTAGTGCGCAAATTTGTATGTATGTGTAGAGGTCCTCAAATCTTTCTCAACTCCTTTATTTATAAAGATTGGTGCTCCGATCCAATCTTCCTTACTTGTCAAGGAAATAGCAGTAACTAGGACAGAAAAGATATTATGTCGTATCTTATCCCTAACTTGCTTAGGAATCAAGCCGCAGTTTGCCGGCCCATTTTAATTTTTGGGCCCATTTGCACTTGAAAAAATATTAAGAATATTTTGGGCCCAAACAAAAATTTATGCAACCCATTCCACATAAAATACGTCGAGCTCACATATAGAGCCCACCATGGAATTTGAACTTTTCTAAGATGTATCTTTACCTTGGTGATGGTCAAATTATTAGACTTACTTTTTGAATGAATAGTGCCTAATATGGTTCTATTTTTTTAAAATAGAACCTTAATATAACACCCAAAATTAGCTGTCTACCTCCTACCCAAATTTTATGTGTCCTCGATTGAATTGGACACGTGCCCCTTCTCTTTTCCATTATCTCATTTCCTGGCTTTATATGTCATCGAGCTTGTTCTTCCTTCTCCAGCCATTGCTTTTATAAATCTCATCTCCCCTCCTTTGCGACATTGTCATGTGAACTCATATTTCCATTTCGACAACTTTACTCATTTAACTCTTCTTAGAGCATCTGCACTAGGGTCGATTTCTGCTCGAAATCGGAATTCTTATCGGTGGGTCCCGAAAAAAATCGATCGAAGGAGGCCAAACGAGTGTGCAGCGGGGAGGAATTGGGGAGATGACTGACGGTTGACAAGGAGGAATTCCTCTCAGTCATGCTGAAATCGAACGCCGGAGAGGATGCTTCCCCTGGCGGAGCCCATGCATGTGGGTGACGCCCGGGTGCGTCTATTTTTTTTTTATGTTTGGCGCGTGTATTACAAGCGTTGTAAACTATCAATTTTTTTAACCAGCATTAACGCACCAATCATAGGTTGCCATATGGCAACACTGTCTGCCTACACCCTTCTAATGGTTAGGTAGGTTGATTTTGGGCCTCCATTTTAAATCCAAAATCTGATCGAAGGGCAAGGATTCAAACCAAATGGCTAGTATAAGTAATAATAGGCTGATTCTTCTATATGCTCCAAAAAAATCCCAAAAAATCTAACAAAAATATAAAAAAATTCAAATGCTCCCCTACTATTTTCTATAAATACTAGCCTCATTTTTCACAATCCTCACATCAATTTGTGCACAAAAAATCATAATCCTCCTCCTTCTCTTCCCTCTCTCTCTCTCTCTCTCTCTCTCTCTCTCTCTCTCTCTCTCTCTCTCTCTCAATCCTTTTAGTTTTTTGCAAAAGATGTCCACCAATTGGCTTATTTTTGAAGATGTACAATTGTGCATATCTTATTGTCATCATAGTGTGGATCCTATCTCCGGCAACAAACAAAAAGTCGTCAAATTGTGGAAAACAATCAATACCGATTACCAACAAAATTGGGTGATGGGTCAAGGTGAAGCGAGGGAAGAGGCTAGGACCCAAAATGCACTTAGTTCCCGTTTCGCTAAGTTGATGTCAAACTTGACATAATGGAAAGTGGCGCTTGCATACGCAAGAAGGAACCTGGAATCCGGCGGAAATTTGCAAGATGAGATAAGGATTTATTTATGTTGGTCATCTCAATTTTAATTAATTTTATGAAATATAAAATGTGGAGTCCATTTTATTTGATATTATTGTGACATATTAATTCGTTAATATTTTTTTGTAGTTAAGGAAAGCTCAAACGTTTTATGTGAGAAAAAAAAATAAAGAGTTTACGCACTTTGAGTATTGGGAAGCGGTCAAAGATCATCCTATTATTAGAGTCGTTGAAACTAGCACTCCACCTTCTTACGATTCCAACTTTGAAGTTACTCATCCCGCTAGTGAAGTGCCTCCTAGCATGAACTTGAGTGAGGACGATGTGATTCCCACACCACAAAGCAACCTTGAAGGTACTTCAAGTCCGCTTTGAATGTGACGCACTACTTTGGGTGAGAAGAGTTGCCTTAGCTTCTCAACATCCCAATTTTTTGTCCTGGGAATAAACAACTCCATAACTTTCTCAACAATAACACTAGGAGGTCGAGTCAGAACATGGGGAGAGACATTAGGAATCCAATCTTGGTCTCAAATCCTTGTTGTCGAACCATATCTTATTCTCCTAGTCAAACACGACTTCAACACTTAGAGGGCAGTGGCTATATTCCTCCACGAATAGGATGTTGCTTCACCTATGTCAGCCTCTAACAAATCCAAAAAAGGTGGTACTTTGTTTTGTATAACTGAGCAATCAATGAATTTGGATTCTTGATCAACCTCCAACCCTGCTTAGCAAGCATAGCAAAATTGTGAGCATATAAATTTTTAAAACCCCTACCTCCTTTGTCTTTTGTCAAACACATCCTATCCCATGATTTCCAATGGATCTTCCGAGTTGTAAGATCACCTCTCAAAAAAATTGACAACAGAGTTGATGCATGTCCTCACATATACCTTTTGGTAACAAGTAACAGCTGGCATACGAGGTAATCGTTTGAGCCACAACTTTGATGAGTATTTCTTTACCGACCAAGCTCAACAATTTGTCTCTCCAACTGATTAATTTGTTCGTTAGCCGCTGCTTCAAGTAAGAGAAGATCGTCGTCTTGGATTTTCCAACAAGAAGTGGCAATCCTAAATATCTCCCATGATCATCCACCCCTTGTACACCGAAAGTTGTTGCAAGGCTTTCCTGTATGTTCAACGTCACATTCTTACTAAACACCACACTACACTTTGTGAGGTTGATACGTTGACTAGAAGCTTTCACGTAAACTGTCAAGATTCTTTTGAAGGTAGTGCATCCCTTAACCGTAGCTTAACCAAAGACAACAGAGTCATCCACAAACAAAAGATGGTGAAGGTTAGGAGCCATAGGGCACATACGTAGCCCTGATATTTTCCAAGTAGATAGAGTCAAAGATATCAACAAAGATAAGCCTTTTGCACACAAAATAAATAAGTAAGGGGATAACGGGTCACCTTGTTGAATGCCACGAGAAGGTAGGATGTAACCATGCGATGTAGGACTGAATAGCTCACTATTTTTAACTTACTCATCACTATCTCGATCCATTTTGGAGAAAACCTAGCTTCAACAACATCAACTCAACAAACCTCCATTCAAGCATATCATAGGCTTTACTAATGTCCAGTTTAAGAGAGAAGAAGTCATCACAATTACTTCTTTGAAGCTGGTTTAGAAAGTGAGCAACTTTATTTGTCACCAAAGAATTATCTGAGATCATTTTACCTAGCACAAAAGCACTTTGGAGAGGAGAGATGATTTGAAGAAGACACCTCTTGAGTCTATTTGTAACAACTTTCGATCCAATTTTGTATGCTCCTTTTTTTTCTGAGAGTGGTGAATATTATTTAAAATACGAAACAATTTTTATATATAGCACTATATGCAATTCTATTATTGATTATACCAATTAACTTAATAAAAATAAAATGGATGGAAAGGCTTAACTAAAGTAAATAGAAAATTATTATTTCTACATCTGATAAGTTCATAGTCTATATTTTATTGATACTAGCAAAAACTCACATTCGATGTGTGCGAAGTGACAAAAATGGGTTTGAGAATTTAAAAGCATATTCATGGCACTTATATATTTTTTTTCTGGTTTTATTTGTGTCCTCTTTTTTATTTTATCATTAAGAGTAATTTTAGAAGTTCAAAATTTGGTATGTCTGATGACACCAAATTCACTCACGATTGGCTTTATTTATAGTAGAGATTTGTAGGCCAAAATGTAATAATAATTAATACAACAACATTACTACTCATAGCCGTAGGCTACTTACACAAAGAATTTGGTGTCTTTTGTCTAACAGTATGACTCTTTCTATACCATATATAGCTAACGTACTCATCAAAATATTGCCATGGTTGCTCAGTGTAGAACTCGAATTACTATCGCCTTAATAATAATTCATCTGTGCGTATTTAATTAGGAGCTTCGAAACTCAAAATATTGCCAGTCTATCATTTTTTTAAAGGCTATTTTTTTTCGATTACAAAGGGATCTAAAAAAAGCCAGGAAACAAGAAAACAAACTCAATCAGGTACAAAGCCCATATCCACCACATTTCTTCTTAGAAAGTCCCTTCCTTCCAAATCATCCATGAAAATGGTGCAGGCTTATATAGGAGGCTCATCCATCAAGTTCATCTCAGTATCATGGTTCAAACTCTATTTTGCTAGCATATCTGCCACTGCATTAGCTTCACGATAGATGTGACATAGAGAAGAAGCTCTAAATTTCTTCAACAAAGTCTTGCAATTGAGGATCAAAGCACCAAAGGGATGAGTAGAAACATCACCATTGTTGATAAATTGCACAAGAGTCTGATTCAACCAGCACATTTTGCATACCCAAATCCACAGCTAATTTGAGACCATGGTATAAACAACATAACTCAGCTTCCATGACATAACCTATACCAATTTTAGCTTAAAAGCTCTTAATCCACATGCCATCACAATCTCTAATCACACCACTTGCTCCAATAACACCAGAATGACTCCTATAATCATCACATTAAATTTGAAACTCCCCACAGGTGGTTTGTTCCAATTTATGTGTCTCAACTCATAATCATGAAGTACACCACACTTCAATTTAGCTTGAGCAACATGCCACTCCTTAATTAGAAGTAGAAAGAATAATGGTACTAGCATTAGATGGCAACAAAAATTCAGCATCAAAGACATTCTTATTACGCCATTTTCAAATAAACCAGCAGCAAGTATTGAACAATTTACACAAATGAATGCCATGGACTGAGCTAGTACATAAGATCTGGGCCATAATACAACTTCTCCAATCCAACAAAAAAGTTTTCTTAAGAGAAACATGAATAGGAATAGAGCTCCAAACAGACTGAGCTTGAAGACAATCTCTGAAGAGATGAATTAGAGTTTCCTCATGGTCATCACACACTTCACAACCAATATTTTAAGTGATATTCCTTCTAGTTCTCTAATAGTTAGTTAGAAGCTTATGATACAACATAGTCCACATGAATATTTTTTGCCTTAGTGGAATCCTAAAGCTCTAGATCTTCTTCCATTAATTCTGACCCTCACTATAATTCTAAAAAAAAGAAGCATACGCAGATTTTACAGAAAATTGCCCATTAGATGTGTGACTCCATATCAGGATATCCTGACTAGCACCATTAAACCCAGGAGGAATGCATAAAATCTTTTGGACAATCTCATCAGGAAGACTTATGGCTAGGAAGTCATGAAGCCAACCATTCTCATACCAACATTCATAGACAAGTAATTCTTCATTAATACTAGCAGTAGACAATGATCCACCCAAAATTTCATAGTGGCACCATCACACACTCTCCATATTAGGCCTTTTATTCAAAAGTTTAGCTCCATAGACCACACCTCTCCATGTTCTATAGCAGTCAGCACGACACTCATAATTTTGATCCAACACATGATCATGTTGCATATACCTGGCATGATAAATTCTTAGCTTGCCCACAACCCCTCATCTTTTTTAAAAATCCTCCAACCAATCTTGGCAAGCATTGCTTGATTCATATATGCAGTTTTCTTAATGCCAAGTCCTCCAAGATATTTAGGCAAGCACACAATATCCTAATTAACTAAATGTATCTTCTTTTTCTCAACAAAATCACCCCATATGAAATTTCTATTCAACCTATCAAGATCTTCACAGAGAGACATAGGAAACATCAAAGTGCTCATAGAAAAAATTGGAACAAAGGAAGTCACAGCTTGAACAAGAGCTAATATACCAGCCATGCTAAAATGTTTACTCTTCCAACTAGCTTGCAATTTCTCAAAAATACTATAATAGGTTTGTTTGTTAATCCTCTGGTGAATAAGAGGGACTCCCAAATACCTTCCCAAATCTGTGGTGATAGAAGATCCACATATATAACTAAGATGTTTAGTAGCAGCCTTGCTGATATTGGGAGAGCAAAATAGCAAAGACTTCTCATAATTAACTGCTTGTCCTAAATAAAGAACAGAAAAGATCAAGGCATCCTTTAAGCACTTTAGCCTGTTAATCAGAGGTCTCAGAAAATAGCATAAAATCATCAACAAAAACCAGATAAGAAACAGCTTGACCATATTGGGATGGGTGTACAGGCTTCTAGTGTCCATCATCCACTGTAGACTGAATAAGATGAGATAACTTCTCCATACATAAGACAAATATATAGGATGAGAGAGAATCACCTTGCCTGATCCCTCTCTCAGCCTTGAAAGAATCAGTTAGTTTCCCATTTAGATAGATTTGGTCACTGGTGGTTTTGATACAATTCATGATCTAATTCACAAAATGGTAGGGTAATTGAGTTTCAAACAGAACCTTCTCAATAAAATTTCAACTTAACCTATCATAAGCTTTTGAAAAATCAACCATCAAGGCCAAAAATCCAAGATTACCCTGAGATTTTCTGAATTTATAAAGCATTTCCTAAGCCACCATGATATTATCTGTAATATGCCTACCAAGAATGTCGCTTACCTGATTAGGACTAACTAGATGCTTCATAATAGGTGTATACTTGGCCACAATAGGCTTAGAGATGGCCTTATGTATAGTGTTACATAAACTGATAGGTCTTAAGTAACTCATATTCTGAGAACCATCAACCTTAGGAATAAGGACAACAATTGTATGGTTCAATCCATCAGGAATGTTCCTAGAAACAAATGCCTCCTTCACAACTTGAATTACATCCTTGGAACAAACAGACCAATTCTTCAGTTAAAAAATAGCAAGTAGACCATCACTACCTAGAGCCTTTAAACCACTAATGTTAAACATTGCATTCTTAACATCCATGTCTGTTATGGAGGCTGCTACATCTTTCAACATATGAGCATCAAAACTCCCTTGGATCGACCCGAAGCTTCCCTTTGACCCATCGATGGAAGGCTTTAACCCGTCGAATGGTTCTCCAGCTGCAAGCACTATTCCATAATTCAGTCCTCTATTCAGAGACACATTGTGGTGTCTTGGTTGGTTTTGCTGATATTGGGTATCTCGTATCCATATAAAGGACGTTCCAACAGTGGTTATGCATTCACCATGGGAACTTAGAGATTTCTTGGAGATCAACAAAGTATACCCTTATTGCTACTACATCGAATCAATATGAGATTATAGCTATATATGAAGCGGTTGATGAGTGTGTCTAGGACATAATACACTACATTCGAGGATCTAGTGGATTACCATATATTATGACAATACCAACTTGCATTTTTTAGAATAATGTGGTTTGTATTGAATATATTAAGTTGAGTTACATTAAGGGTGGTCATATATATTTAACTCATTTTGTCAAAGTACTCCCACAATCAATAATATCAGCGGTTATTGATTATTCAAGTGAACCGGATTGGTTTAGTAGATAATATTGCAGACTTATTCACCAACTCTTTACCCAAATCTACATTTGCAAAGCATGTGAGATGCATTGGTATGTGAACCCAAGATTGAGGATTGAGTAACTGATAAGGGGAAGTTCATTTCGTAGACATCAGGGAGAGCCTACATCACATGTGGTTGTTTATATAGCTGATGTGTTGTACTCTTTTTCCCCTAGACTAAGCTTTTGTTTATACCTAAGAGGTTTTATATTTACTTGGCAAATTTTTTAGTGAGGTAGCAGATTATGCATCATTCATAAGAATCGCGACACAAGGGGAAGTGTTTAAGGATATTATACTCTTGGTATTTAGATGTATATATGTATTATCCTAATTAACATTGAAGTAGATATTCTCTCAATTCCTGATTTATAGAGATACAGATTGTAATACATATTTAAGGAAATTTATCAATGAATAAAGTATAGTTTGAGATCATATTATCTGCGTATCTATTTTCTCCTTCAATAATAATATATATTCATATTTATGGTATGTAATGATAAATAAAGGTTTGAAGTAGAAATGATTTGATTTTTACTTCTCAAGATTTGATTTTTCAATATTAAGGACTGTGTTAAGATTTGAATATGAGTTAATTACCAAATGCATATGTAATTGTTATTATTATTTTATGATCTGAATCGAGTATTTTTAAAAATAAGGTACTGAAGAGGTAAATGATTCATTTGTGACGTATCATTCATGAAAAAAAAACTATTCATATAATTCGTATTTAATTAATCACCAAATGAATGAATGATGTTAAGTTTTAATTTTTTGAATACAATGTACGTAAGTATGTTGATCTACTCTACTGATTGATTTTGCGAAGTAAAAAGGGAATTAAATATTTTAGTGTTCAAACTACTAAAACAAACACTATAGTCGATGAATTTTAAAAAAAAAAATAGGCCGACGACAATTTTTTTCCTCGGCTATACTATACATTAGCCAACGAAAAAAAGTATCATCGGCTACACTATTTAAGCCGACAAGAAAAAAAAATGTCGTCAGATTTAGCTGAAAAAATCATCGGCTAAAATTACGTCTTTAGCCGACAACAATTATGTCGTCGGCTATACTTTAGTTGACAAAAATTTTTGTATTTTATAGCCGACGACTTTACACATCGTTAGCTAAAGTCATTGGGTTTATATCGCCCAGACCACCGCTCCTCTCTCAAAAATCCTAATTTTTCCTCTCTCTCTCTCTCTCTCTCTCTCTCTCTCTCTCTGACCTCCGCGTTGCCTCGCCCTCTACGCCGCCGAGATCTATCCGTCGCCTTTCTATCTTGGTAAACCCCATTATTTAGTTTTTTTAAAATTTAGGGTTTAAAGTGTAATTTGTGTGTAATTCTATCCCTCTCCGACTCAGCCCGCCGCCGAGCTCTTTCCGCCGCTGCCGAGCTCTTTTGTTGAATTTAGGTTGTAATTTAGGTTTGGTTTGGTGAAATAAAATTGTGATTATGGTTTGGCGAATTTACCTCTTTTGTGATATGGTTTGGTGAAATAAAATTGTGGAATTGATAAATCTGGATTTCTATTTCCATAAGATTCTGGGAATAAAAATCCAAATCTGCAGTTTTTTTTTCATAAATCTGCGGACTTTAGCCAACGAGTTTCAATCTTTAGCCGATGAGAAAGTCGTCGGCTAAAGTCTACACTTTAATGGACGACTGCCATTTACGTCGTCGGCTAAAGTTATAGCCGACGACTTTCTGCCAACGACACTATATCCGACGAAGGTTCGTCGGCAATAACCTTAGTCGACGAAATTTTCTAATTGGCCTACGAATTTTTTTTCGTCGGTTATAGTACTTTTTCTAGTAGTGGTTATTATCTCGAACTATTGAAGACCCGATTCTCATAATTGATTAAATTATTTTTTATATTGGCAAAACTTAGGGTTTTATATGCCTGAATGACTTCATGTGCTTTCGCATATTTTTTCCTTTTTGTAATATTTTTCCTCTCTTATTTGTTTAAATTTATTTTCTGCTATTTATTTTTCTCTTCATCGATCTATTTCAGTTTATGTGTATATATATATTTTCCATGTTACAAGGTCTCCCTGAATTCAAATTATAGCTTCATCGATCCTGCTTTGTACCTAGAGAAGTGTTATGCGCGCCAGATGCTCATCTCTATGCTTATATGTACCTAGTTAAATTATTATTGAAGTTGTAAGATTACAACGAGAGAGGGACTTAGATCCAAAACCTCGTAAAATAGTACATGAACTAATTTCCCTTCTTTTCTTATTTATGAATTTCTATACGCAGTGAATATGTACGTCGACTAGGATTCTGTCTAGGCTCTAACAAAGATGAATGACTAATTATCAACCTATCTGAGCTTTGAAAGCTATAAATATGAATGTCTTCATTGTCATATACTAATAACACAAATTAAAGATCGAGTGTATATCATATATCAGGTCATCAATATATAATTGATAGATTAATAAGAACAAGATCAAAACTGTCACGAATCATGCTCTAGTCAAATCAAATATATGTATATAATTGGTGATAAAAGTTCCCTCATGCTCCTAAAACAAAATAAATTTTGAATTAATTGGCACATTAACAAGAATTACGATATGATCTATTCATCTATATATTTAATAGATCAAGATACATACATACAGAAACAAAAAGAAACCATGCCACATAATTTTGTAAACTAATGAATTGCAAAGTATAAAGGAAATACATTACAAATGAGAACAACAGATCGATATAATCGACAGAATACATGAATCTAATCAAGAAGATTAACACACATCTAACTGATACATTCAGTAATAAACAACATAACCTGTAGAATGTAAAATGGAACTACACTAAAACTAGCAAGAAATGACATTAACTAAATTATAGCTTAAGCGACAAATCGAGTCCAGTACCATCCTTGTCACATGTTCCCGACTCTGCTTGCCGGAGAGGATCACTGCCACTTGTTGGCGGCACTCTGATGGTGACTCCGGAAGGATTCGACCCAAAGTTGCGGAGAAGACTATTGTTTGTCTCAAAGCTAGTTTTAGTAGTAGTTCGTCCCCCAAACCCTAATTCATTGATATTATTCTGAAGGCGTTGTATGGTCAATTTACTTTGATCAAGAGGGTTGATGAGGTTCGAAGCTGGCCTCGGCCACCCAGAAGAGCCTCCACCGAGCCCGCTGAGACCAAAGCGGCCGTAAGCTGAAGAGGACCAACTAGAGCCGTTATAAGTAGGTTTGTGAATCATGGAGTCCATTCTAACACCGAGAGACGACCTGTTGTAACATCCATAGTGTGGGTGTGTAGCGGCGAGACTTGAGTAAGGGCTGTAATAAGGAAAATGGGAGTGGCCGAATCCGACCATGTCCAGCCCTTGGCTTCGCTGTTTTGCTAGCTGGCGCTCCTGCTTGTGAGCATTCTGGTGGCCTCCGAGGGCTTGGGAGGTCGAGAACTCTCTCTGGCAAAAGTTGCATTTGAAAACCCTAGGCTCTTTTTTCTGATCATCATTAGCCGCGAGGTTCTCATCAGAGCCCTCCTTGACCTCCACGACCTCCTTACGAATTTGAGGGACCTGATTTACAAGAAATCAATGTTATGCAAATATAGACAAGCAAATTAAGAGTTCCTTTGACAGATAATATATAGCTTGATTGAAGCAGTATTTGGATGTCTTTATATATATATACTAGTTTTTTTTCTTATAAATCAATTGCGTTAATTCTATATACATTCTCTTACTCATCTTTGTATGGAAGGCAATAGGAAGTATAATATCATATGCATAGAAGATATATATATATATATAAATATATTTATATAGTGCATATCAACTGGTAAATATTTCAAGGAGGCTAGCTACCAGTATTTTAAGGCCCTAAACATGTCTTTTACCTGAGACGATGAAGATGAGTTGAAAAGAGCCAGCTCCAAATTTGATCGAGGTAGTGGATTCTGTTTGGCATGAGCCAAATCAAGTAGGAGACGAGATGGCGTTGCCGCCATCTCATCCTCCTCCTTTACTCGTGGTTGTTGGGATTCGTCTATCTCAACCTCCACTTTCTCCTTCATCTTTGTATTGCTCTTGTCATCGCCATCACCACCTTCTTTGAAGGGAAAGGGTGCTGGTGCTGGTGCTTCAGAGGCTACCACTGAAGGACTTGTTGCTTCCACACCACTTGGTTTCTCCATCATGAAACTGAGATTAGAAATTTGGGTGTTTGATGAAAGGATCAGGAGATATGAACTCCTTTTTATTAAGGGTTGAGTTTAATGTGCATTGGTTCAAAATGGTATGAAATCTCATATTCTAATTGTAATATGCAATTTTAAAGTTGGAGGATTGATTTGATGACCAAGGCTTCACTGAGATTTGGTTTTCTTGGACAACGATTTGCCCTCTCAGCTATTACACATGCATAAATCAAACCAATACTATAAATAATTAATTTTCAAGTACGTTGTGTTTCACTAATTTCGTCTAACCTTCCATTCTAAGTTTTGATATGGTGTCAATCAGTGCATCGGTTTTTTAAGTAGTTTCTTTTAAAAATTAAGTAGTTTCTTATTTCAATCTGTCAATTAGAATACAGAACAAAACTTGGCAATAAAATAGCACACAAGGGAAGAAACATTATTTGGAATGTTGGCTGGTAGTTTTATACCTTGTTCAATGTATTGTTCTTATAATGGAACATTAGTAGAGGTATGACTCGTCACTAGTTTTCGTTTAAGTAAATAAAGTTAGTCCTGATTTAATCATACTATCTTAGCAATAGCAAGAACATGATTATATCGAAAATAAATGTATATAGTTATACTTTTCCACGTCTTAGTTTATCATATATTGTTTTCTGAAAACAAAAAAGTTATGTTATTAGCGCCTAGGTACGGTTTACAAAATAATACATCAAAAATTGCTTCTTTGAAAAACTAGAAACTGCTGCTAACTCCACGGTCAGTGGAGAGTAGACATCATCAACTTGACCAGCCTAGTCCAGTACAAATTGTTTCATCCAGTCCCGAACAACTATACCAATATTGCCTTTGTGTCGAGCAACATCAAAAGTACCATCCATACACACACAGTACTAACCCAATGAGGGTCTACTCCAAGTCCGTAAGACATGTGCTGGACAGTCCGGAGTCTTATTCAGATTCACAAAGTGATCCTGCCAAGCCCCTGCCATCACCCTAATAATTTGTCCATCAAAAGTCTTCTGATTCCAAAGAAAATCATTTCTTCCCTTCCAGATGAACCAGAGGAAAGCTACTAACTGTGTCATGTCCTCGCCTGACAATACTCGGCCACAGTCCTCCAACCACTCCTGGCAAGTAAATGCCTATAATCCAGAACCTTGTGTCAATGGGCCATCACCGGCAGCACTGCATGACAGTCCCGAAAAATATGCAGTATCAAGATTCTGCTAACTTAGTAGACATGTACCATCCACATCCACCCGCTGACTCAGCAGGTGAACACCAGTCAGAAGATACCCCTGACAAGCTCTCCAATCGCACATCTTTGCAGCAAGAGAAGCTTTTAATTAATCCCCAGAGACACCTTCAGAACCTTCTATGAGGCTGTGGTCCTGCTACCCTGGGTCGAACAATCATATCCCGGGCTACTCTATATGCACTCCCCACAGTAAATTCACCCCTCCGAGTAAAGTGTCAGACTAACCTGTCAGGTCAGGCAAAGCGATTCAGAGGAATACTATGAACTACCTCCAACTCTGCTGATTTCAGGAACTATTGTAATCTCTCCTAATCCCATGTCCTCCCTGGGGTAGTAAAATCTAAAATCCATCTGAACAAAGTTAGAGTGTGCAGCTGCTATTATGGCCAAAAAATAGGTGGACTAGGTAACCAGTTGTCCTGAAAGAAATCCACTCGGTTTCCACGTCCTATAATCCATCAGCTTCCATGCTCCAAAACAGCCATAGACTCCAGTAAACTCTGCCATGTATATGAAGGTCGATGCCTCAGCTGAGCTGTTATAAAATTCTCCTGATCATAGTATCTAGCCCGAAATAGTTGTCCAACAATAGACTCGTGCCTTTGCACCAACCTCCATGCCAATTTTACCAATAAAGCAAGATTAAAGGCATAAAAGTTTTGAAACCCTAGTCCTCCATCCTCCTTTGGCATTATCAACTCATCTCAGGCAGTCCACTGAATCTTCCTTTTATCAGCCGTGTCACCCCAGAAAAAATTCACACATAGCTGCTGTAACTCTGCATAGAATTCCTTAGGTAACAGGAATACATTCATAGCATATTTAGGTAATGACTGTGCCACTACCTTTATCAGCAATTCCCTCCCAGCAATACTTAACATAGAGCCCTTCCAACCCTTCAATCTATCTCGCAACTTTTCTTTAATGAAAGAAAAAGCCTTCTTCCTCTTCCTACCAATCCGCGTAGCCAAACCTAGATAGTGCTCATAAGACTGAACCAACTACATCTGCAATAAAAAATCATACTCACCCTGCTCCTCTTCTACCAAGTTTTAACTAAAACAAACACTACTCTTTGTGTAGTTTATAGACTAACCCGAAGCTTCCTCATACGTTTGCAGTCACTACAAGAACAAACACTATAGCCGACGAAATGTTTAAAAATAGCTAGGCCGACAACGCAATTTATCGTCGACTATAGTGTACTATAGCCGACGATAAATTGAGTCGTTAGCTATAGTATTTAAGCTAAAAAAAATTAGTCGACTTTAGTCCCAAAACATCGTCGGCTATAGTTTCACTAAAGCCAACGATTTTTTCGACTAAAGCCGACGATATTTTTAACTATAGCCAACAATATTTTACATATTCGGCTATAGTTCTTTATGTTTCCAGATCTGGGCAGCAGCTCATTAATTCCAACAAAATTGGTGAGAAAAACACAAATCACTCTCAAATCGTTGGGTGTTATCGAAAGCTATCCAAAAAGAGTTCGTGAAGCTATATCCCGCTATATATATATAGGTACGTATATATATATATGCGTGTTGATTGTTGAATTTGAGTTGAATTTGATGAAAATATTTGTATAATTATATGTTAATTGTTGATATATATATATATATGTAGTATGCATATATATATGTACGTGTGTGTTAATTTGTAATTAAGGAGTAGAAGAATTAAACTAATTTGTAGTTTAATTAAAGATATATATAGACAGATAGAATGATGAATTTTTAATTAGTGCATATATATATATATATACAGTTAGAATTCTTAGGATGGACAAGAGTTGGATGTGCTTTCCAAAATGAGATCAAAGATATGGCGCTGGAATGCGGAGTTTTGTGGAATATGTGATTGCTAATTTTAATGGGAATACAATATATTATTACCCGTGTACGAAATATCAGTGTCGCAACGATCTGTATCGTTTTTCCATTGATGAAGTATGGGAGCACTTGAAGAAGAACATATTTTGGGATAAGTACACATGTTGGATCTATCACGGTGAAACATCATCAGCAAGTCATCATGATCATGGGCAATTTCATAAGAGGACCAGTACATCCAACGATCCAACAACGAGGTTGATCAACGATGTGTTTCCTTATGAGAGTGGTGTATTTGCTCAAGTACACAATATATTTGCCACCATTGAGGGCTTCCCTGCTATTGATCCAGTCCAACATGTCTCTAGAGTTTTCAACATTGCCGGTATTGACAAGTACAACAAGCTGATTTCCTTCCAACAGACCCCGTTGTACAATGGGTGTAAGATGAATGTTCTTGAAATAATCATGGGAGTAATGAAGCTCAAAATGGAGAAAAAATTTAGTGTCAAGGACGTTGATGATTATCTGCAGTTGACTGCTTCGACGCTGCCCTTGGTCATCGTCTTCCTACCACTCATCATAAGGTAGTATAAAAAAAATAGTTATGATAGTGACACGGTTGGAATCTCATTTCAACATTGATTAGTTATAAAAAAAATCCATTCCTTATTATACTTTGATTCCTATTCAATATCAAATTTCCTATTTCATTGTCTGAATTTATTATAGATATCAAGATATGTATTCCTTTCTCAATTATTATGTTCTCTCTCAACATATTATCTCTATATATAGACAAGTATTACGTTCTCTATATATATTGTTTCTCCACATATTATTTTCTCTATTATTCTCTCTTAAAACAACAAAATATCGATTAGAATTATGAAAGCTTTTATTGAGAAGTTTTACAACAAAAGGAAAGCAACCGATGAGTTGAACCTCCTCCAGTTCCAGCAATTAGAACGTCCAATGAAAGTACTTCAGAGAGGCACATGAAGAATTAAACTCGACAAATCAGTCTCCAACTCACGTCGAGACAACATTAGATCAAGATATTGGTACGTCTGAATAATATGGTGATGAGATTAACATAGACAATCTCCCCAGTGATCCTAGACTCGCTCAGAATTCCTATTATGGACTACCATCCTAATGTTCGAGATCAAGTGTGAAGACATTATTTACTTCAAGGTCCTTGTCAACCGAAGAATGCTCATTTTCCTATGTCAGAATTTTCTGGAAAAAAAAGAGAAGGTTCAATCCAGAGTGGTTTACTCAGTATCCTAGTTGGTTGGAGTATAGTGAAGTGCGTGATGAAGCCTATTGCTGAAACTGTTATCTTTTTAAACCACAAAATAGAGACCAATCTGGTGGTGAGGCTTTTGTTACTAAGGGGTTTATATTTTGGAATAAGAAATCTTCTTTATCAGGATATGTTGGTAAGAGAAATAGTAGTCATCATGATGCAAAAAGATAGAATCAAAAGCAGTATGTTAGTACTGCTTTCGTGAATCAGACACAACAAGATAAGATCAACTATCAAATTCGTTTAACTATTTCAGTAGATTGTGCTCGCTTTCTTCTATGATAAGGATTGCCATTTCGGGGTCATGATGAATCTGATGATTCAAAGAACCAAGGACACTTTAAGGAGATTTTGAAGTGGCATACTACTAAAATTGAGGATATTAAAAAAATTGTACTTAAGAATGCTCCAAAAAATCATCAGTTAACATCTCCTGACATTCAACATGATATTGCCAATGATGCTGCAGCAGAAACTCTTAATGTGATATTAAGAGATGTGCGTGATTTGTTATTCTCCATTCTTGTTGACGAGTCTCGAGATGTATCAGGAAAAGAGCAAATGGCTATTGTATTGAGATTCGTGAATAAAGGACAAGTAATTGAGCGCTTTGTACAGATTAAACATGTCACTAGTACTACTTCGGCATCACTTAAGGCAGTTGTTGATATTTTTTTTTAGAACATGGATTAAGCATATCTAGTTTTTGTGGTCAAGGTTATGATGGAGCTAGTAATATGAGAGGAGAATTTAATGGTCACAAAGCACTTATTTTGAAGGAGAATGAATCAGCTTTCTATGTTCATTGTTTTGCTCACCAACTTCAATTGGTTGTTGTTGTTGTAGCAAGAAACCATATACTTATTTGATCTCTTCATATTTGTTGGAAGTTTAGTGAATGTTGTTGGAGGCTCATGTAAACGTCGTGATTCTATTCAAGAAAAATAAGTGTCTAGGATTATTAAAGAACTTCATGTAGGTGATATTTTAAGTGGAAGATGCTTGAATCAAGAAAGCACTTTAAACGACCTGGTAAGATAATATGGAGTTCACATTGTTGTACTTTGATTAGTATCATAAACTTATTTCCTTCTATTATTGAATTTCTTGAGGAAATAAAAGAAGATGGATTGTCTAGTGATCAAAAACAGGATGCAAGTAGGTTGTTAGACTACATGGAATCATTTGACTTCGTATTTAATCTTCATTTTATGAGAAGTTTATTGGGAACCACAAATCAATTGTCGTAAGCAATGCAAAGAAGAGATCAAGATATTGTGAATGCGATGAACTTAGTGAAAGTGTGTAAGGAACAACTGCAAAAGATGGGAGACCACAATTGTGAGTCTCTTCTCGCTCAAGTGACCTCATTTTGTGAAAAGCATGAGATCGATGTTCCTAACATGAATGATATATTTTTCCTCCCTGGAAAATCACGATGCAGAGCTCCAAAAGTCACATATATGCATAAGTATCAGGTTGAATTATTTTATGCAGTTATAGATATGCAGCTTCAAGAATTGAATAATCACTTTACAGAGACTACTACCGAGCTGCTACTATGTATGGCATGTCTTAGTCCAGCGAATGCATTCTCATTTTTCAACAAGCAAAGATTGATTCAACTTGCTCAATTTTATCCAAAGGATTTTTTCTGCAGTATCTCTCATGGCACTTGAAGATGAGCTTGACACTTATATAATCGATGAACGGGGTTCAATTGAGTTTTCAAAATTGCAAGGAATTAATGACCTTTGCAAAACAATTGATTGAGACAGCAACAGATAAGGTCTATCCACTACAAGAAAACATCACTTAGACCACGGAAACGTAATTGTTCCGTGGTCCAAGTGACACTTGGACGACGGAGACTCACTACAAGAAAAATGCACTTAGATGACAGAACCTTAAAGGTTCCGTCGTCTAAGTAACACTTAGACCACAGAAACTTCTCCGCGGACTAAGTGAACACTTAGACGACGGAGATGTCTTTTTCCGTCGTCTAAGTGAAACTAGACCGCGGAGAAAATTTCCGCGGTCTAAGTGTCACTTAGACGACGGAAAAAGACATCTCCGTCGTCTAAGTGAAATTTCAAAAATTTAAAAATTTCACTTAGACTGCGGAGAAAGTTTCCGCGGTCTAAGTTTTCACTTAGACGACGGAAAAAGACATTTCCGTCGTCTAAGTACTTTAACCCTAAACCCTAAGGCCCTTTCCCCTAAACCATGTTTTCACTTAGACGACGGTAATGTGCATTTCCGTCGTCCAAGTAAGAACTTAGACGACGGAAATGTGCATTTTCGTCGTCTAAGTGAAAATTTCGTAATTTCACCTAAGACAACGACCATCTAGACCATGTCCCAATGCATATTCTTTTCGTCGAGACCATAGAGTAAACAATGCTTGGAGTGTGAGCGTCGACGGTTTTAAAATAGGACTTACGGATTTTCGTGTATCCAGGTTTCCGGTTTGTAAAAATTTTGGATTTGCGGTTAACTGTGCCGATGAAACCCTGAACGAACTCAGTATTTAGTGGAAATTATTCTACTTATATATGGTGTTATGGTGAGTATATCCAACGGTCGTTTTTTCCAAATTCAATTTCGCTAATATCGATGTGCAATGAGCCTATACGTACCGACACTTAAGTTATACATATTAGTAGATACTTAACAAGTTTGAATACGTAAATTAATTCATCGTCTTAAATCCCACTTTTTATATATACGATTCTTTAATCGATATTTTACGACAATTCCATTCAAATTACAGGTCCAAAAATTCATTATAAATTCTATTTAAAAAATAATTTTACGGAATTTTCACCTAGACGACGAAAATGTGCATTTCCGTCGTCTAAGTAATTTTTAAAATTTTTAAAAATAATTTTTTAATTTTTTTTTTTAAATTAAAAATTTTAAAAAATAAAAAAAATATTTTTAAAAATTAAAAATTAAAAAATTACTTAGACGACGGAGATGACAAATTTCCGTCGTCTAAGTGAATTTTTAAATTTTTAATTTCTGGCGGTGTTTTTCCCACTTAAAATTTGGCAAAAATTTAAATCCACTTAAACGACGGAAATTTGTCATCTCCGTCGTCTAAATCAAAATAATTGGCGGTATTCTTTTTCCGCTAAAATTTTGGCAAAAATTTAAATCACTTGGACGACGGAAATACTGATTTTCCGTCGTCTAAGTGAAAAATTGGCGGTATTGTTTGATAATTTAAAGCACTTAGACGACGGAAATACTGATTTTCCATCGTCTAAGTGTTTTAAAACTCTATAAATTCATCATTTTCTCAATCTCTCTTCATTTTTTCCTCTCCCTCAATCCACTCTCCCTCTCCCTCTCTCCCTCTCCATCTCTCCCCCCCCCAATCAAACCACCCACCATATATCATCACCATCACCATCCACTATCATCATCACCACCACCACCGTCGCCGCCACCATCGACATCACCACCGTTGCCGCCATCACCGGCATTACCACCGTCGCTGCCACCACCACACACCACCACCACCTACAACGTCGCCTCCACCACCACCACACACCACTAGCTACCGCCTACATTGTCACCTCCACCACCGGCCTCCACATTCCGGCCAACACCACCGGCGCCGCCACCACTGGCGCCGTCTATAATTAGTTTAGTTTTAGCTTAATTTTGTTTATTTAGGCTAGATTAATTTACTTTATTATATTATGAATTTTGTATTCATTGTATTTAAATCCATAATAATTTAAATTATTTATTCATTATGAATTTTGTACGTATTATATATTATTAATAATTAATATTCAATAAATTTTGCAATATTATGAATATTGATATACAAAAAATTAAATAAAAAATTCATTAAATGCTAATTATTAAATTATTAATTAGCATTTCATGAATTTTTCATTTAATTTTTTTTTTTACAAAATCACCACTTAGACGACGGATATGGACTATTTCCGTCGTCTAAGTGTTCACTTGGACGACGGAGATTGTCCATATCCGTCGTCTAAGTGAAAATTCCGTAAAATTATTTTTTTTAAAAAAAAATTTTAAAATTCACTTAGACGACGGAGATGATAATCTCCGTCGTCTAAGTGAATTTTTAAATTTTAATTTTTTTTAAAAAAAAATAAAATTATTTAAAAAAAATTACGGATTCACTTAGACGAGGGAGATGACAATCTCCGTCGTCTAAGTGAATTTTTTAATTTTTTAATTTTTTTTAAAAATAAATTTTTTTTTTGTGATAAAAAAATTAAAAAATTCACTTGGACGACGGAGATGGAGAATTCCGTCGTCTAAGTGAACACTTAGACCCCGGAGAATGTCCGCGGTCTAAGTCTCACTTAGACGACGGAATTCTCCATCTCCGTCGTCCAAGTGCATGGACGACAGCACTTGGAGCACGGAGCTTGGACGATGGAGATTCCATCGTCTAAGTACTTAGACGACGGAAAATTGCACCTAGACGACGGAAATCGTCCGTGGTCTAGGTGCATTTTTCTTGTAGTGACTTCTCCGTCGTCCAGATTCTCACTTGGACGACGGAGAAATCTCCGAGGTCAAGGTTAGCACCTGGACGACGGAGAATACCATCTCCGTCGTCCAGGTGCTCACCTGGACCTCGGAGACTTCTCCGTTGTCTAGGTGGGAACCTGGACGACAGATATGGTATTCTCCGTCGTCCAGGTGCTCACCTGGACAACGGACCGACACGTCGTGGTCCGAGTAACGTCCACTTAGACGCCGTACCGACACCTCCATCGTCTAAGTGAAGCATTATATAATCCCGATGCCAAACTCTCTTCCTCTCCCGCGGGAAAGTTTAAAGATCGAAGAAGAAGGAGAAGGAGAAGGAGAAGGAGAAGGAGAAGGATCTCCGCTGACTAGCTAGCTAGCTTAACTGATATCGAGAAGGCCAGCAGGTACGTACGCAGTTAAAATTTGCTTAATATATATTTAGTTAAAACGTACATATATACATGCATGGATGTTAGCTACACATATTAAATTACGTAATTGATGGATGTAGATCGAGTACGTATAATTAAGCGTAAATTAATGGACTAATATATAAGTAATAATTAATTAATTATAATATTTTGTAGCAGTATGGACAAGAGTTGGATGAAGTTGAAGAATAGATGTGATGTCTAGTATATGGATGGAATTAGCGAATTTGTGAATTTTGCGATAGAACAAGGTCATGGAAAGAAGCGTTTCAGGTGTCCGTGCCAGAAATGTCTTAATTGTCAGTATGTGGAGGTTAATGTTATGGTGCAACACCTGTACGAAAATGGTATGATGTGGAGTTACACTACATGGAGCGAGCATGGTGAAGCAGTAGAGTTCAGCTCAGGGTACAGTTACCAGGGTGCCTCATCCAGTGGCAGTGGTGCCGGCCCCCCAGCTTGCAACCCAACTACAGATTTGGTCCATGATGCGTTTCCGGGATTTAGTCATGGTGGACACCAACACCAAGACGGAGGTTACAGTACCACTCATGAGCATGATGACACATTCCCCACTGCTAGCTTAGCCACTGACACTAGTGAGATGGATAAGTACAACCAGATGCTACTTGAAGCGCAGACCCCGGTGTTCCCTGGATGTCGAGAGAATGTGTTGCAATATGTGATGGAGCAAATGAAGATAAAAGTGAAGCACAAAATGTCAGTGAGTGCTTTTGACGAAATTCAGGAGCAAATATGTAAGTTGCTTCCTGATGATCACAATCTTCCTAAATCTCATTATAAGGTTAGAAATATCTTGAGCAGCCTCGGCCTAAAGTACAGGATAATTGACGCATGTCCGAATGATTGTGTGCTATTTTACAAAGAGTATAAAGATTTGGACTATTGTCCCGTATGTGGCCAGTGCAGATATGAGCTGAATAGAAAGAGTTCGAAAAAGAGAATTCATGTGAAAGTTGTTCGATATTTTCCCTTGATTCCCAGATTGCAGTGCATGTACATGTCTCTACACACAGTAGAGGCGATGCGATGGTACGCAGAAAAGCGAATAGATGACGATGTCCTGCGACACGCCGCGGATGGGGAGGGTTTCAAACATTTCGACAGAGAATTTGGAGACTTTGCTACAGAGGTTAGAAATGTTAGACTTGGCCTATCTACAGACGGATTCAATCCTTGGGGAAGTAATAGCTCCGCCGTCAGCACTTGGCCAGTTATTCTGATGCCGTACAACTTGCCTCCGTGGATGTGCATGAACAAGGAATTTAATTTCCTTACTGTACTAATTCCAGGTCCTAAATCTCCAGGGAAGTGCTTAGATGTCTACCTCAGACCTTTGATCGACGAGCTGAAACTGTTGTGGGAAAATGGAGTCCCAACTTATGACAAATTCACTAACACGATGTTCACGATGAGAGTTGCCGTAATGTGGACGATTAGCGATTTTCCAGCATATGGGATGTTGGCAGCCTGTAGGACAAAAGGATATAATGGATGTCCTATATGTTTGGACGACGTGAACTCTAGTTGGCACGCGGGGAAGGTGTGTTACTTGGGTCACCGTAGATGGCTTCCTCATGACCACCCCTGGCGACAGGATGAAGCTCATTTCGACGGGACGGTAGAGAACAATCCTAAACCCCGTAGTTGGTCGAGCGAAGAGATTTTAGAGAGGTTGAGCTATTTCGACTTTGGTGTGTTGACCAATGACGCGGATGTAAAGAAATGCAATCCAATTCCTCCACATGATCTCAGCTATTGGGATCACAAGAGTATATTCTTTGAACTCCCTTACTGGTCGAAGTTGAAGCTGAAGAACAACTTGGACACGATGCACATATAAAAGAATGTGTGCGACAGCGTGGTGGGAACAATTCTCGGTATTAAGTTCAAGACTAAAGATACTCCCAAAGCGCGCAAAGATCTGGAATCAATTAATCTATGTCGTCCCTTGTGGTTGAGGAGGGATAGGAAAAGAGTGTATAACAAGATGCCAGCTGCACCTTACACAGTGAAGCCGACACTTAGACGTTCTGTATTTCGCTGGTTTAAGGGCGTTCGTTATCCGACTACGTATGCAGCTACTATAACTGGAGCAGTGGACGAGGTGCAACACAAGTTTGTTGGTCTAAAGACACATGACTATCACGTTATGCTGCAACGTCTGATTCCAGTGGTAATTCGACCATATTTGCCTCGTGACGTCGTAGAACCAATAGTGGCATTATACAGATGGTGGCAGAGGTTATGCGCTAGAGAATTAAAGAAGTCGGATGTGGTGGAATTGCAACAACAAATTGTGCACATCATTTGCAAACTAGAGAGGATTTTTCCCCCTGCTTTCTTTGACATCATGATTCACCTAATGATCCACCTGCCCGAGTAGGTGCTCATTTCTGGTCCGATCCAGTACACTTGGATGTATCCTCAAGAAAGGTACGTACAACTAATTAATTATACAGGTTTTTCGATTCATAATTTGTTCCACTGGAGATTACTAGCTATATGTACTTATTCTTATTGTACGTTTGATTTTGTAGACAGCTTGGACAGTATAAGTCATTCGTCAAAAACAGGTCGGCCCCGGATGGCTCCATAGCAGAGACATACTGAAAGGACCCAACCCTGATTTAGTTGCCTAAACCGGAATCGAACCCATTTGCAAACACGAAACAACAAAAACCGTAAAAATTTTGGCAGAGTTTCACTACTAACGTGGAATTACCATTACCTGCACGCGGAAAATACACTTCATCCTATGCCACAAAAATCAAACCGTGGGCACCAACCCCATACGGATTTCTCAATATATCAACAATAATGTAAAGTAATAAATATATCTGTACTTTACTGAAATCTGGAGTAAAATCGTATAAACATATACATCAGAATACTCAGAGTGACCTCTAATGTATAATCATATAAGTATACCACAGTAGGTAGAACAATAAACTTACTGGAAGAAACAAGGTAGCTCGAGCACTATGCTTCCGACCACGACGTGCGACACCAGAGTCCGAACTGCAAACTGGGCACGGAAACCGAAAAGCCCAGGGGAAAGACATGAAAACCGTTAGAGTGAGTGGACGAAAGTAAATGTCTTTCACCGAGTAATATATGTTATAAAAACATATGCGAGTCGAAATATAAATAAATCAAATAGTATACGAGGAGACGCTAACTCCAACTCGTAAACAGAGCATGCATGGAAAATCTCACGGGGTCACTCATGGACACATCCGTGCTAGTACAGTCCGAATCACGGGATCCCAGACCCACACGTGATTCTAGCCAGAAAGGCCTCAGGTCAGATGTCTGCCTCCCCCCGGTAAAGGCATCGAGTCAGGAGTCACAGCCTCCCCCGGTACACATCCTCGGGGATCAGCCGGGATGCGAGTGTATCGATACAACAACATAACTGAGACTGTACTCTGTGTAAACCAAATCATAAACAAGTCGATGCAAATGCATAAAGCAGTATATATAAATGCATGTACGTAATATATACCGATATAAGCATAATCGTATAACACATGCTTATGCTAAACATAATCTCGTATGCAATCTCATGCTCGTAAAACCATAATCATACTGCATGATCAAGTTCGTAAAACGTATATAAAAGACTCGCAATCAATCCGTGAAAATAAATTGTCCACTCACAGACTAGCGTAACGCAGTTCGCGTTAACCCGTGATCCGGCGGAAAGTCCCACACCAAACAAACGATCACGAACCCCTGAATAATCACAAAATCCATTTCTCAAAATCATAACTCGACAATTCAAATCAAATCACGAGAAACCACCGTTCTCGGAAACACGAAATCCGATTACGACAAACTGTCGAAAATCCGAAAATCACACCTCAATACCTCACTGTAAGTTCGGACGCTCAACTCGAAAAACGAACCTCCCCACTGCGATCGGGGCGCGATTTCGAGTGAAATGACATGCAACTTGTCGAAAACTCCAAAAGTCAAAGTTTGACCGTTGACCGCCGCCGTTGACCGCCGTCAATGGTGGCATCGCCACCAACCTGAAAATTTCTCGGCGGAGCAACTCCTATTCCACTCAAAGTCATCCATTGAGCAACTTTTTCAACTACATCGAAGGCCAATTCTCACTCTAACTAGGTCAATTTCATGAAAAACCGAATGTTCACACAAATTTCACATCCAAAATTCTCCAAGCACAAATGAAATTAGATCACCAAACTTACATGGTAGCTTCCTAGTGATGAAGGCTACAAAACCCAGTCCTTGTTGCAGCTCAATTCAGCCGGAATCGTGGAACCCGAATAACCTCAAAAATCCCAAACTTTTGGCCAGAATTTCTCTTACTCCGGCGACCCTCGCCGTGCGTGGTGACCGAGGATAGACTCGGGAGGTCAAGGCGCACCGAACGAAACAAGTCCCGTGCCAAGGGGTGGCCGGAATGTTCACGCCACCGTGGAGCTCAACTCTTCCCGTCGGCCTCCTCCACCACCGAGTTGACTCGGTCAACTCGGTCAACCCAATAAATGAGGATGTTGACTTTCCAAAACAGGAAACCCCCCTATTTATAGCCTTCCCAAAATGGAAACTTCCTAATTATCTTTTCGACAAACTTTGAATACCCGTAACTTTCTAGTCGTAATTCCGATTTCAATAATTATCGCGGCAACAAATTCGACTCGACGTATTATTCAATTATCACCCAAAGTCAAACACGTCAACCAATCGGATAAAAAGTCAACTGTTCAACCCAAACACATACATTAACCAACTAAATAATCAACAATCGGAAATATTCACAACATAATCTTCGTAACTCGGAAAAATGCTCCGGAAGTTCCCACGAGCTCAAATTTAAATTCTCAACAACTTCTGTGAAGAAGCCGAAATCAGATTCTCGTCCGGTAATTTAGTCGTTAAGAAATCCAACATATAAAACTGATTATGCCGAAACTTCAAATATTCATAACTTATTCCTCGGTCGTCCAAATAACGATCCGGAACCGCCCACGAACTCGAAATCACACGTACAAGGACTCTCGAGAAGAGACCCAGCTCCAATTCTCGGCCAATAATTTAGTCGTTATCAAGCCTGGCGATTCAATCATCTGCCGGAAATCTGCGACTATGCGATTTCACTGCTGATTCTGTTCTGGGTCGTCACACATACCTAATGCATGAGTGTGTTACTTACTGCAACAGGTACCTCAAAGATCCACCACCTCCCACTGCCTCTGATCCCAGTGCCCGCATCAATCTTTTTGTCGTCACCAATGTCGTCCGACCGTTTAGAGGAGTATTAAAGGAATCGTTAACACGGGAAGAACTTATTGAGGCACATTGGGTAGTGTTGCGAGACTGTGACGAAGTTGAGCCGTACCTGATGTCATACAGGGAGAGGCTTCAGGCGTTAAATCAAAACAAGAGTTCGGCGTGGATTGAGAAAATGGTTAAGAAGAAGTTTTCCGATTATTTCTTCCAATGGGTACGTACGTACGTCTCGGTATTTAGTAATTTATATACATATCGATCATGTTTGTAGAAAGTAAACCCTTATATTTGCCCATTTTTCGCAGATGATTGATCTGCAAAAATCTGAAAACCACGGGGGGTGGTGGTCCTGGCCAAAGCACTTGCTAGCAGGGAAGCCGATTAAACACTATATTTATCCCGGATGTTTTGTGAACGGTGTAAAGTTCCATTCATTGGCCCGAGATGAAGGAAGAAGAACACAAAACAGTGGGGTAGCGGTTGGGAAAGACAATGATCTATATTACGGGGCTATTGTATATGTGGTTTAGCTATGTTACGGGAATGATGTCAACGTTTTCCTATTCAAGTGCAGATGGTTCAAGCGTACAAAGGAAGACCTGGGACTATTATCAGTCGATACAAACTCAAGCTGGTATGAGGATGAGCCTTTCGCTCTCGCCACCTTAGTTAGGCAGGTGTTCTATCTCGACGATTCGAGAGCCGGTGAAGGGTGGAAAATAGTGAACCATATCTCTCATCGAGGAATATGGAATACAGAGACAATTGAAGGGACACCGGCGACGACTGAAGATGCTGCTGAACCAGAAAGAGACATTACTGCCTATCAAGAGCCTAATATTTCTGTCATCCGCTCCGATATAATGGACCTAGTTCAAGATGGTGAACGGTTACCCATGCCTGATGGTTGTACAGATCTAACTCAAGATGAGATTATCGATACCATTAATGAGGTAGATGAAGAAGACGAGCAGGATGAGGACGCGGACGAGGACTCAGGTTATTCGTCGGACGATGTTGAGTACGATGAGGAGGATGAGCAATCGGATACCGGGGACGAGGATGATGACGATTATGATGAAGACTACTTAACTAAGACGAGAAAAATTAATTGGTAATTAATTTATGTAATTATTGTAATATATGATGCATCATCGATCAATAATTAATATAAATATTATAAGGAGGAGAATGTATATATGTACGTAGATCTTAATATTTTTGTACTTAATTAATTAATTACACGCGTCCTTACTCGATCAGATCGGATCGACCGACGTACGTAAATTAAATTAAATTAATTAATTAATATGAATTATATATCCTAGACAACGGAGAAATTAATTCCAGATTTCGCCTTTTGGGTATTTTGGGCTTTGGGTAGTCAAAAAGGTGAAAGCTTTCTATTATGTCCAAGAAGCTTCCTGAAGAAGCTTTCGTTCGTTTAATCGTTTTTAAATAATATTTATGTGTAAATAGGATTATGGGTCCCTAGCTATGATTATTGCGAGAGATGAATGAAATAAATGTTTCAGAAATTATACTATATTATTCTATGATTGATTATATATGTCATGTGATAGTATTATTGTGAGCACGATGTAGTATATGTTGTTTTAATTACGGCGTTAAATCTATATATCATGCCACAAGGAAAGTTCATACTTAAATACCTTGAGCTATCTCCCTAAACTCTCAACCCTAAAGCTAGCAGATCGGATCGATCAATGATTTTTTTAATTATCGACTTGAATCAGAATAATTGAACGGACACACAAATGACCTTGGACCACCTAAACCCTAAACAGTAAGGCCCTAACCCCTGAATTCAGGGTCTCTGCACCTTGACGACGGAGATGATCTTTTCCGTCGTCCAGGTTAGTACTAGGACGACGGAGAAGCTCATCTCCGTCGTCCAGGTTCACAAACCCTATACCCTAAACAGTAAGGCCCCTAACCCCTGAATTCAGAGTCTCTGCACCTGGACGACGGAGATGAGCTTCACCGTCGTCCTAGTACTAACCTGGACGACGGAAAAGGTCATCTCCGTCGTCCAGGTGCAGATTTCATAATTTTTTCTAAGACAACGACCATCTAGACCATCTTCCAATGCATATTCTTTTTGTCAAGACTTTAGAGTAAACAATTCTTGGTGTGTGAGCTTCGACGGTTCGAAAATCGGAGTTGCGAAATGTCTTGTATCCACGTTTCCGGTTTGTGAAAATCTCGGTTTTGCGGTTGACTGTGCCGATGAAACCCTTCATGAACTTATTATTTTCTGAAAATTATTGTAATTATATATTATGTTACGGCGAACGTATCTAACGGTTGTTTTGTCCAAATTCGATTTCGTTAATACTCTGGTGCAAATGAGCATATACTTATTAACACTTAAGTCGTAAAGATTAGTAGATACTTAACAAGTTTAAAGACGTCAAATTATTCGTTGTTTCAAATTTAACTGTTCATATATACGATGCGTTCATCGATATTTTATGACTATTTCATTTGAATGACAGATCGCCAAATTACTTGCGAAATAATTTTTAAATTTTTTTTTACGTCATTTGAACCTGGACGACGGAGAATGACCATCTCCGTCGTCCTGGTGACTACTTGGACGACGGAGAATGACCATCTCCGTCATCCAAGTCCAAAAAACATGGTGGTTCATTATAATTTTTAATTTTTTTTTTCAATGTAAATTGCATTTGGACGACGGAGATGGTCATTCTCCGTCGTCCAAGTTGAAAAATATGGCGGTTTGATGTGCCACCTTAATTTTCGGCGCCGCTTCAGATTTCACTTAGACGACGGAGAATCAATTCTCCGTCGTCTAAGTTCAAATTCATGGCGGTTCGAAACGTCCCGCCGATTAATTGGGCGCCGGAAAACAGGGCTCCGTCGTCCAGGTGAAAGTCTATAAATAGAACAGTCCCCCCCCTCCTTTTCTCATTCCATCTCCTCTCCTCTCCTCCTCTCCTCTCCTCTCCTCTCCTCCGGCCTTCCTCCTCCGGCGATACTCCGGCGACTCAAATTCCGGCGTGGTTCCCCCTCTCCGACGACTCTACTCCGGCGACATTCCGGCGAGGTAATAATTCTATTTTTTAATTAATTAACATTATTTTTATTTAAGTAATTATTTAATTTGTAAATAGTTTTAAATAATTAGTGTGACGACCCGGACCAGAATCAGCAGAGGAATCAGCTTAATCTACGAGGTTGTCGAGTATTCGCAGATTTACGAAAGTTATTCGAATCGCCGAACTTGTTAACGACTAAATTATTGGTCGAGAATTGGAGCTGGGTCTCTTCTCGAGAGTCGTTCTATGTGTGATTCCGAGTTCGTGGGCGGTTCTGGATCGTTATTTGGACGACCGAGGAATTAGTTATGAATATTTGAAATTTCGACGGAACCGGATTATAATGGCGTGCTACTTAACGACTAAATTACCGGACGAGAATTTGGTTTCGGCTTCTTCACGGAAGTTGTTCAGAATTTAATTTCGAGTTCGTGGGAACTTCCAGAGCATTATTTTGAGTTACGAAGATTTAGTTGTGATTATTTCCGTTTGTTGATTATTTAGTCGATTTAATGTGTGTTGCTTTGAAGGGTTGACTTTTTATCCATTTGGCCGATATGTTAGACTTTGGGTGAATATTGAAGATTATGCCGAGACGAGTTTGTGGCCGCGAGAAGTATTGGAATCGGAATTGCGACGAGGAAACTACGCGTGTTTAAAGTTTATCGAAATTTGAATTTTGGAGTTTCCATTTTTGGAAAGAGTATTTAATGAGGGGTTTTCTCTTTTGGCAAGTGAACTGTGCATTGATGGGTGTTGACCCGGTCAACGCGGGGAGAGAGAGTGTGAGTTCGACGGTGGTTCGGCCTCGCCGGCGGCGACGGGATTCCGGCCACCTCACGGCCTAACCCATGGCCCATTCGACTCGCCTCGATGTCCTCTACTCGACCCCGGCCTCACTTTCCAGCAAGCTTCACGGTGGAGAGAGAAACATTGATCCAAAGTTTGTAAATTTTGGGGTTAATGGTGGTTTTCGTTTCGGGCTCAATTGAGCTACATCAAGCACTGGGTTTTGTAGCCATCATCTCCATGATTCTAACCATATAGGTATGGTGATTTAATTTTGCTTGTGTGTGGAGAATTTTGAGTGTGAAATTTGTGATTCAATTCGGGTTTCCTTGAAATTGGATGTGTTAGAGTGAGAATTGGACTTCGGTGCAGTTGACAAAGTTGCTCAGTGGGTGATTTTGAGTGGAATAGGGGTTGCTCCGCTGTGAAATTCTCCGGTCGGCGGTGGCGCCGCCGTGGATGGCGGTCAACGGCGGCGGTCAACGGTCAACTTTGACTTTTCTGGACTATCGACAAGTTGCATGTCATTTGACTCGAAATCGCGCCCTGATCGCTGTGGGGAGGTTCGTTTTTCGAGTTGAGCGTCCGAACGTAAAACGAGGTATTGAGGTGGTATATATGGATTTTCGACGATTCGTCGACTTTGAATTTCGTGTTTCTGAGAACGGTGGTTTCTTGTGGTTTGATTTGTATTGTCGGATTATGACTTTGAATATTGGACATTGTGAATATTCAGGGGTTCGTGATCGTTTGTTTGGCGAGGGACATTCCGCCGGATCACGGGTTAACGCGATACGCGTTACGCCAGTCTGTGAGTGGACAATTTCTTTTCACGGAAATCTTGCGAGTCTTTTATATATGATTTACGAACTTGAGCATGCAGCATAATTATGGTTTTACGAGCATGAGATTTCATACGAGATTATGTTTAATATGAGCATGTGTTTTACGATTATACGATTTATTTATACGGATATACGTATACGAATATGCATACATTTATATGTTGTTTCATGCATTTGCATCGAACTGTTTATGATTTGGTTTACACAGAGTACAGTCTCAGTTACGTTGTTGTATCGATACACCTTGCCTCGTCGGCTGATCCCCGACGGAGGGCCGCCTGGAGGGGCGTTTCCCCAACCTGACCGGTGAGGGGCGTATTCCCCGGAACCGAGGCCATTTCTGGCTTAGAATCACGTGGTAGTTAACGACTCCGTGGTTCAGACTGTACTAGCACGGAGGAGTCCATGAGTGACCCCGTGGGATTTTACTTGCATGCTCAGTACACTGGAGGAGTATGAGTTTTACCTCGTGTACTATATTGTTTTTATTTACCTGGACTCGCATATGTTTTTATAACATATATATTAACTGGTGAAAGACATTTATTTTCGTCCACTCACTCTAACGTGTTTATTGTCTTTCCCCTGGGTTTTTCAGTTTCCGTGCCCAGTTTGCAGTTCGGAGTCTGGAGTCGCACGTCGTGGTCGGAGGCATAGTACTCGAGCGGTCTTATTTCTTCCAGTAGCTTTATTGTTCTACCTACTGTGGTATATATATGTGTTATTACGTTGTGGTCGCTCTGAGTAATCCGTTGTTTATGTTATTCGATTTTTAACCGGGTTTCAGTAAAGTATTAATATATTTATTGTTTTACTTTACTGTTGATATATTGAGAAATCCGGATGGGATTAGTGCCCACGGTTTGCTTTTTGTGGCATAGGATGAAGTGTATTTTCCGCGTGCAGGTTATGGTAATTCCACGCTAGTAACGAAACTCTGCCCAAATTTCGAAAAGTTTTTGTTGGTTCGTGTTTTCGAAGGGGTTCGATTCCGGTTTAGGGAGCTAAATCGAGGTTGGGTCATTTCAATTAGTAATTATAATAATTATTTAGTTGTTATTATTAATAGTTGTAATTATAATAATTATTTAGTTGTTATTATTAATAATTAGTAATTATAATAATTATTTAGTTGTAATTATAATAGTAATAAGTAAATAATAATTAATAGTTGTAATTATAATAATTAGTAATTATAATATTTTTAAATAATTAGTAATTAATAATAATTATTATTAGTAATTTTTAATTATTTAGTAATCATTATTAGTTGTTATTTGGTAATGAATAATTATTGGTTAAAATTAAATAATAGTAATAATAATTATTGTTAATAATAATTAATTATATTGGTAAATGAATACTTATTATTAAATGCATGATAAATAATAATTTATTATTGTCATTATTTATTGTTTTAATTAATTGATAATTATGTGTATTTTCTAGTAAATTGCATGGTAGTACGTCTTTGATTTAAATTTAGTACATAATCTTGGTTTATTAAGTCGCACTCTTTGGAATATATGGTGCATCTTTTCCTAGCTTATCTCCCTAACCCCTCGTGATGTGTGGATTTCATCACCGCACACCATAACCTAAGTGAAGTTATGGACACGAAGTTGAGGGCGGAGTTTGCAAAGGACTTGAGGGAGTGTAAATTTTTGAAAGATTGGCCGAATGTCGGACATGGTGTCTAGAAACGGGTTATGACTAGTGACAGGTTTTGGATCTAAGAAAGACGATACCAATAGAGTATATACCATTCATTTGGTTAGCCTCGGGGTGTTTTGTCAAAATTAGTCCTGCCTCTCGCGTTATCTCTATCCCTAACTGGCCATGTTTTTCGATTGAACCAAGGCTAATTAATTGAAAATTTACACTTTATTGCGCGGGTCGCACGTCCATTGAACGACCCAAAAAGCAAAGCTAGTGTACTCTATTTAAATCTTAGCCGCACTTAATTAGCGTAAATTTTTTTATATAATTATTATGGTAATCAGGTATTTTAACAACGTACTCCTAGGTTTAAATGGCTCCGTCCGGCAAGAAAAAAGCCCAACATGAGGCAGAAGATGCTATGCTCCGCCGCTTGGCGGACCAAGTCGGTTGGGTTGAACAAGAGGGCAACGACGCCCTCAATCCGGACCCTTCATCTGGTCCGTCAGCAGCGCCCTCTGGGGAAATTCCCGCTCCCCCATTTATCTCCAGCGGTGATGACGACCCCTATTCAAGTCCGACGCCCGGTACCGGTTCAACAACAAGTACTCAGGCGTCCTCGACCTCTGAATCTATCCTCTACAGCGCCCGGCATAAGCAAAGGAGGGCCATGACTGACCCGGAACGGAAAAGGACTCGCGGTCTCATTAAAGGCGGCAAAGCGGAGAAAATTTGCAAGGCGACCGGGAAAAAGATCGACTTGCCCTACGACGAATTCACCGGTGGCCCTCCCACAGCTCAGCTAGCAAGTCTCTCGGCGCATAGCATAGGGTCAATCCTTCGTAGCCCGGTTCGTCTCATTGCCCCTAATTGGAAAGAGTTGCCGGATGAAGAGAAGGCGAAACTCTTTAAAGAACTTTAGGTATGTAATACGTACAATTTTAAATTTATTTTCTAATAACCAATAAATATTATAATTTCATAATATATACGATTATAATTTTCTATTTATTTCTGATAGGAACAATATGAGGTTGATCCCACACCGGCGATGCTTAGGCATATCAACCAAACCGCCAACTCTATCTACCGTGACTGGAAGTACAAGTTTCATAATTACTTCAAAAATATCGGCCCCGTGCCTACCCCCGTAGAGCTGCGTGGGGATAGGGAAGATGAGTGGCAGTGGTTGTGTAACCACTTTCAAGATGAAGAATTTAAGGTGTTTACTTTTTTATTTCAATTAAGAGAATTGAATTATTTTAATTTTAGTTACTTATTAATTTTTTAATGATTTATGTTGTCTAACAGAAATTCTCCGAAGTCAACAAAGCCAACCGGGGGAGAAGGACAAACACCATACTTCCGGCGCCAAGCAACTTATTCAAATAGCCAAGGAGCACAAGGTTAAGGGATCCAAACACCCTTATCTCGATGCTAGCATAAGCGCGTACGTGACGCCTGGGCTCGATAATGAAGCGAGTCAATACGGCGTAAGTGATATATATATATGTGCTTTTAATTGTAGTAATTATTATTTAAATATTATTTCATTATAATTTTTTAATTATTCTTTTGTAGGCAAGGGTGGTAGAGCGTGCACAGGAAGAATTGGCTAACACTCCGCTTGCTTTCCCAGATTTGCCGCCGGAAGACCTGCCTCCTCTATCGATGGAGAGCCAAATTGCAATCGCGGATGAGGTCTACGGTCGTTGAGCTGGCAGAGAGGTTAGGGGGTTCGGACCTAAGGTGGTTCGAGATTTGTCGACGACCTCCGACTCATCATCTACGGGAGGTTCGGGGCGGAGAAGTACTCAAGTTGCGGCCGTCGAAGCAGCCATTCAAGAGGCTCGACTCGCATGAGAGGAAAATCAATCCATGCGTCAAAGACTTGATGAGCAACAAGCACAAATAACCCAACTCATCGCCCTCATGCAACAAGCTCGAGGAGAATGTCAACCTCCTCCGAACCCATACCCCGACGACGACGACCCGGCTGGAGGCGGGGAACTCGGCGGCGCATCTGCTCCTCCAGTATTTTAGCTAGTAGTTTATTATATCGTTTCTTTCCGCATTCCGAACAATATTTTAATTTTTGTGCGTTTTTCGATTATGTATGTACAAATTAATTTTATTATTTAATTAAGTAATTAAAAATTTAGTTTATTTAATTAATTTTAACATTTTTCATTATTTAAATTCAATTAATAATAAATTAAATTATTAATATTTAATAACAATTTAATTAAGTGCTTACCTGGGCCGCGGAGAATGTCACCTTCTCCGCGGTCCAGGTAATCACCTGGACGACGGAGACGAAATTCTCCGTCGTCCAAGTGGTTACCTGGGCCACGGAGAATGTCCGCGGTCCAAGTGCACTTGGACGACGGAGAATTTCATCTCCGTCGTCCAGGTGCCTGGACGGCAGCACTTGGAGCACGGAATCAGGAGGACGGAGCCTCCGTCTTCTAAGTACTTAGACGACGAAAAAACGCACTTAGACGACGGAAACGCTCCGCGGTCTAAGTGCGTTTTTCTTGTAGTGTATCCACTAGTTTATTTGCTAATAACATCAGCGTTAATCCTACCAGTAGCTACCGCAACCGTCGAACGAGCATTTTTAGCAATGAGAATCATCAAAAGTGGCTTGCAAAACTGAATGGGAGACAAGTGAATGAATAGAAACATGTTAATATATATCGAAAGAGATATATTCGATGGTATTGATAATGAAACGATTATGAGAATATTTCAAGATATAAAGACTCGTCGAGGACAATTATAAATTTTTTCGAGATTTAGTATGTTATTATAATATTTGTACTCTTTAATAGAAAAATAAAAAATTATATTAATTTAAGATTTCAATTGTGACACTGCTGAATTACTTTCCTAGCTACGTCACTGAGTATATGGCCAGTTATTTTAGTTTCGTACAACCTTCCTTCATGGATGTGCATGAAGAAGGAATATAATATGCTAACTTTGTTACTTCCACGACTAGGTTATCCAGAAAAGTGTCTCGATGTGTGTTTGAGACCCTTGATTGAGGAGCTTAAGTACCTGAGTGAAGTTGGTCATCCCACTTATGACAAGTACAAACATGAGATGTTCTAGATGCATGTCATGCTTGTTGTCACCATCAGTGATTTTTCTGCCCGCGGGATGTTGTCGGGCAACGTTACTAGGGGATACAAGGCTTGTCCAGAGTGTTTTAGACATCATGCCTCACCTGATGATCCATCTTCCCGAATAATTGATGTTTAATGGTCTAGTACACTACACTTGGATGTATCCCATGGAAAGGTACGATTCAACATTTTTTATATCAATCTATTTTTATATAAGTTGGTATATTTCAATAACCACATCATGAACTTTGTAACTTGATAGACAACTGGGGGACTACAAAGACTATGTGGCTAATAAATCTGCACCTAAATGATGTATAGGTGAAGCATATCTTGCGTACGAATGCATAACGTACACCAAGTTGTATTTGGGAGCATTGGAGAACCCTCCACAACATATGTCGGTAGATGATCCATAGTTCAATATTTCTATCATCTCCTATGAAGTTGAAGTTTATGGAGAGTTGTCAAACTCGTACAAGTTGGATGCATATGAGCTAGTCATTGCCTACTAGTAAGTATTGATTAACTTTCCAGAAGTTTAGTACTGGAAAAACATGCATCTTTACCATCCAGACATTGCCAGTAATCTTGAGTACCACAATAGGGAGTTTGCAAACTATTTTGGTTTGTGGGTACGTCTATATATATATATTTATTTATATACATATATTTACATATATAATTCACTATGTTCATATTTAAAGTTAATGGTTGCTATTATTTTTTTTAGATGCACCATATACAGAATGATGGTCACCCTCAGTGATCACATGAATTGAGACTTTTGGCGATGAAACCGGTAACTTTAAGAGTTTATCCGATGTGTAAGGTCAATGGCATGCAATTTAGATGTGAACATAGAGACGTCAAATGAAGAACACAGAATTCTGGGGTAATGGTGCATGGTGGGTAGAATGGCATTGATTATTACAGTGTTCTACATTCAGTAGTTAAGCTAGCTTATAGGGAAGGCATGGCAGTGCATTTGGTTAGCTATAGATGGTTTGATACTAGCCATCAGAACATAAGGACCGAACAGTACAAAATATTTTCGGCGAATACTGCTATAAGCTGGTATGAAGATGACCCTTTATTTTTGCCACAGCAGTAAAACAAATATTTTATCTTGATGATCTTGTGCACAAAGAAGGTTGGAAAGTAGTCAACCATGTTGTTCCTAGAAATATATATAGTGCAGCTACACTTGGAGAGGCCTCATATAATGAAGAGGATACTACATACTAGGAGCTAAACGCAATAGGTATTTCTGAATCATCTTCAATTCCCGTGAATAACGTGAAACCGGGTCATGTGGTTCGACTTTGTAAGGAAGATATTGAACTAATTGATGTTAGTCCAAATGAATGCAACGAACACTCTGGTGACGAGGAACAACACATATTACCAAAAATTAACTCGAACACCTAGGAAGACTCAAGCGATGATTCTGACTATGACCCTTTTAGTTAAACTGGAATTTGTGTCAAACGTATTTGTTGGTCATGAGCCTAATTTTTTTAAGTATTTTCACACTTCTGAATATAGCGGTGATTCTGATTATGTTCCTTAATTAGTTAAATAGATATTTGTGTTAAAAAGGTATTTGTGTGAAACTGTTTTCACATTAGCCTATTTTTTCAATTTTTTTGCACTTTACCCGACCACATTGCCAAAAGTCGTCGGCTATAATAACTATAGCCGACAACTTTGACACGTGTCGTCGGGTATACTATAGCTGACGATATTATACATGAATATCGTTGGCTATAGTATATTCGACGATATTATACATGAAGATCGTCGGCTATACTTTTCTGTTTTATTACCCCAGACTTCGCCTCCTCTCGACCCAAACCCTAAAAACCCTAAACCGTCGCTGCTGCTGGTCGTCGTGGTCGCCGCCTCTTCTCTAAAACCCCTGCCGCTCACCCACAACCTCCGCCTCCTCTCGTGCCCAAACCCTAAAAAACCCTAAAAACCTTGCTGCCGCTCGCCGATGCCACTGCGAGCCGCCCAGCAAATTCTCTCTCTCTCTCTCTCGATCGATTGATTTCGATGTGTTGATTGAATGTGTTGATTGATGGATTATTATGATTGATTAATTAATGGTTATGTGATTGATTGATTGATTGATGGTTATGTGATTGATTGATTGATTGATTGATTGGTATATGAAATATTGGTATGAAATATTGGTTTTGGTTATGAAATATTGGTATGAAATATTGGTTTTGGTTTATTTAATTCGGATTTGGTTATGAAATCACAATTTTGTGTAATGTAGTAGTGTGTGTATTGCTAGGTGGATTTTTGTGGATTTGTGGATCACTACCGGAAGAATTACTATGACCGACGACTTGGTGTCATCGGTCTGTTTCCGTTTATCGTCGGTCATACCTATATCCGACGACACATCGTCGAATATAGTATCGTCGGTAATAAACCGTCGGTAATACTATATCCAACGATGATTTAGGGTTATCGTTGGAAAATAGAGACACTAAATCCGACGATGGTTTATCGTCGGTCATAGTTTAAACTATATCCGACGATGACATCGTCGGTTATAGTTTTCTCCATGGTCAAAATGGTTGACCGTGGAGAAAACTATAACCGACGATGTTGATCCATATCGTCGGTTATAGTTAAAAATATTTAATTTTTTTTGCAGGTTTTGGGTTTTATCCCAAAACCTGCATTCACAAAAAATCACGCTATCTATATATTGTTCAAATTGATAGCGTACAACCATTGAAACTATAGTACATAGTAAATAAATTAATTAATAAATTAAAACCGAAATCGTTCAAATCTGTATACATATGCGTAGTAAATAATGAAAATAAAAATTAAACCGACAATTGTTCAACACCTAGGGGGGTCCTGGTCCTAAGTTTATGTGGTCAAACGGATTGGAGAAAGTTGGTTGGTCCTGGTCTGGCTAAGGCTGCGGCTGAGGCTGAGGCTGTGGCGCACCAAAAATGGGCGGGGGAGCTATCTGGATTCCAGATGCTTGCAACTGTGCATAACAATGCTGCATCCATGTCCCCATTTGCTGCTGCTGTTCGGCTAACCGATTCTGCTCTGCAGCTTGCGCTTGCTCCATCTCCTCTATCTGACGCCGTTGAGCTTCCATCTCAATTGATTGCCTATGAAGCTGGTCGTGTAGCTCATTAGTCCTCGAAGATGATGATGATCCCAATCCGCGAGAGAATTCAGGGTTATGCTTCAGCAGCCCTTGACCCCATTTTCCGGAACCCCTGCAGTATAATGTGTTCTTCCCTGGAGGGATCGCAGTTGGCATAATCCTGGCCCTGACGATCGGATCAGATCGATCAATCTGATCAATCGAGAGTTCCGCATCGGGGGTGTTGGGATAGAGCTCTCTCGCCACTTGAGTCAACACCTCCGGAATCGCTTCCTGAATTCTCGCCTAATTGACAAAGAACAATAAAATATTAATTAAAAAAACAATCTAAATAAATAAGAAATAAGTTTATTTTGTTATAAGGACACTTACAGCATATTCGGGGGACTGCGGATATGCGTGCTGCATCGTATAGACAAGGGGATCCTCTTCTGGGTGGTTGGCCGCCTCCTCGATCCAACCTGAGTATGATCTGGTACCGGCATGATGATTTTTGGTGTTTTTGGCCCGGTTCCTTGTGTTGACTTCAGAAAGAGTCTGCGCGATTAATTCAACATAAGAAAAACACTCATTAGCCAAATAATTTAAGGGAAGTACGATAAAACAAAAATTAAATCGATTGAAGGTTGCGTACCTTCAATTTCGGGTTGTTGAAGTGAACCAAAAGCCATCGCCACTCGTACTCCCTATAACGAAACTCGCTAGGGGTACCCTCACGATCGTCCCCGTACTTTTTCCAATGCTTCTTCAGCTCGGCCTTCCACTCCTTATACCTATATATACCCATAAAATCAAGCGTTAGTAACTAACAACATTGTATGAACATAATCAAAAGAAACGAAAAAATTGAAACAAATGGCCGTCTGCAAACCTGCTCCCATGCACTTCATCCGCCCACGTGGGTCTAATGTCTTCATCCACGCGGAACCACCTCTGCAATGCATATATTTATATATATATATCAATAATATTAAAAATTTATTATTGAAAATTTTCATAATGAATATACAATTCAACTCACCGACAACGCATTATTCAGCTGATGTTTGACGGCTTGCGGCACTAAATTCCAATCTTGCCACAACATTGGGACTCTATCCCGTATGAGGCTGCCCGCCATCCCCGCGTACTTTCGAGTGACCTTTCCCTCGATCACCTGCCCTCTATCCCCGGTCGGAATCATAAGTTGGCCACCACCGCTAGCCTGAATGGCTTCATCCAGTAACTTGCCGACGACGGGGCCTCTGGTTCTCTTCTGTTTGGCACCGGGCACGATCTCGCCTATCACATATATATGTAGACGATTTTTTAAACATCAACACCTAATTGAATTTAAATATTAGGGAGTAAAAAGATATCACTAATTAATATTTACCTGATTCGTCGGTGCGTTGTCCCGGAATCCTCGCACTCCAGAGAGGTGCCGGGAAGGGTATATACGCATATGCCTGCTCCGGGGTAATGAACCCTAGCTGTCCCGGAATAGGCATCCCGTCGGAATCGACGTGAGGTATCGTCGGGATTTCCAACGGTAAGAATAATGTAGGCGGCGGGTATAGTCGCATCCTCGTCGAGGACTGAGTGGATCCACCAGCCTCCTCGGAAGAATGAGGAGCTGTCTGGTGGATGACGGGGGAAGGGTCCTCGCGATGAATGTCCGGCATTCGGACCGAGGATTGAGTCGCACTATCCATTGAAGGCGTGCGACTGATCTGATGAACCCTCCTCGCGCCTGAGGATCGAGGAGGCTCGAGCTGATGCTGCTGAGGTTGTCCCGCGCCCATCAGTGTACAATGTCGAGAGGTCTGCAGAAGACTGTAAGTGTTGGGGACGCTGGTGGATCCTGAGCCCTCATCCCTAGGTCCCGAGCCCTCATCCCCACGTCCCGATCTCCCTCTCCCTCTGGACCTCCCCCTCGGGAAGGTCCGCAATTAAACCAATTCATCGTTGCTATAAAATTATAAAAATTTAAAATAATTCCTAATTCATCCAAAACTAATCCAATATATATTGGAATATATAAATATTCCACAAAAATCAACAATAATTCCATAAAATCCAAAATAATTACAATATATATATAATCCACGATAATTACAATATATATATAATCCAATATAATTCATCCAATACATATATAATCCAATAATTTAACTATATATATTCGAATATATATATATATATAATCCAATAATCCAAATTCAACAATAATTCCAAATCCAATTAACCAAAAATTTAATCAATCAAATTTAACCAAAAATTCTAAATCCAAATTTAACCAATTTAACAAAAAATCCAATATATTCCATCAAAAATCCAATATAATCCAATATAATTCATCAAAAAATTCCAAATCCAAATCCAAATCCAAATTTAACCTAAATTTAACCGAAATTCAACCTAAAATTCAAAATTATTCTAATATATATCAATACATTCATAAAATTAACAAATTCCACAACTATACATATACATGCATCCACATTATCGATCAACACATTCCACAACTTCAAATCTAACCTAAATTAAAAAAATTCGAAAATTTGAAATTAGGGATTTCAAACCTGTTTTTTCACTGATCGACGAGGGATTTGGCTTGAGGATCGATGGAATACCACTTCAGCTTCGATTGGTTGCTTGTAGCACGAAGGAAACAGAGATTTTCGATCGGAGGCGGCTATTCTGGTTTGGGGCAGTTTCGTTTCTGCCCCAAAACGTACCCAGATCCGTCAATTAAACAGAACTATATCCGACGAGATAAGTAATCTCGTCGGATATAGTTGAACCGAAACTATATCCGACGAGATTTCATATGCATGTCGTCGGATATAGTTTCGGTTCAACTATATCCGACGATATTACTTATGCATATCGTCGGATATAGTTCTTCTATTTATTTTTCATTTATGCCGGTAAACTAATTAAATATGTAGTGTATTAATATATATATATATATATTTATTAATAGTTAATACGAAATTATTAATAGTTAATACGAAATATTAAAATTATTATTTAATAATACGATATTATTAATCGATCGGTTGTCTTTTTTTTCCGATCGATCTCTCGATCTCTCTCATTTATGATGGGGATCGATATATATATAGCAATTTCATCGATCGACACAATTTTGTCCATAATATGAATAAAATTCATTTTACATTGCACGTTCTAAGTCGAAATAACATACATATATATATACACTAATTAAGGCGCATAATCAGAATCATCGCTTGAGTCTGACTCTGTTTCCGAGTTAATTTTAGGTAAGATGTGTATGTCCTCGTCACTTGAGTCTTCATTGTCTTCATTTTGATTAACATCAAGAAGATGCGGTTGAGGAATTCGTACCACACTGCCCTGTCTCACATTATTAAGGCGAATTGTTGAGGTTTCAGGAATACCAGTTGCGTTCGCCTCTTGGTATGGACTGACTTCTTCATTATCCGAGGTCACAGTACCAAGGGTTGAGGCACTGTATATGTTTCGTGGAAGAACATGGTTAACCACTTTCCACGCGCCTTTATGCACAAGATCATCAAGATAGAACAATTGTTTCACCGCCGTGGCCAACACAAACGGATCATCTTCATACCAGCTTGTGGTAGTATTCATCGAAAAAATCCCGTATTGATCGGTCCTTGTGTTCTGAGGGTCGGTATCAAACCATCTACACTTAAATAAATGCACGGTCATGCCTTCCCCATATATTAATTCGACAACTGAATGGAGAACACCGTAATAGTCAACTCCATTCTGGCCACCATGCACCATTACCCCAGAATTCTGTGTTTTTCGTCTGACATCTCTATGTTCACAAATAAATAGCACGCCATTTACCTTACACATAAGATAAACTCTGGAAGTTACCGGTTTCTGCGCCAAGAGCCTCAATTTGTGTGACCACTGAGGGATACCATCATCTTGTACATGATTCATCTGAAAATAATCATTTATTAACTTAACTATAAATAGGATGCGAGACATGCACTTAACATCGATCATATACAGGTCAATTTAAGTATCAACTTACCCAGTTGCCAAAATAGTTTGCGAACGTCTTATTGTGGTACTCAACATCACCGGAAATAGCAGGGCAGTAAAGGTGCAAATTTTTCCAATATTAACTTCTGGACAGTTAATCAATACCGACCAATGGGCAATGACTAGCTCATAAGGTTCCAACTTGTACGAGTTGGGCAACTTTCCAGAAACTTCAACATCATCGGAGATGATCGAAAGGTTGAACTGCCCTCCATCTACGGGCATATGTTGTGGAGGGTCCTCCAACGCTCCCAAATACAACTTGGTGTACGTTACGCACTCATGCGCAATATATGCTTCAGCGATACACCCTTCGGGTGCAGATTTGTTCATCACATAGTCTTTGTAGTCCCCTAATTGTCTGTAAATTGGTAATTACAGATCGAGCATGTTATGCTTATTGCAACAATATATAAGTGAATAAATAATATTAAAGATCGACATATATATAGCCAGATTTAGAGATGCATTACGTACCTTTCCATAGGATACATCCATGTGTAGTGTACTGGACCAGTAAGCAACAATTGTTCCAGAAGATGGAGCATCAGGTGAGGCATGATGTCGAAAAAGTTTGGAGGAAATATCCTTTCGAATTTGCACATGATAAAAATGATGTCCTGTTGCATTTCCAACAAGTCCGATTTCTTCACTTCTCTCGTGCATAACTTCTGAAAGAATCTTGACAAAGCCACTAACGGCTCCACCACCTCTTTGGACAGGTACCCTCGAATGAAAACAGGGAAGAGGCATTGGAGCAGTATATGACAGTCATGACTCTTTAGTCCGTACATCTTGTTGTCTTTAAAGTTAACACATCGACTTATATTTCCGGCATAGCCTGAAGGATACCTGACATTACCCATCCAGCCAAAAATTTCACTCTTCTGGGCAGGCTTCACGGTATAATGAGCTTGTGGCATTTTTTTTCTTCCCATCTCTCAACCACAAATGTTTTCGCAGTCCCATCCTTTTAAGATCAATGCGTGCCTTCGGGCCGTCTTTAGTTTTTCCCTCCCAATTCAACACTGTGCCGACCACACTCTCGCACACATTTTTCTCTATGTGCATGACATCTAAGTAGTGTCTGATCAGCAACTTGGACCAATAAGGAAGTTCCCAAAAAATATTTTTGTGTGTCCAGAATTTATACCTGTCGGGTTTGTCAGGTATTGACGCCACTATCTCAGGATGATTGCTTAGCTGCCCAAAATCGTATTCATTTAGCACTTCTAAGATTTCATCCCCCGTCCATCTCCCCGGCTGCTCACCTGTTTCCACAGTCCCATCAAATGCCTCTATATCCTCCCGAAATGGATGATCATGTGGAAGCCAACAACGATGTCGCATCTATACAATCTTCCTGCAATGAGGTCTGCAACACTCAACCGTCATGCACTCTGGACAAGCCCTGTATCCCCTGGTAATGTTGCCCGACAACATCCCGCGTGCAGGAAAATCGCTAATGGTGCCAACAAGCATGGCATGCATCTGGAACATCTCATTTTTGAACTTGTCATAAGTGGGATGACCATGCTCACTCAAGTACTTAAGCTCCTCAATCAAGGGTCTCAGATACACATCGAGACACTTTCCTGGATAACCCGGCCCTGGAATGATCATAGTGAGCATATTGTATTCTTTCTTCATGCACATCTATGGAGGAAGGTTGTACGGTACCAAAATAACTGGCCATATACTGTATTGAAGACTCATGTTGCCAAAAGGGTTGAATCCGTCAGATGAAAGCCCCAGCCAAACATTTCGAACCTCTGATGCAAAATAAGAAAACTCCTTCACCATGTGCTTCCAAGCCTCTCCGTCAGCAGGGTGTATAAGCATATCACCGTCGGGCAAATTCCTCTCGGCCCACCATCTCATAGCTTCAGCCGTGTGTGCAGACATGAACAACCGTTCTAGCCTATCTATCAGGGGAAAATACCGAAGTATCTTCACAGCTTTCTTGTTTCCGGCAGGAGTCAACTTATACCTATCTGTACCACATACCGGGCATTCATCAAGGGATTCAAGATCATTCCCATAAGCATCTTCACCCCAAAAGAGAACACAGTCATATCTACAAGCATGAATTTTGATGTAGGAAAGGCCAAGATGTTTAAGGATCTGTCGCACCTTACGATGAGTGGTAGGAAGACGATGACCGGGGGGCAACAACGAACCAGACCACTTCAGCCAATCATCAACAGCCTTCACACTCATTTTGTTCTCCACTTTGAGCTTCATTACTCCCATAACACTTTCGAGAACAGTCTTATTACACCCGTTGTACAACGGGGTCTGTTGGAAGGCAATGAGATTGTTGTACTTGTCCATACCAGCAGTGTTGACAGCTGTAGGTAATTGCTGGACTGGCTCAATATGAGGGAAGTCTCCAACGGCGGGAGGGATATCGATATCCGGTGCTTGAGCAAATATACCGCTCTCATGAGGAAATATATCATTGATCAACCTTGTTGTTGGATCATTGGATGTACTGCCACTCTCAAAAAATTGTCCGTGATCATGTTGACCAACTGTTGAGCTCTCACCGTGATAAATCCAACATGTGTACTTATCCCAAAACCCGTTTTTCTTCAAGTGCTCCAATACTTTATCGATGTGAAAACGATATCGCTCGCTGCGACACTGACATTTCGTACACGGACAATAATGAATTGTCATCCCTCCACAATTAACCTTCACATATTCTACAAAACTTCTAATTCCACGGTGATATCTTACATCCCATCTTGGAAGACATATCCAACTCTTGTCCATCCTGAAAATTATAACTGCATGTATATATACCCATGATCTTATTAATTCAAATTTCATAGCTAGATATAAATATTTATTATTTTAATTCCCATAATTTTAATATATATATATACACACACGTACACCCTAACTATATATATAATCGATCACAAAAATCTAAATATATATATAACGTTAACCATGCACATACGTACACGTACTAGCTAGCTAGCTAGTGTACATTTAATCCTATATATATAATAATCACAATATATATAATGCAATATATTAATTAAATAAATTAATCACGTACCATACCTAGCTAGCTAGTTATTGCTATATATATATTCACAATAATCAAATTAAAATTAACAACAATTAATATATATTTACGATCAATCACGCGTACGTACTCAAAATCAACCATTGATCAATTACTCAAACTTAAGAATCAATTAATTAACTCGATCGATCGATCAATATATATATATATATATATATATTCAAAATCAATTAATATCGATCGATCTATATATTCAACAAATTAAGCATTAATACATGCATGCACAACACATATATATATATATTAATTAAGCACGATGTACCTATATATATAATGCGCATGAATCATCACGAACTCGTTCTCGACATCACCCAAAGATCGATTTCAGAGCATTTTCAGAAAAAATGGAAAATTTTTTGAATGACAGATCGAGCTGCTGCCCAGATCTGAAATAAGAAACTATAACCGACGATATAAAAAAATCGTTGGTAATAGTAAAAAAAAATCGTCGGACATAGTCGAAAACTATGACCACCGACGAGTTTCCGGCGACTATAACCGACGACAATAAAATATCGACGGTCAAACAACTATAACCGACGAGAAAATCCTGTCGTCGGTTATAGTTTACTATAACCGACGAGATCCCTTCTCGTCGGTCGTTCTTTGAGGACCTCGTCGGATATAGTACTTCTTCCGGTAGTGGATATGTGGACTTTTGTGGATATGTGGATATTTGGTTAGTTTATGATTGGGTATGGTTATCGTTTGTTGAATTTTATGCTTAGTTTATGGTTATGGTTAGTTTATGATTGGTTATGGTTATCGTTTGTAAATGTGTTGATGTTGGACAAAATTTGGTTGATGTTGTTAGTTTTTATCGTAGGCATCGTGAATTGGTTAAGCAAACAGAAGACAAAGGGTCCTAAGATCAGAGGATCTGGGTCTAGCGTCGATAGTTCTAGGTGTGCTCAAACACCAATCCGCACGCCACAGTTGGCGGCTCTCAATTGACTGGTGGCCCTCAATTGACCTCTCGACACAATCAACTACTTGAGCATGCGACGTCGCAGCCATATCAACCACACAGCACGAGGAAGCTACAATTCAACGAAAACAGCACCCACATGCCCTCAACAGTCGGCTCTACGGGTCTCGCTCCTCCGAGATACAACAACATGCCTCTCATTAACCAACTCTCGCCTTCTCCATCTACAGCTCAAGTTCCTTCTACCTCTCACTACTACATTTTTAACCATTGCCGACGATTTAAAATCGCCAGCAATAGTTTTTTATCATTGTCGGCGATTTTTCCCTCAAACATCGCCGGCAATGTTTTTTTTTTAATCATTGCCGGCGATTTTTCCGGCAAATCGCCGGCAATGTTCCGCCGGTAATTAAAAAAAAAAAAAGACATTGCCGGCGACTTACATTTAAGTCGCCGGCAATGTCTCTTTTTTTTTTTTAACATTACCGGCGACTTAAATGTAAGTCGCCGGCAATGTTTTTTTTTTTTAATTACCGGCGGAACATTGCCGGCGACTTATATTTAAGTCGCCAAAGTCGCCGGTAATGTTAAAAAAAAAAAAACATTGCCGGCGATTTTTGGGGGAAAAATCGCCGGCAATGCGTAAAAACTATTGCCAAATCGCCGGCAATGATTAAAAATGTAGTAGTGTCTCATACAAGTGGTTCAAGAGGTAGCTCGTCGTCGGGGGTAGCAATGTCGCCGCCTCACCTCTTCCTGCCCCGAGAGGTACATTCCTTGACTGGTGTCGATGAGCACGGAGTGCCTATGCCAGTAGACCTTGTAGACCTCTGATACATCCACCCACAATAAGCATACACCTATGTACCGTTTGATACACCTCTTTATAGTGCAAGGGTATCAAACACATCGATGTCAGAATCAGGTAAATATTAAATACCTTGGTTACTTCATTTATAACTTATTACTAATTTGTAGATTAAATTGGGTGCTCCTATTTTAATCTTTTTACTTTGTCTTATGTGACAGACGCCAGAGGCAACAAAAAAAAGACCAGAGGACTCGTCACTAGCGTACAACATGAGAGAAGGACATGAAGGAAAGGGGGCCACTGCGTATAGAGACCAACAACCTTGATGGATCGGTGAATTTGGGGCAGAAGGTGGCATGGAGGTACTCCGACCAAGTAGGAAGTGTCATATGGGAAAAAGTCCCTGTTCTATGGGGAGCTAGTCCTCGGTGCCGCAAGAAGTGAAGGACATGATGAACAACCATATGTCGGTGGGTTAGTTAGATATTCATTATTTGTGTCTACTTATATTAATAATTTCCTAATAAATATATATATAACCATAAATGGGTACAGTGCAGTATTGGTTCACTGTTCCGGAGCACCTTCAATCCACCTGGGAAAATGTGGTTCAAGGGCAAAGGTAATGGGATTTATATAATATATATTGAGATATTATGTTGAGCATGTATTATCACTTTAATTTCTAACATTTGTATTGCATATATAGGTACAAGGAGTGAAAAAATGAGCTTCCTAAGCACTGGTAGACGCACGGCAACGAGCGTTCGGGTACTCTTAGTGAGTTGATGTATAGGGAGTACGAGTGGAAGTACGTGGCTTTGAATCCACTTCAACAACCCACAATTTGAGGTATGTAACATCATTTTTGTGTTTACTTGTATCTTCTTCAGTGAAATTAGTTTTCTAATAATTTTTTAATATATGTTTATCTAACAAGGCCATATCTAGGATAAACGCGGAGAACCAGGCAAGAAACACGAGTAACCATCATGCCGGTTGTAGATCCTATGTGAGTTATATGCACGAGGCGATCCAACAACACTCTGATGTCAGCCCACTCGTGTATACATATGAGAAAGCGCATCCTCAGTCTCTAGAACAAATTATAAGTTTTATGCTCTTATAACTTAACATAATTGCTTATATATGTATTTTCGTAAAAAAAAAATTTGGTATGTTTACTAATATGTTATTTTTTTTTCCTTGTCAATTAGGCGAGAGTGCAGGAAGAGGCTGAGGAGGTGTTGACTCAGATCGTGAGTGAGTAATTTCCTGGTACCCAGGACCTCCTCCGTTTCCATCTGTTCAGCTCCCTTTCGATGCTCCACATCAGCAGGAGAATCCGCAAGATGCTAGTAGTAACCCATCTTATGTAAATGACATAAATTTGGATGATCATGATCCTTACTTTATGTGTAATGTAGGTGAATATGTGTTTCAATAAAATAAAGCTTAATTTTCATTAATTTGTATTTGTTTGTGAATATATGTGCTGTTTTCATTGTATGTGTTGTTGGCAATTGTGGAATTGCAGGTTCTGGGAATAGAAATACAGAATCTACAAAAAAAAAATCTTTCAGAAATCAGCAACATTAGTCGACGACTTTAACTAAAGTCGTCGGCTAAAGTCACACTATAGCCAATGAAATCAACAACATTAGTTGAGTTACATACTATAGCCAACGAGTTGCAAACTATAGCTGACGATATTCAAAGACTATAGTCGACGACACCCTCTCCCAGTCGTCGGCTATAGTTTAGTCTAGATCAATCATATTGACCGGAGGGGAAAGTTTGGCCGACGACTTTGTCATTGACAAAATTCAAAAACTTAAACCGCCGACGCAATATCCATACCAACAACACCCCAATAACATTGAAAGAAGATGGGATGCATACCATCAGGACCCCAGTGACTACCGAATAGGGAGCCATCAACATGTTTCCCGTGTGAGGGGTAACAACAGGTCAAATACCAGTGACTACCGAATTTATCGGGTCTTTCGAGGTACCTACCGAGCTAAATAACACAATGTAATAATCAATAAATACTGACTCAATACCTTCTGGGGACTTCTACCACACCCCCTATGCATCGAACAAACCGATGATATTGTTTTTTCGGTTTCTATTTGTACATCTCTGATGATTGTACTTTGTATTACGGTCGCCATATCACATCCACATATTTTTTTTCCTTGCTAATTCCAATATAGAGCCTCCTCCATCAGTAACTCCTACAACCAAGTCATCAACCTCTGCCTCTCTGGCATATCTGCATTGCCAAACGTGTGACGCTGGTACTCCTCTAATTTTCTTTGGATCTCAACCATCTCCGCTTTCTGACTACCATACTCCGTCTTCGCCCAACCATGGAGGCTAAACCTAGTATGCTGAATCTGCTTAATCATTTGGTACTGGAAGGTCTCAGATTCCAATGTAGGAGCCATTCGCGCGCCAAGCCACAGCCACAACCTCAGTGCTTTTTTTATTCTCCGCGCACATGGCTTCGAATTTAAAGAAGTTTTTACGTCCAGGGAAGTGCGTAAGTCGTGATTCCCTTATAGTAATTAGTATATGGATGTGGTCTAATCCATAGTGGGGAAGATGGACCACCTCCGCTGACAAGAAGCGCTACCTTAATATGTCGTAACCACTGCCCTATCCAAGCAACATTGTGTCTGAGAGTTATGCCACCTAAAAGAAGCATCTATGAACCGTAAATCAACCAACTGACATTGATTCAAACATGTAGCCATATCATCCATCTGCTAGTTTGCTCGATCCTCTCTTCTTGACTGCTCTGTAATGCGGAGAATCTCATTGAGATCCCCGAAAACCACCCATGAGGAAGAACCTTCTTAAGTTGCCAAGTGACATAGGAGATCCCAAGTTTTTTTCCGATTGCACACTGCCAGTTTTCCATATACACCTGTAATCCAAAACCATTCCTCTAAACCGGCCAGAACCCTAACATCAGCGTCGAAAAACTTGTCTCCCCAATCCGGGATGTGATCCCAAAGTTGGCGGTCAATTTCTTTCCAGCAAAGCAACATCAAGCCTCCTCCACCTCGGGAAGTACTCGGCCTCATCTCTCTACCATTAAATCCTAGGGTTCTCTTCCATCGATCCAACCTCTTTCTATTTGCTATTTTGATTTCCATAAGGAACATAATCGCCAATTTTATGGTGACCACCAATGTCTTCACAACGGATTATTTCGCATCTTCCTTTGAGCCACATATAGTCCAAGACAACACCTAGCCTCTATCACTTCCTTAATACTCCTCTTCTTGGTCGCTACCCTCTTCCGATCTCAACCCTGTGATTTTTCTCAACTCTTGGTGGTGTTGTCGTCGCCGTACGTCACTTCCTAATGCCGACTAGGGCTTCCCGAGTATCCCCGGAAACTCAGAGCTAGGTACTTTTTCACTTAATCTTCTTTTAAATTTAGGCAATACAAGGGATTTTTAATTTAGACTTCGAACCATGGCTCGTCAGTGGATAATTCAACACCTTGGCCATAGAGCAACCCCAATTCTCAATGGGCTATTTTTTGTAGGAGATAATGAGCTATAATATAATAACCCAGCTGCTCTCCTAAATAAGGAGTACTGGGATTCGAACTTGGTTCGTCAACGAATAAGTTCAACGCCTTGACCAACAGAGCAACCCCAATGTTCCTATAGCTATATTAAGTTTAGCTTTTAATTAAAAGTTATAACAATATTTAATAATTTTGGAGAGAGAGAATGACTTAAAGTTAGACTTTCTCAACTCCCAACTTTTCAGTTACAAACGTTTGAAATTTTAAAAATGCCTTGGAAAAATTTAAAACGGTGTGTCCCTTATCCTAACTAGATTATAATATATAGAGATTCTAGGATCCCTGATTATTCGAGACATTGATTGTATTGATTGTAAAACCTATTTTTAAAGTCTCCTTATTAATGAATAAAGACAAGTTGATTACAGTTTCAGTAATTATATTCTATTATCCTTCAACACGTTATCAAAAAGCTCTAAGTAGATAGCCGACAATCACCACATTCAACCACCACCAGCAGCCACCACAACCGCCGGGTTAACCTTCTTTAATTATTTTGCGTCTCTATGCTACTATTTGGCATCAAGTCTGATTTGGGTTAGTCAAATATGATGATTCATGAGAAGTAGTTATAAAAATTCATAGAGATCAAATATAATGGATTTGGGTACAAAAGTATTTGTCTATTATGAGAATGTTTTTGCATCAACTACATCCATTGTGGTATATCTTTTCTTAACGATTAAAATCTAAATCTTAGATTGTTAATCAAGTGTATTGAGTTTTGATTACCCATGTATTTTGTTTTGCATAATCAAGGTTATTGTGGACTGCGCTTTGGAACAACTATATAAACTATTCCGCATAATAGTATGGGTAGTACCACTATCTGCTAAACACTCAATCTCGCATTTAGACATCTACAAAAGAATGTAAATCAATTTGTCTTTGAACACAAGACATAGTGAATACTTTAAGTGAATACTTAAAGATTTGTAAGGGATTGTTACCCTTATAGAATGCTTGACATGGAAAACCAAAACAAATGTCCAAACAACATTAAAACAACATCGTTGCTAGCGACATACATCAACGGGTCAAAGGAAATTGGACCGGTCAGAAATTGGTCAAGTGTCAAGTCTAGGATGCCTAGTTTGACAGGTCTAGTTTGACAGGTCGAGAACATTCTTTTGTCGGATTGAGAGTGCACGAGGTCGAATCCAGGGTCCTTAAATTAACATGTTGAGGACCATCTTCGATGGGTTGAAGAAATCAAAGAAAAAATTTTGAAGGGTCGAAAATGTGCCAAAACCATTCTAGGGTGATCAAGTCATTGACAGTTTGAAGGAGGACTTTTGATGGATCAAATCCTGCAAGAACTCAAATTGTCATCTTTTTTTCGTTTTGTTCTATTTTTTGGTGTCATAGTGTCATGGATTATTGTATATCTCGAACTATTCATTTATTATGGAGTAAATTATCATTCTCAACTTTTATCGAACCGAAAATAGAGAAAATTTTATTACTTATGAACGCAATTACATCAAAGATGTCTTATTCCACACCGACTAAAAAAACCCTCAAAACATGACTAAACAAGTCAAAAACTAAACTTAAAAGATTACATAGCACAGAAAATAGCTCAATACATAGACTAATCAAAATCTGGAGACTCAAGGTTCTCCTTATCGTCAGCTACAATGAGATTGATATCATAGTCTTATTCCATCTCATAGTCTCCCCTAACAAAATTAGTCTCTTGTGCCAAGTATTGCTTGTATGTGCCTCTTGTAAATATTCTAGATGTCCTTGCTTGCACAACATTTTTTGTGCATATGTTTAGTACAACCACATTTGAAACATGGATACTTGCCAGATGGAGCAGAGTGTGAAGGATTTCCTTCATGCTTGGAACCGGAAGTTGATTGGTTCTTGTTTGAAGCATTGGGTTGGCCTCTTGGTGGTGCCAAGTCAAATTTTGACCTTGGCCTCTGCCACAACCCCCTCTTCCACCATGTGGAGCACGCCTTCCAAGGTTGTAAGGCTCGAAACGACTATTCTTCTTGTCCTTACATGTCTTTTCTTCAGTGTAGTAATTCTCAGGTGTTTTCTTGGTCCAAACAGGCCATAAAAGTTGTTGAGAATTATCTCATGATGTCTTTCCTTCTGAAAGTTTTTATTCTTCTTTATTTGTACTCAAGCCGGTACTAATGAGCAAGTATACTCATCAAAGATGGGATGATGTTCAACAACTTCTCGATCATATCTTGATCAGTCTTCTCAACCCAATATAAACTAATCTTGGACTGAAATTTTAACATAGTTTGGTTGTATGCATCAACCTTTGGATAATCCAATAACCATATGATTTCCCATCACTCTTTCACTTCTTGAAGTTGTGCATCATGCACGTTGCTGAAGCCTTACTTCAGAAAGTCCCATAAATCTTTGGGATCTATCTTTTTTACTGCTTCATTAGAATTGGATAAATATGACACCAAAAAATATGTGGGCTTGAGCTATAAGGGAAAAGACTAGCAAGCCAATTACAGTCTTAAGGGATGGGAAAGAAGGCAAGCTAGCAATCTTGTGAGAAAGCTCAATCCAAGACATGAAAGCGGAATCACAACTTCTTAGCCTCATTGGATGCTGCAACCCATGCTTCAATCTGGTCAAAGCATTGGCATTGTTAACCAAAGACTGAACCGAACCGAGCTCATTTGGTGGATATATGGTATTGATGAACTCTTTCTGATGAATGTGTTTTCTACATCTGAGATCCGGCGATGATAGTCTTTTCCATTTGAATCAAGGATGTCAATCTCTAGCCTACCCAACACAGTTGTCGTAGTTATCTACAAAGAGACAAAAGAGATAATTAGTAACGATCACTAATTTCAAGTTTAGGGAATAAGAACGTGATCCAATATGTATGGTCATAAAAATCGATGCTCGATAAACTGTGGCTTCATACGACACCCAAAAACCTTGACAATCAAAATCAGACACTTGTATCAACTTTGCTTCTTTTTTTCAATATACCGTGACTCCCACAAGACTGTCACTAGTCAAACTTTGTGATTAAAGAAGTGATAAAATCCTCTTTTCTTAAATCTCAACATATAATTGCACAATATAATTCAAAGCAGTATACAACCTATGATCTAGGGTGTTGTAGAAATTAAGTTTTTCAACCTAATCTCTATAGTGGGATGTGAGAAAATTTTACCTTGATTGGTGTTATACTGGGTATGGGTAACGATGGATGACAAAGAAGTAATAGACGTCTGACTCGAGCTTAATGAAGTCGATTGAGAAATTTTTGAAAATTTGGAGAAGATGTTTCCATGAGGTACTGCGCAGGGTTAAATGTCAGCGACTTTCCGGCGAACATAGGTGATGATCGACGATGATGTCGACGACAGTGGTAGTTGACAGTGATGGAGGATGTAGGTGTTTAGGGTTATGGTTTTGTCTATTCTGTGATAATGGCTATCAATTCAGAGTTGTTGATAATGTGTTGAAGGATAAATTGGATACGCAATAACTGTAGACTGAAACGGTATCTTTATTCATTTATAAATAGCCTTAAATACAGACATTACAATCAATGTTTTCCGAATAGTCAAGGATTGCTGGAATCCATATCTAATCTAATTAGGACAAGATACACCGAAAGATCAGAAAGACACTTTCTTAGAAAAATACAAATAAACACATAAAAAGACATGTATAAATTACATATAATTACTCAAAATTTGATAATATTGATGACTACTGTATAATAAAATGTAAGCATGACTGTATATAAGACCGAGTCTAATGGAATAGGCAATTTTTTCATTGTCAAATTCAAATTTGAATATTTTACTTACAATTGACTATTTTGGTTAAAATCATCTTTAATTGATGTGTCAAAGGTTTTCACACTATTTCGATCTTGGACACTATTACAAGTATCTACTTTTGAATTCATGTTCTTCGGATGTTTTACATGTGCTCTATTTGTTCTTATGCACGTGCACTTGATATGCAAATTCTGATTCATGTAATGATGTCAATTATGAACCAATAATGCTGCAATCCAAAGCAAAAGAAGCAAACAAATCACTATTAAAACTCAACTCATTAAACAAAAAGCCAAACTTGACAGACTTGTCTAGATGAAGATAGCACGTTCAGAGAAAATGAACAAAGAGTAGAAGAGAAAGAAGCGAGTGAAAGAGAGGATTTGAACGAAAGAGAGGATTCAAAGTTTTTCAAGGAAGCTATCAAACTTAACATATTTTTCTAGATAGATTTTCCGTCCACGTGTTTTTGGCATCACGGTTGGAGACCCCAAATAATTTTTTTTTTTGCCCAAGTCTTCCTTTAAACTGATGATCGAATAGGATTTTGGCCATTCTATTGTGAATTTGTCAAAACCTAACTAGACACAATAACGTTAATATTTGGCCCCAAAAAAGTAGCATTCGATTGTTCTAATAGTTATGGCAAAAACATGTGGTTGACATAACAACCAACGTGGATGGAGTACATTTTTTCTCACACCCCCTAGTTAAGGTGTGAGAAAAAATGAGCTGGCACAGCAATTATGGACCTAAACAAAACTCTGAGGCCTTAAAATGAGCTGGCACAGCAATAACAGTAACACAACTGTCCTAGAGATCATGTTGTTGACTCACGTTTTCCATCACATATTTGATCACCCCAACAGGAATTCCTCTCTGTTAACCATCGAAATGCTCGAATTGACCCAATGCAAAGAAACAAGCACCGTTGAACCGAGCAAATCTGACAAAGAACTAGGGAGTAGCCCCAACATCGGCTCTTTGCCAATCTAATCAAGTCTGCCACTGAGGGGGAACTAGAAAAAGCCACAATCAATGATCACACATTCGTCCTCTGCTATAACATAACACCGTACCAAACAATGGAGACACGCCAAACAATGGATGATAGGTTGGAACTCAAGTCATCACGTCAAACGCCATGCACCATCGCTGCCTACTAAAACTAGGCCCACTACCCCCGACCACCACACCATGGCGAGAAGAAACCACATGTTCGGTTGCACTTGCGATGCAATAGAGGTGAGCCGTCTAAGGAACCTCCTCGACACACGTAGACGACAAACTTTGCTCTTTATTTTTCGCGTATGAAGCGCATTCTAGGTTTGTCTCCTTGACTCACATTTATTATTAATATCATTATTATCATTTTTTTTATAGTGTCAGGATATCGCAAAGACTTTCTAGGCCAAGAAGTCAACGTCAATCCCTCGGCACAATTATAGACGTAGATATCTGGCCCATGATACAATTAAAAATAAAAAAAAAAGTAGCATAATTAGCATCTTTTTTTTTAAATGGAGCAAATTTTTATCCACTCGGAACTTGTGATAGGAATACAGAACTTCACCGGATTACCCGGCCCGCTAAAAGAGAAGTCTTATAGTACGCCTATACTAGATAACAACATGATGCATAACAGAACCTAGACTAACAAACCAAGGTAGCATGAGAGGGCTATCAAACTTAGGGTGTACCAGTCTTTAGTTAGCTAAGGGCCCTTTCTACATGGATGTTGAAGCCCCCGGGTCGTCCATCTGCATCATCCATGCCATGGACAACAGCTCATCCTCTAACACTCCTAGTGTATCCCAGTTGATAAATACCAGTCGTTGCCTAGAAATAATGTCCATACTTGGCCTTGGTCCTTTAGCGACCACTTTTCTTCTCTTATGAGCTCCCTCTTGATACATCATCACAGTTTCGCTGCTCTAGTAATCCACAACCTCCTCATATTGGTTGCCTTCACCTTCCCCCAGTTTTGCCTTCATCGGAATGTCATCCTTCGGTATCCACAACCTCTCAATTGCCCACTTTTGACCTTCAGTGTCAACCTTGGCTTTCAACCTAACACAAAGAATGGGGCAACATTGCTGCAAGTGATCATAAGTTCCACAACCCCTGCAGTAGCCCTTCAGCGTCAGATACTCAACTTTGCATTCCAACCAGGTTTTTCCACCCAGCGGAACCCTCAGATGAGTAATCAGAGGGTTCCTCAAATCCACCTCCACAAAGAGTCGGACTTTATTCCACTACTCCAAGCTCAACCTGTCATAATATACATATTTACCCAGTTGATTACCTACGGTTTTCCACCAACCTGTTGTCGGCTTCTCATCATACAAATTACCCCGAGTGATCTCAAGTTTCACCCAAACCCTAGCTTTGGCTGTTAGGACCGACTCAACAGGTGCAGATATGTCGAACTCCTTAACCACAACTGAGTTATCTTTAAAGAACCATGGACCACGATCTATAGCTCTCTGAAAAGCACTTCGATCCTTACAAGTAGCCACAAATCGGTTTCGAGTCTCTTGCCGAATCTTAATCGCACTCGTACCATTAAATCCAATCCACAATGGAAGCATCCAAAACTTGAGGGATTTCGCCTCTTCCTCTAATAGAGAAGTCGAAGAAAAGATCCTCATCACAATAAAATCAAATTCATTGGCCTTCTCTTCTTTGAGATCAAAAGCCAAAGGTGGATTGTGTTTAGAATTTGGAGTCATGTTGAACAAACCCCAAACCAAATTAGCAAGAAAAGAAAAAGCAAAAAAAAAAAGAAACAGATTATATGAATCGATAGGAAGAAAAGAAAAACCAAAAAGAGAAGAAACAGATGGTATGAGCGAGATCGTGAGCACAAACCATAGGACCAAAGGAATAGAATTTGATCGGAGCAAACCTAGTAGGCTGAGTTATGCAGCTAGGGTTGCAAAACGGGAGAAAAGAGAGAAAAGAAACTTTACTCGATAACCATCTTTTTTCTAATTGGCATCTGATCGTGAGGAAGTGAAGTTATCATTCATTTTACAAAGCTAAGTATTTTTTTAAGAAAATAAATATAAAAAAATTATAAAATTTTGGCAAAATAGCATAAATGGTCATTCATCTTTGTCCAAAACGACAGTTTAGTCATTATCGTATGACATATGTCAAAATGGTCACTCTCTCTAACGTTTAATTATCAAATTGGTCACTCCCGTTAATTTTTTAGGGGTAAAAATGTCTTTTTATAATTAAATTATATTTATTTACAAAAATGCCATTACTAAAAGTTTTAAATGGTCATTGATCTTTACCCAAAACGACACTTTGGTCACTATCGTATGACATATGTCAAAATGGTCACTCATCTTCGTTCCCCATCAATCAATTTAGTCACTCTATCTATTTTAGACGTTAAATACTTAATATGTAAGAGGTACAAATGTCTTTTTATCATTTAATTTTATTTAATTTACAATAATGTCATTATTACAAGTTTAAAAAAATTATTAACTCTCTCTCTCTCCACCCCACAATCGCCAGCCGATGGAGATTGAACCCAAGCTTGAGAATAACACGAAGGAGCCGTAAACCTTAAACTCTAAACGATGAGGACCTACAAACCTCTCTCTTCCCTCACCCTCGCCGTCGCCACCCTTAGATTCTCCACAATCGCAGTCACCTCATGGCATCCTATGCTTTCTCGCGGCTAGCCAAATGAGGGAACCCAAGCGTCGCGCCATCTCTCCCCCCAGCGTTGCGCCATCTCTCCCCCGAGCTCGACGTAGCCACGGCCAACTCCTCCCGACCTTCCCGACTTCCGCCTTCGCCTTTATCTCACTCTCGTAGGCTTCTCACTCTGCCTCGGAGCATGTGGCTTGAGGTGCTAACAAGCCTGGTCGAGGTAGAGATCGATCTATCGGCAATGGATTTCGGTTGTAGTGGTACTACAAATGTCGATCAACGAGCCGTCGCTGGTGGTGGCGAGCCTCGGGGAGGAGAGATAGAAAGGATAATTTTTTATATTTTTTAGATTTTTAGATTATTTTTTGTCAAATGAGGATAAAAAGAAAAAATTACCCCTGAACATAAATGAAATATTCTATTTTTAACGGACGTTTGAGCTCGAATGACCAATTTGAAAATGAAACCTTAGCGGGAGTGACCATTTTGACATATGTCATACGATAGTGACTAAAGTGTCGTTTTGGACAAAAATTAATGACTATTCATGCAATTTTGCCTAAAATTTTACTTCCATTCTCTTATCTGGTGACTCGAACTCAGAACTGAATGGCCCACTCATGGAGCCAAGTTAAATACGAAGAGAGCAGCCTTTTGACATGAATTTGATACGAAGCTCGGATCTCCCATCGGTGCAAAAATAAGCCGATCCGATTCTGCTATTTCAAGTCGTTCAAAACCTTTCTTCTTCTCAGCTACTCACCCAACTCAATCCAACAACAAGGAAGAAAATGGTTGCTGCGGTCTGCAGATCAGCTCTGATGGCTGCTGGCTCAAGATGTATATCAGCTCGCTCCAGAATCCTCACTCAGAGCTCGCTCAATGCACTAAACTCCATAGCCGTCATCCCTAGCGCTACAAGGTACTCTCCAATTCGTGTACAAATCAAACTTATTAACATGAACGAAATTTGAAGATGTTTGTCGTTTGAATTTGTACAGGTTCGTTTCGGTTTTGGGAACTTCGGAATCAATGATGCCACTTCACAGCGCCATTGCTTCTGCTCGACTCACTTCCAACATCGCCTTGGATTCCACCTGCTGGAGTTGTCTTTCTCAGAGTAATCCACTATCTTCAACTCGTGTTTGTGTTAGTTTCTTCTGGCCTGTGATAATTGTAGTAGCTATGGATCCGGTACTCGTAACTAAAATTGTTTTTGGGGTTAGAGTTCAGTCTGTTTATCTATCTCATCTTTCTGAAATTGATGTGTATGTTCCTGAGTCATCTGTTTTACATTGATCTTGCATCACAATCGAGACAAGACCCGCTTGCTATGTGGAGGCAATCAGTACATCTTGATTAATGCTTACATGACTTTCAGTTTTCATGTTCCTTGCAACTATAGTAGGTGTGGTATATCTTTTCTTTTCATTCATGATTTGGCGTATTATATTACTGCATATGGATATTGAAGGAAAACTTGCATGGCTGTTTGGGTGAAGCAGGGAGGAAGGGAAAGAATATAAGATCGAGCCTATTTTTTATCGAGTGACAGCATCGTCCACTTTTGTCTATTTTCCTTGGGTTCTGGCTCATTTACAAAATGGTAACCTCAGCTTGTGGAAGGCTGGAAGCTGTGAAAACCTAATCCTCTATCTACACTAGGATAGATGCATAAAAAACAAAATCAAGCAGGACATTTTCAAGTTTTGCCTTACATGGTATTCTAAGGCATTTTTTTTTCTTTGGTCTTACTGGATTGATTTTTACTGAATTCATAGATGTCAGACTTGACATATTAAACCAAGTGATTTCCTGCTACTATTTCTTTTCTTTTCTTTCTCTCAAACTAAACAGTTTCTTATTTATATGGTGTAGTGGTAGACTCTGGATACCGGTTGTTTCAAGTTCTATAGTCCATAGGCTTTGTATAGTGGCTCTGGCACTTTTGTTCCTTCATTACTGCCGTCTGATTTCAACCCTTAATGTGCAAGTTTTACTTGATGTTTCTGAAAACTGAGCACTTAAATTGAAAATATTATACTTGCATATACACTGTAACCTTATCACATAGAAGTCTTAAGCTCGACCATTTGAGATCTCTTTTGTTTCTCAAAACACAACTGTGTACATTTTGTGTGCTTCAGTGTACCTTTGAAGCTACCTTGAATTGACATAGCATTCAATCTAGTTCACATGAAAATTGATAATCTCTCGAGTATTTACAACCTTTTGTGCCCACTTTTTGTCGTTATTTTTGAAATCTAAAACATGGTGACTGGATAAGTTGCTGCACTGATGGAGTTATAGTGTTCTGTGACGAGTAGCACATAAGATGGTCATCCCTTGTTTAGTGCATTGTATATCGCTTACGTTTTCTTTCTGCAATGGATTTCTATTTCTGACTCATCTTTTCTAAATCTGACATAGGTCTTGCTTTACCATCATGACATGGCTCACCAACTATGTGAGGCAATAATGGCAGGCGTGTCTTCAGCTGAGTAACTTTTTGCAAGGAAATAGAAACGTTCATATCTTGAATATGTTTGGATTGCTGATTGTTTAGTTGAATTTCTGTTGTTCTTTTGGAGGGTTTGTTCTCCCATTTGGATCTCAAAGTACATGTTGATTGATCCCTAGAACATGCAACATGAGTTCCAATGCACTATGTTGATTAATCTCAAAGTACCCGTTGATATTTTAATTAGCAAGTCTCAGAGTACATGTTTATTATGTGGATACTATTGATGACATATAAAGGACATGTTTTTTTTTTTCTTTTCAAAAGTTAATAAAAGGATCAAGGATAAACCCTTAATCAGACTGAACTGAACTGAACTGTCGTTTTAAGGTTCATGAGCCAGTTGAGCTTATCTCCTATCCAAACATGCCCCATATATGTTTAACCAGATGTAAAGAAGCTACATCTTGCAAAACACTGTCAGTGTGAAGCAAGTACACAACTAGCATTATAATTAATTCGTCTTCAAGAGACTCCGGCGTGTATAATTAAGTACGTAGTTTCTTCTCCAACAAAAAAATTGCATACGTAGATAGAATTTGAAAGAGGGATTGGGATTCACAATTTCACATGCCATATGTATGTGGTCAAATGAACATAATAAAAACTACAATTAGCACAATTTTTTGGGTGTCTAACAGACGCATCACAGTGTATCAGTCAGACATATCACAGTCTCAGCTGTTTTAGGTTTAGAATAACAGTGCACTAAGAACAAATAAAAAAGAGTTTGCATAAACAAATTTGACAATGTATGTCTAGTTTCAGATTAAGAAGTACGCTTGATCGTTAGCGGATACTGTTTGATCTCTTAAACTTGTTTCATCTCTTTGAACGGTGAGGCTACTTTCGTCTCTTATCATGTGTTAATATATAGTATATCTTACAGATGATGATCCATAGGTGAGTTGTAAACTAGTGATCATTGAGTCACCTATTGGAATCTGTCCGAAATCGACGTCCGATCCCAATCCCAAAAAACAAAAATTGAATCTGACAGTGGCGGTTAACAAAATTACGTGCAGTAAAAATTAGGGATAAGAAACAAAAAAGAATTGAAAGTTTTGGGACATTTTCTTAATTATCCTCCCGCCCAGCCCAGCATACACACCTATGGCGACTACTATCACGACGAGGAGTCTGATGACCACCGCCCGAAGCCCTTCTCCGCCGTTGCCACGTGGCCTTGTGAAGAGGGTTCGTTGCAGTAGTTGCTCGTTCTCGGCGACTCAGAAGAAAACTGTGACGGAGATCGAGAGCTCAGGCCTCATCGCATGTCTTCGCGCCGATAGGTGATTAAGCAACTCCAAAACTATGTTCGTTTTTAAACATTGAAGCTGAACTGAACCAACTGTTGTCTCTCTCTTTCCCTTGTGTTGTGCACAGTGCTGAGCTGGCATTTGAAGCTGCTTGTGCCGCTCTTCAAGGTGGCATTTCAGTTGTGAGTTTTTTCTTTCATCATATGCTTTTGAAATCTTTGTTCGGAATTCGTATGATTGGAAGAAATGCTTAGAATTTTTTTACTTTTGAGACCATATTTTGGTACATGCATGATTGCATTGATTGATGTACATGTACACACTGTCTTAATTAGTATATTTTCATTTTGGAGATGGATTTCTAATATCGATATGTGTTTATAATATGCAGCTTGAGATTGTGATGTCGACTCCAGGTGTGTTTGAGGTTGTTGCAAGTTAGTTAATTATTTCCTGTTTTGGTGATATATGTTTTTACTTTATTTTTAAGTCTTGTTCTGACTTTTTCCTACTTCAGATTCTCCAACAGTTGGTACATGATCATCCTACAAGAGTCCTAGGGGTAAGTTTTTTTTTTTTTTTTGATATTTTAATCATATATGCATTATATTTTTTTACCCTGATTACATATCTGGCTGTTTTACACAAAAGAGCGTCGCAAAGTTTATGTAATTAGATACAGTTTTGTGTCTGAATGTGTTTTTGAACAACTAGTGGTTCATGTGGAAGAATCACCCATGCTCATTTCTTGGATATGATGTGAAATGGGGCTTCCTTAACATCAACATTCTTTGATGAATCAAGATTTTGCAGACACCTCAAGTGCTCTTTCCAAATCTTATAATATACATTATGTCTGGTAAAATCTTATTACTTGCATACTGTACATGACTATCCTAAAATACATCCTGTTTAAATATGTTTCTGATTGGTATCGGTACTAATTTATTGAGAAAGTGATAAGTAAAGCTTCTATCTATCAAAGCTGTTACAATTAGTTTCTCTGAACCTGCCAAGTTTCCTGCAGGTAGGGACAGTACTAAACATTGAGGATGCACGAAAGGCAGCGATAGCTGGAGCCAAGTTTTTCATGAGTCCTGCTATAGTGAAGGCAAGCAATTATAAATTTCGTCAAGTTTTATTTAGTTGTACTTATTTCTCTCTCCTTATTCTACTATTTATGTCTAGGCTACATGGAACTTAATTTTTGAATTTTTTAGCCTTGCAAACTACTGTTGTAGAACTATAGAAAGCCTTGCTTTATGGTCGTGTAGATATTTCTTTTCTAGTTAGTTTTTGGGTGAGGAAAGGTAACCTTAATCAGATGGATAGGAGCCTCCTACAATGTGGATCTACCTGCCTCCTTTAGTTTTATTTTGTATAGTACAGGGTTCATTTCTATAAGTGAGATTCATATGTATAAGGGGGATTGCAAAGCTTAGATTTGGGTAAAAGGATATTTCTAACTATAAGATGGCGACTGTCCATCTTAATCTCTTAGGATACGTCTCAAATTTTGTCAACTCGTGAACCAGGATATTCTGGATGATTTTCAGAGAGGTGAAGTTTTGTACATACCTGGAGTTATGACTCCAACAGAGGTGAATGTATTTCTTAATTTTAAACATCTTATTAACATCTGCTCGGCTTGAATGGTTTATCTCTTCATCCATATACATGTCATTGTAATAGAAAGTGGGAATATTTTAAAAGAGTATAAGCATTTTACTTTCTATATTGTTACTTTTTATTTTTGTTGTCATTTCAGATTTTGTCTGCATATGTTGCTGGTGCAAAAATTGTCAAGGTGAGTCCTCTTTTCTTTCAGAGAGAAAGTTGCATCTAGATAGACATTCATAAATCTTCAGTTTAAGTTTTTACTTCTATTCTTGTGAAAGATATGTCATCATCATCTGGATCGACCCTCATCTACATTCAATCATTCATAGTATTTTAGGCCTATGAAACATGAGAATGGCATGACAGTTTATGCTTATCAAGCAGTTTGTTGTTTACGAATCCTATTCAAGTATAAGACTACAGATAGCATATCTTTCAGAATCTAAAACTGATTTGAGACAAATGAAATATAATTAGGAAACAGATACCAACAGTAGGGTTTTAGGAATCACTCCAAGATATAATTCTGGCCTCAAACCGGTCTTTGGCATCACACCAAAGGCACCTTTGAATCCTTCCTTAAGGAGCAGAAAAAATGAAAGAATTTGTTTTTACTGTTCACTTTTACCAAGCTAAAAAATTCACCCTTTTATAGTCATTACATTGATCATTGATGATCCTCAAACTAGGACTTCTGGAAGACATAACTGATGACACTTAATACAATGAATATTAAGTTGAAACACAATCAAACGACATATCATAACATTGCCTAACTGAAATGCATTTATCCAAAACTAAGGACAAACTTGTAATGGCTGGATGTCTGACTTGGTTCCGCATAAAATTGCTTGTTGATATTGAAGGGAGACTTAATTGGACACAACATTTAAAAGAATAGGCTTAGCCTTTTTATTTCTATCATTTTCCCTGGACAAACAGTTTTATCAGTTCTCATGACATGAAAACAGTTTTATAAAAGCATGCACTTCCCTCTGTGCTCCTGCAAAAAAGCCCTTTAAACCTAGTCTGTGTTTTGGAACCCAAAACTCTCATTAGAATATCATTCTGTTACTAAATAGTTTAACAACACTACAGGAATAACAAATGATTTTGTAAATTTTTTTATTCACGTACATGACTTGCAGATCTTAAATGTTTTATTTTGTATACCAGGTTTATCCTGTTTCTGCATTAGGCGGCATACACTATATTTCAGCCATCAAGAAACCTTTTCCTCACATCTCAGTGGTTGCTTCTCAAGGCATAAGAATTGGTTAGTTAAACTAGCTCTCTTGGTTCCCTTTATGTTCAAGCTCTGCTATTATTGTGCCGGTACTGGGAAAGTATATGGTTTGATAGTAAGGAAAAACAATATACTATAAATAAGGGTAATTTGTTCTTCCTTAAGCTTTAAAGATGGAATTTTGAAACAAAAAAGATGCAGAAGTCAAAGAAAGATTTGACAATTGCTGGTCAGGAATTAAATTATCCTGTCAATATCTAGTTTCTGAATGCCTGATACATGGGTAATTGGTCCTAAAGGAGTAAACATTTTATTGGTTTGTAACTTTGTATCATAACAAGTAAAGAATTTTCTCCTAGTCACAAAGTAAACATCCAGAGTATATGGGGTACAAATATCTGCATTAGTGAGAAACAAAGGAAACCTGCAGATCTATACACATTTACCTTTCCTCTTATTTCACCTTCTTGTTTCATAGTTTGGTTCAAGTTTTTAAATGATTTATTGGCTTTAAGGATTCACCTGACTAATTCGTTAGATGCTTTTTGTTCTGATTCACACAGATTCAGCTGGGGACTATATTGCAAAGGGAGCATCTTCAGTTGTTTTATCAGATGCCATATTTGATAAGGAAGCAATGAGTCAAAAGGATTTCAATAGAATACGTCAACTTGCAAACATGGCAGCTTTGCAGTGTAGTGAAGCTGTAGATCGGTAAGACACTGTATTTTGTTTTCTCATGATTTTGTTTGCTGTATACTGGATGCCAATTTGTAATGCTGTTCCTCCTATCTTTCTGCTGGTGTGAATGGGTTAATGAAATTGCTCTAGTATCTTTGTTCTGGCATAATTTCTTTTAGTGGACCACTATTTTTGCATAGCCATTTTGGTCTAGGAGAATCTAGGCTCGAATAAATTTGTTCTGGGGTAATTCCTTTTGGAAGACCACTATTCTTGCATAGCCATTGAAAAAAGGAAAATCTAGACTCGGATGTTCAAGGTGTTTAAATTGGTGGATGGGTCCTAGGCTTGGAGATATTGTTCTTATAAAACATGTTGTCCAAGGGCTTTTTAGTACAAGTGGACAATGAAGAGGTGGTTACTCCTTGCAAATGCACTGCTTTGGCTGTTATTTGAGTGCAGAGTACGTTGGGAACTAGTTTTAAAGGACTACTTGTCTGTCCATAATGGTGCATTATCATTTATAGATGCATTTCATTTTCTCGAATTCATTACTTACTTTTACATATCTCCCCTGATCCTTCGACTACAGTAAAAACGTTTAAAATGTGTGGCTTTTGTGATATTGGTCAGCTGTAAAATAGCCAATAGTCTATATATTCCTGTGCTTCTGTGTTCATTTATTGACCCACTAACTGATTTTACTGTCACACAGGAAAAGAAAACCTCACTAGATAATTTGAAGTCGGTGTATCAATGGCGTTCCTGCCAACGTACACTTGAAACCTTTTCAAGTTTGGATTGGCAGCCACATTTTTCTTTCAACTTTTCTGATATCAATGGCCCCAGTGTTTCGGTATGTCTTGCAGCAGGGCGCTGATGGATGGATACTTTCTGCGAGGGGAGAGATAGACCAGGCTAAAGAAGTTTTTCAATCTGATGATTAGCAAGGGCTCCACGGTGGATGTGTATTGTAGGAGTATATTGATATATGGACACCGACTGTAAGCACAACATATCGATGAGGCTCTGATGAATAGTTTTAACAAACTGGGGAAAATACATGATGTTGAAAAGTTCTCTCGGATGCAAGCTTGTGGCCAACTTCCAGATTATCAAACTTATGCCATTTAGTAACCTGTGCAAAAACCAACAATTGCAATGGCAAGCTAGAAGTTGCAATACTTTTAAATTTGAATCTTTTTGGCTTAAGCATCATGAATTCCCTGATATTCTTTGAAAAAAAAAAAGTACAGCACATAATTTCACTGGAAACTCAGCTCAACAATTTTACTCTCTTCTCAACTGTGTGAGATTTCTTCTAAAGAATTGGAGTTATAAGAACTATTATGGCCACTACCCCTCAACCAAAAAAGATCTTACCAATTATTTGCAAGCTGTTCAAAATCAAATTGTTATTTCATCTAATCCTACTATTTTTTCTCACGAAGCTGCCTTAATTAGGAAACTTGATGATCGTACTATCCGTGGATGAGGAGCTCTACTGGAAACACCGAGCTCATGACAACTGGCTTAAATTTGGAGATAAAAACACGTTGATTAGAAGAAAAAGAAAGCAAATTCTGAAAATTAAAGATGATACAGGACTTTGGATCTCTGATCTCAACCAAATATCTACTGTCTTTCAAACTGCTTTTATACGAAGATTTACACCAGTTAACTTTCCTAATTTCCTAACAATACAAGCTATGATTAAATTTACTGAAGTTATCCCTAATATTATTACTACTGCAGATCGATAATGAAAGATTGCTGAAATCTATTGCAGAGGAAGAGGTCTTCCAAGCTGTCAATCAAATAGGTGCTCTTAAAGCACCCGGACCTGATGGTATGCATGCATACTTTATCAAAAGCATTGGTCAGTTTTCAAACCCTTTATTATGAACGTAGTTCAGGATTTCTTTCATAATAACCTTAATATTGACCTCTTAAATTTGACTGATATAATTTTAATACCTAAATTTGATAATGCTGATATAGTTGTTCACTTTACACCCATTAGTCAGTTATAAGATTATTTCAAAAATCATAGTAAACAGGTTAATACCACTCTTACAGAAATATATCCCTAAACCAAGGAGCTTTTGTACCTGATAGGTCTATTTTTGACAACATTCCAAGTGTTCATGAGCTTTTTTCTTCTTTTCATAGAACCAAAAATAAAAAGGGAGCTATATATGGCTATTAAATTAGACTTAGAAAAAACTTTTGATCTTCTAAATTGGGATTTCATCAAAATTTGTCTGCAAAGATTTGGCTTAAAAGACTTGGATTAATCTGGTTATGCACTGCATCTCGTCTGTAACTTAGTCTTTGATTATAAATGGCCAAAACCTGGCCGAGGACTACGTCCCTTTATCTCCTTATATCTTTATACGTACCCCCTCTTAAGACATCTAAATAATACTGCCTTTTAAATTCAAAGAAAAATCACATTGGCCTACTTACGTCCCCACGAGGTGTCAAATTAGTTTCTTAATGTTCGCTGATGATTGTCTTATCTTTGCAAAAGCTACAAACTGCAGCAACAAATAAAATTCTAAATATCCTTACTGATTTCTCCAATGCCTCTGGTGTATTTTTCTGACAATATCTCTAATTCAACCATATTACATCTTTCTAATAAACTGAATATTCAACATAAAACAACAACTGGGAAATATTTAGGTATACACAATGTCATTTTCTGGAAAGACCCTATCAATAACAAAGAAATCATTCTGAAAGCACAAAAGAAGTTAGCTGGTTGGAAAGCATCCTCACTTTCTCGTGGTGGAAGGTTGACCTTGCTTAAGACTAGTTTTTCTTTCTGGAATCCCAAATTATATACTGTCATGTTTTAAATGTCCTAAGAAAGTGCAGAGATTATCAGATAAAGAAAGCAGAAATTTCTTTTGGGGTAATAGCAATAATCCCCCCTGTCATTGCCTGGGAACAAATTAATAAACCACTAGCTAAAGGTGGATTAGGCATTAGATCCTCTGACGATTTTAACAAAGCTGCCTTAGCCAAATTAGGCTGGAAGATTATCACTCAACCCTCTAATCTTTGGGTTCAAATAGTTACTGCACAATTTCTTACAAAAAATGATTTCTTTTCAGCCAAAAAAACAGCTTCAAATTCTCTTGCTTGGAAAGGCATTTTAGATAGTCGAGATATACTTCAAAAGGGTTTGCATTGGATAATAGGAGATGGAAATTCTGTAAACTTCTGGTTTTCTAATTGGGTTACCCCTGTTCCACTTTATAATTTTATTGATACTAATATGTCTAACTACAATCCTAATGATATAGTTTCTGATTTCTTCATCAATCATTCTTGGAATGTTAATAAGTTGAATTTTTATCTTCCTGGAGATGTTATCAACAAAATCCTAGCTATTCCTCTTCCTTACTTTGATAGAAAAGATGAATTCATATGGAGTGACACATCTTCTGGACATTTCCATCAAATCAGCTTCTCATATTCAATATAAGGATGCACCAACTCATTCAAAATCTGCCCTTATAGCAAAGGTCTGGAAATTTAATATCCCTCTGAAAATTAAAATCTTTGGTTGGCAACTCCTAAGATCAAGTCTAAGAACAAAAGATAATATATTTTCTGCAGTAATTTTTTTTTTTTTTTGCCAAACTGATATATCTGGAAAACATTGATCACATTTTCATGAATTGTCCTAAAGCTCAAAATGTTTGGAAGTTGGAAGAATATAAAGCCTGATCTCTTTAGAAATTGGCTGGAGCATATGTTTCAATCTAAAAGTCCTTCTATTCCTATAACAATTATACTTCTTATAACTTGTGGCATAGTAGGAACTTACTTATTTTCCAGAACAAGGATAAGAATCATTTCAGATCATTTTATCTGCAGCCAACATGGAAAAACAATATACTGAAGCTGACAGGTAAAATCCCTTGGTTTCAAAACCTACTGTTCATATTAAATGGCTTCCTCCATCTCGTTCTACTATTAGAATCAATTTTGATGGTTCTGTCAAATCTAAAGAGTTAGCAGCAAGTGGTTTCATTACCAGAAATGCCATGGGAACTCCCATTCTCGCATCTACTGAAAAATTAACTAACTTTGATGTTTTAACAACTGAAGCTCTGGCTATAAGAGCAGGTCTACACGCAGCAGCAATACATCGTTTTTCTCATGTGGAAGTGGAAAGTCCCTTGGCATGATTATAGAGCATAATATTCATAACAATACAGATAGATTGATATAGAACAGTGAGAACACAACGTTATTTGAGCCTAGTTTGTTTGTTTGGATGTCTTACATCAGGACTCTAGGACAGAGCACACTAATCTCTTCCTTGTTATGACATGAGAAAATCCACCTAAGTATACTGGATTCCAGTATAAAGCGAGTTTCCGAGGAGGAAGAAGCACCAAAACACACAGCTACAACTCTCTGCCAAGACCCGAATCAAAGCAGCCCAAACACATACTTCACCCCTGAAAAAAAGTCCCATGAAACAAGAAAAAATCAGTCTTAAGCTAATAGACTCCATAATACACAAAATGTACACTTATTTTTTGTCAGGCAGCAATTCAATTACGTACCTACATGCCAAAGAAAGCCTCCTATCACATGGCCTCCATTCAAGTACGTGGACATCTTTCTGCTTATTTGCTTAAAATACATGGCTCCTTTCTGCTGAAGTAAAGATCACATTTGCAGGTATAAGTATCAATCGAGAAAATGAAAATCCAACAAAACAGTCCAGCAAAATTACTCTTGAAAACAGTAAATAGTTGATTCTCCAACCTGGATCCTCATAGTAACTTGATGTTGATTTGGGGCAGATACCAATGCAATGACATGTTTATGAGTGCCAGCTGAAGTTTTGCAGATCAACTTCTGGTGACAAGATTACCTACAAATCGATAGAGCACACAGATATTTATCAAGTTTTTCTAATATTCTCATCTAATCACAAGTATTGATCTCCGAATATAAATGTTCATGCAATTATTAATTCACACTAGCAAGAACTTAAAGAACAAGAGGTTCTCTCTCAACTCTCAAGTACTTTTGTTATATGCCACATGTCTTCTTTTCTATTGCTAACCACAGCAGCAGTACAACCATTGCAATATGGGATGAAGATGATTTATGCTGATCTGGAACAATGACTTGTAATTGAAAGATCATGTCTGCATTAAAAAAGGCAGGCACAGAATGCCACTTTAAGAGACACTGCAACAGTAATCAAGCTATAGACAAATGCCTGAATGAACATGACTGCCAAATGGCCATTACAAACTAAACCCCATAAGTATTTTTCAAAGAAACTAAACTCTATTAAAATTATGAAAGTGTGATTGATCTCAAAAGCTAAAAAGAAAAAGCAACATACGTGGTAAGGATTGAAAAGTGGTGATGGAGTGGTTGAAGGACCGAACCTTTGCTCATCTCGTTTTGTTGATACTGTTGTGGGAAGTTCATGGACTGGATTTGCTACTCACTGAAGTTGCTGATGATCCGACTGAATATGGAACGGCGCTGGGTGTCATTCCCTAAACACAAAGTCTGCGCATAGAATTGATCAATGCCATATTATTTTTCATCGATTCCCTCAATCAGCATTGAATATGTCTGTGGATGAAGCTGGCAACCCATCTGCTCCATGATGGTTATCAGCTCTGAACATCTATCGACAATACCCCTCTTAAGTAAACCATCGTGGAGAACTTTCCAAGCTACTTCATCAAAGTTATACCCACAACGAAGCAAACTACAGAAAACGGATTTTGCCTTCTCAATATTCTCTTCATCAAATAATCCACATACAAGCAGCTTGGAGGACTCCAATGTTGGTAAACAACCGTCCTCAATCATCGTATCCAACAGATTTGCTGCCTCTCCATACATTTGCAACTGACAGCAACACATAATAAGGGCATTATAAATATCCTGTCCAGGAGAAATACCCCTACCTCTCATATGAATATAGAGCCTCTGGGCTACTTCCAAGCGTCCCTCTTTGCAAAGACCTATAATAAGCTTTTCATATGTGTTTCGATTGGGTGCACACCCATGTTCAACCATTTTTTTAAAGAATTCCAAAGCAATTTCAAAATCCATTGTCTTCCACACATCAGCAATATCAATAAAGTTTGAGACCAAATCCAATCCCGCAACATTATTGCTTGTCTTTGTATGTGACAGATGTTTGATCAGAAAAGAATATGTATAATGTGAAGGTTCACAGAGAGCATCAAACATGCGTTTAAGAACACCAAATGCAGAATCTAGTAGTCCCAAACACCCATATGTATTAATTAACAACGTGTAAGTCAGTGAATCTGCTCTAATTCCTTTTTCACTCATCTTCATCATCAAATCTTCTGCCTCTTCTATATTTCCTATGCTGCAATACGCATGAATAAACGAAGTGTAAATAAATAGATCCGGTTGACTACCAGAACAAACCATCTGGTTGAAAAGTCTATGAGCATGATCGAAATCCCCTTCTTTCAGAAGATATTTAATTAAAATGGAATAAGTATGTGGTGTCTGCATGAGACCTGTACTTATCATCTTCTCCACCAGTATAATTGCATCCTGCAGTTTTCCTTCTTTGCACAACCCATCTATCAAAGTATTGTAAGTGAACATGTTTGGCAAACAACCCTCTCTAAGCATCCTATCCAACAAAGAATGTGCCTCATTTATATTCCCAACTTTGCAGTAACCATTGATCAAAGTAGTAAATGACACTTCATTAGACTTTATACCTTTCTCCTTCAGAGATTCAAACAGAGCACGAGCTTCTTCTAATCTCCCTTTCTTACAAAGACTGTCTATAAGAACACTATAGGTCCACTGGTCAGGAAACAAACCACTGTCTTTCATAATATCAAGTAACCTAAAAGCACAATCCAAATTACCTGCTCTACATTGGCCATGTATTAGTGAGTTATAGGTAACCAGATTAGGTGAGAGCTTCAGATCGAGCATCGTGGTGAGCAATGCCATTGCCTGGTTTAAATCTTTCCTTTTACAAAACCCAAAAATCAATTCATTGTATGTCCGAGCATTTGGACAACATTTATTCAATTCCATCAAAGCCTTAATGTCGAGTGCAGCCTCAACTTTTCCCTGCTTGCAATACCCATCAACCAATACATTGTATGTGACAACAGTAGGAACCAATCGTTTCTCCAACATTTTGTTTAACAACTCTTTAGCCTCATCTAACTTATTCTCCTTACACATAGTATCAATGAGCACGGTATAGGTATGAACATTCGGTTCACAACCCTTTTCTGTCATCTCTTTAAACAACTTGAATGCTTCTAATTTCTTCCCCAATCTACATAATGCAGAAATAAGAACGGTATACGTGCGGACAGTGGGATGACAATCATCCTCCCCCATTCCTAAGTACAATTTGAAAGCCTCGTCAATCTGATCGGCCTCACAAAACCCATGTATTAGAGTAGTATAGGAAACCTCATTCCTCCTACAACCCTTCTGCGGCATTACCTTAAACACTTTATACCCACTATCCACATTATTGTTTCTACAATGCCCCAATATCAAAGAAGTATAGCTAAATGTATCTGGCCGCAAACCGACCTGCTCTATCTTACTGAAATACAACTCCGCCTCACCCACATTGCCCAATTTACAATACGCATTGACCATAGTGTTAAAAGTATGCAAATTCGGAGAAACCTTATCCTCCAACATCTCCAAATACACGGTTTTCATATCACCAAATAGCGAAAACTTGGACAAAGTCATAAGTAGGAAGTTATAGGACCTGAGAGTGAGCTTGAAATCGCCGCCGCGGTGGTGGCGCAAGCAGCGACGCACGAAAAGGGCGTCGGAGGCGGAAGACGCAGCCTTGATCATCGAAATACGGATCTTTTCGGCCACGGCGGCGGGGTGGAAGGCATTAGAGGGTAGCAAAATGTTGAGGAGATTTGAGTAGCAGTGGACTGTGAGGGTGTAATTAGGTTGGAGAGAGATCCAATTGAAGAAGGCGAGCGCTGTTTGGGGTTGGAGATTGGGCAAGAGAGATGAGACGTGGGATGGAGATATGGATGGGATTAAGGGTTTGAGACGAGGGTGTCTTTGCCAATTGGGTTTCGAGAGGATTGCCGAGAGCTCGTCGACAACGGGGTCTGCGGCGGCGGCGGCGGCGGAGAAGCGTTTGGAATTGGAGACAAACATGAATGGTTTTCTGGTGATCATTTTTTTTAAGTGTAGAGAGAGAGAGAGAGAGAGAGAGAGAGAGAGAGAGAGGTTGAATAGTTAGTGTGTAGAGGCCTCAAGGTACAGGCGTAGCCGAGGTCTTCTTCACTCTCTGCTCCCTATATGTGACGACTCTACTGTGTTGCAACTTGCAACTCTTTTTTTTTTGATCGAATGCAACTTGCCACTCTGTTTTACCTTTTTCTTCTTCTTTTTTTATAAAGGTGAAACACAAAATTCATCCATTGTATTGTATTGTATCGAGAAAGAAGTGAACAATGTCATATATAATCAAAGAATGCAAAATCGAAATTATCGGCGATATTTTGCCGATATTTCGGTTTTTTGAACTTATCTGAAAAATCTGTGAATATATCTCTAAATTTTTCGATATTTCCGATATATCCCCGATATTTCTGATATTTTCTGATATTTTCCGAAATTTTCGAAATTTCCGTAAACTTTTCACATTTAACATTTAGTTTGGTAAATGTCCAATCTTCATATGCTCAATGTCCAATCCACCATTCACGTGACATGTCCAATACATGCAGAATTACATGGGAGAACAATCATTTAATGATTATTCTTCACAATACACACATGATTATGCACATGGAGATGGAGAAAAAATAGTGTGAATTTCGAACCTCATAGGTCCCCTACGTGGTTTTGAAGTATTTATATATTTGATTTTGTGATGTGTGATGTGTAACATATTGTACAAAATGCGTGACAGCCTAGCCTCCTATAAGTTTTAGCCATCAAAAAATAAAAATAGAACTAATAAATTATATTTTAATAATTATTAGCACTTAACACATACTAATTCATATAGTAATTTAGCAAATTCATGTCTTAATGTCAGATCAATATTTTCTTTTCACATAAGGTAGATAATTGATCATGTTACAACCTCCAAAAGTTTCATTACAAATTTCCATGTAATTTTATTAGTTTCCGTCATTTCTGTCAGAATTTTCACTGGATCGATATTTCATCGATATTTCCGCCGAAATATTCAAATTTTGGAACGTCGATATATCCTCGATATCCGATATTTTACTCCTTGTATATAATAGCAAAGCGCGCACACGAGAGAAAATACAACGGTTAAACTAATCTAGATATTAGGTCATGAATAATTTATGTGAAATTAGAACACAAAAATAATCAAGACATGTCAGGCGACGAAAGATAAACACACATAAATATATAAATATATCAAGGTAATGTTCGTCTGAAAATGAACTCTTAAGATACAACAAGAATCAATATGTCCTTACCAAGCTCCCGGATCCCAAGTCAAAATCAGGTTTAGAACCAAAAACACGTATCCTAACGACCCAGCTTTGGTCAAACAGAATTGCCCCAAATAAGAAACTAGAGTCCAAGCCTTGGCTGAAAGATTGACTCAACCCTAGTAGGGGAGTCCGAAGCCGCTCCTTGCATCTTTGCAAAATCGTGATTCCAACCAACAGAGTTCAAATGACGCTAGCCTGATAACAACCGGATTCTGGAACAAGCAAATAACCCAATTGCACAACCACGCCATCAATCAGCCCCACACGTCTTGAAGACCAAGGCCTGTTGACAAACCAAGCTGCCATCCTCGGACCAATGACGCCTTGGTCATGCAACAAAGTCAATGACCAAGCGAACGCACAATGCTCGGGACTACATTGCAAAACTCATCCCTTAACAAGATCCCTCCCTTCTCTCATCATTAGCCTAGCCCTCGCTGGACAGAAACCTGAACAAACGTCAACTCTCTGGTGGAGGAGACCCCCGTCGAACATCTTGCACCATCTTGGAGCAATAGTGCTTCACTCAGAAGCAAAACCCAAAAACCGAAAAGACGAAGATCGGGATGCCATGTAGGAAGACAAAAATCAGAGATGAGTGCCGACCAGATTGTATCGATATCGAGCAACAATTGCAACCTCCATTCAATAATTCTAAATTTTATGATTAGTTTATTTTATGTACTCTATATATACTCTATTTTACCAATTTCTATTTTTACCTATAATCGTTCATATATGAACTTTTCTGACATTTTGGTAAGGATCTTGTTTGCAAATTATGTGTGTGGTTACATGTACTTGAATTTTGCTAGTTGATAAAAAAACCTTGAATTTTGCTTGCCAAGGTAAGATTGATACGTGATCAAACTTACATAATTATCAATGTGTACCCGACCTTAAGTTATCGTATTAACAATGTACCTCGGTTAGGTCTCTTCCATTTGTAAACGTAGCAACATTTAGCTAACTTATTAAACGTTCAATTAAAATATATAAGAGAGGTTTAGTGCACAACAAAAATAATTATAGAAATTATTCCAGTAGGTCTTGAATTTATATATTTATGAGAGATTGAAGTCGGACCATAAACATGAGAGATTGATAGTTGTTCTTGTTAACTTGTAGAAGACAGAACCCAAAAAAGTACAGCTACTTCATTCATAAGTCCAATAGAAAAGTATAGGTAAAAATATTTAGAGTAGAATGCAATATTTTTATTCACTCTCAAACTAGGTATATATACAGCTTTACAAGATATATTCATAATAGGTAGAGAATATCTATAATAAAGAATAAATCAATTCTAATTACAATAAGAATAGGAATCTAAAATATCTACAAGATCAATACTTGTCAACACTCCCCCTCAAGTTAGAGCGTAGATGTCAATCATGCCCAACTTATCCAACGATTTACTGAAGATATCATGTGACAATCCTTTAATAAGAACATCAGCTAACTAATCCTCAGATGCCATAAAATGGAACCAAATAATCTTCTTGTCTAGGTTATCTCTTATGAAATGTCTATCAACCTCCACATGTTTGGTTCTATCATATTGTACTGATTATGAGCAATCTCCACAGTAGCTGTATTATCACAATGTAAATCCATAAGCTTTTGGAGCTTAAAGCCTAATTCTTTCAGCATATTCTTGATCCACAATAATTCACATACTCCATTTGTCATTCCATGATATTCAACTTCTGCACTAGTACGGGCAACCACATTTTGTTTCTTACTGCGCCAAGTTACCAAATTTTCACTAATAAAAGTAAAGTACCCAAAAGTAGACGCTCTATTGGTATGATTATTAGCCTGGTCTGCAGCAGTGTAGCCTGAGACACATATCACTAGTGTAGCCAGAAACACACAACTCACTGTTTTTTGCAAATAACAAATATTTACCATGTGTGCCTTTTAAATACCTGAGAATACGTAAGACAACACTCATATGTTCTACTCCAGGATTATGCATGAAATGACTCACCATACTGACAGCATATGCAATATTAGGTCTAGTATGTGATAAATAAATAAGTCTTCCAACTAAACGTTAATAGTTGCCCAGCCTTGTTTATTGGAACCTGATTTGGGAGAAGCTTCAGCCTATGATTTCGCTCAATAGGAGTAGCAGCAAGCTTACAGTCTAACAACTATGTCTCAACAAGAAGATCCAAAACATACTTCCTTTGGGATAATGTAATCCTTTGCTTGGACCTTGCAACTTCAATTCCCAAAAAGTATTTCAAATCACCCAGATCCTTCGTGTCAAACTCCAGTGACAACTATTTCTGAAAACTTGCCATCTCGCATGGATCATCTCTTGTAACCACTATATCATCAACATACATAATTAAGGCAATAGTCTTACCATCCTTGCATTTGATAAACAAAGTGTGGTCAGAGTTGCATTGGCGATACCCAAATTTCTTCATTGTTTTGGAGAAACGTCCAAACCAAGCCCTAGGTGATTGCTTCAAGTCATATAAAAACTTCTTCAAATGACACACATTTCTCTCATTACCTGGTTTGCAACTGATTCCTGGTGGAGTATTTATGTAAACTTCTTCTTCTAAGTCGTCATTCAAGAAAGCATTCTTCACATCAAACTGGGGTAACGGCCAATCATAATGAGCTGCAAGGGCAATAAAGATTCTTACAGTATTAATTTTAGCAGCAGGTGCAAAAGTCTCCTGGTAATCAACTCCATATTTCTAAGTATAGCCCTTGAAAACCAATCTAGCTTTAGAGCGATCAATGCTATAGTTACCCATAATTCTATTTGCTATTAAATTTATATAAATTGTGTTGTAAAATGACTAATAAAATAATAACTAATTGAGAAAGATATACAATTAATAAAATTGATATTGAGCAAAGGATTAAAATCCATGCGTGGCATCTTAGAGCACCTGCAGCGCAGGCGGCACGAGCAGCTCGAGCAGCTCGCCGGAGGTGGACCCCATCAGCCGGTAGCACGAGCAAAACCAGAAAGGACATGCAGCGGGGGAGAAGGCTTGCCGCGACTGCTCGTTGACCGGAGGGAGGAGCAGCTGCTCGAGCAGCGATTGTTCGTTCTGCTGCACGAGCCGAGTTGACGTCATCCACGAGCGTGGGTGACGTCAGCAAGGTTAAATTTTTTTTCTACCAGGCGCGTGGATGTCAGGCGCCAGTAAAAGTAAAAAAAATAATTTACCAGCCAATCGGAAGCTGACACGTGGCAGCCCGGGTTAAAAAAAAAGTAAAGGTCAGATTGATCTGGACCGTCCATTTCAAATCAAAAAATCTGATCAGACGGTCCAGATTCAACCGAAACGGTAACCTGTTTTTTTTTCTGATTTTTCTGATTTTTTCTGCCATTTTGCAAAATAACCCCTAAAAAATTACAAAAAAATCCCTAAAAATTCTAAAAAATTGCAAATAACACCCTAGTATTTTCCTATAAATACTACATCAATTTCATTCACATCTCACACAAATTTATCCTCTCCTTCCTCTTCTCCTTCATCCTCCTCACAAAATGTCCAATTGGCTTGATTCCGAAGATTTGCAACTTTGTATTTCTTATTGTCGCATTAGCGTTTGCCCAATTACCGGCAACATGCAAAAGTCCGACAAATTGTGGGAAAAAGTCTATGCCGATTATAAGGAAAATTGGGAGCTTGCACATGGTGAATCAAGGCCGGAGCCTAGGACCCAAACTGCGGTTTCTTCTCGTTTTACAAAGTTGAAGCCGAGTTTTAGAACTTGGGGTGCCGCTCTTGCATATGCACGAAGGAATGTACAATCCGGCTCAAATTTGCAAGATGAGGTAAGTGTTAATAATTTTGTCGTAAAGCTCATCTATTACATTTATTTTAATCAATGTTGACATCTCCATTTCCTAGATATTATTTTGACATATAATTTGTTTGCACCTTAGATAAGAAAAACTCAATCATGGTACGTGGCACAAAAAAAGTAACAGTTTACCAAGTTTGATTGTTGGGAAGTGATGAAAAACCATCCAAATTTTCGGGCTGTCGAACCTACTATACCACCTCCTTCATATTCCAACTCCGCAACTACTCCTCCTTTTACCTCAATGCCTCCCCCCGTCAACGTGGAGGATGATGAAGTCATTGCAACACCACAAAGCAATGAAGAAGAAGTGTACTCTAGTCCGGTTAGACCAATCGGAGTGAAGGTGGCCAAGGAAGCCAAAAGAAAGGGGAAAAGAGCATGCTCATCTTCAAATAAGGTAAGAGATGAGGTTTTGAAAAGCATGATGGAAAATCAAAGAATGCATCTCTCCGGGCAAAAAGAAAGTGATGCCACTGAACTAGCTTTGTACCAAAAACAACTCGCCCTTAAGGAGAAGGACTACAAATTGAGGGCCGAAGCGGAGAATTCAAGGATAATGGCAATGGATACGGATGCTATGACCCCAAAATCGAAGAGGTATTTTTCGAAGAAAAAAGAGAGTATCCTAAAGAAAATGGAGGAAGAGGAAGGAGATGGTAGCGATGAAACATTTTCAAATTGTTATCGCCCACTGTTTCAGTAGTTTGGTATTTGTTTTTCCATTATGAAATTATGTACTTTAAATTTCCAATAATTCTAGGGTTTGATTGAAATTATGTACTTTAAATTTCCAAGTAATAAAAACGCATTTTTTTTATTCCATCAAAGCTCACGCACAGTACAACAACACATAATGACTTAAAATCAAACACACATCACTCAAACAACTAAAAGGAAAAACAAATATAGCAAACATGTTGCAAACCAGGTTAATTAAAATTACACACCCACATCATTTAAAGTCGTTCGCCGGTCTCTAGATACCAGTTGTGCTTAACTAAGTCCTTTTGCAACTCTCCATGGATGTACGCAGATTGGAGATCTACAACACGGTTGGCAAATCGTTGTTCATTTTGTGCATCCCTTCCAACAGGCTCAAAAGGAATACGATTACCTTGTTCATCTACTGGCCCATCATAAACATTGAAAGCAGTTGATGGGTTTTGAAGATCTTCTTCTTCCAACTCCTTGAACTCCTCCTCCACAAATTCTTCTTCAACAATCATGTTATGCATTATAATGCAAGCCAACATGATGCTCTTCAATGTCGATTGGTGATGACACCTAGCTGCATGCCGAATAATTCCCCAACGAGATTGCAAAATTCCAAAGCACCTCTCTACATCTTTGCGGTATGCCTCTTGTTTCTTGGCAAACAGTTTCTGTGGAAGCTCTTGGGGATTGGAGATTGTTTTCACAAATGAGGAGTACCTGGGATATATACCGTCAGCTAGATAGTAAGTATTGTGGTAAGTCATACCGTTGACTTTATAGGTTGCACTCGGATTGTTTCCGGCAAGGAGCGAATCAAATATGTCCGATTGGTGGAGCACGTTGATGTCATTTTGTGATCCGGGTACCCCAAAGAAGCTGTGCCATATCCACGTGTCATATGAGGCCACCGCCTCTAAAATAATAGTTGGACGCTTCTTTCGGCCCGAGAATGCTCCTTGCCAAGCTGTGGGGCAGTTCTTCCACTCCCAGTGCATGCAGTCAATGCTTCCGATCATATTAGGAAATCCGCGATGCCTTGCTCTCTTTAGAAGTCGGGATAAGTCTGTGGCATTTGGAGCGCGGAGATAGAGGTCACCGTAAAGCTCGTAGATATGCATACACCACTTCTTCATGCATTGTAGTGTTGTGGATTCACCCATCCTTGTTATTTCAGCACACTGATTTGCGGATGCGCCGTACGCCAACATACGAAGAGCGCCTGTCATCTTTTGTTGTGGAAGAAGTCCAACCAATCCGACGGCGTCAGCTCTTTGGTGCCAAAATTGGTCGTGGTTGCAGAGATCCGTCATTATACGGTTGAATAAATTGGTACTCATTCGATACCTTCGACGAAAGGCTTGTTCGTTGAAGACGGGGCGTTCGATGAAGTAATCCTCCATCAGATTATGTCCCCTTGACTCCCTCATTCTTTCTTCATTTGGTCGGCGGCCAGGTGGTTCGTCATCGAACATTGCATCGACCACGACCGCTTCAGTAATGAAAGCATTAGCAATTTCGGCATTTCGCCGACGTTGCTGTCGCCTCCTCCGGAAAAAATTCTCAAAACTAAAAGGATTCATCTTATCGGAATGTGGAATATATGATTGGTTTTGGTGTGAATGAACGATGAGCACCGATCAACAAATATATAGTCGAGTGTAGATGAAGTGATTAGATAAGCTGATGACACGTGTCGGCTTTCAATTGGTCGGAAATCTCTCCGAGAATCTTATACAATTATTAGAGCCGATCATGAACAGTGGACATGACACGTGTTGCCTCGTGATTGGTTGAAAATCTTATCGGAAATTTTGTACAATTATTTACCCGATAACCTTCTGTCGGCGTGACACGTGTCAACTCGTCATTCGTCGCAAATCTTACCCAAAATCTTATTCAATTATTCATACACGACAACGACACGTGTCGTTTATGGATTGGTTGAAAAATATTAAAAAAAAAATTTCAAATTTAATTTATGAACAGTAATAGCACGTGCTATTTTTTGACACCGCTGCGCGAAAAACAGCTTATGCACCTCCTATTCGATGAACAGTGACTGCTCCACCTCAAACAGTGCCTGCTCCTCCTATTCTAAATTACCGGTGCGGGTGCTCTTAGGGGAGCCATCATATATGTGGCATTCATATGTCTGTTAGGAAGGGAGAGGAAGAGGAGATTGGGGGGTGGTCGACTTGCCAGAGCCCTCTCTCTTTGTTGTACGGGAAATCGAAAATAGCTTAGCCTCGACTAAAGGAAGCCAACCACACCCTTTTCTTGGTCAATCGATAGCAGAGGAATGTGGATTTTTTTTAAGTTTGAAAGCCTACAAGTTCATACGGTATAATTCTTGTTGATTAAATTAAATTTTCTCTTGAAAAATTGGTTTGAATGAGTATTTTTCTTTGGTAATCCTGATTCGAATTGTTTTCATTGAGGTAATGGGGATCGGGTGTTACAAATGCTTCCATCAGTCTTAAGTTTTACAGCAAACACCCAACGATATCCAACAATCTTCTTACCAGGTGGCATAGGAACCATGTCCCAAGTTTCATTCTTCTGCAAGGCTTCTAACTCCTCATCCATAGCTTATTTCCATTTGAGATCTACCAAGCATCATGTACATTGATAGGAATAGATACTGAAAATAATTGACTAACAATAAGTGCATGAGATTCAGACAACCTATAGTAGGAGATATAGTTAGCAACAACGCATTTGACTTTGACATCTATACTAGGCTCATATTGTTGCTTGGGAATTCCCTAAGTAAGTCAATTAGATTTACGTACCTCATATGGAGTACTCAGAATAAAGATCTCAGTTAATGATGTAGACAGGGGAGCAAGAGCTTCAGTACTATTTTGATGCTGCTCAAAAAGTGTATCATTCTACGGGTCTTCGACTGGTCTAGAGGGTTGCCCTGGATGAAATAACATTGGGTTCTAGACGTGTGGAGAGGTAGGGCTCAATGGGTCGAGAATAGAATCCTAGAATTTCGAAGTGGAATGTTTGACGTGTCGAGAAGGAGGTCTCGACATGTCAAAAAAACCCTCTTGGACTTCGTTGGCATGATGGTTCGACATGTCGAGGGAATCATTCAACATATCGAGAGTCTGTTCTTGGACTCCCTACTCTAGGGTAGTATGATGGTTTGACGTGTCAAAAGTTCTACTCGACACGTCGAACAACGATGTTGAAACCTCCATTGAAGACATACCAGAACCTTAAAATTGTGTCTCTAATTGTTTAAGCTCATCAAATGATGGCAAATTAAGAGTATTTTCTTCACATCCTCTCTCCCACTGAAAGGAAGACTCTGAAACTCTCCCTGAGTAATAAGCTTCGGACCCACAAAAAGAGACATCAAGAGAGACATGAGTTTTCTTGGTGAAAGGATCATAACACCGATAACCTTTATGAAAATCAGCATAACCAATAAAGACCCACGTCACAGCACAAAGTTCAAGTTTACCCCGAAGAAGCATGTGAACATGAACGTAGACAGATACCAAGTGTTCGGTTTTGATGAAGAAATTGAGACAGTCTAGAATAATAATGGAGAATATCACGTTAATAGAAAACTACGAAGAACGGGAGTTGGAGAGAGAGAGAGAGAGAGAGAGAGAGAGAGAGAGAGTTTATTCTAAGTGTTCGGTTTTGATGAAGAAATTGAGACAGTCTAGAATAATAATGGAGAATATCACGTTAATAGAAAACTACAAAGCATGGGAGTTGGAGAGAGAGAGAGAGTTTAATATCCAGTCAAATTCTCTCTTCATTATAGCTATTTAGAGCATCTGTAATGTGTGATATTTTGCCATCTCTTTAGATAAAAAAAAATAAAGAAAAACAAAATTTTGCCATCTCATTCATGCTTTCTATTAGACTCTTAAAATAGGGAGACCCTTAAATTTGAAGAGAGAGAAAATGGCTCCTAAGGCCTGTGAAAAGTTTATTGTAGTGATTTTTATTTTTATGAAGTGAAACGTTAAAAATGTATTGATGATGGATGATTAATAAAATCAGCTAAGCCAGTCCCTTATAAAATCGGGTACGGCCGGAAACATATAAGGTACCCTCGCATTTGAAGTGATTTTTATATAATTGAATTGATTTACAATGTGATTTAATAAAATATATGAAATTTAATATATTTATATTTGGATTAAAAACACAGCCTCTTTTTTTCATGCGAAACCTTAAACATGTTTATCTCATCAACCTAATTTGAACAAAATTCAAACTTAGAAATCAACAATTCAAATCAGATTTAAAATTGAGAAAAATTATAAAAAACTTACATTTAAAAATAAATGTATTATATGTCACTCCCTTTTTTTCAATATGGTTGGAGTAAAATCCCCAAAAAATTAACTTTAAGCTATTTTTTCAATAAATTTGTTGAAAAAATAAAGAGCATTTTTGGAGACGCTCTTAACTTGTGATTTCAATTAAAAATTAGGTCTTAAAAATTATATATATATTGTTAGCTTTTATTTTAAAATAGGGTATCTTTTGGATTCCGAATTGTTGATTTCACCTAAGTTGCATGAAATCTTCAAAGTGATGGCGTTTCCTGCTTATTTAGAAGCGGAAGTTTGTCGGAAGCTCTTGGAAGTACGAATACTATTTTTTTTTGAAGTATTTTGGAAGTACGATTCCAAAAATATATTCCTTTTGGAAACATGTTCCATATTGAAAGCGCTAAATCGTATTTCACAAAGAATCATAAGAGAAATTTAGTATTATTTATATATGAATTATATTACTTTGCATGTGCTTGTTTGAAATCAATATTGGAATGAAATTCTAATCGTGTTTTAAGTTACATATCAAATCCTATTTTTCTATGTATATATAATTAAAATTTTATTCTATATTAGACGCTTCCTTTACATACTCACTTCTACTATTTTTTAAAAGAAAATGCTTTTGTGTTTCCTCACGCTTTACTTCCACGCACATGTACCCGTTTTCATGCAACCTAAGATTTTACACCTTTTATTTACACCCCATTTAAAAGAGTGTTTACATATGTATATGTTGGCACTTGCCTAGTCTCCACTCCATTCATCTATTCTAGTTCTTGTTAAGAATGCTAAGGTATGATCTCCTAAGGGATAAATTTAAGGAATCGAAAGGGATGAGTACATCCAACGGTTGTGATTCCAAGATACAAAAACTATGGTGGGGTCGTGTTAGTTGCCTTCAATCCTAGCCGTTGAATGTGTCCATCATTTTTTATCCCTTAGATTGTATCCTTTAGGGCATCTCCAATGGGAGGTGCTAAACCCTAAATTATAGCTTGGTATGCCAATTTTTGCTCTCCAATGGTTCATTTTGAGGATCTAAACCCTACACCCATCTAGCTACAAGTCCTAAACGAAGATCTAGAATAGAACTTCATTTAGATCCGGATCTAAAATGGGAGAGAGAAAGGCAGTGGGTCAGGCAGAGGGAAGAGAGAGAAAACGAGCTGGTTTAGGACTTTAACCATTGGAGATGATTGAAGTCCTAAATGAATAGTGTCAAAATAAAGTCCTAAAAATGGGTTTAGGACTTCATATAAGACTTCTCCAATGGATATGGAGAAGCTAAATTTATAGCTTTTATGCCTTCCAACAGAGTAGCTAAAGCTAAAGCTAAATGTAGCTAAAGCTATTTTGAGTAGCTATATTTAACTTGGGAGGAGAGAGAATGACCAAAAAACTATATTTTTTCAATGGTTCTTTTTAGCTATGACTTTCACTACTATAACTAAAGCCAAATTTGAGTGAACTATATTTAGTTTTTTAGCTTGAAATAGCTATAACTTATAGCTTTACTCTTGGAGTTGCTCTTAGGAGAGCAAGCCTCTAAGAGCAAATGCACCCACACGGTGATTTGCTGGGTTGGGTTGAGGGTAGGGGAGATATTGTGATCCACCGGGTATTAATTGGGCTGGGGGGAGGGGAGATTTATGGCGGGGCCCAGGTGATCGATCAGTAGGAGGGCTGATTCTTCACCCTCGGTTTGGGCTGGGTTAATTGCATGTGGGGCCCGCTGACGTCAGCCACGCGGCTGGTCAGACGCGGCTCCCTTTTTTTTTATAAATTTTCGCTTGTGGGCCCCACGGCCTGCACACCTGCCGGCTGCAACGGTTCTGTGAAGTTGATCGTCCGATCTGATCTGGACGGTCAGCATTCAAACATAACGGATTTTTTTTTTTTAAACCAACGAAAAAAAAAACAATTGCAGATCTGGGCCGTTGGATTTAATCTGACGGCTCAGATAAAATCCAAACGGGAATATGCTTTAAACCTGTCTAAAAAAATTCAAAAAATTTCCAAAAAATTCTATAAATACCAAACCACTCTTCTTCATTTTTCACACCAAAAATTTCTGAGATTTCACATATCCATCTTGTTGTTTCTCCTACCTTGTTCTTATTTCTTCATTTTAGTTCAAAAAATGGGAGAATCGGGTACTAATTGGAACACCGCGGAGGAAGTTCAATTGTGCGAGTCTTGGGCGCGTGTCACCATATGCCCGATCACCGGCAATGCTCAAACCCTTCCAAGGTTATGGCAAAAGGTACGTGAAGATTATGTGGAAAATTGGTCCGGTCCAACCGCGGTACGAACTCCGATCGCTCTCTAATCTCATTTCAAACCTTTGAAAAAACTTCTCAAACAGTGGCATAATGCAAAACTTCAAGCTCGTCATCATAGACCAAGCGGCACCAATCAATTGGATGAGGTAATATAATATAGTGTGATTTAATTATTTATATCCCATTATTTTTTATATCTCATTATTTATATCCCATTATTTTTTATATCTCATTATAGTGTGATTTTTTATTTTTTTAACAATCATTTATATCCCATTATAACATTTTCAATTTTTTTTAGGCCCGTCAAATTCAATTGGAATTCATTAGAACAACTAATAAGCAATTTGGAAATGAGGAATGTTGGGACGCGGTGAAGGATCACCCTTATTTTAAAGATCCACCAACGGCTCCCGTCTCTCCTTTTGTTTATCCGACGGTAAGTCTTGATGAAACCGAGACACCAATTGATTTGGATACTGATGTAGGTTTGGATACTCCTACTAGCTCTGTTGGAAGGCCTATGGGACAAAAGGCTGCAAAAGAAGCAAAGAGGAAAGGAAAGAATAAAGAATTGGGAAGTGATGTGGCCCTTGCAATTTTAGCCATTAATGAGAGCAACAAAAAATCCATGGAGCTTCTGCAGAAAAGAGACGAGGAACGCCGAGCAGAAGCTTTAAAAATATATCAGTTTGAAGAGGCGAAAGAGGATGCAAGGATCATGGCCATGAAGACTAGTGATTTTTCCCCGGACTCAAGAGAGTGGTACAAAAAGTTGAAGAGCAACATCATGAAAAAAACCAATCCGAATGCGGATTGTTATAGACCTCTTTTTCAAGAACCACAATCCCCACAATAGAATGTTGTAGTGTTTTAAATTTTATTTTTCTTGTATTGCTAGGCTTGGATTGTCTTTTATGTATCTTAAATTTCATGAAATAAAAGTTGATCCAAATCATTTGTTAATATGGATGACCAAGTCATCTTGCAAGGCCTTGTGGAGGTACGCAGAATGTAATTGGAAGTCACGATCTAAGAAAGCCGGAAGACTTTCTCCATCCCTCAAAACCGGTTCATGACGAATAACATTTCCGTTTAAATCCACCGGCCTATCATAAACGCTTGCCAATAATGGATGCATGTTATCATCTTCATTAGGCTCCACAAACTCTTCTTCCACAAACTCATCTTCCACAATCATGTTATGAAGAATGATACAACTTACCATGATGGTACGCAGATCTTCCAACTTGAACAAGTTAGCACTGTGACGAAGTATAGCCCACCGAGCTTGGAGGATACCAAAACACCGCTCAACATCTTTTTGATAAGACTCTTGCATTTTGCTAAAGTGTGCCTCATCTGCATTCCTGGGTTTGGATATTGATTTCACAAACGTCTGCCACCTCGGGTAGATTCCATCTGCAAGGTAATACCCAGTTGTGTATGTGTTATCATTGACCTTAAAGCATACCTCAGGAGCACTTCCGTTTATAACTCTCGCGAACACGTTGGACGCACCGAGAACATTTAGGTCATTTTGAGCTCCTGGGGTACCGAAGAAGGCATGCCATATATGTGTGTCATACGAGGCCACAGCTTCAAGAATAACCGTTGGGTAGCCTTTGCGGCTTGAGAATGCTCCAGACCACCCCTTTGGACAATTCTTCCACTTCCAGTGCATGCAGTCGATGCTCCCAATCATGCCCGGAAAACCGCGTTGTTGCCCCTTCAGCAGAAGCCTGCGCAAGTCAGCGGCATTGGGAGCACGAAGATACCAATCACCGTATAGATACTCCACCTGGGCACAAAATTTCTTCAAACATTTTAGGGCAGTAGATGCCCCCATCCTAGTGAATTCATCGCATTGATCAGCTCCAGCACCATATGCAAGCATTCGAAGAGCACCTGTCATTTTTTGTTCCGGGAACAATCCCAACTTCCCAGTGGCGTCCGGTTTTTGCCCCCAAAAAACATCAAAATTGCAAAGGTCCCCCATAATACGGTTAAATAAAGTTCTTTGCATTCTATAACGCTGACGGAAAATTACATTGCCGTACACTGGACGTTCGACAAAGTAATCCTCCATCATGTTATTACCTCTTGATTCCCGGTGTCTTTCGACATTAGGGGCACGACCGGGGCGTGAACCACGACCTTCGGGAGTCTCCATTGAATGATACGCTCCGAGAATTGCAGATGCTTGAGCATTGTTGGCTTGAATTTGCTGAATGTGTTATTCATCTTCTTCATCCCTGATCCTCAAATAATTTCTCAAAGCATCCATAGAAAATATGACAAATGAAATGGATTTTTCTATCTGAAAATGGAGGGAAGAGATTAATGAGAGGAATGTGTGAGAAGAGAGTGAAGTACCGGCCTTATTTATTGACTTTTGTGGAAGCTAAAAAGTTATCGTGATTACACGTGGCGTGTACCAATTGGTTGAAAATCTTATCGAAAATCGTCTCAATTATTTCTGAAGATAACGAATCTTGCAATGGACACGTGTTCCTCACCAATTGGTTGAAAATCTATTCGGAAATGTCAGATATTTTTGGCTGAAAGATAACGATATTGAGGGTGACACGTGGCGTACGTACATTGGTTTGCCATATTCTTATCGAAAATGCACGTCATTCGAAATTAATTATATGATTTTTTTTAAATATTCAATTTGGTTAATTATTCACCAATAATGTTAAATCATTAAGTACTTAACAAAACCTAAAAAATATATTACATATAAATTGAATGAATAGTAATTAGTCTTCGAATTGACCTCATTGCTGCATTGTCAAACCAAGGACCAAGGACCAATTCAGATGAATAGTGTATTGACCTGGGTGGAAAATTGACCCTCCCCTCCCCAAATGGGTGCATTTGCTCTAAGAGTATCTCCAGCAGTATTACTCAAAATTTTCTTATTTTGTGTAAAACTGCAAAGACATTTTAGTTACAAGTTTTGTAGTTTTGCTCCGACAACAAAACCTTAAAACTTAATTATATTTGAATAAATGCTAAGTTTTGATTGGTTGAAGAATATAATTTATTAAATATAATTAGAAATGAATTGCATTGGTAACATAAAAAAGGAAACAATTTATTACAATGTTAGCTATTGTCATTACCTATATTCTTTATTTTCAGTATAAGAATAGGGGATGAAACTGCATTATTTAGGAATTCCTTATTATAAGGAATGTAATAGAGGAGCTACTGGGGTCTAAGTCTTGTCAACATACCAATTATATTTAAAAAATAGATATTTAGGGGATATGTTGGAGTTTCTTTAAGAATGAAAAATGGTTGGTTTGATCACCCATGTTTGACAGATGAGACGAAATTGTCATTCATGTTTGACAAATATCGTTTTGGTCATCCATGTTTTATTCTATCATCTAGATTGGTCACTTTGTTCATTTTAGATGTTAAAAATCACATATGTGACACACACATGTTTTAGTTAAATGAATATTGTTGCCACTATAAAAATAATAAACTTACTTATATGCATATTACAAACAAAAAAATATATATTTTTTTAATATCCAAAATATCTAAAATGATCAATCTAAATGATAAGGTAAAACATAAGTGACCTATAATCTCTATTAATTATGCCAAATCTCCTTAAGGTTAAATTTTTTAAATACCTAAAGTTGCCCTCCACTTTTTAGGGTAAAAATAAACTTTTTCTTTATTATTTAATTTATAAAGGGGTAGAAAAAGAAACCCAAAAGTTTTCCCTATTATGCAGTCATCGAATTCGGAACAAAATTGGGTTTAAATTCTCTTCATCGTTGATTCATTACAACCCTCAACCACATTAGCCCAGAGCTTTTGTCAAATATTAACGATGATTCGTGGTATATAGACTACATAGGGAAAACTTTTGGGTTTAAATTGGATCGGTTTACAGTGAAGAACTAAGCCCAAAAAATTGAGGTAGCTTTGATGTTTCGAGTTTCTTCTGGGCAGGCTTTATCTCTGATTTGGGAGTAATTGGAATTGAGAAAGAGAGGGATTGAGGAACAAAATTGGGAGTGCAGGAGAAGCTTAATCGAACTGGGAACCCGACATGGTCGAAAGAACGGTGAGAGGAAGAGAGAGAGAGAGGTGACTGGGTGCGGTTTGGCATCGAAAGAAAACTAAATGTGATGGACGGTCCTGATTAAAATGAGGGAAATAGTTAGACGAGAGAAATCAGGAGAGGATCTGAGTCCCTCGCAATAGATAGATTTTGAGCATAAATCGGGTATAGCTACTGTACTATACAAATGGCAGAAATACTGATGTAGTTCATTATGCCAAAAAAAATGAGATCCTATTTAATTGTGTTAATATTTTTTGTCTATTTTGTGTAGGTATTGTACGAATAAGGTTCTTTCGACAAAGGGACGGAACCAGATTTATGGGAGAATAAGATCAATAAGTAGGACTATATATGTCTATCTATTTCCGTTTATGTAGGGTATGTAGTAGTGTTAGCCCTTTAATACCTTTTGTAAACTTATTTTGAAAAATAAATATATTGTGTAAACTGAGTGTGTAAAAATAAATACGCTATAACAATGCAAATGACATGTGTAAACTGCTCATGAAAACCGTCAATTCTCTCTGAAATACGTACGTGTCACAACAAATAGTTCACTATATAGTGCATACGCATGAGATACTTCATAAATTTTCACTGATATATGTGAAGTGCTCAATATATTACTAAGTCTATTAAGTAGCAGTATTGTACAAATTGTAATCCATGGATTTTGGACAATATAATTAATAGTAGTTGAGTTATAGACTGCGTAAAATAATAGAAATGCGCGTGCAGGAAGGCTAGTATTTATTATACATAAATGATAATTCGTCTAAATTACATGAATGACAATCTGTCTAAACTGTGAGACATGAATGACAATTCATGTAAACCGTCAAAAATATGAATCATCGAGCCAACAATTTTCCCGTCTTATCCAGATCCAAACGCATACAAATTTTCACCAATCTCTCGTCTCTAAAACCAAAACTCATGAAACGCAGAGACAAGACACAGAAGAGCCTCTTCCACCAGAGACTATGAGCTCCCACCTCTCACCATTCACACTCACACTCACACCTCTCCTTTCCATCACCAACAACACCAAAACAACAACAATAACAACAACAACAACACCAATAATAATATCAGCATCATCATCATCATCATCTAGAACAACAACAACAACATCAACATTTCACCAGCTCTCCGAAAGAAGAAGCCACATCCCTTCTCATGTCTACCACCACCCTTCCGCCATACTCCTCGAGCTCTGCACATCCATGAAACAGCTCTATCAAATCTTCCCTCTCGTAATCAAGAACGGTCTCTACACCGAACACTACTTCCAGACCAAGCTCGTCAGCCTCTTCTGCAACTACGGCAGCCCCAATGAGGCCGCCACCGTTTTCGAATCAATTGACGACAAACTAGACGTTTTCTACCACACTCTGCTTAAAGGGTACGCAAAGAACTCATCTTTACTCGAAGCTATTGCCTTTTTCTGTCGAATTAAGCGAGATAATGTTGCCCCTGTTGTGTATAATTTCACTTATCTGCTCAAGGCTTGTGGGGACAATGCTGATCTTAGAAGAGGGAAGGAGATTCATGGCTCTCTCGTGACGAATGGGTTCGGGACGAACCTGTTTGCAATGACTGGAGTTGTGAATTTGTATGCGAAATGTAGGCAGATAGATGATGCGTATAAGATGTTCGACAGAATGCCTGAGAGGGACTTGGTGTCTTGGAACACTATGGTAGCTGCGTATGCGCAGAACGGGCTGGCCAAGAGAGCTTTGGAGTTGCTTGTGAGGATGCAGCGGGAAGGGCAGAGGCCTGATTCGATTACATTGGTCACTGTCTTGCCCGCTGTTGCAGATTTTGGGTCGTTGCTGATCGGAAAGGCAGTTCACGCTTATGTTATAAGGGCCAGCTTTGAGTCGCTTGTCAACATTTCCACCGCTCTTGTGGACATGTATTCGAAATGTGGGTCAGTGGGGACTGCCCGGTTGATCTTCGACAGGATGGATCAGAGGACTGTAGTCTCGTGGAATTCCATGATAGATGGGTATGCGAGAAATGAAGATCCTGAGGAAGCGATGGTGATTTTCCAGAAGATGTTGGATGAAGGCGTTGAACCGACCAACGTTACGATAATGGAAGCTTTACACGCTTGTGCTGATTTGGGAGATCTTGAACGGGGAGAGTTTGTACATAAATTGTTGGATCAACTGAAACTTGGTTATGATGTGTCGGTTGTGAATTCTTTGATATCCATGTATTCCAAGTGTAAGAGAGTTGACGTTGCTGAAAAATTGTTTAGAGGCTTAAAGGGTAAGACGACTGTCTCTTGGAATGCCATGATACTAGGCTTTGCACAGAACGGGTGCATCAGCGAGGCTCTGAGTCACTTTCGTGCAATGCAATCTAAAAATATAAAGCAAGATTCGTTTACGATGGTGGGTGTGATCACGGCTCTTGCAGAATTGTCAGTTACACGCCAGGCTAAGTGGGTTCATGGACTTGTTGTAAGAAAATGTTTTGATAAAAACGTTTTTGTGCTGACTGCTCTTCTTGATATGTACGCAAAATGTGGAGCAGTCCACACTGCAAGAAAACTTTTTGACATGATGGATGACCGGCATGTGACAACATGGAACAGCATGATTGATGGATATGGAACAAATGGGCTTGGAAAGGATGCAGTAGAACTGTTCAAGGACATGCAAAAGGGTATAATAAAGCCAAATAGTGTAACGTTCCTATGCGTGATATCTGCTTGCAGTCATTCAGGTTTGGTGGAGGATGGTCTTCGATACTTTGAAAGCATGAAAAGAGAGTATGGTTTAGAGCCTGCAATGGACCACTATGGTGCCATGGTTGATCTCCTTGGTCGAGCTGGCCGACTACACGAGGCTTGGGATTTTATTCAAAAGATGCCTGTGGAGCCTAGCATTACAGTCTTTGGTGCAATGTTAGGGGCATGCAGAATCTATAAAAATGTTGAATTGGGGGAAATGGCAGCAGATAAGATATTCGAGTTGAACCCTGTTGAAGGTGGGTACCATGTGTTGCTTGCTAACATATACTCCATAGCTTCACAGTGGGACAAAGTGGCCAAAGTGCGCACAATAATGGAGAAGAAAGGGCTTAAGAAAACTCCAGGGTGCAGTTTGGTGGATTTAAGGAATCACATTCACACTTTCTACTCTGGAAGTACAAGCCATCCCCAATCTAAGAGAATATATTCTTATCTTGAGACTTTGGGAGAGAAGATCAAGGCTGCTGGATATGTTCCTGACACCAATTCAATACATGATGTTGAAGATGATGTCAAGGAGCAATTGCTCAATAGCCATAGTGAGAAGCTGGCTATTGCCTTTGGACTCTTGAATACAGCCGCGGGGACAACAATACACATTCGAAAGAATCTACGAGTTTGTGGTGATTGTCACAACGCAACCAAGTACATCTCACTAGTAACCGGAAGGGAAATCATAGTGCGAGATATGCATCGGTTCCATCATTTCAAGAATGGAACTTGTTCTTGTGGAGATTATTGGTGATTGTGTAGTTAGACAACTTTCTTAAATTCTTGTGCATTGTGCATTGGTATGTTCTTCATGAATGGGCGGTAGATTCAAATTCTTTTTATTATTATTCTATAGCTCTTTTACTGTTTCATATAGTTATTGAGCCATGGAAAAGCAAACCGTTTAGTAACTGATACAGATTGAAAGTTGATGTGGCAAAATGATGCAACTGTGTACTTAAAGTTACAGTATGTCACAGTTAAGATTTTTAGGTTAAGAAAAGATACTTCATTATGCACTCTTTCGAAGAGGAATGTTTCTTTCTTAAAGTTACAGTGATTCCCTGGAAAATGCTGTTTCCTTTTACTGAGTTGGAGAATTACTAAAGATATCCAACTGACTCTTTCTTTTTTGGGTTAATGGCATATTCCTTTGTAATTATGTGCTTATGATTCAAATGAAATTTTAGCTGATGCAATTGCTGTGATTATTTTTTCGTGATAGAAGAAGGAATACTTGTAACCCCTATGTGATAACTGATAATGTCTCTATGTGCTCACTTATATTGGAGAAATGATCTATGTAGAAAAATTACTGACTAGGTATAAGGCTAGATACCAATTTTGGGTGCATCTGTTTACTTTGTGCTCTCTTTTAATTAGATATGAAGCTTGGTTTTACAGATCAATCTGTTTACAACTAAATGTAACATCCGCTTGTACGATTATCACAATTGGTGCCGATGAATTATGGCGAGATATACTATTATTTATCTGAGGATCCGATATATCCCTTGCTCAATGACCATTGGTTGACACAGAGGTACAAAATAAACAAAGCTGTTGGAGGAGCTGGGTTGTACTTATCATTAACTGTTGGAGCTTTACTCTAAGATGGTAAACTGCTTCTTAATTTCTTATGTATGGTTGTTAACCGGATATTATTGAGAGAATGCCCTTTATGTCTTTACTGAGGAACTTGGTGTTTTTTCAATAAAACTGTCATGCATTGATGTGGCATGCGCTACTAGGCAGTTGGGGAGCGTCAACTGCGGCTGCGATTACTTGGTGTACATGTGGAAGAGTTCAACCTGCCTTGAAGAATTCTGGAAAGCAGAAATGGGCATTTATATATGGCAGGAATGCCTTGATCGTAAAGCAAGGTGGGTACTAAATTCTCTTCCAGCAGATTTTAGGTGCCAAGTCTGTGTCCTGTTTTTGAGTATTGGAAGGCATGACTGCTGTCTTTTCCGAGCTGATTGTCCTGCATTGAATTAGTTCTTGTTTGGACTTCGTTGAAGTCAATAGATGGAGGAGGTGGTCACTCTTTACTTACTCTGAATAGCTTTTCAGCAAAACAGTTCCACCAGCAGTCTTTGTATGGGAATTCATTTTTTTTTCATGCTCTTTTTATAATTGACATTGTAATGTATATTGATAATCGCATATTTATGCGTTTATTTTGTATTTAATTAATTCTTATATTTAGTTTGTTGTTATAAATTAAGTATTTTAATTATATTGATTTGTTTTGTAGATTTTTGAAGAAAATAAAGAAAAAAAAATTAGTTGACAATAAGGATTGGATTTAATTGGCCAGAGAAAGAAGAAGTCCATGTTGTGGATGGAAAGGAAAGGGACGTAGACTATAAGGAATTGGGCTGGGTTAATTAACCTAGCTACCTAAGATAAGGGAGAAGACGTGAAATAAAGAAGGAGTGAGACAGTTTGGGATTAAAAGAAAGAGGTGAAGACGTGAGAGAGGGTGGCTGGAATTCTTGGGATTAAGAGGAAGAAGAGACGAAATAGAGCCAAGAAGAAAAAAAAAGTTCTCATTCATGAGAACTAGCCCGATTTTGACGTCGTTAAGACTTTATTCTTCTCCATCATTTAATTTATTTCTTATGGATTATTTGATATTCTTATCTAAGACTATGAGTAGCTAAATACTTTGTTAATGGATGATTTTGAAGCCCCGTACATGAAGTTTAGATAATATATACACTTTAATCTAATTTTGTTATGTTCTTGGATGAGATTTTTTTGTTAATTTTATATTGATGATTTCTATCTTGTATGCTTTGAGTGCACGCTTAGTATGCATGTATAGGGATCTAAATCTATGAGAATTTGATGCCTGTTAATTGTATTTGATCTTCCTCAATTTCTCTTGAGTAGAAACCAAGCTCTTCGGTTATAAAAAACCCTAAGTCTAGTAAGACACGCCCTTAGTGTACTTGTGATGCTTTGTAGATTCTCACACTTTTTCTAAATCATAATGCTTCTCTCTTGGTAAATTCGAGTCCTTGACTTTTGGGTTCTTTGAGAAATAGTCACCGGTGATAAGCGAACATTCACCAGTGTAATCATAAGGATTAGGTAATAGGTTATGTTCTAAGCGTAATTGATGAAAGGACCCGACCCCGATTTAGTTTCCTAAACCAGCATCAGACCCCTTCTGAAAACATGAACTTTCCAAAATCATAAAATTTTTGGCAGAGTTACTCTATATCGCATAGTTACCATTAACCTGCAGCGGAAAATACACTTCATCCTATGCCACAAAAGCCAAACCGTGGGCACTAATCCCATCCGGATTTCTCAAAACATATCATAACGTAAAGCAATAAACAAAACTGTAGCTTCACAGAAATCTGGGAAAATCATGTGAAAATATAAACATAATAGTACTCAGAGCGACATCTTGTATATACGTATAAACATAACAGTAGGCCAAACTAGAAACCTACTGAGAAAGGAAAAGTGGCTCGAATACTAAGTCTCCAACCTTGACGTGCGACACCTGAATCCAAACTGCAAACTAGCTAGGCATTGAAAACAAAGAGCCCAGGGAAAGACATATAAACTGTTAGAGTGAGTGGACGAAAATAAATATTTTTCGCCGAATACATATATATGTTTATAAAATATATGCGATTCTAAATGCATAAAAATCATATGGTACACGGGGGAGACTCTAACTCCTCGCGCGTACAGAGCATGCATCGAAAATCCTGCGGGGTCACACACGGACACATCCGCGCTAGTACAGTCTGAATCACGAGATCCCTGATCCTCACGTGATTCCAGCTAGAAAGGCCTCAGGTCTGGGTATTTGCTTCCCCCCGGTAAAGACCTTGGGTCAGGGTAACAGTCCCCCCCGGTAAACATCCTCGGGGATCATCCGAGATGCTAAGTGTATCGATACAACTACTACTGAGACTGTACTCTATGTAAACCTGTGACGACCCGGACCAGAATCAGCAGTATGATCAGCTTGATTGATGAGTTATTGCATAGTCGCAGTTTGTTGACAGTTGTTGGAATCGCCAGAGTTCTTAACGACTAAATTATTGGCCGAGAATTGGAGCTGGGTCTCTTCTCGAGAGTCGTTGTATGTGTGATTACGAGTTCGTGGGCGGTTCCGGATCGTTATTTGGACGACCAAAGAATTAGTTATGAATATTTGAAGTTCAGATTTAAATGGTGGGCTACTTAACGACTAAATTACCGGTCGAGAATTTGGTTTCGGCTTCTTCAGGAAAGTTGCTCAGAATTTAATTTCGAGTTCGTGGGAACTTCTGGAGCATGATTTGGAGTTACGAGGAATTAGTTGTGAATTTTGCCGTTTGTTGATTAATTAGTCGATTTAATGTGTATTGCTTTCAAGGGTTGACTTTTTATTCGGTTGGCCGATATGTTTGACTTTGGGTGATGTTGGAAGATTATGTCGAGTCGAGTTCGTGGCCGCGAGAATTGTCGGAATTGGAGTTACGACGCGAAAGTTATGCGTGTTTGAAGTTCGTCGAAATGGATAATTATGAAATTTCCGTTTTGGGAAAGTATTTAATGAGGTATAAATATTGGGGTTTCCTTAAGAGGAAAGTCAACTATGGACATTAATTGGTTGACCTGGTCAACACGGGTTGACCGAGTGGGAGGAGAGTTCGACGGAGGCCACGGTGCTCCACGGCGGTGATGAGATTCCGGCCACCTCCGGGCTTGAGGTTGGTGTCTTCCGACTCGTTTAGACCTCCTCTTCACTTTCTCGGTCTCCGTTTGCGGCAAGGACGCCGGAGGAGGAAGCTTTTCCGGCGAGAAATTGAAGAAAATGAAGTGAATTCGGGTTCTTGGATTCGGGCCGAGTTGAACTTCAAGAGATACTGGGTTTTGTAGCCCTCTTCAAGGTGATTCTAACCATATAAACATTGTGTTCTAATTTGGTTTGTAGATTGAGAATTTTGGGATTGAAATTTGTGAACCAATTCGGTTTTACATGAAATTGACCTAGTTAGAGTGAGAATTGGACTTCGGTGCAGTTATGAAAGTTGCTCAGTGGACGATTTTGAGTGGAATAGGGGTAGCTCCGCCGAGAAATCTTCCGGTCAGTGGCGGCGCCGCCGTGGGCGGCGGTCAACGGTCAACGGCGGTCAACTTTGAATTTTTCGGAGTTTTCGACGAGTTGCATGTCATTTGACTCGAAATCGCGCCCCGATCACAGTGGGGAGGTTCGTTTTTTGAGTTGAGCGTCCGAACGTAAAGCGAGGTATTGAGGTGGTATATATGGATTTTCGACGATTCGTCGTATTCGAATTGTGTGTTTCCGAGAACGGTGGTTTCTCGTGATTTGATTTGAATTGTCGGATTATGACTTTGAGTATTGGACATTGTGATTGTTCAGGTGTTCGTGATCGTTTAATTGGCGAGAGACATTCCGCTGGATCACGGGTGAACGCATATCGCGTTACGCCAGTCTGTGAGTGGACAGTTTATTTTCACGGAATTATTGCGAGTCCTTTATATACGTTTTATGAGCTTGAATATGCAGTATGGTTATGGTTTTACGAATATGAGTTTTCGTACGAGATTATGTTAATTTTGAGCATGTGTTATGAGATTATACCTATATGTTGTTATATGTCCACGTGTGGCCCCGTGTGATTTATACACATGCTCTGTACGTGTGAGGAGTTAGAGTCTCCCTCGTGTACGTATACGTGAGGAGTTAGAGTCTCCCTCGTGTACCCGGACGCGTGAGGAGTTAGAGTCTCCCTTGCGTACCATTTGATTGTTTATGCTTTCGACTCGCATATGTTTTTATTATATATATATCTGGTGAAAGACATATATTTTCGTCCACTCACTCTAACGTGTTTATTGTCTTTCACCTGGGCTTTTCAGTTTCCGTGCCCAGTTTGCAGTTCGGACTCTGGAGTCGCACGTCGTGGTCGGAGGCATAGTACTCGAGCGGTCTTATTTCTTCCAGTAGGTTTATTGTTCTACCTACTGTGGTATACTTATATGGTTATGTATTAGAGGTCGCTCTGAGTTCTCTGATGAATATGTTATACGATTTTAAACCCGGATTTCAGTAAAGTACTATTATATGTGTTATTTACTTTACTGTTGAGATATTGAGAAATCCGGATGGGATTGGTGCCCACGGTTTGATTTTTGTGGCATAAGTTGGAGTGTATTTTATGCGTGCAGGTAATGGTAATTCCACGCTAGTAACGAAACTCTGCCCAAATTTCGAAATTTTTTTTTGTTGTTTCGTGTTTTCGAAGGGGTTCGATTCCGATTTAGGGTGCTAAATCGGGGTTGGGTCCTTTCAGCTTGGTATCAGAGCATTAGGTTATAGGTTCTGTAGACTTCTGTAGTCATGTTTACTTAGGGTATTTGAGTTGATACAGCATGACTGGAGTGATGACCCGACTGGCCAGCGGTACTCATCAATACTTCGGGTGTTGTGTGTCCTCAAATATCTGCAGTTTCATGATTACGTTCCACTTGTTGTGAACGATGTTTTATTCATTAGGATGCCTCCTGACGTGCTTTCCGTGTCGTTTCGGTTGTGGATCCTATTGAGGATCAATCGACGCGTGTTTTGCCAGAGAACAGTGGATTGGGATGAGTATTCCGAGTTCAGTGAAATTGTGTGGCACGGTTTGCCTGGTTGGGTATATGAGCATCTACATGTTGCCTCAGAGTTGAGAATTGTGGCAGTGATGTTTGCCTAAGTCAGAGTGTTGTATTTGGTGGGCTGATATTGTGTGAGTTCCGGTTGCGACTCCAAGGCCTACATTCAGGATGTGGTGTATACGGTAATGGTGTTATCAGGCTACCCAGCATTAGAATGTGGTGTGTTTACCCACCTGAGGCAGAGATGCATTGTCCACATGTTTGTTTCCGCGTGCACGAGTTATGTGGCTTTAGAGGAAGCGGTGCACGAGGTTCGAGATGAGTTTGAACCTGAGCATCAGAGAGAGTCTGATTGTTTTGCCTCGAGACATCCGTGAGGAGCTTAGTGTGCTGTACTCAGTGGCGAGGCTATCGAGAAGGAAAGATGTACGCGGTTTCTGATGTGATGGTTTGAGGAAAGTGGACTTAGTCGAGATTTTGATGAGGTTGAATTCCGACACTCCGGGATCAGTGACTTCATCAGGCTGGGGTCTTTTCGATTATGTTGAGGATCCTCTGCTGATCCGTTTGACGATGGCGGAGACCACAGAGTGGCGGACTTGCTCCTGTGGCATAAGTCTGGGCGATCGTTGGTGATCCTTTCTCGCAACAGGTGTCACTGCGACTTGTGTTCGTGGAACACTCTCAGTTGCCATTGTGGTGGCCAGGAGGGTCACATTACGAGGGAGCGCCCTCAGCCAGCTGTTGTAGCGGTTCGACGGCTCAGAGTTACGAGGAGTCTCTCATGTTGTTCCTACCGTCTGATCAATGTACCCTTTTGACGAGTTATTCAGCAAGTCGCAAATGATGTGGGCGACTAGTTGGGCATGTTGGAGTTCGTGCCATGACCTTGTTTGAGGACAGACTTTTCTCCGAGGTTACTGTTGTTTGATGTCCATGGCGATTGTGTCTGTATCTCCACTTCCGAGGTTTTGGAGAGTGTTGCATCCATCCGGAGGTTACGAGATCCCTGTTGGAGGATATGGTTTAGCCATGGATTTGTTGTAGCTGGATGTTGTGATTTTGGTGTGTTAGTGAGTACGGACTGACTGACGATGCATTTGGCTGTGTTTGAGTACCTCGAGAAGGAGGTTGTGTTTCGACGACCAGATTTCCCCGAGATGCTGTATCGCGGTGATGGTCAAGCGGATGGTAGAGACAAGTTATGTGGTTTGTTTGGCTTATGATGCGGATACTACGGTTGCTGTGTCCGATTTTGGCGACATTGAGGTGGTTCCTGAGTTTCCTGGCGTGTTCCGGAGGAGTTATCAGATGTTCCTCCAGTTCGGGAGACTGACTACACCATTGAGCTTGTACCAGGCGCTGGACTCATTTTACCGATGTTTTGTCGTTCGGAGCCAGCGGAGCTGATGGAGCTACAGTTTCGACTCCAGGAGTTGCTGGAGGAGGTTTCAGGAGATTTCATGTGACCCCGCGAATTTGCGTGGTGTACTCTTGCATTGTTTTGCCGATGTTGGATGGTTCGACGTAGTGGTGCATTGACTATCGGAAGCCTGATTTGTTTCAGAGGAGGGTGAGTATCCTCCGTTTCGGATTGACGATTGGGTTGTTCAGCTCGTGAGAGCTTCAGTCTTGTCGGAAATTGATTTCGGGACCGGATACCATCAGTTGTGGTTCGGTGAGTCAGATGTGGCTTTGTTGGCTTACGGATCTCAGTGCGGGCATCAGGAGTTTTTGGTCACGCTATTTGGTTGACCAATGCCCCGTAGATCGTGTGGACGTGATGGACCAGGTGTTCAGACGGTTTCTGGACGAGTTTGTGGTCATGGTTGTTGGCAACGTCCTGATGTACTCCAGGAGTGTGAGCCAGTACCTGAAGCAAATGTGAACGACTTTGCGGACTTCGCGAGATGATCAGTTGTTTGCGAAGTTCAGCCAGGGTGAGTTTTGCCCGATTAGCGTGAAGATTTTGGGATGTGTGATGCTATCCGAGGGTGTTGGCGTGGATCCTGACCAGATTGGAGCCGTGATGATTCGGAGTTTGCCCTACCATTGTACCAGAGATCGGGAGTCTCTTGAGTTTGGCAAGCTATTACCGACGGCTTGTGCAGGATTTTTCCCGGATTGCCACTTCACTTTTCCGGATTGACAAAGAAGGCGTCAAGTTCGAGTGGTTCGATGCACGCGAAGAGAGTTACTTACTCCTCCAGGATGGTTGGTCGTTGCTTCGGTTTTGACCTTACTTGATGACCGCGACGAGTTCGTGGGTTATGACGATGCATCAAGGTTTGGGTTTGGTTGTGCTTTGATGCTGTATAGCAGAGCGGCGGCTCATGGTTTCAGGCGGTGGAAACCTTATGCGGCTACGTATCCTATTTATGATGTGGGTGTAGCTGTTCTTGTGTTAGCATCAGAGAGTTCGAGACACTACAACTATGGCATGCAGCGAGGTGTAGGATGTACACTGATTACTTGAGTTTCATCCACTTGCATTTTCGGCCAGATTTGGGCTTGAGGCAGTGTTGATGATTGAGGTTGACTCATGACTATAGCTGCACCTTTGAGTTTGTTCGGGAAAGGCTAGAGATCATACTTTGACCATCCGTTTAGGATGTTGTTGCTGATGCTTTCAGTCGAGAGTCGGGACTTCAGTGTTTCATGTGTGTGAGTGTGGCTCGAGCTTCCGTGTTAGCCGAGTGTGGCTACGGGAGCTGAGTTCGAGTGTGATGATGTCGAGGCTCGTGGTTTTGCACGCGTTTGGCGCTAGCAGTACGGAGATGTGTCTAATACTCCGAGTTTACTACTCGTGACGCAACATGAAGAGCAATGTAGCAGCATGTGTGTGCGGACGCCACATTTGTCGACTGGCGATGTCTTGGAGGCAGAGACTTGCCGAGGAGTGTCAGCCATTTGAGATTTCTGGTTAGACGTGGCGATTGTTGCTGTGATTGTGTATGTATGTGTACACTTTGGTTTGTGGTACCAGTTGTCAGGCCTTTGTGGACCATTTGATGAACTCAGTACATTTCCTTGTGCATTTGGAGATGATTTCAGTGGCAGGCTGGCATGATTGTGTTTGACGGAGGTTGTTCATTCCTGCTGTGTACCTGTGTCCCAATTCGTCGATCGAGGTAATCAGCTATAACTATGTGTTGGTGAGCTTTGCAGTGAACATTGGGGACCAGATTACGAGCTAGTACTGGTCCTTATCCTCAGATTGGTGAGCGATCTTCGAGGACTATTTAGACCTTGGAGGGCATGTTGTGGACCTCGGTATTGCAGTTCCGGAGGATTTTGGACCAGCAGTTTCACTTGTTTGAGATTGCTTGCAGTACCAGTTGTGGACCACCGTGATATTGACATTGCTTGATGTCGTTTTGTGGACGTTATTGTACTCCATTGTGCTGGAGCGAGTTGGTTTGAGTTGAATTGACGTTTGAATCTGATTGTGTGGAATATGTTACCACAGATTGTCAGATTAGCGGAAATGAGGTTGATTGTTGCTTGAGTTTGATGCTTAAGTTATGTGGATGTGTGTGGATTGAGTTGTGTTGGCCACGTTGTTTTGATCCGTATGTGGTCATAGGCGAGTTTGTGTTGTGCCGTGTGGTTCGGCATCGCCTATAGCGTTGGCTTTTATGTGTGTTGTGTTCCGTGTGGCGGAACTACATTTCAGGTTGTTACGTGTGGTGTACCCTATCGGTTCCTTATGCAGGAACACTTGGCGTTTGTGTGAGCCAGTTCAGGTTTGTGATTTGAGGGTACAGGGATTCCAGCACGGAATTGTCTCCTATTGTGGAGTTTGTGATCAGAGTTGTTCAGCTGAGGTTGCCGTTGGAAAGTTGAGCAGTATGCAGAGGCAGTGCTCCTATGTTTAGCCGGCAGATTCGGAAATTTCGAGGTCGAAATTTTTCTAAGGGGGGTGGATTTGTGACGACCCGGACCAGAATCAGCAGTATGATCAGCTTGATTGATGAGTTACTGCATAGTCGCAGTTTGTTGACAGTTGTTGGAATCGCCAGAGTTCTTAACGACTAAATTATTGGCCGAGAATTGGAGCTGGGTCTCTTCTCGAGAGTCGTTGTATGTGTGATTACGAGTTCGTGGGCGGTTCCGGATCGTTATTTGGACGACCAAAGAATTAGTTATGAATATTTGAAGTTCAGATTTAAATGGTGGGCTACTTAACGACTAAATTACCGGTCGAGAATTTGGTTTCGGCTTCTTCAGGAAAGTTGCTCAGAATTTAATTTCGAGTTCGTGGGAACTTCTGGAGCATGATTTGGAGTTACGAGGAATTAGTTGTGAATTTTGCCGTTTGTTGATTAATTAGTCGATTTAATGTGTATTGCTTTCAAGGGTTGACTTTTTATTCGGTTGGCCGATATGTTTGACTTTGGGTGATGTTGGAAGATTATGTCGAGTCGAGTTCGTGGCCGCGAGAATTGTCGGAATTGGAGTTACGACGCGAAAGTTATGCGTGTTTGAAGTTCGTCGAAATGGATAATTATGAAATTTCCGTTTTGGGAAAGTATTTAATGAGGTATAAATATTGGGGTTTCCTTAAGAGGAAAGTCAACTATGGACATTAATTGGTTGACCTGGTCAACACGGGTTGACCGAGTGGGAGGAGAGTTCGACGGAGGCCACGGTGCTCCACGGCGGTGATGAGATTCCGGCCACCTCCGGGCTTGAGGTTGGTGTCTTCCGACTCGTTTAGACCTCCTCTTCACTTTCTCGATCTCCGTTTGAGGCAAGGACGCCGGAGGAGGAAGCTTTTCCGGCGAGAAATTGAAGAAAATGAAGTGAATTCGGGTTCTTGGATTCGGGCCGAGTTGAACTTCAAGAGATACTGGGTTTTGTAGCCCTCTTCAAGGTGATTCTAACCATATAAACATTGTGTTCTAATTTGGTTTGTAGATTGAGAATTTTGGGATTGAAATTTGTGAACCAATTCGGTTTTACATGAAATTGACCTAGTTAGAGTGAGAATTGGACTTCGGTGCAGTTATGAAAGTTGCTCAGTGGACGATTTTGAGTGGAATGGGGGTAGCTTCGCCGAGAAATCTTCCGGTCAGTGGCGGCGCCGCCGTGGGCGGCGGTCAACGCGGCGGTCAACGGTCAACGGCGGTCAACTTTGACTTTTTCGGAGTTTTCGACGAGTCGCATGTCATTTGACTCGAAATCGCGCCCCGATCACAGTGGGGAGGTTCGTTTTTCGAGTTGAGCGTCCGAACATAAAGCGAGGTATTGAGGTGGTATATATGGATTTTCGACGATTCGTCGTATTTGAATTGTGTGTTTCCGAGAACGGTGGTTTCTCGTGATTTGATTTGAATTGTCGGATTATGACTTTGAGTATTGGACATTGTGATTGTTCAGGTGTTCGTGATCGTTTAATTGGCGAGGGACATTCCGCTGGATCACGGGTTAACGCATATCGCGTTACGCCAGTCTGTGAGTGGACAGTTTATTTTCACGGAATTATTGCGAGTCCTTTATATACGTTTTATGAGCTTGAATATGCAGTATGGTTATGGTTTTACGAATATGAGTTTTCGTACGAGATTATGTTAATTTTGAGCATGTGTTATGAGATTATACCTATATGTTGTTATATGTCCACGTGTGGCCCCGTGTGATTTATACACATGCTCTGTACGTGTGAGGAGTTAGAGTCTCCCTCGTGTACGTATACGTGAGGAGTTAGAGTCTCCCTCGTGTACCCGGACGCGTGAGGAGTTAGAGTCTCCCTTGCGTACCATTTGATTGTTTATGCTTTCGACTCGCATATGTTTTTATTATATATATATCTGGTGAAAGACATATATTTTCGTCCACTCACTCTAACGTGTTTATTGTCTTTCACCTGGGCTTTTCGGTTTCCGTGCCCAGTTTGCAGTTCAGACTCTGGAGTCGCACGTCGTGGTCGGAGGCATAGTACTCGAGCGGTCTTATTTCTTCCAGTAGGTTTATTGTTCTACCTACTGTGGTATACTTATATGGTTATGTATTAGAGGTCGCTCTGAGTTCTCTGATGAATATGTTATACGATTTTAAACCCGGATTTCAGTAAAGTACTATTATATGTGTTATTTACTTTACTGTTGAGATATTGAGAAATCCGGATGGGATTGGTGCCCACGGTTTGATTTTTGTGGCATAAGTTGGAGTGTATTTTATGCGTGCAGGTAATGGTAATTCCACGCTAGTAACGAAACTCTGCCCAAATTTCGAAAAGTTTTTTTGTTGGTTCGTGTTTTCGAAGGGGTTCGATTCCGATTTAGGGTGCTAAATCGGGGTTGGGTCCTTTCAAAACCAAATCATAAAGGTTTCTATGCAAATGCATAAAGCGTAATATAAAAGCATACTCGTAATGCATAATTATAAAAGTATATTGGTAATTGCATAATCATAAAACACATGCTCGTATAATTCATAATCATAACTGCATGCTCATGCTCGTAAAACGTATAAAAAAGACTCGCAACCAACAGTGAAAAGAAATGTCCACTCACAGACAAGCACAACGCAAAAACGCGCTAATCCCATGGTTCGGCGGAAGATCCCTCGCCAAACGTACGATCATGATTTTCTGAATAATCACAAATACCACTAATCAAAATCACAATTCAAAACTCTGAACCAAACTTCGGAAACCAACTATTTCCGAAAACATATAACTCAAATATCAACGAAATCGTCGAAAATCCCAAAATACTCTACTTAACCCTCGACACAAAATCCACCACCCAAATCAACTCAATAACCTCACGACTACGCTCGGGACGCGATTACGAACAAAATGGTATAAAACTTCCCAAAAATTCCAAAAAGTCAATCTCGCTGGAACTCCGTCGTTGACCGTCGCCGCCGCCGGCATTGTGGCGTCAACAGTGACCAAATCCGGCAAAAAATTTTAGATCTCATCTACTCCTCAAGCTCAACAACTTTTTATCTACACCAACCTCCAATTCAAAACACACCGGCCATAATCGAGCTCGAAAGTTTCAAACTCCATGGATTCCTGTGACCTATTCCGATGAGCTTCAAATGGTCTCCAAACCTGAAATCTTTCCACCCAAAAACTTCTATGGGTTGAGAGGAGTAAAACCCCCAACCCCATCGACCCTAAAAGTGGTTGGAAAAGCTCACTCGATTCCGGCAAAATTCTTAAACTTTACCGAGTTGGTTCACCCTCAATACTCAACCAAATCAACTCAAACCAAGTTCAAAACAATAGAAAATCACGAGAGGAAGCTGACCATACCAAGCTTGTGGTCTGAAGTGGCCGGAATCAGAAAGTCGACGACGAGTCAACGGCGGTGCCAAAAATCCTTCGGTCAACACGGGTCAAATTTGGTCAACGGTCCAATTTTGGTCAACTCGGCCCAAATGCAACTTTTCAACTATTTCGATATTTATACTCGCGATTAAAATGATCAACGGTCGAAAACGGATCGAAACCAAACGGATAAACACGATTAAATCCAACGATCGGAAATACTCATAACATATTCATCAGATATCAAAAAAATCCTCGGAAAACTTTTACGAGCTCGAAATCATAAACTCTAAAACTCTCGTGAAGGAACTCATATCAAATTTATTACCAAAAATATCATCGTGAACTAACCCGCCATATTAACCAATTACGACTAAATCGTGACTAATCGCGAAACTCGCAAATCCAGTTAGTTAACTACCATTTCCGGTTCGGGTTGTCATAAATGAATCTTCTTGAGAACTTTCATCCATTGACATAGCATTGTTAGGTTGAGCATATATTGTCTATGGAGTGACGGTGGTGGAGAACATTCCCCTTAACTCTTTTGTTTATTAATTTTCGTAACTTTTCCAAAGCTGATTTCCTGCATTCATCTGTTTTATTTATTTTTGTTAGCATAGCAAATCAACTCAGAATATATTTAAATTCTAGGTGGTAGTCCACCACTGTGTCTAGTATGTCCATTATTATTTTCGTAATTTTTAGTTGAGTCTAGGTTAGGTAATTAATTAGGTTAGTGTCTGTAGGTCGAGTCTGTCAAGAAACTGATTGTAGTGTCTGTTTGCGTCTAACGCTTAGTTTCATCAATTTTCAGTGGATAATGACCCATATTTTCCATACTACTACATTGATACACATTGAATAATAATAGGGATATCTTTGAGGGTATAAAAAGCCGTATCATATATCAGTATATATATCTTGTAATATAAATAACTAGTTTCTAGTCAATGCAGTGGTAAGATTCATATTGGGACTGCTTATAGTTCATGGCTATCTGTATACCGTATACATGGATAGAGTCCAATTTGTAATCTGATATGAAAGCTCATTATTGTGTAATCCTTGTGGAATTAGACTTGGATTCTGTCATGAGTAAAGGCGGGGTCTGTTCCTCTATATATGAGTATTCTGGTCCCAGTTCTCATTGCCACATAGCATTCAGATCCTTGACAGTTTTTTTCTTGCCAAGTAAGTGTTTATATGAACGAGTAAACTTCAGTATATATTGCCCAGCCAAAAAACAAATCCAGTATATATTACAGCTCTGGTATGATGTCGAGATCCTTTCAGTGACTTGTACAAGGACAATTAAGGAAAGCTTACTTTTAAGTGATCAGATTGTAGGAACTTGACCGTCGGAGCATACTTTTTATTTATTTTTGGTCAAGATCAGTACCTATTTTTGATTCTCACTAATTGTGATGTTTGGAATTTGAGTGTTTTAATGTCAGACTCACAGTTTAGGGTAAATTTAGTCATATGTCTTGGGTACTTCAGCCACGACAAGCCCTTGGAATCGAAGGTACGTTTGTGCATTCAATCCTCTATTAGTATTATCGTTTGAAATTATATATTGCAAAGATTAGAGGTGTCAAGAATTCCACAGGAAAAGTAGATTTCACCTGATAAATGGTAATGGATTCAACCATGTGTTTATAGTGGCTAGCTTATTGCAATACTGTTACCGAAGTTGCAGGAAGTCAGGAACGTGCATTCTCATCTCATTTTTGTAAATAACTACGTGGTATTAACGGTACTAAGCACTAACCCACTAATATCATTAGTGCGAAGCTTCACAGAGGATTTGTATACATAGGAGTCATATATATTACATATATATATGTATATGTATATGTATATGTATATGTATATGTATATGTATGTAACTAAGTTTGTATACCGACACAGTAATGGTGAACGGTTTTTAATTCCCCACCGCAATCAAGGTCAATAACGAAGGGAAGACCTGCATTCCGGCAATAGCACACTGCTCAATCATTGTCAATATGGAAATGATTTAACTTCATAGGTACTAAATTTTCAAGCACATTGTCATGCTTGAGAATGATCATGTGTCAGAATTTTATTACACCAGATGGATTACAAGTGATTGCAATCATCTGATCTTGGAGAAGCCATCTCTTCATGCTTTATGCTTTCTTCTGCAGGGTAGTTCCAGAACAAGAGATAACTCTTGGCTACACCATTCCACTCCAAGTTTATGACAACTGTTGATCATATATGTATTTTATTGAGCTGTAGAAATCAAACCTTTTAATTATTACAGCTAGATACATTTAGTGCTACATCATAAATTTGTCTTCTGTCATTGCCACTGAAGTTAAATCTGTAGCTTATAGCTCGACAGAGAAAAGACTACAGAGTCTGTTCACACTGCGAGTCACTGCCTAGGAAGGATTCAAATTTAAAACTTAGATGTGTGTGGTTACTTATATAGTTGACATATAATAGTTAATGTCTAGTTGTCTGTTATTTAATTGACATAGATCTGAGTCATCTGACTTCCTTTTATAAGAGATCTGACTTTGTACATAAACAAAAATGTGATGATATTGCATGATTGAACCATTCAAACATGAAATATTCCTGGACTAGTTTCAGTTTCCAAACTATTACTCTCTTCCAATTTTGTTTTTCTGGTTGAGTTTTCTGGCTGTTCTTGAGAATCTGTTTTCCTCCTTGGCCTGCTACTATAATCTCGAGGGACTGTTCTTGATCAAGTATATCTTGCTTAAAAGGCTTACAACAATCTGTCCAACGCTCCAAGTCCAAGTCCCAGGTACAGAACTTGTCAGACTCGGTAATTCCTGAATGAAGTCAATGGACTCAACTGTTTCGAGGTTAGTAACATAATTTTTGTATTCTTCACTTCTTATATTTTGAGAGGGTTGTCCTCCAATCTGTTTGCATTTGGTTTGTATTCATTTCTTGTTTTCCTTTGTGTATGCATGAATAGGGAATCATGTTAGACTGTTATCATAAAAGATCACAAACACATCTTGTAATGTACAGCAAATAAAGCAACTGAACTTGAAAACCAAATGCATACCTTGATTCATCTTCTTCTATTCTGTGTGCTGCTACAATGAGTTTGTTGTTTCTTGTGAATTGATGTTGCAACAGAGTATCTTCTGCGCAATTCTGCTACACTTGCTGTATGTGAGGTTTTCGTATATGAACGTGTGTAACAGCTTGCACCAGGGACCTCTATATATATGCTAACATAAGGCAACAGCTTTCCTACTCACAAGGAACCACTATCCCATTTATTTAGCAACAACCGTGATAACATCCAGCTGCATTTCAGCTGGTGATGAGTTTCAAATGAATACCAAAACAGATTCAACTAGTATTCATTTAGACCAAGTCAATTCATCTTATCTCATTTACTTATTTCACCAAATGTGCACAACTGTTGGACTTGATAGAGCTTCTGTGTCCACATCAGAATTTCTTCCAACAATCTCCCACTTGGACCAGGAATAGCTCAAACAACACATAATACACTTAATCTGAAATTAGCAAATCTTTAGTGCACTTTGAGATATAAATGACCAACCCAAAACTCAACCATTTGATCTGTAAAAATGCAGTTGTAATGCAGAATCAAGAAATCAGCTGAATTATGATCAATACAGCCTTCTCTAGATCACTGCAATAACAACTTCACTTAACATCAATCAAACACAATTTATCACCTGTAATTACATGCAAGCTTCCTGATTTATCTGTTACAGCAGCATGTAAATCTGATCCACCTTATGATTCCATATGCAAGAATCCAACACCATCTTCAAGAGAAAATGTCTTTATGTGTTCTTGTATTCTGAAAACAATTTTGCCAAAACACACACATATATATATAGCAACATACAGCTCTAACATGACACTCAATCACAATAAAGTAAAGCAACTGTCAATGAACTTATTCATATCAGCTTCAGTACTCAAAATTGTACAACAATGAGTCCAAAAACTAAACGTGAACAAAATATGTGGAAAAATATTCAGAACAACATAATCTAGTTTTTATTTAAGAATTTCAATTGACACAACTCCCACTGAATTCATTAATCATCCAGACTTGAACATATCCCTATATCAGAAGCATGTGTTTGAAAAGTTGTCACTGTCATGGGTTTGGTGAATGAATCAGCTAGCTGAGCCTCAGTCCCAATCTTGACCACTTCCAGTTCCTTGTTCTTAACCCTGCCTCTAATGCTATAATATTTGAGATCTATGTGCTTAGAGTTAGTTGATCTCTTGTTGTTCTTGCTGAAAAACACTGCTGCAGAATTGTCACAGTACATTTTCATTGGCCTGGAACTGATACTGTCCACAACATTAGTCTGAATCAAAAAATTCCTCAACCATAAACCCTCACAAGCCCCCTCATATATTGCAATAAATTCAGCTTGCATAGTTGAGGTAGCTGTGATGGTTTGTTTCAACGTTTTCCAAGCAACAGCACCTCCTGCCATAGTAAAAACATATCCTGTGGTAGATTTGTTTGAACTAGGATAATGAGAAGCAAAATCTGCATCTGTGTAGCCAACAACTTCAAGATCATGAACCCTTCTATAGACCAGACAATGACTTTTGGTTCCTTGAAGATATCTCAGTATCTTCTTCCCTGCTATCTAATGTTCCATACCTGGATTGGACTGAAATCTAGATAAAATGCCAACTGCATAGGACAAATCAGGTCTGGTACACACTTTTGCATACATGAGACTCCCTATAAGCTGTGCATAAGGCTTTTTCTTCATTTCTGCTTTCTGCTTCTCAGTAAAATGACACTGATTTTTATTCAGTTTGTCTCCCTTTGACATTGGAATTGCACCAGTTGAACAATTTTGCATATCAAATCTCTTTAAGACTTTGCTGATGTAGTTTTCCTGTGACATACCAAGCAAACATCTGGACCTATCCCTTTTTATTTCTATTCCCAGAACATAAGTGGCTTCACCTAAGTCTTTCATGTCAAATTTCTTTGACAAGAAATCTTTGGTTTTCTGTAACATTCTCATGCTGTTACTGGCAAGCAATATGTCATCAACATAGAGAATAAGGAACATGAAATCACCTCCTTCTGATTTCTTATAAATACACTCATCTACAATGTTCTCATTGAACCCAAAATCACTGATTACTGAATCAAATTTCAGGTACCATTGCCTAGAGGCCTGCTTCAGTCCATATATTGATCTGTTGAGCCTACAGACCAATTGTTCAGTTCCTGGCTCAATGAAACCCTCTGGTTGCTTCATGAAAATTTCTTCATCCAATTCCCCATTCAAGAAAGCTGTCTTGACATCCATCTGGTGTAACTCCATGTTGAAATGGGCCACCAAAGCCATGATAACTCTAAATGCATCCTTTGTAGAAACTGGTGAAAATGTTTCAGTAAAGTCCACACCCTCCTTTTGAGTAAACCCTTTAGCCACAAGTCTTGCTTTGTACCTCTCCACACTGCCATCTGCATTAAGTTTTGTCTTGAATACCCACTTGCATCTAATGGCCTTCTGTGACTTTGAAGATTCAACTAAGTCCCATACATTATTCACATGGATAGAGTTCATTTCTGAACTCATAGCTCTCTCCCACTCATGTGAATAATCCCCAGACATTGCTTCTTTATATGTTGAGGGGTCTAGAATTTCTCCAAAATCATAATCTACTTCATTCAAATAAACTTGAAAGTCAGCGGATAACGAGTCTAAAGTTGATCTCCTTTCTCTCTGAGATCTTCTTAAAACTGCTGGTTCATGCTGTTGTAGTTGTTGTGGTGCTGGATGAATTGTTGGAGCTTGATTCATGACATTTTGATCAATAACAGGCTTCCAAAAGCATAGATGAAGTAGGTGCCACTGTTGCTGTCACTTCTGTAGCTGTTGATAATTTTTCAAAATCAAAATTCTCCACTGGATGAGCATAGCTAACCTCATTAAAAAATACAGCCTTATTGGTTTCAATAATTCTAAGTGAATGAGAAGGACAATAAAACCTGAACCCCTTAGAATGTTCAGGATATCCTACAAAAAATGCAGATACAGTTTTAGAATCAAGCTTATTCTCATCCGGATTGTAGGGCCTTGCTTCTGCTTTGCATCCCCAGACATGAGTATGATAAATACTAGGTTTTCTGTTCTTCCATAACTCAAAAGGTGTCTTAGTAGTAGACACTGATTTGGTGGGGATTCTATTAGTTAGGTAATTGGCTGTTTTAAGGGCTTCTCCCCATAAAAATCTAGGAAGATCTGAGGTACTCATCATGCTTCTCACCATATTCATAAGAGTCCTATTTTTTCTCTCTGCCACTCCATTCTGCTCAGGTGTACTAGGTGTAGTGTACTGAGTCAAAATGCCATTTTCTTCCAAAAATTGTGCAAAAGGACCCTTGTGTTGCCCAGTTTCAGTGTACCTGCCATAATATTCACCTCCCCTATCACTTCTAACACACTTAATCTCAGCATTCAACTCCTTTTCTGCCTCCAGCTTAAAAATCTTAAACTTGTCTAAGGCTTGATTCTTTTCTGAGATTAGGTAAACATAGCAAAATCTGGAATAATCATCAATGAATGTGATGTAGTACCTATTCCCACATATGGTCTGTACTGCAAAAGGTCCACATATGTCAGTATGAACTAACTGTAACAAACCAGTACTCCTAGTGGCTCCCATTTTATTTTGTCTAGAAAATTTTCCTTTTACACATTCAATGCAATCCACAAAATCAGAGAAATCTAATTCATGTAAGATCCCTTGTTTAATCAGAAGTTTCAACCTATCTTTTGAGATATGTCCTAGTCTCCTATGCCAAAGAAAAGCTGATTTCTCATTGAATTTTCTCTTATTTCCAGAAACAGAAGCAACATCACTTTCAATCAACAGAACTTCCTTGTGGCAAGTATTAGGCAAGGTCCAGTAATCATTAATCAGCTTAGCAACACCAAGATACACAAAAGCACGATTTATTTTCATTTCAACTGAGTCAATGACAAAGTGATAATTGTTTCTAACTAAAACAGCAACTGAAATTAAGTTCCTTGACATGATAGGAACATAATACACTTGTTCTAGAAAAATAAAAACTCCTGGCCTCAAAACTAACTTAACAGATCCTACAGCTTCAATTCCTACTTTCGTGCCTTCTCCTACATGGATTCTGATCTCATTGTCCCTTGGTTTCCTCAGATTTTGCAGCCCCTGCAATGAGTTTGTCACATGGACAGGTGAACCAGTGTCAAGACTCCAGCTATCAGATTGAACACCTATCAAGTTTATCTCAACATAAAAGCTAATTAATGATTTATTACCTCTCTTTGCTTTCCATGCCTTATACTTGCCACAATCCCTCTTCATGTGCCCCTTGAGCTTGTAAAAGAAACACTTAAAGTTCCCTTTGCCCCCACTTCTCTTCATGGACTTCCTTTGAACCCCTAATTTCTTAGAAGAACTAGGCTTAGAGGAGCTAAGTTTGGTTTCTGGTATTGGTTTGGCTCCCTGTGGTTTGGTCTCCAGCAGGTAAATGGTGACACTTTTGATCCTCTCATACTCCTGGACACATACAGTTATGAGTTCATTTAGTGACCATTTGTCCTTCTGCGTATTATAGGTGGTCTTTAGCTGGTCAAACTCCATGGGCAGGGATTTAAGCACTAGCAGAACCACCATATCATCACCTAGTGGCATACTCAGGGCAGTGAGCTTAGCAACTATCTCAATCATCTTCATAATGTACTCCCTGATGTTCATCTTCATTTCATATTTCATGCCATGAAGCTCATCTAATAGCATGCTAGTCTCTGCCTTATCACTCACATAGAATCTCTCAGCTATGGCAGTCAGTAATTCACTAGCTGTTTCTCTATCTGGTACACCACCTTTGACTACATCAGACATGGTTCTGAGGATGGTTAACTTGCAAATTTTGTTTGCCCTAACCCATTTTTCCCTAGATAGGCCACCCTCATCATCTTCATCAGGAATATCTTTGGTTAGACACCAATCCACATTCTGTTGAGCCAAGTGCAGCTCAATATTAGCTCTCCAAGCTTTGTAATTGCTACCATTCAAGGGAACAATAGCACCAAAACTGACAGGAGCAAAAGCTGAGAAGAAAAGAAAAATGGTCTTAGTTATAGTGTTTCTGGTCAACTGTATGTATGTTTAATCTTTATGAGGAAGTTACAACCAAAAACATACCAAAGCATAGGATTTCATACAACACTTCAAGTGTCAATCCACACAACAATTATAAAGTGTTTCAGAATACTTGTTTACTGCATACTCTTTATTTATAGCTAGTCTACCTGTATGGCAAAGCACAAGCTATCTTTAATTTTTAACTGAATCTTAGTATATTCAAAATCAAACAGTGTGATCACTTAATACCTGTGGGCAAAAAGAAGAAATCACATTGTACTTTATGATCAAGGATATGTAAAATTCAGAACCACCTTAAGGAATTAAAACAAGTACATTAGTCCATCTGTAGATGATACAGTTCTTATTTTATCATAAGGTGCGAATTTTCCAGGTCTGTAACTCAATGATTTTAGATAAAAGCCCTTAAAACAGATTGTTGTAGCAACATATGTCTTAAAATCTTATCTTAATTCAAGACCTGTGATTGTTACTTGATGCTATCCCAAAATTAAAATGGTTTAGACAGCCAATCATACTTGTTTCCAAAAGATTTTAACCAACACATATAAATCTGGGAGAAACCTATACATGTTTGATAATTTCTTTCACAAGCTTTTAGTGTTGTTAGTTACTTTCGTACAGAACATTCAAAATAGATATCATTTGTAGTCAATCATCATTCAGACATTCATATCATGCATGTAACATCAAACAATTCGAAATTTAAGTTCCATCTAGGCGGTAACCTACTCCCCAAGAGAGTCTAAGTTTCATATGCATGACCAATCTCATAAAAACAGTACTGATTTTCCAAGTTTCACTTTGAAAACGTACCAGGATGCTTCCAGCGCTACAAAACAAGGATTAGTGAAAACAGTACATGTTTTGTTGTTCAAATTTTACTTACATGTGAATTATGTATACTTTTCAGCTTGAATCAGAGAGCAACGCATCAAGGATTGACTTGAAAACAGGATCGAAGTTACTTCTAGTAAAGAATCCTATACCCCTAGAACTTGAACCTCCAAAAAATTTGACCGTTTGAATGATAACGGTCGAAAAACTCATTTAAGAATTCTAAAATGGATCGGGTCAAAAGGGGATCCGCGTGTTTGTAATCAGGTAGCTTTGAACAAAACGGGTTGCTTGGTTCAAAATAAATTTATCCCAGATATTTATGAACAAAACAAGAAAAAAAAAACTCATGCAGATCTTTGATGGTTTGTGAATTATTATGATTTGATCTGATACCAATTGTTAGACTGTTATCATAAAAGATCACAAACACATCTTGTAATGTACAACAAATAAAGCAACTGAACTTGAAAACCAAATGCATACCTTGATTCATCTTCTTCTGTTCTGTGTGCTGCTACAATGAGTTTGCTGTTTCTTGTGAATTGATGTTGCAACAGAGTATCTTCTGAGCAATTCTACTACACTTGCTGTATGTGAGGTTTTCGTATATGAACGTGTGTAACAGCTTGCACCAGGGACCTCTATATATATGCTAACATAAGGCAACAGCTTTCCTACTCACAAGGAACCACTATCCCATTTATTTAGCAACAATCGTGATAACATCCAGCTGCATTTCAGCTGGTGATGAGTTTCAAATGAATACCAAAACAGATTCAACTAGTATTCATTTAGACCAAGTCAATTCATCTTATCTCATTTACTTATTTCACCAAATGTGCACAACTGTTGGACTTGATAGAGCTCATGTGTCCACATCAAAATTTCTTCCAACAAATCAGATCCAATACCCAAGGATGATACAACATCATCATCAGCTGGAAGACAACAATTGCAAAAAATTGTCAATGCATGGAAGACAACAAATTCTTCCACTTTTTTATGAGGTTGATCCTGCCGATGTACGCCATCAGAAGAAAAGCTTTGAAGTTGCATTGACAAAACATCAGAACTCTGGGAGGTACACTTCAGAGGAAGTACACCAATGGAGACAAGATTTAGACAAAGTGGCCAGTTTCTCTGGGTGGCACACAAATAATCATAAGCATGCATCATGAGGCTATTTCACATAGCAAGAGTTATAACTGTGCCTATAACTGTGCCTTTGGGTTTATATTTACCTAATGGTTGACCTCTAATTCTTCCTTGTAGGACTGACAGAAATCTTGTAGAGACCATTGTGGACTTCGTCTGCAGCAAAGTATTGCTCGCTGAAATTGAGTCCAGGGGAGATTTTGTTAAATTTGATGCAACGAAACAAGCCCCAGATGAGGTGATGAAAGAACTAAAACATGAAGAAGTCACTATCATCGGGGTCTACGGCATGGGTGGCATTGGAAAGACAACCATGGTGAAACACGTCGGTGCAGAAATGAGGAAAAGCAGGCTTTTTGATCGAGTGATAATAGCTGTCATGTCCCAAAATTCAGACCTGATAAAAATTCAAGGCACATTAGCAGATGCACTGGGATTAAAATTCGAGGAGGAATCACAAAGTGGAAGAGCTCGTAGATTGAAGGTGAAGATAATGAGTGAAACCAGGATTTTGATAATCTTGGATGACATTTGGAAGAGAATAGAATTTTCAAGCATCGGAGTTCCAGGCCACCACGAACTTAAAAGAAGCAATTCCAAAGTCATTTTAACCACCATGAGTAAAAATGTTTGCCATACCATGGACAGCGATGCAAATATCCCTCTCAATATCTTGTGTGAAAAAGATTCTTTTAGCTTGCTTGAGAAGCAAGCTTTGACGAATCAAGCGATTTTTATGACGTAGCCAGTAAAGTGGCCAGAGAGTGTGCTGGTCTCCCAGTTGCTTTGATAGCAGTTGCGAGGGCACTTAGAGATGAAGATTTCGAAGGATGGAAAGAAGCTACTTGGCGAATAAGTGCATCTCAACCTGTTAACCCTGAAGATGAGGGAGATGTGTTCAACTGCATAAAGTTGAGCTATGATTATTTAAAATCTGATCATTCCAAATCATGCTTCTTGCTTTGCTGCTTGTTTCCAGAGGATTACAATATCAAAGTTGAAGCCTTGGTGATGTATGGTATTGGCAAAGGATTGTTTCCAGATTCCAGCGTACAAGACTCCGGCGAACTATACATCAAACTCTTTCTCTTCTCAAGCCCAACCAAACCCCCAAAACCACAAGTCCAAACAATAACCACCGTGGCCGGAATTCCAATCGAAAGAGGAGGCCGAAACCTCCTCTCCGGCGACCACCACGGGCCACCACCACACACCTCCTTGCCCAAAATTGAATGCCCAGAAAGCTTCAATGGGTTGAAGGGAACCTAACCCCCAACCAACTCGACACCAAAACTCGCCGGAAACTGCCACCCAATTTCGGCGAAATCCACGAACTTCACTGAGTTCGAACTCCCTCAAAACTCAACCAAATCTCACAAATGAATACATGAATCAATAGAAAATCACAAGGGCTTTCTAACCATACCAAGAACACAGCCGGAGGTGGCTGGAATCGACGGGTCGGACAGCGGCAACGAAACGGATCGGTGGAGCTTCAAACAGGTCAACTTGGTCCAAATGTGTGATTTTCTGATTTTTACGACGATTCGATATTTATACGTCGCGAAGCGACCAAACCCACGACTCGGATAACTACTACTAACTCGACGACAATTTCAAATATTCATTTTATATTCTCCGATTATCCGAAAAATCCACTGAAACCTCCTACGAGCTCGAAATCAAATCCTCTACAATTTCCGCGAAGGAGCTCAAACTAAATTCTTGCCCGATAATTTAGTCGTTAACAAACCACATATGTACAATCTACTCGCGATAATCACGTGTCGTGCCAATAATCACATACTCAAGGTTCGAGTCGTTACACGCATTCCGATGTAAATCAGATTTTGCGCTTCAAGGTTATGCCTCGGCGGAGATCCACCCAAACTTTGATCTTCATCACATCGGTTGCCAACAAGGCCGGATCGTGCTTGATGTATTCACCGACAAAATTCTCGATCTGCTTCGCTCAGCCCTGAGTGAGTGTCGCCTTGGGAACATTGTGAGCAACCACCCACGTCTGTGTCACCACCATCGAACTCCTCAACCTCCACCATGTAGTCCTAGAAAAATCACGAACCACGCACGACACGCTTGAGGGCTGCCAGATCTCCAAACCTGCAAAAAAACTAGACCACATCATGCTGGTGGAGCACAACCTTACTCGGACCAAGAGGGCCATGGTGGCCTTGAGCGACTAATCTCGGACCTCCGGCCCAAAAAGTAGCGCGACGCCATAGCGTATTTCGGCTTCATCTTTCGCCTGCGAAGTAAGGTTGACGACATCAAGTCCGTCGTCTTCATCATCCGAGAAGCCCATGGCTACCTCAAATTGGGCGGCGACACAGAATGATACCGATTTGGATTACTAGGTAGAGAAGGAGTTGGACAGAGAGACTGTAGCACCAAGAGAAGAGGAAATGAGGGATAAAAATGGGGAAGATGGGCGGTGGCGCCGCTAGGGTTTGGTAGTCACAGGTTTTTTTTTGAGAGAGGGACCAACACAACAATACTCAAAACATATCGAATACTAGTTACATAAATATCATAGTTATGAAAAAGAATATGTGGTCATTGTGATAATGGTGCTCTTACCATCTAGACAACCCACTTCGTCAATGATAGGTGTTGAACTGGCTATCAAGTGGCTTGTTTACAGTTCTACCGTGAGAAACAAGAAGAAAACTTTGGCTCTCGTCTTTCCAGAGTCAAAAATGTACATTTTTCACTGGCTTTGGCTCAGTAACTTTTTCTTATTATTATTTTACTAATCTATTTGCAGATCTTACAATAATCAAAGAGGTCTTGAAGGCTGCAGATGTATTCAATAGTAAATTGAAGGGAATTTTTTTTTTCCAATATTCACAAGCCATACATATCAAATTTTGCTAATATGGCTAGGATATTAAGTTCTACTCTAACTGAAACAAGTAACCTGCTAACGGGAAGAAGTAATTGGCCTTCTAGATTATAGCTTTCATATGGATCTAGAACAGATGAAGATTTTGTACCGCAATCAGAATGCTTCTTGGATAAGTATAGAAGAACCCATTTCTAATGAAATTTAAAGAGCTGTAGATTGTGCTATTGAATGATTTGGTATCAAAGCCATGTCCTTCAAAACAAAATATATACCAACATTATATTTACTAAAAGCCATCAAAGACATGTATAAGCAAATTTTCTTTTAGATTGCCATGAAAATCCCATCTAAGAAAGATATTGGATTCCCTACACAGTCAAAACAATTGATAATTTTCAGCAGTCTATCGGTGATTTTCACTCTACTTAAAAATTGAAAATTGCCTAATTGATTCCTTTAAAATACAGGTTGAATGATTTTATCAAAAACTTGAAATCAGAAGCCTGCACAATACCTTCCTCGAACCTCTTAGTTGAAGCTTCAGCCTGGTTCATCAACTCTTGAGCATCGATTGAAAGCAACAAAGCAGGTTGAGGAGGAGGTGTATTCCTGTAAAGCTAAAATAACATTCTCTGCAACCTAGGAATGGCGTAGAGCGATCAAGCATAGAACACAATGCCAACAAATAAACAATGTAGTTGTAAATAAACAACGTCATCAGATCTTACCATGGATGGGTTGCAATTTTGGACCAATAAAAATACTCAAAAGCATAGACACTTCAACTCAGTCCTCCGGTTTTTCATCTTCGTCAAGAACAACAAACCCAGATTTCAGATTCACTGAGTCAGTAAATTTCAGTATGCTTTAAACATTTAAAATAACTAACTTTCAGATAATATATAAACATCTAGGGGCGGTATTCTGGTTTAAACATAGGTGCTTCAGCTATACACGTATTCCTCAGTAACTGTAAAATGAAACACTCGGGAAGTACTCATTCAGATCTTCCAATTCCAAGACAGGGTATTTTAAAAGATAGTATAAGTAACAGACCTCCTGAGTCATCTTATTCTGCTTCTTCACCACTAAGATGATCAAAGAACCAGGGATGGGTGCCTCAACAATCCACACAAAACAACTTCAGCAGCAGACCGGTCAAATGCACACACATAAGCGAGTCAAATTTTGAGTCATTCGTGACAGTGACATAGCAGTAGTGAAGCAAGAAGCCCTGACTTTAATTTCTTCTCATTGTATTTGACGGTAGACAAGTCGATGCTGTCGGTGGGCAACATTACACGCTTCATGGACAGTTTGACCCACACCAACAGTGGCTCCCTCCCTTGCTGCGCAATGCTGCCTGCTTAGATGAGACTAGAAATGGTACCCATGCGATGCTGCAGGATTTATTGCTGTTTGAATATCTTAAATTCGTGATTCATTGACATTGTGATAAGCTTTACTACATATAAGTTTGCTGACCTAACATCTCTTGGCAAAGAAGAATCAATTGAGCTTCAAGATGGTACACCTATTATCAAAACAATTCTACATTCATGATCTCAGGAGCTCACCTTAGCATAATGGTCGCATAGAGATCTGGAGATGGACATGCTAGAAGAAATACAAAGATTGTTAATAACCATATCAGAACACTCTAACAATTATAAATTTCATCAGAAACATTTGTAATTATGATAAAATGCAGTGTATGCGAAAAATATGTGTATATACATTCAATTTCCATCATCAGCCCAAAGATCTTAGCAGAAACTTTTGGAGCCCATCTTGCTAAACATGGAGAGGTCTGGAGATGGACACGCTATGAAAAACTCTGAATTAAAAAAATATATATATTCAAATCAAACATGAACGAATCGGAACACACAAATTGAAAAACCAAAATCCTACCAGACCATAGAAATAATAAATTTACCATTTGAAACAATTGAAACACCTACTTGTGAATAGAAAACGGGTAGTCATATATACTACTACTGACACAATGCCATATGTTGGCGAATGATGTTTACATGCAGATTCACAGAAGAGATATTACAGCTGGGTGAATGAAAAGAACACAACCAACAACAAAATTCGCAAGTCCTGGGCTTCGCCCCTTTTAAAAATTGGTCCTTCTTAACAGGTTTTTAAGCTGAACATTGGGCACTATGTAGAGGATATTTTGAAAATGGGAGTTTTGGTCCCTCCTGTGCTAACAGAACCACAATTATAACTGATTCTGCAATAATGAACCTGTTTTACCCAAACAACCAATATCCAAAATGATATCATTATTCGCATTTCAATTAGCGTAGTTAAAACCCTATAAAGTAGAGAAGATAATGATCTTCTAAGCTATAGACTGCATTTCAGGCCATTATAACACACATGCACCTCCAGCATCACATGTGCGCAATCTGACACATTTATATACCAGGAATGTCTAATAAAAACTTAATCTAAATTCAAAGGCAACCACTTTGTTGGTATAATATGGAACTTTGTCAATATATACTACTCTATTCCACATGGTTATATAATTTACAATTTTACATGACATATAGCTCTCAGCTCTCTCTACTTTTTCGGCAAAGAAACAGCAAAGAACAATTGCAGTTATAAATTTATAGTTCATAGAAATTGCCAGTACCTGGAAGGACATTCACGTGCCAGCAGGAGTATAGATTGGAAGTCATATAGAGGCCACATCAGCTGTCTTTCTAGTTTTCCAATAAAGATAGAAACATCCAGATATAACCACAATAATTTTTAAGCTCCATCAATTCCCTCAATCAACATGGTATATGTCTCAGGATGCAGCTGGCAACCCATCTTCTCCATGATGTTTAGTAGTTCAGAGCATTTATTCAAATGACCCCTCTTAATGAAACCATCAAGGAGAACTTTCCAAGCTACTTCATCATAGTTATACCCACAGCGCAGCATACTTTGAAAAATGGAAGTTGCCTTCTCATTCTTTTCTTCATCTAAAAGCCCACAGAGAAGCAACTTGCATGACTCCAGTGTTGGTAAAGCCCCATGCTCAATCATAGTACCTATCAGAATTACTGCATCTTCGTACACTTGCAACTCACAGCAACAATCAAGAAGAGCATTGTAAATTTCCTCACTCGGGGACATACCCAGATTTCTCATGTGCACATATAAACTTTGGGCCACTTTCAAGTTTCTTTCTTTGCAAAGTCCTAATATAAGCTCACTAAAAGTGTTCATATTGGGAGCACAATCATGTCCAACCATCCTCTCAAAAAGCTCTAAAGCAATCTCAAAATCCATTGTCTTCCACGTGTAAGTAATACCTGTGGAGGAGAACTTTGAAATCATATCAAGACCGACCATATTATTGTTTGTCTTGACCAAGTTTTGATCTAAGAGATGTTTGATTAGAGAACAATACACATGACGAGAAGGCTCACAACCAGCATCAAACATGCACTTTAGAACACCAAATGCAGAATCTATTAATCCCATACGCCCATATGCATTGATTAAATGTGTATAAATCCATGAATTTGCAGCAATTCCATCTTCATTCATTTTCATCCTCATCTTCTCTGCTTCATTTATATTCCCTATACTGCAATACGCACTAATAAACACACTGTATGTTATTACATCAGGTCGGTTACCAGCAGAAACCATCTGATTGAAAAGCCTGTGAGCACGGTCAAAGTCGCCATCTTTCAAAAATTGGTGGATCAGAATAGTATAACCACAAACCTTAGGCTTTACACCTGTACTTAACATCTTTTGCAGCAATAACGATGCTTCTAACGTTTTTCTATATTTGCATAATGCATCTATCAAGGCATTGTATGTATATGAATTTGGTAAGCAATCCTCAGTGAGCATTCTATCAAAGAAGGAAAGGGCACTGTCCAGTTTTCCAGCCTTGCAGAACCCATCAATTAAAACGGTAAACATCACTGTATCTGCCTTGAAGCCTTTCTCCTTGAAAGAATCAAGCAGGGCTTGAGCTTCCTCTAGACTCCCCCTTTTGCAGAGAGCGTCAATTAAAACGGTATAAATACACTTGTCAGCAACCAAACCACTATGATTCATCAATTTAAGCAACCTATATGCACTATCCAAATGACCTGCTTGACACTGCCCATGGATTAGTGATGTATATGTAATCAGGTCTGGTGAGAGGTTCCATTCAAGCATCTTATCAAGCACTGTCATTGCTCTTTCCACATAATTCCTTTTACAAAACCCATAAATCAATGCATTAAACGTGTGAGAATTCGGACAACAATTATTTGATTGCATCAAAACCAAAACGTCATAAGCAGCGTCAACTTGTCCCTCCTTGCAAAACCCATCGATCAATGTTGTGTAAGTAACGACATCAGGGACCAGCCCCCTCTGTAACATCCGGTCCAGCAACTCCCTAGCATTGTCAAACTTACCTTCCTTACACTCGCTATCAATGAGCACATTATATGTCCACACATCAGGTCCACAACCCTTCTCAGCCATCTCTTCAAACAAGTTGATCGCCTCGGACTTCCTTCCCAGTCTGCAAAATCCATGAACAAGCACATTACAAGTTCGTACATCCAGAAAGCAATCATCCTCCCCCATTTGAGTGAACAACTTGAACGCCTCATCAATGCGGTCAGCTTCACAAAGCCCATGTATCAAATAGTTATACGAAACCACATCCCTCGGGCAACCCTTATCGGGCATTCGCTTGAAAATCTTCACAGCACTATCAACATCCATATTCTTACAATGCCCCAATATCAAACAATTGCATGTAAACGTCTGGGGCCTGAATCCCGTCTGCATTATCTTACTGAAGTACAAGTCCGCCTCCGTGACATTCCCCAATTTACAGTAGCCGAATATCATAGTATTAAACGTATACAAATCCGGTGAAATCTTGTCCTCCAACATTTCTAAATATACAGATTTCAATTCATCAATGAGTGAAAACCTAACTAATAAATTGAGAAGCCAATTGTAGCACCTGAGGGTGAGCTTGAACTCCTCAAGATTCGCGCGGCGCAGCAAAGCCAAGACAAAGCGGGCATCGTCGGGTGATGTGCAGGCCCTAATCATGGAGATTCGGATGGTATGGGCGGCGCGGAAGAAGCCGTTTCGGAGGAGTAGGGTGAGCAAGGAGGAGTGGCAGTGGACGGTGTGTCTGTAGTGGGGTTTTGCGGCGATCCAGTGGAAGAAGTCGAGAGCAGTTCGAGGGTTGACATTGAGGGTGAAGAGGGAGGAGACATGAGATGGGGATATGGAGGGTGTTAGCTTATTCAGGGCGGGGTGTTTCTGCCAATTGGGGCGACAGAGGATGGCGAAGATCTGAGAAGAAATATTGGGAGAGGCTACACAAGAGAAGGGCTTGAGGAGACCAAGTCTCAGCTTTCTGATCATCTAAAGATTCTTCAAGTTTTCAACTTCACCGCTGCTCTAAAACTCAATACCCAAATTCAAATCCAGCCTCACTTCACTTCCTGACCCTAAAACCTGATCAAACTTATTAGAGATATACATATGTGACTCTGCGAAAGAGCGAGCCTGCGACTCTTGACAGTCCAGCAATGGCTCTACACAACCAAGCCCCTCTGCGAAAATTGGGTCTTCTGATCATACACACCCATCATTTTACACTGGAAAATCCCAAAATAAAGAAATTCTCGGCATGCTTCTCATTAAAAGATCATATTCATATTCAGAAAGCAAAAAAAAAAAAAAATACTTGCAATTTGCATTTCTATGACCAAGAAGAAAATGGAAGCATCTAACAGCTGGGTCTTCAAAGTACGTAGCAAAATTGAAACATTCACAAACATTGCCTTCTTTTGTGGTGCGTCTAACAGAGCACAACAAGATTCAATGAAAAATTAACCGACTGCAAACTTTATAGCAATCTTCAAACCAAACCCAATTTATAGCAAATTCATAGAAACCCAATTCATAGAAATCAATATTAGGACTTGCGGAAGAAGTTAGAAAGTCAAGTGTTTTTATTTAAGATTACATACGAAGAGAAGGAATTGGGCTGAAAGCTAGAAGGTGGGTTTTCACAATGAATGTGTGGATTTGAGCATTGGGTTACCAAGGGAAAAGCTCAAAATATAAAACGTCAAAAGATGGGCCTTGGGCTTTGCTCTTGGGCTCTGTTGATTAAATTCGGTTTTAATTTTGAAAATTAATATTTTAATATTTTAATTAATATTTCGGATAATTATCAAAAGGAGATAAATATGAAAAATTCTCAACTGTCGCGACTTTTTGAAAAATCGCGCCTTTGACGTCTTTATAAGGACGACCCTGGTCGTCATTCCAATCATCCATTTTTTCAGAACTTCATCTTCTTCTTCAGATTGCTAATCGACAAAGTACATAGAGTAAAATCGTCAGGGTTCAAGTTCGTGTGCAAGAACTTAAACCAGATAGTTGTATCCTCGAGATAGACGTCCAAACTACAAGCACAAGTGGGGTCAAATTTTTGTCTTAGGACACTGCGTTTGAAAGCCTCTATCTGATCAAGTCAATGAATTTCTCTTTCGTTTTTGTTATTGATTTCAATTTCGATTTTATAATTATTATACATATATAGTTTGTATACAAACACTACAAGAAAACATCACTTAGACCACGGAAACGTAATTGTTCCGTGGTCCAAGTGACACCTGGACGACGGAAATGACTCCGTCGTCCAAGTACCACCTGGACGACGGATAATACCATCTCCGTCGTCCAGGTGGTCAGCTGGACCACGGAGTCTTTTCCGTCGTCCAGGTGATTACCTGGACAACGGACCGACACGCCGTCGTCCGAGTATACGAAACGTACTTCCACTTAGACGACGTACCGACACCTCCGTCGTCTAAGTGAAGCATTATATAAGCAGATCGAATTCATTCCTGGCCTCGATCTATTCATTCCATTTGAAGAAGAATTGAAGGAGAAGGGAGAAGGAGAAGCTAGCTAGCTAGCTAGCTAGAAGCTAGGCCGAGAAGAATCAGGATCGATAAGGGATCTCCGCTGACTAGCTAGTTAGCTTAATTAACGTACAGATATCGAGAAGGCCAGCAGGTACGTACGTACGCAGTTAAAATTTGCTTAATTAATTAATTAATTAATATATATTTAGTGAAAACGTACGTACATATATACATGCAAGGATGTTAGCTGATGTTAGCTATATATATATATGTACAGATCGATTAAATTACGTACGTACGTAATTGATTGATCGATGTAGATCGAGTACGTATAATTAAGCGTAAATTAATTGAGAAATATATATATGTAATAATTAATTAATTATAAAATTTTGTAGCAGTATGGACAAGAGTTGGATGAAGTTGAAGAATAGATGTGATGTCCGGTATATGGATGGAATTAGCGAATTTGTGAATTTTGCGATAGAACATGGTCAGGGAAAGAAACGTTTCAGGTGTCCGTGTCAGAAATGTCTTAATTGTCAGTATGCGGAGGTTAATGTTATGGTGCAACACCTGTACGAAAATGGTATGATGTGGAGTTACACTACATGGAGCGAGCATGGTGAAGCAGTAGAGTTCAGCGCAGTAGACTTCAGCTCAGGGTACAGTTACCATGGTGCCTCATCCAGCGGCAGTGGTGCCGGACCCCCAGCTTGCAACCCAACTGCAGATTTGGTCCATGATGCGTTTCCGGGATGTAGTCATGGTGGACACCAACACCAAGACGGAGGTTACAGTACCACTTATGAGCATGATGACACATTCCCCGCAGCTAGCTTGGCCACTGACACCAGTGAGATGGAAAAGTACAGCCGGATACTACTTGAAGCGCAGACCCCGGTGTTCCCTGGATGTCGAGAGAATGTGTTGCAATATGTGATGGAGCAAATGAAGATAAAAGTGAAGCACAAAATGTCAGTGAGTGCTTTTGACGAAATTCAGGAGCAAATATGTAAGTTGCTTCCTGATGATCACAATCTTCCTAAATCTCATTATAAGGTTAGAAATATCCTGAGCAGCCTCGGCCTAAAGTACAGGATAATTGACGCATGTCCGAATGATTGTGTGCTATTTTACAAAGAGTATAAAGAGTTGGACTATTGTCCCGTATGTGGCCAATGCAGATTCCAATTGAATAGGAAGAGTTCGAAAAAGATAATTCCTGTGAAAGTTGTTCGATATTTTCCCTTGATTCCCAGATTGCAGCGCCTGTACATGTCTCTACACACAGCAGAGGCGATGCGATGGTACGCAGAAAAGCGAATAGATGACGATGTCCTGCGACACGCCGCGGATGGGGAGGGTTTCAAACATTTCGACAGAGAATTTGGAGACTTTGCTTCAGAGGTTAGAAATGTTAGACTCGGCCTATCTACAGACGGATTCAATCCTTGGGGAAGTAATAGCTCCGCCGTAAGCACTTGGCCAGTTATTCTGATGCCGTACAACTTGCCTCCGTGGATGTGCATGAACAAGGAATTTAATTTCCTTACCGTATTAATTCCAGGTCCTAAATCTCCATCGAATTGCTTAGATGTCTACCTCAGACCTTTGATCGACGAGCTGAAACTGTTGTGGGAAAATGGAGTCCCAACTTATGACAAATTCACTGACACGATGTTCACGATGAGGGCTGTCGTAATGTGGACGATCAGCGATTTTCCAGCTTATGGGATGTTGGCAGCCTGCAGGACAAAAGGATATAATGGATGTCCTATATGTTTGGACGACGTGAACTCTAGTTGGCACGCGGGGAAGGTGTGTTACTTGGGTCACCGTAGATGGCTTCCTCACGATCACCCGTGGCGACAGGATGAAACTCATTTCGACGGTACGGTAGAGAATAATCCTAAACCCCGTAGTTGGTCGGGCGAAGAGATTTTAGAGAGGTTGAGCTATTTCAACTTTGGTGTGTTGAGCAATGATGTGGATGTAAAGAAATGCAATCCAATTCCTCCACATGATCTGAGCTATTGGGATCACAAGAGTATATTCTTTGAACTCCCTTACTGGTCGAAGTTGAAGCTGAGGAACAACTTGGACGCGATGCACATAGAAAAGAATGTGTGCGACAGCGTGGTGGGAACAATTCTCGGTATTAAGTTCAAGACTAAAGATACTCCCAAAGCGCGCAAAGATTTGGAATCAATGAATCTACGTCGTCCCTTGTGGTTGAGGAGGGATAGGAAAGGAGTGTACAACAAGATGCCAGATGCACCTTACACAGTGAAGCCGACGCTTAGACGATCTGTATTTCACTGGTTTAAGGGCGTTCGTTATCCGGCTACGTATGCAGCTACTATAACTGGAGCAGTGGACGAGGTGCAACACAAGTTTGTTGGTCTAAAGACACATGACTATCACGTTATGCTGCAACGTCTGATTCCAGTGGTAATTCGACCATACTTGCCTTGGGACGTCGTAGAACCAATAGTGGCATTGTGCAGGTGGTGGCAGAGGTTATGCGCCAGAGAATTAAAGAAGTCAGATGTGGTGGAATTGCAACAACAAATTGTGCACATCATTTGCAAAATAGAGAGGATTTTCCCCCCTGCTTTCTTTGACATCATGATTCACCTAATGATCCACCTACCCGAGCAAGTGCTCATTTCTGGTCCGGTCCAGTACACTTGGATGTATCCTCAAGAAAGGTACGTACAACTAATAAATTAATTTGTTCCACTGGAGATTATATATATACTAGCTAGCTAGCTATATGTACTTATGTAATGTGTACGTTTGATTTTGTAGACAGCTTGGACAGTATAAGTCATTCGTCAAAAACAGGTCGGCCCCGGATGGCTCCATAGCAGAGACATACCTAATGCATGAGTGTGTTACTTACTGCAACAGGTACCTCAAAGATCCACCCCCTCCCACTGCCTCCGATCGCAGTGCCCGCATCAATCTTTCTGTCGTCACCAATGTCGTCCGACCGTTCAAAGGAGTATTAAAGGAATCGTTAACACGGGAAGAACTTATTGAGGCACATTAGGTAGTGTTGCGAGACTGTGAGGAAGTTGAGCCGTACATGATGTCATACAGGGAGAGGCTTCAGGCATTAAATCAAAACAAGAGTTCGGCGTGGATTGAGAAAATGGTTAAGAAGAAGTTTCCTGATTATTTCTTCCAATGGGTACGTACGTACGACTCGGACGAGATTATTTAAATACATATCGCTCATGTTTGTAGAAAATAAACCCTTATATTAATTTGCCCTTTTTCGCAGATGATTGATCTGCAAAAATCTGATAACCACGGAGGGTGGTGGTCATGGCCAAAGCACTTGCTAGCCGGGAAGCCGGTTAAACACTATATTTATCCCGGATGTTTTGTGAACGGTGTAAAGTTCCATTCATTGGCCCGAGACGAAGGAAGAAGAACACAAAACAGTGGGGTAGCGGTTGGGAAAGACAATGATCTATATTACGGGGCTATTGTATACGTGGTTCAGCTATGTTACGGGAATGATGTCAACGTTTTCCTATTCAAGTGCAGATGGTTCAAGCGTACAAAGGAAGACCTGGGACTATTATCAGTCGATACAAACTCGCACTGGTATGAGGATGAGCCTTTCGCTCTCGCCACCTTAGTTCGGCAGGTGTTCTATCTCGACGATCCGAAAGCCGGTGAAGGGTGGAAAATAGTGAACCATATCTCTCACCGAGGAATATGGAATATAGAGACAATTGAAGGGACACCGGCGACGACTGAAGATGCTGCTGAACCAGAAAGAGACATTCCTGCCTATCAAGAGCCTAATATTTCTATGGTCCGCTCCGATATAATGGACCTGGTTCAAGATGGTGAACGGTTACCCATGCCTGATGGTTGTACAGATCTAACTGAAGATGAGATTATCGATGAGGTAGATGAAGAAGACGAGCAGGAAGAGGACGCGGACGAGGACTCAGGTTATTCGTCGGACGATGTTGAGTACGATGACGAGGATGAGCCATCGACTAACGGGGATGAGGACGATGATGATTATGACGAAGAGTACGGTCATACGACGAGGGAGATTAATTGGTAATTAATTACTGTAATTATTGTAATATATATATGATCGATGCCGGTTTACGGTAAGAAATTAATCCGAATTATATATCCTGGCCAACGGAGAAATTAATAAATATTGGCGCCAAATCTCAATCTCATATAAAACGTACCCTAGCTAAATCCTTGACCCTAAATCTAGCAGTTCGATCGGATCGATCGATAAATTTTTCAATTATATTTTTGAATCAGAATAATTGAACGGACACGTACACAAATGACCGGGGACGACCTAAACCGTAATCCCTAAGGCCCTAACCCCTGAAATCGGGGTATATGCACCTGGACGACGGAGAATGGTCATTATCCGTCGTCCAGGTAAACACTAGGACGACGGATAATGGTCATTCTCCGTCGTCCAAGTTCACAAATCCTAAACCCTAAACAGTAAGGCCCTAACCCCTGAATTCAGGGTCTATACACCTGGACGACGGAGAACGTCATTCTCCGTCGTTCAGGTTAGAACCTGGACGACGGATAACTTAATATCCGTCGTCCAGGTATAAACCTGGACGACGGAAACGATCAAATCCGTCGTCCAGGTGCAGATATCGTAATTTTTTCTATGACAACGACCATCTAGACCTTCTTCCAATGCATTTTCTTTTCATCAAGACTTTAGAGTAAACAATTCTTGGTGTGTGAGCTTCGACTGTTCGAAAATCGGAGTTGCGAAATGCCTTGTATCCACGTTTCCGGTTTGTGAAATTATCGGTTTTGCGGTTGACTGTGCCGATCAAACCCTTCCCGAACTTATTATTTTATGGTCCTTTGAAGACAATTATATATTATGTTACGACGAACATATCCAACGGTTATTTTGTCCAAATTCAATTTCGTTAATACTCTGCTGCAAATGAGCCTCTACTCATGAACACTTAAGTCGTAAAGATTAGTCGATACATAACATGTTTCAATACGTAAAATTAATCGGCGGTTCAAATTTAACTGTTCATATATACGATGCGTTCATCGATATTGTACGACTATTTCACTCGAACGAAAGATCGCTAAATTCCTAGCGAATTATTTTTAAAATTTTTTTTACGTAATTTGAACCTGGACGACGGAGATGGTCATTTTCCGTCGTCTAGTGTTCACCTGAACGACGGAGAATGATCATCTCCGTCGTCCAGGTTCAAAAATCATGGCGGTTCAAATTTATTTTTGTTTATTTTTTTTCATGTAATTTTCACCTGGACGACAGAAACTTACCATCTCCGTCGTCCAAGTCCAAAATTATGGCGGTTCATTTTACCGCTTCCGTTTTTGGGACCACTTGAATTTTCACTTAGACGACGGAGAATTCATTCTCCGTCGTCTAAGTCAAAAATCATAGCGGTTCAAAACGTCCCGCCGATTAATTACGCGCCGCTTGAAATTTTTTAAACCGCCACCTAGACGACGGAAAACACTGTTTCTGTCGTCTAGGTGGACTTAGACGACGGAGAATAGTGCTCCGTCGTCTAGGTGCAACTCTATAAATAGAGTTGCACCCCCCTCATTTTCTCATCATTCTATCTCCTCCTCTCCCTCTCCTCTCCTCTCCTCTCCTCCGGCGATCCTCCTCTGGCGACGCTCCGACGACATTTTTTCCGGCGTGGTTCCTCCTCTCCGACGGCTCAACTCTTTCGATATTCCGGCGACATTCCGACTCGGTAATAATTCTATTTTTTACCTTTTTTACATTTTTGTTAATTAATTAATTATTTAATTAATAAATAGTTTTAATTTATTAATTAGTTTAAAATAATTAATAGTTATAATTATAATTATTAATGAGTTGTTATTATTAATATTGGGATAATTATTATTAGTATACATTAATTATTTGGTAATAATTTTATATTTGTTAGTTCAAATTAAATAATAGCAATAATAATTATTGTTAATAATAATTAATTATATTGGTAAATGAATAATTATTATTATATGCATGATAAATAATAATTTATTATTGTAATTATTTATTGTTTTAATTAAAAGATAATTAATTACGTGTATTTTCGAGTAAATTACATGGTAGTACGTGTTCGATTTAAATTTAGTACATAGGCTTGGTGTAATTAAGTCGCACTCTTTGGAATAGATGGCGCCTCTTTTCCTTACTTATCTCCTTAACCCCTCGTGATGTGTGGATTTCATCACCGCACACCATAACCTAAGTGAAGTTATGTACACGAGGTTGAGGGCGGAGTTTGCAAAGGACTTGAGGGAGTGTAAATTTTCGAAAAATTGGCCGAATGTCGGACATGGTGTCTAGAAACGGGTTATGACTGGTGACAGGATTTGGACTAAGAAAGACTTTTGTCGAAATTAGTCCTGCGTCTCGCGTTATCTCTATCCCTAACTGGCCATGTTTTTCGATTTAACCAAGGCTGATTAATTGAAAATTTACACTTTATCGCGCGGGTCGCACGTCCATTGAACGACCGAAAATGCCAAGCTAGTGTACTCTATTTAAATCTTAAACGTACTTAATTAATTAGCGTAAATTTTTAAGTTATAATTATTATGGTAAGTAGGTATTTTAACACCATACTCTTAGGTTTAAATGGCTCCGCCAAAGACGACATCTGGCAAGAAGAAAGCCCAACAAGAGGCAGAAGATGCCATGCTCCGCCGCTTAGCGGACCAAGTCGGTTGGGAATTACCACCGGAGGGCAACGACGCTCTCAATCCGGACGGATCATCTGGTCCGTCCGTAGTGCCCTCTGGGGAAATTCCCGCTCCCCCATTCATCTCGAGCGGTGATGACGTCGACCCCTTCCAATCTCCGACGCCCGGTACCCATTCAACGGGAAGTACTCAGGCGTCCTCGACCGCCGAATCAATCATGTACAGCGCCCGCCGTAGGCAAAGGAGGGCCCCCACTGACCCGGAACTAAAAAGGACTCGGGGTCTCGTTAAAGGGGGCAAAGCAGAGCGTATTTGCAAGGCGACCGGTAAAAAGATCGACTTGCCGTACGACGAATTCATCGGTGGCCCTCCCACAGCTCAGCTAGCAAGTCTCTCGGCGCATGGGATAGGGTCAATCATCCGTAACCGGGTTCGTATCACTGCCCCTACTTGGAAGGAGGCGCCGGATCATGAGAAGGCGAAAGTCTTCAAAGATCTTTCGGTACGTAATACGTTCAATTTAGTTATTATATAATATTGTTAATCTCGGCCTAAAATTTCATAATATATACGATTATAATTTTCTATTTATTTTTGATAGGAACAATTTGACGTGGATCCGACACCGGCTATGTTGAGGCATATCAACCAAACCGCCAACTCCATCTACAAAGATTGGAAGTACAGGCTCCATAAGTACTTCAAAGATGTCGGTCCCGTGCCTCCCCCGGTAGAGCTGCAAGGGGAGAGAGAAGATGAGTGGGAGTGGTTGTGTAACCACTTTGCCGATGAACAATTTAAGGTATTAATTTATTTATTTTATTTCAATTAAGATAATTGAATTATTTAAATTGTAGTTATTCATTTTTTAATGATTTAATTATGTTGTGTAACAGAAATTCTCCGGTGTCAACAAAGCCAACCGGGGGAAGAAGGAGAAACACCATACTACCGGCGCCAAGCAGTTCATTCAAATTGCCAAGGAGCACAAGGATAAGGGTTCCAAACACCCTTATCTTGATGCAAGCGTAAGCGCGTACGTGACGCCAGGGCTCGATAATAAAGCGAGTCAATGCGGCGTAAGTGATATATATATATATATGTGCTTTTAATTATAGTAATTATTATTTAAATATGATTTCATTATAATAAATTAATTATTCTTTTGTAGGCAAGGGCGATAGAGCGTGCGCATGAAGAGTTGGCCAACACTCAGCTTGCGTTCCCAGATGTGCCGCCGGAAGACCTGCCTCCTCTATCCTTAGAGAGCCAAATTGCAATCGCGGATGAGGTCTACGGTCGTAGAGCTGGCAAGGAGGTTAGGCACTTTGGGCCTAGGGTGGTACGAGATTTGTCGACGACCTCCGGCTCATCATCTACGGGAGGTTCGGGGCAGCGGAGAAGGAGTCAGGCTGCGGCCGTCGAAGCAGCCATTCAAGAGGCTCGACTGGCACGAGAGGAGAATGAGACAATGCGGCAAAGACTTGACGAACAACAAGCACAAATAGCCCAACTCATCGCCCTCATGGAACAAAATCGAGAAGTATGTCAACCTCCTCCGAACCCACACCCCGACGACAACGACCCGGCTGGAGGCGGAGGACTCGGCGGCGCATCTGCTCCTCCAGTGTATTAGTTAGCTAGTAGTATATTATCTCGTTTCTTGGGAGCATTCCGAACAATAATTTAATTTTTAATTTATGGGTTTTTTCGTATGTACAAATTAATTTACTTTGATTATTTAATAATTAAGTTATTAATTAATTAATATTCAAAATTTAGTTTATTTATTTAATTTTAGCATTTTTCATTATTTAAATTAAAATAATAATAAATTAAAATAATAATATTTAATTTCAATTTATTTTTAAAAAAAAATTAAATATTCACTTGGACGACGGAGAACATAATCTCCGTCGTCCAGGTGCAGAACCCTAAACCTTAAACCCTAAACCCCTAACCCCTAACCCCTAAACCCTGCCGTAACACCTGGACGACGGAAACTCTAAGTCTTCGTCGTCCAGGTGAACACCTGGACGACGGAGATTGTTAGCTTCTCCGTGGCCCATGTATGCACCTGGACGACGGATTACGATTTATCCGTCGTCCAGGTGAACACCTGGGCCACGGAGAAGCTAACAATCTCCGTCGTCCAGGTGTTCACCTGGACGACGGAGACTTAGAGTTTCCGTCGTCCAGGTGGCTACCTGGGCCACGGATAATGTCCAAGGTCCAAGTGAACTTGGACGACAGATTACTAAATCTCCGTCGTCCAGGTGCTTGGACGACAGCACTTGGAGCACGGACCTTGAACGACGGAGATTCCGTCGTCCAAGTACTTAGACGACGGAAAACTGCACCTAGACGACGGAAATGGTCCGTGGTCTAGGTGCAATTTTCTTGTAGTGAAAAAAACGATTGGTTCTACCAATTAGTAACCCAATTCAAAACGGTAGCTATAATCAAATCCCAAATTGTAGGAAGTGAAATGAGTCAAAAAAATCTAACCTGACAAATCAATTAATACAACTGTGCCTCTCAATCCCAGAATCCTTCATCATCATCATCATCATCATATATGCCAAAAGCTGCTGCTTCAGAAATACGAAACTGAACAAAATCGAAAGCTGAGGTCGAAAAGACGATGGTGTCCTCGAGTTGTTAATTTGTTAAACGAGGAAGAGTGAGGGCAAAATCGACTGCAGATAAGCTTAGAAACAAAATAGGTAGGTATAGTATATTGCCCGCTAAACGAACTCAAATCAAAGTTTTGAAATTTACTTACTTCAAAAAGTAACCAAATTCAAAGATCGGAGATCTTATTGGGGCTGTAATAATAGGTAATTTTTTTACTTGATTAATCTTTTTGATGAGTTGAGGGATTTGCGAATGTTGTTGTGGTTAGTTAGTTAGTTGTAAAATTGTGGTTTTAGATTCACAAGGGAAAATGGGTATTTGTGTTTGAGCAAGAAAGGAAGAAACTTTGTTTGATCTCATCAAAAATGGTGGATATGGTGATCTGATTTTCTTATTGAAAATGGGTATTGTTTTCTCTTCACCTTGTTGTTGGGTACTTGTTGGGGTGGGGGGTTGGTTAATGGAATACTTTCAATTTGATTTTTACTGCTTGAATGAGGTACAATCGAATGTTCAAGATCGAAAATTTACTACCTGCTTCACTGTTCCTTGAGTCCAGACATTTTCGTTATCTCAGGATCATATCCTTTAATCCAACCGCATATTTCTTCAAACCTAACCAGATGATGATTGAGTTTGAACCCAGCAGTATCCTAGATAGCTCTAACCCATAAATTGATCGCGAATCCTCCAGCAATCTTATATTCGAGGCTGTGAGATGTGGTTGTTATATTTCAGTAGCAATTTGAAGCACACGATTTGTTTGATCAAATTTGGGAGTGGTTTTTGTTTAGTACTATGGGGGATGTTTAGGCTGTGTTTGGGAAAGTTTTTAAAACCTGTTTTCTGTATTCCAAATCCTAAAACAGCGCCAATATGCATTTGGCAGATAGTTTCTGATATTTGTAGGGAACTACATTTGAAATACAGCATCAGTTTGCTCTATCTTTTGCAAAACGGTTTAAGGTCGTTTCATCTGTTTTTAGACAACAAAATCTCAAATTAATGCAATTTCGACTCGGGAAAATAGGAGCGTGATTCTCCTCCCTTTCCTGAAAAAAAAACGTGACGTTAGAGCGCCATGAACAGATAATATTCGTTCACAAATGACATATATCTATAGATTCTCTCTTTCATTTTTGTTTGTGATGCAAGAGATCTGTTTCATCTTCTTCATCAACAAGACACTTCTGGACAATTTCACAGAGTGAGCTATGGCTCTGATCCTTTACAATTTTTTCTTCTCTCTGGGCATGAGTGCGATTTCATGATCTTATAGTCTTTCCATTGATGAATTTGATATGAGTTGTGGTGTATATGTAATCGATCGGTTTCCGACTGGTGTATGTGCTATTTTTAGCTACACCGTTATCTCCACTGGATGCTGGTTCCCTCACAGAGACGGAATCATTCATTTGCGTATAAGAATTAAGCATGATATCGTGTCAAGCGAACTGTCGATGACCTATGTTTGTGTTGTCAAATGAAGAAGACTAGACTCACTCCAAGACCACCCCTTGACCCAGCTATGAACAAACTCTACATATATATGCTTGTTCTATATAACTTGTTTTCTTCAATATATATCTTTACCAGATGCGCTTTTTAGTTTTTATTTTTTGAAACCAATTTGAAAATTCAACTACCAAACGCATTTTCAAATTTAGAAACTGCAAAATACACCTGTCTGTTTTTATTTTACAAAACAGCTCCTGGAAAACGGTTTTGTAATATGTTACCGAACAAGTGCTTAATTAACCAGCTCATGAATCCGGACATGTATGTTTATTTAATCAGTTGTTCATTGTGTCAATTAAACATTTATATATAGCTAAAAATATTTGACTTTTGGTTCAAATGACACAGTACTATCAGTGTTCCATGTAGTCTTTTGGTATACAGATATTTTGATAAAGATGACTCTAGCCTGCATGTATCAGTAATCAGTGTATTAGTGTCTTTGTGTGCTAGAATGCCATTTTTTTCTTTTTGGGTGCTTGCTAACTCTCTTCCTCTGTAATTATTTTTACAGCATTCTGTTTGTATAGTCTGACTTTTGACTGTTACATTATTCATTCTCTCTATATATAAACATATTATGTGGAGATTCTGCTCCATATGAAAAGAAATTAGTGTGGCTAAACATAAGCCTTAAACAATGCTATGTTTATAACTAAGTCTTTGTGTTGGATTTGCATTTCATTATCAATGGTGTTAGGCTGTAGGGTCTAAACTGTGGACCCAATTGTAATTGTAGTGGATTATCTTCCATGAGATTAAAAATTGAAGAAATGGATAGATCTAAGATGAATTGTATATGTAAAGAGAAACTTAAAATGATGGTGTCTGTGTTTGGTTTTCATATGTTTACCACTTCATCAAGTTGGCAGTTGTGGTTCTGGGTTTTCATTTTTGAGCTGTACTGGTTTTCAATCACTGAAATGGATAGTAGATGATCCAGGCCTGGTCGAACCAAGCATGTTCATATTTAGTGGTTTGAAACAACACAATCCATTCAGGCGAGTTGGTAAAACTTTGACCGTTAGTACATATACTATGTCAGTAAGGTGCAATTTATTTTGGTCTTGCTCATTTCTGAAAGAAAGAAAAAAAAAAGTGTGTCACCAAGGTCGGATAGATATGGTTCTATTTTGTGGCTATAATCAGTTGAAAAGAAGCTTCTTAGTTATATATTGTATAAAGTTTTATTTTTGGTTTCTGTAGAGCATTGGTGGTCTTTAATATGCAATCAGGGTGTTTAATACTCATGTAAAACGCAAGTATTACCTTTGACAAGCTCTAAGTTCGTATATTGAGTTTAGATGATCAAATCATCCGCACCTCGGCGCAGGTTTTCGTTATAGTTAACACTAAAATCTTGTTGGGTATGAGGAACTAGAGTAAAAATGTTGCTATTGATAGTTAATATCTTTGGCATTGGTTGGTGCTTATTCAGATAATATTGTTATAAAAAGTTCTACTCTTGTTTCTGTGCTGTTGCTCTGCTTAATTGTTTTCTGGGCTCAAATCTTCCCAGTAGCTACCTAGAGTCATTGTACTCCTCCACAGTGCCTCTTATGACATTTTTCCAAGACTTGGTAGTAAAATTAAATTAGTTAAATGCTTGATTTACAAAAACTTGTTCTTGTGCAATAGTTTATGAATATAAATGTTTTATATTCACGGTGTGGATTAAAAATCTTTGATTGTCCCTGCTCATGACCAGCTTGTTATTGGAGATCATATATAAACCATTGCGTCTTGTTGGTTGGGTTGATGGAGTAATGGATTAATGGGCTCTTCACACTAATATGTAGTAACTTATGTGCAGTCTTACTTTTCTGGAGAATCGGAGAAACCATTTGAATGTGATGTTTGAAACTGATTGATAGTAAGCATAAGAATTATTTGTAGAAATTAATCAGACCGTAAAGTTTCTTCAGTAGAAACACTTGGTCGGTGAATCTTCCTCTTATATCCCAGTATAATTGTAGGACAGGATAAGCTTATGTGTCTGATTACATTACACTGATAACATAATATTCATTTTGCTCGTAGATTTCTCAAACCTACTTGAATCTTCATGAGTAGGATGCTAGTTGCTATAATCGTCAAGTTACTCACGTAGGTTTATTGCGGATTCCACATTTCAGAAACAAAATTGTGTTTTTTACATTAAACTAGCCCAATCGTTTTCCATATCTTGAATTGTCTGTCCCCGCTTCATAGCCGTCAACTCCCGGTAGGGTGCATCAGATTCAACAAGGACAACATCACTTGTTGTTGTTTTTGTAAATTGACAACTTGATTCTCGGTTGGTTTGCTTTCTTACTATTTCTTTGGTGGTAGTAGCAGGTTTTGAATTTCAAGTGACATTTCATCTCTAAAAAGATGTCATTATCAAGGGCTTGTAGAAGAGCCCTTCCCTTGTTTGACGCCTCACACCATTTACCTCTTCTTCAATCCAGGTATTCGATTACTTAATTTCCTTAATTGTAGAAGGTTTTTGCATCAAGTTTGATCTTTGTTGGTCATGATTGTGTTTCAGATGCATAACCAACTATAGTTTAACTTGCCGAAATGGTACTAGTAGTTTATACCAGAGGCATTTCAGCCATGACAGTATGCGGCGCACCAAGTTTGGCTCATTTGACAAGTGTGGTCAGCATCATCCCTTTGGGGCTCAAGCTCTGTTGAATTTTCATCGCCTCTACTCTTCTCAGGCTGCCACACAGCAGAAATCACGCAGGACGTTGGCCTACCTTACGGGTTTGGTTTTTGCAATGGTTGCAGCTAGTTATGCAGCAGTTCCTCTCTACAGAAGATTCTGCCAAGCTACTGGCTATGGAGGCACTATTCAACGCCGTGAGGTCTGATTATCCATCGTCTTTTGGGTTTGATAAGATAATCTCTATTTTCTAGTTAATTGTAACTTGGGCCTGCCGATTTTGCTTCTGTAGAGTGTTGAACAGAAGATTGCCCGGCATGCTAAGGATGGAACAGTCGCAACAAGGTCTACTTCTTGCTTCTAAATAATGGAGGTTGTCCTCATCTTATATTTTCAAAGTTAGTTCATCGTTATAGATTTGCTTGTATGATTTTGTTGGAACACATTTTCTATGTTTCTTGAAATAGTTCAAATTCAATTGTTTTCCTTTCTATGAAGTTGTAACAGCAGATTTTTTTTTTTCTGATTAGTTATTTGAATATCTGTGCTCATACACTATATTTTCCACTTCCGTTTGATTGATAGTTTAGTTTTGTATCCATCTCTTGTCAAACCTGATGCACACAATATATTCAAAATTGAAAGGTTGTTCCATGGGCATTCCTGTTCTAAGTTTAAGTGTACACTACGGTCATTCGGTTTCAAAATTTCTATGCAAATATTCGGAGTTTGGGTCTTTATGAAGTTTATTAATCTTTCTGTGCTATGAGACTAAGATATCTTTTTTCTTTTCTTTATTGTGTTTAATATGAACTTATGTAATGGATATATATTCTGGATGAAGCATTTTCTTGAGATGATCATAGAAACGTGGAAGTTCCTAATTTCTAGTTGGCTCACTTATATGTAATTCATCATGCAGAGAGATAGTGGTACAGTTCAATGCTGATGTAGCAGATGGAATGCCATGGAAGTTCATTCCTACACAAAGAGAGGTAGGAATTATGATATCATTGTTATATCATCTGTTAACAATTTTCTTTCTGACACAAAAAGACTGTAATACTCTTGTTTTATTCTGAAAGGTAAGGGTTAAACCTGGTGAAAGTGCACTCGCTTTTTATACAGCTGAAAATCGAAGTTCAACTCCAATAGTTGGTGTCTCTACATACAATGTTACCCCCATGAAGGTACCTTCAATAGTTTGAGTAGAATAATGTCCAGATATGTTGATATAGTATGTGGAATTGTAGATGAATATTTTATCTGGTCTAGTCCAGTTAATATTAATATAAGAAGTTCAGCGAAAGACAAATAAAATGGTTTGATTTTTTGCTACTCCTCCTAGAATTTGGTTTCAGCCATGTTTTGACCCTCCAGTGTACCTAATTACTCATTGGCAAATTGATTGCACCTTTATTTTAAGGCCTGTTTGAGGAACTGATAAGGTTGATCTGCAGGTGTAAAGTTCTATATCCTATAATCAATCCATATTTGAATAGTTTTATACAACTAACAACAATCCTAAATGTTATATTTGACTATTTGAGGGCTGGTGGCAGATTAGTGTATGTGTTAGGTTAATTGTCAGAAATTTTGGAGGCATGTGTATATAATTAATGCTCTAGTTAATGGTGTTCAGCAACATAAATTTTGTTAAGAAGAGGTAGTAAACTTGGAAGAAGGCATACTCCCCATTTGTTCCAAACTTCTGGGAGTTCTGGCAGCTTTCTAGTTTGTTATTTGTCATTAATAGGCTTTGGAGAGGTTTCTAGGAAGGTGTAGAGGGACTCGCAAGCCTGTTAAAAGGAACACATGGCTCGGGTGATCAAGTGGCTTTTGAGATTTCCTATAGAAAGAGAGGCTCAATGGTATGCAATGCTAGAAGTAGTTATGTTCTGCAAACAAGGGTAGTAGTCTAGGACAGTCCTTATGAAGGATGCTTCTTTCTGGTATCCTGTTGTTACTGAAATACTGCAAGTTGCTTGAGATTAGATTTTGCATTTTCTTTTTTTCTTATGAGAAGTGCTTGAGAATAGGTAGAAGGCTAGCTTTTGGCCACTTGACTCAGAGGAATCTCTGAGAATTAGTGTACTAGGCTGACAATTCTCAACTACGTTGTGAATTTCCAATTGGGTTGGGATTGGGGCTTGGAAGGAATTTAAACTCCCTGAAACTTTTAATGATCAGAAGTTTCTCAAACAATGGCTTTTGTTTGAGCTTAAGGTTTCGTCCTCATAAAAGAAAAGGATGGGCAGAGAAACAGAAGAATCTGTGTTTGTTCTAGGGACAAGTCTCCCAGTCTTCCAAGATCTTTCAGATCTGGTGAACTATTGAAGATTTTGCCTTACGGTTTCACGGACAGTCTTTCAAGATTTTTGAGACCTGATTAAGGGTGACATGTTAAAAGTTTTTCCAGACTTCTTGAATGAGGTTATTATCTGCAACAACTTGACCCATATATCTTTGATTCTAAAAAATCCAGTCTTGGGTAGAGTAAATGATCAGTTAGGTTTGATGCTTATGTATGAGATCATAGCAAGTTGACTTAATATCTAGCTTAAACATACCCAGTATGAAAGTCGTACTTTGTTTTGTTACTACACTTTAATAGTCTAACTTAAGGGTCACTTGCACAAAGTGCGGTAAGATGCTTATGCAGAATATATATATATATATATATATATGGTGGTTTGAGATGGAATAAAGAATTGGGAGGGTTTCAGTCCAAATGCAAAGCTTAGTCCTTCGTCCTCTGGTTGTTGGTAGCTGTAGATTTTAAGGGTATTCCTTTCTTAAATGCACTAGGGGGCTGTGATTCATTTGCAGTTCACTCTTTTTGTTTGGAGTTCAATTCTTTTCTTTTCTTTTTTCCTTTTTTTTTTGAGATAAGGATTGCTCTGATAATCTGGTTTTTTCTTTATCTTCAAGTTGATGAATATTGGTTTTCTCTCCAGAAAACAAAGCTCAATAACTTTATAATATGTTGATAGAGTTGTGGCTTTTAAAAGGGGTCGTATTTCTATTCATTTGTCTACAAAATGATGAGGAAATGAATATCTATGGTGGACTTGAGGCCTCCCAAATAGAGTTGAACTTCAGAATGCATGCATTTTAATGATTGATGTTTAGTTTGTTCATATGAAATTCTAACTGTCTAAAGGAAACTGAACAACATGTTTAACCTTCTATATTTACATTTATTCTTTCAGGCAGCAGTTTACTTCAATAAAATACAATGCTTTTGCTTTGAGGAGCAACGCCTTCTTCCTGGGGAGCAAATTGATATGCCTGTAAGTAGTGTTGTTTGAATAAATGAATTGCTTTAAAAACAAATTATTTGGCTGAAAAACATCTTCCTTCTGCAGGTGTTCTTTTATATCGACCCTGAGTTTGAAACAGATCCGAGAATGGATGGCATCAATAATATAATTTTGTCCTATACATTTTTCAAGGTTTCAGATGAATAAACATTTCTAAGGATCATCGTACCATTGTAGAGATGATTCACATGAGATTTTATTTTTTTATAAGAAAGATGACAATTCATGATCATTATACATCATTCTGCACATGGTTGGACACCAAATGTGTATACGCATAAAGCGTCGATAGATTGTTTGAGTACCATATTGATAGTTTTGAGAGGTTGGGTATTATATTGACAAGGTAGGAAGAGGATATGTATTATATACTCATTTTTTTCTTAAATATATGTAAAATGACCGATTTACCCTCAAAATTTTTAAAAAAAATATATGCCATGTCATCATTTAATGGAGAATTGACAACAAAAAAATGGACGGAGATACCATATTTATAGTGTTTTAAAAGTTTAGGTATCATATTTATAGTTTTAAGAGTTGAGTATCATAATGACATGCTCGTAAGAGGATAAGTATTATACGCTAATTTTTTCCTAGCATTAAAACCAACAAAGTTGAGTACAAAGAGGGATGATATGATCTCGTAGACTACTTAGGACTACTCCTTGCCAATCAAAAATGGAATGATTCATGAAGAGCTAATTGTTCTAAAGTATGAGCACCATTGTTTGCCTCTGTGCAAGTGTGCTGCACTTTCGTCCCAAGCATAAGTGATAGCAGATGAGCTATATCCTCTATCACACTTCCCACATTTGAATCATCATTTGAACCCATGTCTAACTATTTTTTCTTTTTAAAAGATACTGGTTTGGTTTCTGGTTTATCCTCTCTTGTCTTTCTTTTTCGATGATAGAATAAAGTTCCAGAGTAATTCCCCAACATCACCCTCTCCCAAACATATCTAAATAAAAAGGATTAAAGCAAGAAAATTTGCTTGAAAGCTATCTTTAAACTGTGATTCATCCACTAGTCTTATAATTCTTTGAGGAGAAAGATTTGTGTGATTTATACCGTCAATCAATATCTTAGAACTTCTTGAATGCATGGACAGATGCCACGATTAAACCAGCTCTCAACCCTTGAGTTTCTACAACAAGGAAATCTGAGAGAACCAAGACTTTTTTGCAGAAGCAAGAACATTATTTTTCTGTTCATATCTGATAACAGATTGAGCAGCTATTCTAGGGCACGAATCCCACAAATCTCGAATTAGGGACGAAAATTAAAATTTTCACTATTTTGTTCGGTCCCGACTCACCATCTGTTTTAGGGACAGAATTGGATTTTGATTTTGAAATCCTGATAGACTCGTCACATTCCGCATAATATATTTTGTCTATTTTATCATTTATTTTATTAAGAGTCGACATAATAAATTATCAAACAATACGTAATATTCAATAAAAAAATAAAATTACCTCATAACGATCAAAGTATTATATGTAATATGAATTAAAAGTAGTAATTAATTAAACATGAAATAATATTTCTTTTAGTGTTTTTAGTTAAACATTAAGTAAAACGGTATTGCTTTGTGTAGTTGTAGATTTCTAGGTCTTATATTAAGCTTGAAATTTGGTTCATCTCGTCTCATTCGGTTTTTTTGTTGTTAAATACTATATTAAATATTTATTTTAAATTAGGTCTGAAATTGAACATATCATATCCAGTCACATCTTGTCTCGTTCGGGTTTCGGAACGATCGAGACAGACTTTTAAAATTCATCATCTCTTCCCGTCCCATCCCGTTCGAAATAAGAATAAGGACGGCCAAAAATTAACCTGACCCGTGCCCACTCCTAAGCTATTCTATGGTCAAGCTTAATTAAACAGATCCATCAATATATATATATATATATATATATATATATATATCCTCATATAGTCTAACTCCGTCTAACTCCGTGGGCATAGACAAGTTCACCTCTCCACAGCCGCACTCCTATGTTTTCAACAATGGCAATTTTGAATCTGCCTTCACTATGATTGATTGAGTTAATTGTCATACAATGACATCATATGTAGAATTAAAACATAAAATTTGTCTAAACTAAATACTAATAATTAATCAATTTCATATAATGATTTGGTGTGATAAATAAGACCCCAAAGGGCAGCCTAGCTTCTGTTGGAGCCATGTAGATTTGTATTGTTGGTTAGTTGTCTCGGCTTTTATGGCTTTTTTTCTAGTCTTTTTTCTCCTTTTGTTTGTGTTCCTTTCCTAGAGATGATCTTGATTGAGTCAGTTCCTATCTCAATGTATCTTTATTTTTTCTATGTCGAAGTAGAATAATATGATAACTGAAAACTGTTTCTTTCTTCTTATTGATACAATGCTTTAAATATAGGCTGATACAATCTGTTACAATAATTGTCTCTATAAAACAAGGATTCTCTATATCTGAAAGGACCCGACTCCGATTTAGTTGCCTAAACCGAAATCAAACCCCTTCGAAAACATGACCTAAAAAAAATTTCGCCAGAGTTTACTTTGAAATATGTGAGCCAATATTAGAACCTGCAAAAAGAATCACACTTCGAATATTCCACAAAAGCCAAACCGTGGGGCTCCGTTCCCCATCCGGATTTCTCAACATCATATATAACAAACCACAAGGTTTACCAAAAATCCAGAAAAATATTCAGGAGTAAACTCAACTGAAAACATAACATAAGTATTCAAAGCGACACCTATACACATCATATACAACCAGTAGGTCGAACTGAGAACCTACACGAACTGAAGTGTGACTTGAACTTTACGCCTCCGCCGTCGACGTGCAACCCTGGAACCCAAACTGCAAACTGGGCAAAAGAAACCGAAAAGCCCAAGGGAAGGCAAATGAAATCATTAGAGTGAGTGGATGAAAATAATAATATGCATTTCCCAACATATAATTATATATGCTCATAAAAGCATAATGCGAGTCAATGCACATGAAAATCCCGACTAGGTACATTTTCTCTGATCCATAAAGATGCACATAAAATCATGCGGGGTCACTCACGGCGGACTCCTCCGCATAATACAGTCTAATCACGGGATCCCAGACCCCCTCGTGATTATAAGTTTGAAAGACCTCGGGTCAGGATATTTGTCCCCCCCCCCCCGGAGCATCTCAGGGATCAGCCGAGAAGCTAAAGCATCGATGCTACCTCTATATCTGAGACTGTACTCTGTGTAAACCAAATCATAAATACTTTCTATACACATGCATAATCATAAAATGCATAATCATAAATGCATAACGTAAATGCATAATCATAAATGCATACTTGTAAAATGCATAAATCAAGACTCGCAAATCAACTATGAAAATAAAATGTCCACTCACAGTACGAAACTAACTCTGAGGTCCGGCGGAAGATCCCTCGCCAAACACTCGATCACGATCACCTGAATAACAGGGATACGATCAATACATATTGAAACACAACATACAGAGCTAATACATCAAGAACCTCGCGTTCTAGAAAGACGTATCACTCAAAATATCGACGAGGATAACAAAATTCCAAAAATACACCCAAATAACCCTCGTCCTAACTTACAACACACAAACCAACTCAAAAAACTCACGACTACGATCGGGGTGTGATTACAAACTTACATCTCCAAAAATCCCAAAAAGTCAATCCTCGCCGGAGCTTCATCATTGACCGCTGCCGTCGGCGCGGCGCCAACGATGAAATTCCACGGCGGAACAAGCCCAGAAATCTTCCTCTCTTCAAGGCCAACCAAAACTCTCAAAGGACCACCATCATCCAACCACCACAGTGGCCGGAAAATAGCTCGAAACCCACGGCCTCCATTGATTCCGGTGAGCTCCAAATGCCACCCAATCCTAAAATATTTTCACCCAAAAGTATCTATGGGTTGAGGGGAGCAAAACCCCCAACCTCAACGACCTCAAAACTGGCCGGAAACCACCACCAAAATCCGGTAAGTTCCAAGAACTTCACCGAGTTCGATCTCCCTCAAATCTCCACCAAATCCACTCAAAACAAGTTCAACTCAATAGGAAATAACAAGAGGAAGCTCACCATACTAAGCTTTAGGCCTGAGGTGGCCGGAATCAGAAAGTCAGCCGGTGGTCAAAAATCTCTCTGGTAAGCCACAATCAACGCGGGTCAACCCAAAGTCAACATCCAATTCTGGTCAAACTCGTCCAAATGTGACTTTTCGACAATTTTACGACTATTTTGATATTTATACTAGCGACCAAAATGATCAACGAATCGAAACCAATCGAATAAACACAACTAAATCCAACAGCCAAAAATATTCATAACTTATTCCACGTAATTTGAAATAATTCTCCAGAAGCTCACACGAGCTCGAAATCATGTACACTACAACTCTTGTTAAGGAACTCATATCAAATTCCAAACCAAAAATCTCATCGTGAACAAACCCGTCATATCAACCAATTACGGCAAAACCGCTACTAATCGTGAAACTCGCAAATCAAGCCAATTAACATACAATTTACGGTTCGGGTTGTTACAGTATCTATCTAATCTAATCCGTATCTAAGTAGGACAAGACACACACCGAGAATAATGGAGAATAAATCTTCTGAAACACTCCCCCTTGTGTCGATGGCCTCAAGAATGATGCATGACTTGTTGCCTCATCAAAAATTCCTCCAAGCAAACAAAAACCTCATGGGTAAAATAAAAGCTTGGTCTAAGGGAAAAATAGTATAACACATAAACTACAAAAGCTACTACATGTGGCGTAGACTCCCCCTGATGTCTACAGAAATATAACTCCCCCTGACTATAAACTTTGTCACGGAGTTCAGATAACCTGTGCATACTAATATTTTTCACATGTTTCACAAATGTAGATTTAGGAAGTGACTTGGTAAACAAGTTCACAGCATTATCAACAGAACCAATCTGGTTCACTATTCAACAACTGTTGTTGTTGCTGATTGAAGAAGAATTTCGGTGATATGTGTTTTGTATTGTCACCCTTAATGAAACCCAACTTCATCAGTTCAATGCATGCTGCATTATCCTCAAAGATGCAAGTGGGATCAGTAACAGTTGTGACGACCCGGACTAGAATCAGCAGTATGATCAGCTATATACGTGAGTTACTGCGTAGTCGCAGGTTTCCGACAGTTGTTGGAATCGCCAGGCTCATTAACGACTTAATTATTGGCCGAGAATTGGAGCTGAGTCTCTTCTCAAGAGTCGTAGTACATGTGATTTCGAGTTCGTGGGCGGTTCCGGATCGTTATTTGGACGACCGAGGAATTAATTATGAATATTTGAAGTTTCGACGGAAACGGATTTAAATGGCAGGTTTGTTAGCGACTAAATTACCGGACGAGAATTTGGGTTCGGCTTCTTCACGGAAGTTGTTCAGAATTTAATTTCGAGTTTGTGGGAACTTCTGGAGCATGATTTTGAGTTATGAAGATTTAGTTGTGATTATTTCCGATTGTGGATTGTCTAGTCGATTTAAATGTGTGTTTGGTCGAACAGTTGACTTTTTATCCATTTGGCCGATGTGTTTGACTTCGGGTGATATTGGAAGAACATGTTGAGATGAGTTTGTGGCCGCGAGAATTATCAGAATCGGAATTACGACGAGAAAGTTACGGGTGTTCAAAGTTCGTCGAAAAGGATAATTATGAAGTTTCCAAAAATGGAAAGTCTATAAATAGCAGTTGCCACATTGGGCAAGTCAAACATTTCCATTTTGGGTGTTGACCGAGTTGACCGAGTCAACTTGGTGGAGAGAGGATGGTGGCCGACGTGCTCCACGGTGGTGCTCGGATTCCGGTCGTTTCCGGCTTCGGGAAATGGTGCAATCAACTCGCCGTGATGCCCTCTTCACTTTCCCAGCCTCCCTTCACGGCCAAGCTCGCCTGAAGTGGAAGAATTTTCCGGCTAAGTTTGGAAAAAATTGGGGTTAATCGGGTTCATCAAATTTGGTCGAATTGAGCTGTGTTTTGGACTGGGTTTTGTAGCTCTCCTCTCAAGGATTCTAACCATGTAAGTATAAAGCTTTAATTCGATTTGTGGAAGGAGAATTTTGGATTTGAAATTTGTGTACCAATTCGGTTTATCACGAAATTGACCTAGTTAGAGTGAGAATTGGCCTTCGATGCAGTTGACAAAGTTGCTCAGTGGGTGATTTTGCATGGAATGGTGGTTGCTCCGCCGTGAAATTCTCCGGTCAGTGGCGCCGCCGCCGTGGACGACGGTCAACGGCAGCGGTCAACGGTCAACGGCGGTCAAACTTTGACTTTTTGGGATTTTCGACGTGTTGCATGTCATTTCACTCGAAATCGCGCCCCGATCGCAGTGGGGAGGTTCGTTTTTCGAGTTGAGCATCCGAACTTACAGCGAGGTATGGAGGTGTGATTTCCGGATTTCCGACAGTTTGTCATAAACGGATTATGTGTTTCCGAGAACGGTGGTTTCTCGTGATTTATCTTGTATTGTCGAATTATGATTTTGAATAATGGACTTTGTGAATAATCAGGTGTTCGTGATCGTTTGTTTGGCGAGGGACTTTCCGCCGGATCACGGGTTAATGCGAACTGCGTTATGCTAGCGTGTGAGTGGACAAGTTTATATTTTCACAGTTGATTTGCGAGTTTGTGGATTTTATGATTTTCGTATTTACTTTATAAGATATTGTGATATGTATTGTTTTTCGGAGGTATTGTTTTATATTTATTGGTGATGGCATTACTGCATCGATGCTTCGACTACTCGGCTGATCACCGGTAGTCCACCAGAGTTGAGAGGTCCTCTGGGTAGGGTTGAGAGGTCCCCTGTATGCCGCCAGGGTTGAGAGGTCCCCTAGCCTATCACCGTCAGGTTTGAGCGATTCACCTGATGTCGGGTTTGAGAGGTCGCCCGACAACCTCCATATGTATATGTTTTCCGAACTCGCACTGTTTTATAATGATTATGTTTATAACTGGTGAAAGGCATATGTTTATTTTCGTCCACTCACTCTAACGTTTTTATTTGCCTTTCCCCTGGGCTTTTCGGTTTCTGTGCCCAGTTTGCAGTTCAGGCTCTGGTGTCGCACGTCAAGGTCGGAGGCATAGTGCTCGAGCTACCTTGTTTCTTCCAGTAGGTTTATTGTTCTACCTACTGTGGTATACGTATATGTTTATACATTAGAGGTCGCTCTGGGTAATCTGTTGTTTATGTTATACGATTTTACTCCGGATTTCAGTAAAGTATAGATATATGTACTACTTTACATTATTGTCGATATATTGAGAAATCCGGATGGGATTGGTGCCCACGGTTTGCTTTTTGTGGCATAGGATGAAGTGTATTTTCCGCGTGCAGGTAATGGTAATTCTACGTTAGTAACGAAACTCTGCCAAAATTTCGAAAGATTTTTGTTGGTTCGTGTTTTTGAGGGGGTTCGATTCCGGTTTAGGGAGCTAAATCGGGGTTGGGTTCTTTCAACAGTAGATGGTAATCCACTAGACCCTCGAATATGACCTATGACTAACTTAAGCCAGACATATTCTCTAACAGCTTCATACAAATAATTAATCTCATAATGATTCGAGGAAGTAGCAACAAGGATTTGCTTTGTTGATCTCTAAGAGATCGCCTTGTTTTCTACAGTGAAAACATAACCAATCTGTAAACGACCTTTGTGTGGGTCAGAGAGGTACCAAGCATCAACAAATCCAATCAACACACCAACCAGTGTTTCGGAATAGGGAATAGCATGAAAAATGCTCGTTGCCTGCACATCTTTCGGTGCATCAAACCATTCCTTCGATGGATCGAATGAGTAATTCTAATCCATCCCGGGTACATCCTTTGATGGATCGAAGAACCTGGGATCTGCATGCTGTGATTCAAGATTCTGTTTTCCAGCAATTTCATGCTTCTGTCTGTATTCTTTGTAACGAAAGAATAAGCCCAAGTCAATGGAACCCTTCAAGTATTTAAAGATTTGTTTTACTCCATTCTAATGACATTGCGTAGGTGCAGAGCGAAATCTAACCAACAATTTCACTAAAAAGGCAATATCTGGACTTGTGCACTGAGCTAAATACAATAAAGCTCTAATAACACTAAGATATGGAATTTCAACTCTCAAGATCTCCTCATCGTCATCTAACGAAAGAAACGGATCCTTTTTGGATGGAGACTGCGAATAACCATTGGTGTGCTAACAGGGTGTGCTTTGTCCATGTTAAATCGCCTGAGCATATTTTGGACATAAGTAGACTGATAGATAAGGATTCCACCACCTCGATGTTTCATCTCTAATCCGAGACAAAATTGAGTCCTACTAAGGTCTTTCATCTCAAACTCAGATTCCAAGTAGCAAACAGTCTCATTAATCTCATTAAGAGTTCCGATGATGCTCATATCATCAACTTAGACAGCTACAATGGCAAATCCTGAACTTGTTCTTTTAATAAACATGCAAGGGCATAATTCATCATTCTTGTATCCCTTCCCAATCAAGTAGTTACTAAGATGTGTATACCACATCCTACCGGATTGCTTCAATCCATATAGTGAACATCTCAATTTGACAACATGAGCACTCCGTGGTTTAGAGTTACTTGATTTGGGTATAGCAATGTCATCTGGCACTTTCATGTATATCTCTGAATCAAGATCCCCACAGAGATATGCAGTAACCACATCCATTAGCTGCATACTAAGCTTTTCGGACACTACCAAGCTTATCAGGTAGCAGAACGTGATGATGTCCATAATAGGAGAATACGTCTTCTCATAATCAATTCCAGGGCGTTGAGAGAAAATTTGTGCTACAAGCTTAGCTTTATAACGCAAGACCTCATTCTTCTCACTACGCTTCCGAACAAAGACCCATTTTTGTCCAACCGGCTTAACATTCAGTGGGCATAGCACAACCGGACCGAAAACTTATCTTTTGTTCAGAGAGTCTAGTTTAGCATGGATTACAACCTTCCATTTCGGCCAATCTACTCTATATTGACATTCAACAACAGAGTTGGGTTTCTCTTCATCATCATGAATAATCTTCTGAGCAACGAAATAAGCAAATGCATCATCAACTAACATGGAAGATCTATCCATAAGAATGTACGCATAATTTGTTCTAAGCGATATTTCTTTGTTCTCTGACATCACAAGAAGTTCTGAAGCACCCCCCAGGGATGTCAATTGTGATTGAAGGACATAACTGTAGTCAGAGACAATCTCATGTGAATGATTCACAATGTTGATGATGAATGGATCTTTTTGTGCCTCGATGGCCTGCCTTTTAACTGGCGGCTCATCTTCAGATTTTCTTGGTCTCCCCCTTTTGTTGGTGGGAGCCGAGGCAGACGCAACACCTTTCATGTGAGCAAGAGGAACACCTCCTTGCTCTGTGTTGCCACTAACAAATATTTTTTTCAAGATTTTTAACCTTGCATGAATATTTGCAGCAGGTATATCCAATCTTGTCACTTTAGCAATAACAGCAAAGGAGTTAGGCATAGAGTCTGCTACTTGCTGAAGATCAAGTATTCTTCGCACTTCCATCTCACTCTAAGACATGCGAGGATCATGATGAGACACAGTGGAATTAAACTACGTCAATTCATGACGTTCAATTGGAATAGAACCATTACTCTCTCCCCCTAACGGTGGGAATAAAGTCTCATGAAAGTGACAATCTGTAAATCTAGCAGTAAAAAGATCTCATGTCGAAGGTTTAAGATAGCGGATTATCGTTGAAGATTCATAACCAACATAAATGCCTAATCTTCTTTGAGGACCCATTTTAGTGCGTTGTAGAGGCGCAATTGCCACATAAACCGTACAATCAAAAATGCGCAAATGTGAAACATCAGGCTCATATCTAGTTACCAACTGGTGCGCACTGAATGGTTGGCGGGCTACGGGTCGAAATTGAAGAAGCATAGCTGCGTGCAACACTGTATATCCCCAAGCAGAGATCGATAAATTTATATGCATTACCAAAGCTCTAGACACAAGTTGTAACCCTTTGATATGAGCCTATGCTAAACCATTCTAAGAATGAACATGAGGAACGGGATGTTCAACTTCAATCCCAACAGACATGCAGTAATTGAAAGGACCCAACCTCGATTTAGTTGCCTAAACCGGAATCGAACCCCTTCTGAAAACGTGAACCAACAAAAACCATCAAAATTTCGGCAGAGTTTCGTTACTAACGCGGAATTACCATTACCTGCACCCGGAAAATACACTTCATCCTATGCCACAAAAATCAAACCGTGGGCACCAATCCCATCCGGATTTCTCAATATATCAACAATAATGTAAAGTAGTAAATATAACTATACTTTACAGAAATCCTTGGAAAATCGTGTAAGAATATACATCAGAATACTCAGAGCGACTTCTAGTATACATATACAAATAGTAGGCCAAACTAAGAACCTACCATAAAAGAAACATCGCTCGAATACTATGCCTCTGACCACGACGTGCGACGCCAGAATCCGAACTGCAAACTGGGCACAAAAACCGAAAAACCCAGGGGAAAGACATGAAAACCGTTAGAGTGAGTGGACGAAAATAAATGTCTTTCACCAATTTATATATGTTAAAATAACATATACGAGTCCAGATAAATAAATATAATAAAGTACACGAGGTAAACTCATACTCCTCCAGCGTACTGAGCATGCAAGTAAAAATCTCACGGGGTCGCTCATGGACACTTCCGTGCTAGTATAGTCCGAATCACGGGATCCCAGACCCACACGTGATTCTAGCCAGAAAGGCCTCAGGTCAGGGTATCTGTTTCCACCCGGAAATGCATCGGCACAAGAAACAGAAACCTGTACTCACCCGGAAATACATCGGCACAAGGTACAGTTCCCCCCTGGTAGGCACCCTCTGGGATCAGCCGGGATGTGAGTGTATTGATACAACAACATAAACTACGACTGTACTCTGTGTAAACCAAATCATAAATATTTCGATGCAAATGCAATAAACAGCATATGAATGCATATACGTAATAATATAATCGTATAACACATGCTCACAATAATCATAATCTCGTATGCATGCTCAAGTTCGTAAAACGTGTATAAGGACTTGCAATCAACAGTGAAAAGAAGTTGTCCACTCACAAACTAGCGTAACGCAGTTCGCGTTAACCCGTGATCCGGCGGAAAATTCCTCGCCAAACGAACGATCACGAACCCCTGAATAATCACAAAATCCATTTCTCAAAATCATATCTCGATACCTCAAGTCAAATCACGAGAAACAACCGTTCTCGGAAACACATAATTCAATATCGACGAATTGTTGAAAATCCGATAATCACACTTCAAAACCTTGATATAATTTCGGACGCTCAAATCGAGAAACAAACCTCACCACTGCGATCGGGGCGCGATTCCGAGCGAAACGACATGCAACTTGTCGAAAACCCCGAAAAGTCAAACTTTGACCACCGTTGACCGCCGCCGGCGGCGGCAGCGCCACCAACCTGAAATTTTCCCGGAGGAGCAACACTTATTCCACTCAAAATCACCCAACAAGCAACTTTCACAATTGCATCAAGGGCCAATTCTCACTCTAACTAGGTCAATTTCAAGTAAAACCGAATTGTCACCCAAATTTCAAATAAACAATTCTCCAAGCACAAATCAAATTGGAACTCCATACTTACATGGTTAGATTCATGGAGAGGAGAGCTTCAAAGCCCAATACTTTTTATAGCTCAACATGGCCGGAATCAAAATCAACCAAAACCCTAAAATTCCTCCAATTTTGGCTGGAATTTCCTCTCTCCTCCGGCAACCTTGCCGTGAAAGGAGGCCGGAGATAGGCTCGGGATGCCGAGGCTCATCGTTTGGTTCATAGGCCGAATCCTAAGGTGGCCGGACAGAGCTCGCCGCCGTGAAGGCCGTGGCTGCCGACGTGAATCCTCCTCCTCCTCCACGTGTTGACCGAGTCAACACAGTCAACTACATAAATGGAAAGGTTTGACTTGCCCAATATGGAAACCCACATTTAAAGCTTTCCCAAAATAGAAACTTCCATAATTATCTTTTCGACAAACTTCGAATACCCGTAACTTCCGCGTCGTGAATCCGATTTCGATAATTCTCGCGGCAACAAACTCATCTCGACATGTTCTTCAATTACCACCCGAAGTCAAACACTTCGACAAACCCGATAAAAAGTCAACAGTTCAACCCAATACATACTTATCCGATTAAATAATCACCGGTCGAAATATTCGTAACTTATTCTTCGTAACTCGGAATAATCCTCCGGAAGTTCCCACAAGTTTGAAATTAAATTCTCTACATCTTCCGTGAAGAACCCAAAATCAAATTCTTGTCCGGTAACTTAGTCGCGTACAAGGCCGCCATTTTAAACCGATTATGCCAGAATTCCAAATATTCATAATTTATTCCTCGGTCGTCCAAATAATGATCCGGAACCGCCCACGAACTCGAAATCACACGTACAACGACTCTCGAGAAGAGACTCAGCTCAAATTCTTGGCCCATAATTTAGTCGTGATCAAATCTGGCGATTCAAACAATTATCGGAAATCTGTAATTACGCGCAAGCTCGTAGATTAAGCTGATTTCACTGCTAATTCTGTTCCGGGTTGTCACAGTAATCATCAAAATATTTTGATGTAAACTCTCTTGCGTTATCCAATCGAATAGACTTTGATTAGATGACCCGGATGGTGAGCCCGGAGCTTAATAATTTAAGCCTGGAGTTTGGCAAATGCAGTATTCCTTGTGGATAGCAAAACAAAGTGTGACCATCGTGTTGATGCATCTATCAAAACCATGAAATATTTAAATGGTCCGTATTCGGGTTTGATAGGTCTACAAATATCACCTTAGATCCTGTGTAAGAATGGAATATTATCGGCATTATCAACAGCAAAAGAAGGGCGTGCCTATAACTTTGCTAAAGAACAAGTTTTGCAGAACGAGCACTGTGCATCAGAGATTGTAACATAAGAGTATGGTGGGATAACGCACAACACCTCAGCGGTATATTGTCGGGAGGGTGCTGCACTCGTCTTGGAGACCGAACCAAGAATGGGAGGAGTAGTCCCATCCTCACCATCTAAACCATGGGTCGATAATGCCAAAGCTTGTATGAGCTCGAATCACACGAAGTCATGTGAGTCACAACATTAGATTCAATGATCCAAACTGTAGTGAGGTATAAACCACTACGAAGCCGAAAACTTCTCTAGAATGCGCTTGCGGCCACATTCAACAGAGGTGATACACAACAGTTCTTTTCCATTCTCACAATATGTTTCCAAGTGAACACCGTTGGCATGGATACCTTTAAAACTTAGCAAGGTTCTATTGGTCTTTGACGCATATAAGGTATAGTGATATATAATTTTGTACCATGGGGCAATAGAAACTCTACTGAACCACGCCCTTATATAACAGGCGTTGTACCAATCATGGTAGTCACTGAGGATTGATATGGAAAAAGATCTACAAATAATTGTCTATTCTGCATAATGGTATGGGTAGTACCACTATCTGTTAGACACTCAATTTCTCCTTGAGACATCTACAAAATCAATATAAATAAATAAGTCTTTGTACTAAAGACCAAGCTTACACTTTAAGTATACACTTAAACATTTGAGTAAGGGTTTGACCTTTATTGAGTGTTGATATGGCATGACATAGACCAATGTATAAACAAAATCATTAGTCAAAGAAACAGATGAAAAACTCATCTAAAAACATCACATCCAGGTAACATCTTTGATGGATCGAAGAAATCCCTCAATGGGTCAAAGAAAACCCAACATAAAAGTGTGATTTTTCGATACCAGATTTTCAATGGGTCGAGTGATCTTTTGATGGATCGAAAAAGTGTCCAGGGTGGTTGCTTTGTTGGGTCAAAAATGTTTTCGATGGATTGAAGGAAACCTAAAACGATATCAAATTTACAATATCAAAATTCGATGGGTCGAGTGATCTTTCGATGGATCGAAAAAGTGTCCAGCGTGGTTGCTTCGATGGGTCAAAAATATTTCGATGGATCGAAGAAAACCTAAATTGATATCGAATTTACGATATCAAAATTCGATGGGTCGAGAAGAAATTTCGATGGGTCGACATTTGGGACAGAAACTTTGCTTCGATGGATCGAGGGAAACCTCGATGTGGATCGAAAACGATCAACAATGACAATTTTTGATGGGTCGAAGGAATTCTCGATGGATCAAAAATGTCATGTGATCAAAATAAACTACTTCATTTTTAGGACATTTTAAAGGTATATGTACATCTTGTTGCCATATATGTAAAAACATCGAACCATACATAAGAATTGTATGAAATAGATATTCTCAATACTTTCATATACCGAAAAATAGAGAAATATTCATTACGCCAACAAATAACAATTACATCATAGATGTTCTTATTCGAAAAACAAGACAATTGTCTTAAAAATTTTGACCGAAAAGTAAGCCAAAAACAAAACTAAAACTTGAAAAATTACAGAGACAACCGCTTTTTACATAGGCTTAATCAAAATTCGGAGTAGCAAGCTCTTTCTCCTTGTCTTCTGCAAGAACGAGATTAGTGTCAACCTTCATCTCTAAATCTCCAGCATAGTTTGACTCATGAGCCACTGTTTGTGCCTTTTGTAGATGTTCTGGATTTCTTTACTAACACGGCACTACTTGTGCATGTGCTTGTTTGAACCACATTTAAAAAAAATGTATTTTCCAGAATGTTGGGACTGTTGACCATCAGGAACTGAACCAACCTGGTTTTTGTTAGAGTTGGCATTCTGATCTCTATGCCAAGTCAAATTTTGGCTGTGGCCTTGGCCACACCCACGCCCTCCTCTACCCTCACGTGGAGCATGTCCCCCATGAGCAAAAGGTTCTGAACAAGCAACCTTTTTATTTTTACGGGCATTTCCTACAGTTTGGTAACTCTCAGACTTCTTAGTACCAGCTGGTCTTGAGTTGTTATTTAGGATAATCTCATGATGCCTCTTTTTTTTTTTCAAGGCTATTGATGAGATCACTGAAGGTAGTAATCCTTCCATGTTCGTACTCGATCCGGTACTAATGGGCAATGATGCTCATGGATGTAGGGAAGGTGTTTAATAACCGTTCAGTCATATCTTGCTCGGTCTTATGCACCCCACAGAAACTCAACGCCGACGATAGATCTAGCATTGCTTGATTATAATCTTAGATCTTTGGGAAATCAAAAAGTCTGGTGTTTTCCCATTTTGTAGTCAACTCAGGAAGTTGTGCATCATGCACATTATTAAAGCGTGGCTTCAAAACGTCTCACAATGCCATGAGATCTGTCTTGTTTAAATATGCTTCTTGAGAGTTGGATGAATGTGACGCCTCAAAAACATGAGAGCTTAAACTTTTGATTCATCATTGGCGGGCAGGAGATTCGTTGCAGGCTCAGAGGGTTTGATGGTGTTGGTCAGTCTCTTTCCGATGAATGTATTTTCAACATCTGAGACCCAACGGTGATACTCCATGCCTTGAAGGTTAAGGATGTCGAATTCCTGCCTAGCTGGCTCATTCGAACTCATCTATAAAAACACACACAGATGTTTTATTAGTAACGATTGAAAACTACGATCACAAAACTTTAAGTTTCTATGAATAAGAACGTGATCCATGATATATAGTCACAAAAATTGATTATAAATGGTGGCAAAAACCACACCCAGCAACTGTGACTAACTGTCACATAACATCGATTTCCTTTTTCTTTTCTTTTCTAAATCGTGACTCGCTTAGAACCGTCATTTATACTCTATGGATATAGGTCCATATGAACTAGGGAAAACAAAAACATGTAATATAAACAACTCATATCACAATTATCATCAACCTAAATCTAGGGTTTTGCAGAAAATAAGTTTGATCCTAGATCTATAGATTTTGGATTTAGAACAGTTTACCTCGATGGGTGTTGTGCTCGGTATGACCAGTACACTTGATGAACGATTTGAAGTTAAAACTCTTCTGAAATGGTTCTTCAGAAGTAGTGCAGTCTTGGCAACATGTGATGAAGCTTGTGCTTGTGTGATGATCAGTAGGAACACACAAAAGGGAGGCGGAAGGTGGAAATGATGGCCGGCGGTGGTGGAGGCTTTATGAAGGTTAGGTTTTCTTTTTCTTTTGGTGGTGATGGTTATCAACCCAGGGAACTGCTGATAACGTGTTAAAGTAGAATATTGTGATAACTGAAAACTGTTTCTTTTCTCATTGATAGAATATCTTAAATATAAGCTGATACAATCTGTATCTAAGTAGGACAAGACACACACCGGAAATAATGAAGAATAAATCTCCTTAAACATTATAGTAGTTTTTATCAACTATTTAGAACAAATTTAAACAGCAGTAGATCTGTGAAGTTTCGAGTTTAATACTTTTATAGTACAGCAGACGCCATAACAACCCTAACGACCCCGTAAAACATTCATAGAAGTTTTTGGATCTTTGAACTATTTATTTTCACTTTTAGAAGCTTTCGAATGAAATTAATTCAATAAAATATGGTAATGGTAAATTCAAAATAGAATTCCTTATCTCATACGTTTCTTTTTTAGTTAGATAATCAATTTTTCAGTGTCATTGATCTTGTTGGTGCAAATCATCTCGACCGATATGATCATCACCTCGAGCTGCTGTCACTGGACGCTGCCTCGCGATTTGTAAAGTGCAACAAGTGGGAAAAAGTGAACTGTGAAATGAAAGTGACTCAGCTTTCTTAGATAGTAAATAAATGTATGGTTTGTGTATTACGATTTTAGAGCGGCCTTGTGAAGTTTATGCGCGGAGATAGGAACCGGAAATCGTGATCATCGGTGGAATGTTATGCACACTACTCTTCTTTCAGCTTGAATTGCCTACAAAAGCTCAAAATACAATATTCTTTTTTAATTGCATTAAATGAAGCTACGATAATTGGGTATGCCACTTACTAAATGATGGCATGTAAGTTAGAGTATATTCACAATTGTTGTTTTCTCCACAAACTACATAAATTTGCTTTTAGCTCAATTCTGAATGCAATGTCTTTACCAAATTCAAGAAATGAGGAGTTTTGGAGTTGTCTTCGGAATATCATGAATGCGGTGTGTGTTCCATGACCGGTATTGTAGAAGTAATGTCTCTTGTTGAGATTGAAATGTTTTACTCCAATTATCTTCTTCTTCTTTTTTTTGACGTGAAACAATAGAATTATGAATATGATAAGTTACAAAGAGGGATACCGGTGATAGAAGGACCCTCCCAAAAATAACCTACATTATTACATTTCAATCAGGTACCCAACAAACATAGCTAAACGTGATTAGGTGTAGAACAAGTAGCTAAGAGCTACGCTTAAAAGTCAGAAGCCTCACACCCTGTCTAGCTATGCACCCTCAACTATGATAACCACACACAATTCAAGGCTACTCACCTAAGTCGAGATTCTACACGGTTTAGGTATAGAACACCAACAACAACACTACGATTTGGCACACCCGCTGTTATGGCGAGTGCCAACGAAAAGAATCTCAACAGATGCAACATCTCAACAAAAACAAACTAAATAAACTAAACAAAACACGGGCCCAAGGCTCTTCCTTAGACCCAATGAGGAATCAACACAGCAGAATCAAGGCCTATCCACCAGGAAAACCTCAGAGATCCAGCCCAGATCCCGCTCCAACTGTCGTCGTAAATCTGTGCTCGACCCTAAAAGCCAAACGAGGTGCGACGTCCTCCACCGGTCGCCACTGCCTTCACGACGATGGTGAAACACGACGCCGACGCCGCCCCGACGAAGCCCAACACCGAAATCTCTAAAACCCTCCATAAGTAGCTGCACCTTCACCACCCAAAATAGCCTCCTTAATTCAGGACCCCAAGCATGTTTGGCTGCACTCGCAGCGCCACCGCACCGTCAAAGATCGGTGGGGATGGGACGAGCCGCCGGACAAGCTGGCTTTCCCGTCACAAAACCCTAGCCGTGTACCGTGGTTTCTTTTGCCGAGTCACCTCTTCTGTGTTTCTCTCCCAACTTATCTAAAGTTGAGACCACTCCAATTATCTTCTTATTTTAAAAGGTTAGAGCATCTCTAACAGCTCTTATAAAATTTCTCTATTATAGAGATGCAAAACTTGAAATCTCTAAAAATATTTGTCTCTAACTCCAACAGCTCATGTATCTTATTCTGTATACTTTAATGGTTTTCTCTTATATTTAATGATCCTAATATAAATTATACTTTTTATACAAAAATTAATTTAATTAAGCAATGATATGCATTAAATATGATGAGAGAGAATGACAATTGTACAGAAAATATGAAGAGAGAGAGAAAAAAAAAACTTTAGAAGGCATTTAATTTTAGAGGTTTTGAGTGAGATATAGAGATTTTAGGTTTTCTATAGATTTAGAGTTTTTCATTCTCTCTCATAGACTTTCTATAAGATAGAAATTGGTTTACAAGAGCTGTTGGAGCAAAAAATATCTATTTTTTGTAAAAATAAAAAAAATTCTCTATTATACAAGAGCTGTTGGAGATGCTCTTACTAAGAACTCTTAATCACCTCTTTTGCTTCTTATTTTTTAAGTCAAAGTAGCCGAAAATCTCTCTGACACAAAAAAAAAATATGGTTTGAGTTGACTTCATTCAAATAAACATATAAATTTCAATTGTAAACTGTTAAGAGCAACTCCAACGGATCCCTAATAAGTCATTAACTAAAATATGAGATTTTTGTTCTTCAAAATCAGCTCCAGCGGATCCTCTGTCTCATTAACTATGATAGGGAATCCTTATATTTCAAGTTATCATTCCCTATTCCTATATTGAAAACATAAATTATAGGTAATGTAAAAGTCAACATTGTCATTAAATTATTTTCTTATAAGTTGCAATATCAATTAATAGTTGAATAAATAAATACATTATTTCTCATCAATCAATTAAAATTAACCATACGTTTAAGTATAGGCTATAGCTAAATTATAAGTGACATTGTTGGAGCAAATGTTTGAAAGTACATAGCTAATAAAAGGTTTCGGCAATATATTTGAACAAAATGACAAAGCTTTAAGTAATGTTGTTGGAGTTGCTCTAAGGATGTTTTATATATACTTTTGAGTAATAACCATGCATGTTTATGTGAATATTTAAATGAAATAATGAAACAAACGCCCATAATTATTAGGGTGAAGCTATTTCCACCCCACAAAGTGCTCTCTTCACCCTACATTCTATGAATTATTGAAAGACTGATGTACCGTTATAAAAAAAATTAATATAAAGGACTGTGTTAATTGATAAATTACAATACATTTTCTTATTTCACCCACTTCCTAGTTCACATGCTACTTCCTAGTTCACCCGCTTTTGCTAAACCCTAAAAAAATCTTCTTCATCTTCAATGGAACTCGATTCAACCTAACAACACCTTTTTTCTTTAATTTCTATCATTGTAGCATGTATGGAGACACAATACACTGATTTGGAGCATGAAAAAGAGGTAATTTTATCCTTTTTGTTTATCATTTAGGTTTGTATGTGGAAGGCAATAGGTTTTCAGTTTGTTCAGCACAGGCGTACTGACATTATTCATTCCTTTCAATAGACCCCTGTTGAAAATATTTTCTCCACTCAACAAGATCCTACTAGGTAGTAATACTTGTGGGAGTCAGTTTTGGCCACCCTGAGCTGGGGGAAGATAGACTCTACAGACTTGATCCCAGATGAGGTCTAATCAAGCAGAAAATGGGCCTCAGTTTGGACGACAAGGGTTTTTACTAAAGAACAAATTATTTAGAGGTTTCTGGAACGATGTAAAAGCTTCTAGAATGTTTGATGGCATGACAATCCAAAAGTAAGATCTGATCTCGATGAGCTGTACGGTTGGACCTCGGGGGATTGACAGAATCCACGAGAGAAAAGGTAAGATTTGAACGTATCCTAGGGGGATGATGCTAAAGGGTCGATCTATGATAATCATAAGACATGATTGGTCCTAGATACGGAGATCCATTTCTTAATGGATTTCTCCTCTCCGAATGTGAAGTTGTCCAATTCGATAGGCACTATATAGGCCAACTCGACATGGCCACAGGTAACGTTATTCTGCCCTAATTACTTCTTGATTCTTGAGACAAGTTCTGACTTAGCATCGGATGGTCTAAGCACGGTACCACATTGTGCTCTGACTTTTTTTTCAGGTTCACAAGGATCCCAGCTTAAGGGGAGACAAAATCTGCTCTCACAAATTGGTGCTTTCATTGAGAGCAAATGTGACGACCCGGACCAGAATCAGAAATATAATCAGCTTGATTCGTGAGTTACAGCGCAGTCGCGGATTTTCAACAGATAATGGAATCGCCAGAGTTCTTAACGACTAAATTATTGGCCGAGAATTGGAGCTGGGTCTCTTCTGGAGAGTCGTTCTATATGTGATTACGAATTCGTGGGTGGTTCCGGATCGTTATTTGGACGACCGAGGAATTAGTTATGAATATTTGAAGTTCGGATTTAAATGGTGGGCTACTTAACGACTAAATTACTGGACGAGAATTTGGTTTCGGCTTCTTCACGGAAGTTGTTCAGAATTTAATTTCGAGTTCGTGGGAACTTCCGGAGCATGATTTGGAGTTACGAGGAATTAGTTGCGCATTTTGCCGTTTGTTGATTATTTAGTCGATTTAATGTGTGTTGCTTTGAAGGGTTGAATTTTTATTCGGTTGGCCAATATGTTTGACTTCGGGTAATATTGGAAGAGTACGTCGAGGCGAGTTTGTGACCGCGAGAATTATCGGAATCGGAATTACGACGAGAAAGTTACGCGCGTTTCAAGTTTGCCGAAATGGATAAGCATGAGTTTCCTTTTTGGGAAAGGCTATAAATAGAAATTTCCATACTGGGCAAGTCAATACTTACTCTTTTGGGTGTTGACCGAGTTGACTGGGTCAACTCGGTGGTGTGTGGTGAGTTCGACGGCTTGTGGTGGCTCACGGCGGTGGGGTCTTTTCCGGCCACCCCAAGGCTTGGGGAAGGGTCCGTTAGGTGCGCCTCGGCCTTCCCGTGGTGGTGCTGGCCACCGTTTGTGGCGTGGGTCGCCGGAAAAGAAGGAATTTCCGGCCCAAAATTGGAGAAAATTAGGTGTATTCGGGTTCATGGTTTTTGGCCGAATTGAGCTACAACTTTGAGTGGGCTTTGAAGCTCTCATCCCCTTGATGCTTCCCTGTAAGTTTCGTGTTTCAATTCGATGTGTACAAGGAGAATTTTGGATTTGAAATTTGTATGTTCATTCGGTTTTTCATGAAATTGACCATGTTAGAGTGAGAATTGGACTTCGGTGCAGTTGACAAAGTTGCTCAGTGGGTGGTTTTGCATGGAATAGGGGTTGCTCCGCCATGAAATTCTCCGGTCAACAGTGGCGCCGCCGTGGGCGGCGGTCAACGGCGGTCAACGGTCAACGGGTTGACTTTTTGACTTTCGGCAAGTCGCATGTCGTTTGACTCGAAATCGCGCTCCGATCGCAGTGGGGAGGTTCGTTTTTCGAGTTGAGCGTCCGAACGTAAAACGAGGTATTGAGGTGGTATATATGGATTTTCGACGATTCGTCGTATTCAAATTGTGTATTTCCGAGAACGGTGGTTTCTCGTGGTTTGATTCGAATTGTCGGATTATGACTTTGAATATTGGACGTTGTGATTTATTCAGGGGTTCGTGATCGTTTGTTTGGCGATGGACTTTCCGCCGGATCACGGGTTAACGCGATACGCGTTACGCCAGTCTGTGAGTGGACATTTTATTTTCACGGAAATCTTGCGAGTCTTTTATATACGTTATGAACTTGAGCATGCAGCATGTTTATGGTTTTACGAGCATGAGATTTCATACGAGATTATGATTATATAAGCATGTGTTTATAATTATACGAATATGTTTATACGGTTATACGTATACGAACATGCATACATTTTTATGCTGTTTCATGCATGTGCATTGAAATGTTTATGATTTGGTTTACACAGAGTACAGTCGTGGTTACGTTGTTGTATCGATACACTTGCTTCTCGGCTGATCCCCGATGGTAGGCCACCAGGAGGGGCAGTACCTCTACCTGACCGGCGAGGGACAGTACCCCGGAACCGAGGCCTTTCTGGCTATGAATCACGTGGTAGTCAAGGACTCCGTGATTCTGACTGTACTAGCACGGACGTGTCCATGAGTGACCCCGTGATACTTTCTATGCATGCTCTGTTTACGAGTTGGAGTCAGTGTCTCCTCGTAAACTATTTGATTTGATTTATTTATATTTCGACTCGCATATGATTTTATATATATATATATATATACCTGGTGAAAGACATTTATTTTCGTCCACTCACTCTAACGGGTTTATTGTCTTTCCCCTGGGCTTTTCGGTTTCCGTGCCCAGTTTGCAGTTCAGGCTCTGGTGTCGCACGTCGTGGTCGGAGGCATAGTGCTCGAGCTACTTTGTTTCATCCAGTAGGTTTATTGTTCTACCTACTGTGGTATGCGTATACAATTATGTATTAGATGTCGCTCTGAGTTTCCTATTGAATACGTTATACGATTTTACACTGGATTTCAGTAAAGTGTATATATATTTACTACTTTACTTTACTGTTGATATATTGAGAAATCCGGATGGGATTGGCGCCCACGGTTTGCTTTTTGTGGCATAGGATGAAGTGTATTTTCCGCGTGCAGGTAATGGTAATTCCACGCTAGTAACGAAACTCTGCCCAAATTTCGAAAAGTTTTTGTTGGTTCGTGTTTTCGAAGGGGTTTGATTCCGATTTAGGAAGCTAAATCGGGGTTGGGTCCTTTCAGCAAAACCCTAGGCTAACTCTCGTGAATGGTAGGACATGGAAGGCAACACTGACAGGAGTAACCAATATGGTAAGGAGATAACCCCTCCTGGGGGGAATGATCAAACCACCTCTAACACCGGGGCATCAAAGTACGGCAACATTGTCTCGCATCAGGTCTCGCCAAGGAACCTCACAGACGAGGGCCACTTGAGTAACAAAGAAGGCTCTGAATTGGAGAATGAAGGAGTTAGGGGATGGAGATGCAAGGTCTATCAGGACCTCCATTGGGCTGAGGAACAATATGTAAACTTGAGGCTTGATATGACCACACTGCAGTAGTCAACGGAAGGGCGCAAATGAGTTAGCCAACACTGATGTTGCTGTTCAGTCCACCTTGATAGATCTGATGGGCCTTTTTAAGAAGCATGGGCCGGTCTTGCCCAACCCGCTGTCGGAGGTAAGACAGGAGATCCTGGTGGTTGAGCTGAATAATCTGCATAAGGCACGTGACCAATACGACCAAGATGAACCAACCCCTCAACTAGCCATTGATGTGGAGGCACTTGGAGTAGCGGCCCTCAGGGGCATGATGAAGCAATTCATAGAAACCTAACATGCCCACAACATCAAGATGAACCAAGAGACTAAGAGGTGGAGGAAAGAAGGGATGTCTAAGAAGGAGTATGAAGCAGAGCAGAAGGCTCTAAGGATGTCTCAAAAACCCTAGCTTAGATCATCCAGGATGCCGAGCCTCCTAAGAAGTAGAGTCACCCCAAGTTCGACAGATATTCGGGAGACTCAGACATATACCAGCACGTGAAGAACTACCAGTTGTCCATGGCCACCAACTAGTCGAATGTGGCCTGGATGTGTAAGATGTTCCAAGCAATATTTAAGGACCACGCGCTGCTGTGGTACGAAACCCTCCCCCCAGGATCGATTGAGGATTAGGGAGGCTTGGAAGTGGCATTCTTCAAAAGGTACGAAAGCAACACGAAATGAATTATGGATGTGACCTACCTCACGTCCCTCCAGATGAAGCAAGGGGAATCCTCAAGAGATTTGGTCACAAGGTTTAGAAGGGAGTATGCAACGATCGACTACAAGGATGATATTATCACAACCATGGCATTCATCAACGGGCTGGACATGAATTCAGAACCAGCTAGCAAGTAATCAGGAAGAAGACCAAAGACTTTTCCACGGCCTACTATGAGGCCTTGGACTACACTCGTGTGGAGGATATGAAGACTTACAACAGAGAATCTTTAGCTGAGAAATCATCTAGAGGTAACACCAGCACTAGGAGAAACGCAAACAACAGTAGCTCGAACCAAGGGATGAATGCCTCAGGGCACCAACCCTCTAACTCAGGAGGAAAGTTATTCATTCCTCCTACAATGATACCAATCTCAACCATACTCCACCACATCAAGAACGAGTCATGGCTCAAGAGGCCACCACTAATGACAAGCAAAAATGACTCAAGGGAATTTTGCGCCTACCATAAGACCAACGAGCACAAGACGATCAACTATGGGATCCTCAAGCGGCACTTTGCAGAGCTGGTGGACCAAGGATACTATTGGGAATACCTGACTGAGGAGTACAGGAAAAAACTTGAAGATTCGTTGAAGCCAGAAGGTAATGGTAATCGTCAAAGGAACAATGAGACCTTACCACCACCACCTAAGGACTAGGAGGAGAAGTACCCGGTGTTAAACTGTATCCTTCAGGCCCCTGAGTATCCAAAAGACACCATTTTCCCTAGCCTAAATTGTATCATGGCGGAAGCGGGAGAGTTGGGGGAAACCGTAAAAGAGAAGGAGGACGCGACAAAAAATCTCAGAGGCGGAGGTGAGCCCAGGGCCAGGCAAAGGACAAACATGCTTGAATTCTTGGGTACAGATCTCCCAGAGGAGAAGGAGGACCATAATGACACCCTGGTCGTCAACATTCAGATGGCAAATATGACGGTGTCTAGGGTCCTCGTAGACAACGGGGCAGCCATGAATGTCATCTTTAAGGATGTGGTGGAACGAATGGGTTTGATGAGCATAATCCAAGACCATCGTATGACGCTCATGGGATTCGAAATATCGAGAGTGAGGACCATGATGATCATCCCCCTCCAGGTTAGAACACCATTTACTAACCCGATTACTTGGTTTGCAATTGTCGATGCACCTTTTCCCCACAATGAAATCCTGGGAAGACCATGGCTTAATCCGATGATGGCAGTGACATCTACATACCACCAGGTCCTAAAGTATCCGACCCTGAGGACCCGATTATCATCAAGGGAGATAGAGTTGCAGCAAAATTATGCAAGGTGCTCGCAACCAAGAGCATGAAAAAGGAGACAAGTGAAGGAGCTGGGGGACACGGTGGCCTCAGTCCCTCCAGCATAGCAATCACAGAATAGGGGTCGAGAAGAGGCGATCGATAAGTTAGATATAAAAATCGACCACCAGGAGCTGCCTTTCAAGGAAAAGGTAGAGAAAGATGTGATCCTTGAACCGTTTGATCATGAAAAACCTGATCGATGTGCAAGGATTGGATTTGGGTTGAGTGGAGCCGAATGCAAAAGTCTGATGGACCTGTTAAGGGAGTATAAGGATGTGTTTGCATGGTCAGTGAAGGATGTGCCAGGGATAGATAGAGCGGTCATCGAGCACCAACTCCACGTAGACCCGAAGGCAAAGCCAGTAGATCAGAAGAAAAGAATCTTTGCAGAAGAACGCAACATGATTATCAAGCAGAAGGTGGAAAAATTGCTTACAACCGGGTTCGTCAAGGTAGTCCCAATCTCAAAATGGCTCTCCAACGTGGTCCTTATCAAAAAGAGGAATGGGAAGCCTAGGGTTTGTGTCAACTTTACAATTAACGCCCCGACCCCGAATTTGGGTGTTAATCATCATTGTCGCACTAATTATCAAACTTGGCATCTCGCGACACGTTTTTCGAGATATGTCGCGATTTAAACATTGACTTTTTATAAATTATAAACTTGGACTTACTTCCTTCACTAAAATTTTAGAGAAAATTATTCCAATCTCGTGCATATTTTTGCTGGATTTTTTCGAGCTCCGAGCAATTAGTTTTGAAGTTTTGAGTATTTAAGTGAATTTTTGGAAATCCATTGGTCAAATTTTTCTGACCATTGGATCAAATAGTGTTTGAGTTTGGGTCGTTGATCTTGGATTGATCTAAGGGTATAAATACCCAAAGTTGACTCGAGTAGGAGGAATGACCCGGTTGACCCGAATGGTTGACCCAGCTGAGGACCCGACCCGATTCACTCATCCGGGTCAGACCTTCGTCGTCTGGCCACCTCTGCCCACCACTATATCCCTAATCAAAATCTCTCCTCATCCTCGACATGTTCATGCCCTCAGATCGGTCATGCAACACCTCAAGTGAGAGAATCAAAGTCGGGAAGGTGTGAACTCCCATTCGTTTCGGTCCGTTGTCAACGGTGACGTTCCGGCCACTGTTGGATGGTGAGGGTAAGCGGGGTTTACTCCCCTCAACTCCAAGGGCTGAACGCGACCCCTCTCGAGTCACGCGTGACCGGAGGAGGTCGGCTGGACTTGGGTTAATTGTGGCAAGTTTTAATGCCTTTCGAGGTAACCTCCAGCTTCTACCGGTCTGTTTTTGGGTTTGTGTTGAACTAGGAAGTTGTTCTACATGTTGAGAGCTTCAATTTGATATACAGGTTGGAGATGTCTACGCTGATCAGATTCCAGCGAACCAAACACCCTTTTTCTTTACGGGAAGTTTCCTAAGCCCATTTCTAATCTTACTTTCCATATTTTTGTGTGATTCGACAATCTTAGTCATGTTTTTGGCTATTTTCTGAATTCGGGCCGACTTAACACTTCTATACCATCATGCGACGTGTGTCGAGTCAAGGCTCACCTCCCTATGAAGCTTGTGAGTCAAGGCTTGACGGATGTATTTGAATTCACAATGTGGCGGAGTAGTGTCGTTCAATTATCAAAAATGTAAGGAGCGCTAAATACTTATCGAGTTAGTGGATCGACTTACGTTTCAGCTAGCCAAGTGAGTGGACACTTTGTGTTTTTCACTGTCGTTGCGAGTCTAGATATATTTTTATGATTTCATTTACGTTAAATTACTATGATATATCTTATATTTATGTTTTTTCATGGAGGCTCTATGATATAATTTTACGTTTTTCACACGCTATGTATATGTTGTGCATTGATGCATCCACTCGGCTGATCCCCGAGTGGCACTGGTCAGGTCACCGCACACACCTAAGTCATCTATAATTACATTTATGATGGCTAGAGGATTTATGCTCTAGTCATAGCCTCCACACACTTATGATTTTACGTTTTTACTAGACTCACCATTCTTCTGTTATAAGCTTGTATTGTTTTGGTGAAAGGCATAAACATACATTTTACAATCTCTTAAGAAAATTTATTTTTGTTCACTCACTCTAACTGTTATCCTGTTTTATATGCCTTTTCCCTGGGCCTTTCAGTTTCAAATGCCCAGGTTGTAGAATCTCATTGGAGGTCAGGCATGCATGCGGATCGAGACATAGCAGAACCTACCGTATGATCAATTGAATCGCCAGACTTGATCACGAACTTGAGCATGCATACGAGATTATTTTTTACAAGAGCATGTGTTATACGATTATACCTATACCAATATATATTACGTATATGCATTTATATATTGTATATTGCATTTGCATCGAACTATTTATGATTTGGTTTACACAGAGTACAGTCTCAGTATATGTTATTGTATCGATACACCCGCATCCCGGCTGATCCCCGAGGATGTGTACCAGGGGAGGCTGTGACTCCTGACCCGAGGCCTTTACCGGGGGGAGGCAGACCTCTGACTTGAGGCCTTTCTGGCTAGAATCACGTGTGGTTCTGGGATCCCGTGATTCGGACTATACTAGCATGGATGTGTCCACGAGCGACCCCGTGGGATTTTTATGCATGCTCTGTACGCGTGAGGAGTTAGAGTCTCCCTCGTGTACGTACGCGTGAGGAGTTAGACTCTCCCTCGTGCACTACCACAAATGGAAACATTACAGGCGAGATTCCGGCCAACAAGGCCGGTGACCGGAAAAGTCGCCGGTAATGTTCATCATTATCGGCGACTTACTCCGTCGCCGGTAATGTCGCCGGAAAATCGCCGGTAATTTTCCAAAATATTACCGGCGACTCCAACCGTCGCCGGCAATGTCAAGCCGAACATTTCCGGCGATTTTCCGGCCGGAATTTCGCCGGAAATGTGTGGCTAGACATTGCCGGCGACGGTTGGAGTCGCCGGTAATATTTTGGAACATTACCGGCGATTTTCCGCCGTAATGTCGCCGGTAATGTCTTCATTTCCGGCGACTTACTCCGTCGCCGGCAATGTGTCTTATATTAGATGCCGGTTACGGCAGCTCGATCATTCAATCATTTTGATCGAAAAAAATCCAGAGAAATCGAAAGAAGGAAAACGTACGCTCTGAAATCGATCATTCGGTATATTGTCAAAATTAAGGCGCGCGTCGAAAACTCGATCACTCGGGAAGCTATATATATAGGTAGGTGTATATATACGTATATGTGTATGTATATATATATATGTGTGTGTGTTGATCAAATCCAATTCGTGAGATATATATGAAATGTTGTTGATGTCACCGAAACGAGAAAACAGCTTGTAGTTTATCTTGTGTCTGAATCAACGACTGGTATTATCGTATTGTTATCGGAGCCAGGCTTAACAGAGCCTCATACCCAGTCAAATACGTTTTGAATTGAAAAAAGAGGAATACCATCATCGAGTACTGAATCGAATTCAGAGATTAGATCGATATATATATATATATGCATGCATGTGTTGATTTAATTAGAGTTGAATTGAGATATCGCGTCGATTATTAGTAGTGAATGTGTGTGTATATATATATATAATTAATACGTAAAATTGTTAGAATTTTCAGGATGGACAAGAGTTGGATGAGTCTCGAAAGATGGGATGTCAGATATCATGAGGGAATTAGGAGTTTTGTGGATTTTGTGAAGGCTAATTGTGGAGACACTACACTTCATTATTGCCCGTGTAAAGAATGTAAGTGTTTCAGCGATCGATTTAGATTTCCCATTGATAAAGTCCAGAGGCACCTGAGTAAATACGGGTTTTGGGATAAGTACACTTGTTGGATTTATCACGGTGAAACATCGGTAGCGGGTCCGCATGATCATGGACAATTTGGTTAGAGGGCCAGTCCACGCTATGATCATGGAGATTTTGCTGAGAGGGGCAGTTCATCCTATGATCCAACATCAATGTTAATCAATGATATGTTTCCTCATGAGAGCGGTGTATTTGCTGATGAAGCACCAAATGTCCCTCCCGTCGTTGAGGGTTTCCCCCATATCGAGCCAGTTGAACCATTACCTGGAGCTCATGTCAACACAAGCGGTATGGACAAGTACAACAACCTGATTGCATTGCAACAGACTCCGTTGTACGACGGTTGTAGTAAGACTGTTCTTGAAAGTGTGATGGGAGTGATGCAGCTTAAAATGGAGAACAAAATGTCTGTCAAAGCAGTGGATTCTTGGTTGAAGTGGACTGCTTCGCTACTGCCACCCGGTCATCGTCTTCCTACCACTCATCATAAGGTGCGACATATCTTGAAAGATCTTGGGCTTTCCTACATCAAAATCCATGCATGCAGATATGATTGTATTCTCTTCTGGGGAAAAGATCTCGAAGACCTTGAAGCATGCCCGGTATGTTTTACAGAAAGGTATAAGTTGACTCCTACAGGCAACAAGAAAGCTGTGAAGATACTTCGATATTTCCCGCTTATTGATAGGCTGGAGCGGTTGTTCATGTGTGCTTTCACGGCCGAGGCAATGAGATGGTGGGCTGAGAGGAACTTGCCTGACGATGACACCCTTATACACCCTTCCGACGGAGAGGCTTGGAAGCACATGGTCAGGGAGTTTGATCATTTTGCAGCAGAGGTCCGAAATGTTTGGCTAGGGCTCTCATCTGACGGATTCAACCCTTTTGGCAACATGAGTCTTCAATACAGTATATGGCCAATTATTTTGGTACCGTACAACCTTCCACTATGGATGTGCATGAACAAGGAATACAATATGCTGACTCTGTTAATTCCGGGCCCGGGTTATCCAGGAAAGTGTCTCGATGTGTATTTGAGGCCTTTGATTGAGGAGCTTAAGTACCTGAGTGAGTGTGGCCACCCCACTTACGATAGGTTCAAAAAGGAGATGTTCCAGATGCATGCCATGCTTGTTGGCACCATCAGTGATTTTCCTGCCCGCGGTATGTTGTCGGGCAATGTTACCAGGGGTTACAGGGCTTGTTCAGAGTGCATGACGGTTGATTGTTGCAGTCCTCATTGCAGTAAAATTGTTCAGATGCGTCACCGTTGTTGGCTTCCATATGATCACCCATTTAGGCAGGATCCAGACGCGTTTGATGGGACTGTGGAAACAGGTGTGGCACCCAGGCGATGGACAGGGGAAGAAATTTTGGAAGTGTTGAATGAATATGATTTTGGTCAGCTGAGCAATCATCCTGACATAGTGGCGTCAATTCCAGACAAGCCCGAAAGGTATAAGTTTTGGACACACAAGAGCATATTCTGGGAACTCCCCTACTGACCCAGGTTGCCTATCAGACATTACCTAGATGTCATGCACATAGAGAAGAATGTGTGTGAAAGTGTGGTGGGCACAGTTCTTAACTTGGAGGGGAAAACAAAAGACATCCCTAAGGCACGTATTGATCTGAAAGCTATGGGACTGCGGAAACATTTCTGGTTACGAGATGGTAAGAGAAAAATGCCGCAAGCTCCTTACACCGTCAAGCCGAAGCATAAGCATGAAATTTTTCGGTGGCTGAGTAATGTCAGGTAAATATTCTTATATATGACTATGCAGTACGGAAATTGGTTTGCCTTTAATTTTTACCGGATTATGGTGATATGCGAGAAATATAATTGTTGCCTATGGCTATATATATATATATATATACATGCAGGTATCCTTATGGCTATGTAGGAAATATAAGCAGGTGTGTTAACTACCGGGACAATAAGATGTACGGATTAAAGAGTCATGACTGTCATGTACTGCTTCAACGCATTTTCCCTATTTTCATTCGAGGGTACCTGCCCAAGGAGGTGGTGGAGCCGTTGGTGGCCTTGTCAAGATTCTTTCAGAAGTTATGCACCAGGGAAGTTAAAAAATCAGATCTCAGGGAGATGCAAGATGACATAATTTTTATCATGTGCAAGCTTGAGAGGATATTTCCGCCAAATTTTTTCGACATCATGCCTCACCTAACGATCCATCTTCCCGAATAATTGTTGCTTACCGGTCCCGTACACTACACTTGGATGTATCCCATGGAAAGGTACATTTGGTTTGCCTCTGTTTTTATATGTAAAGTCTTAGTTTTACCCCTTTTAACATGCACTTGTTAACTTGTAGACAATTGGGAGCCTACAAGGACTATGTGAAGAATAAATATGCACCTGAAGGGTGTATCGCTGAAGCATATGTTGCGTACGAGTGTGTCACGTACACCAAAGTGTATTTGGGAGCGCTTGAGGACCCCCAACAACAGATGCCGATAGATGAACCTCAGTTCAACCTTTCTATCATCTCCAATAACGTTGTAGTACAGGGAATCTTGCCAAAGTCGTACAAGTTGGATGAAAATGAGGTAGTCATTGCCCACTGGTCGGTACTGATTAACTGTGAAGAAGTACAATATTGGAAAAACTATCATCTTCACTGCCCTGCTATTGCCGGAAATGTTGATTACCACAACAGGACGTTTGCAAACTACTTTGGTCCATGGGTAAGGGTATATGTGTATATGTCTTTTTTTATTGCCATTTTCCTTATATAGCATGTGTGTACGTACGTGGTTTTGTGGTTTCTATGTTCATAATGTCTTGTGTGGTTTCTTATCGTTTTCAGATGAACCATGAAGCAGATGATGGTTACCCAAAGTGGTCAAATGAATTGAAGGTCCTTGCGATGAAACCGATAGCTTCAAAAGTTTACTCGATGTGTCAGGTCAATGGCGTGAAATTTATATGTGAAAATAGAGACGACCGACTGAAAACACAGAATTGTGGGGTGATGGTCCATGGTGGGCAGGATGGCGTTGACTATTATGGTGTCCTTCATTCAGTTGTTGAACTAATTTATGGGAACCGCATGAAAGTGCACTTGTTCAAGTGTAGATGGTTTGATACTAGCCTGGAGAACACAAGGACCGATCAGCACGGAACATTTTCGGTGAATACTGCTACTACCTGGTATGAAGAAGACCCTTTCGTTCTTGCCTCATCAGTAAAACAAGTGTTTTACCTGGACGATCTTCTTAACAAAGTCCCGTGGAAAGTGGTTAACCATGTTTCTCATAGAAACATATACAGTGCTGCCACACTTGGTGATACCGCAGATGATGAGGAAGTTACTGCATACCAAGAGCCGAACGCTTTTGACATTCCGGAATCATCTATGATTCGCCTTAATAATGTGAGATCTGGGAGTGTGGTTCGAATTACTGGAGCAGAACTTCTCGATGTTAATCCATATAAAGTTGACGCTGATTCAGATGACGAGGAGAGGCACATATTGCCAGAGGTTACCTATGAAACCGAGTCAGACTCAAGTGATGACGATGATTACAATTATCATCCTTAGTACGTTAATGATGTAGTCGGAAATTGTAGACGGAAATTGTAGTCGTTAATCGTAGACGGAAATTGATAATGAAAATTGTAGTCGGAAATCGTAGACGGAAATTGATAATGGAAATTGTAGTCGGAAATCGTAGACGGAAATAGTAGACGGAAATTGTAGTCGTTAATCGTAGACGGAAATTGATAATGAAAATTGTAGTCGTTAATCGTAGACGGAAATTGATAATGAAAATTGTAGTCGGAAAATGTAGCCGGAAATCGTTGACGGAAAATGTTGTCGGATATTCTTCGGGAAATAATGACATTACCAACGAGTTGCTTATAAGTCGTTGGTAATGTCATTACCAACGAGTTGAAGTCCTTACCAACGACTTATAAGCATGTCGCCGGCAATGTCTTCTGGATAGAAACCCCCCAGCTCGACCCCGAGCTGTATTTCTCAAAATCCTCTCCTCCTCCCCTCCTCCCCTCCTCTCCTCCTCCCAAATCGGTCCGGCTTCACCTCTAGCTCACCTCCTCCTCCTCCTCTCCCTCTCCTCCTCCTTATCCTCTCCTCCTCCTCTCCCTCTCCTCCTCCTCTCCCTCTCCTCCTCCGAAATTCTCCTTCTCCCCTCCTCTCTTCCCCTCACAATTGTAGTAGGCAAAGCATTGTAGTGGTTAACCATGGCAGGTCCTCTCTCTCTCTCTCCCTCTCTCTCTCTCTCTCTCAATTTTTAATTATTTTTGTGTATGTGTATGTGTATGTGTATGTGTATGTGTATGTGTATGTGTAAATTAATTAGGGTGCTAACTTGGAAATTAGGGTGATAAGTTGTAAATTTATATGCAATGTATATATATGTGATGTGTATATATATATAGGTATGTGAAAATTAAGTAATTTATAGGTATGTGAAAATTAAGTGATGTATATATATGTGAAAATTAAACCTAATGAAGATGCATGATGTATATATATATATGTGTGAAAAATGTGAAAAATTAATTAGGGTTTGTGATTTGGATGAATATGTGAAAATTTAATTTAATTAAGATGCATGATGTATATATATATATATATATATACACATCGAAAATGTATATATGTTAATTAAGTGATATAGTTGTTAATTAATCGTATAAATTAAGGTGGAAATCGGGATCAGAACGGTTTAGAACCAAAACGGTTTTAAACCGGAACCGCGCGAAACCGGAAAAGTTTGTAACCGGAACCGTTTGAAACATAACGGTTCCAGGTTCAAACGGTTCCGGTTCCAAACCGTTCCGGTTCAGATTTGTTATAGAACCGAATCCGTTTGGAACCGGAACCCTTTGGAACCGGAACTGTTTGTAACCGGAACCGTTTGAAACCGAACGGTTCCAGTTCCAAACGGTTCCGGTTCCGCCCAGTTCCGGTTCCGATTTGCTATAAAACTGTGTCCTTATGACTATTACGGTGTCCAGGAGGTAATTTTGCGGCAAATTGGCTTGGAGCCAAATTACGGAAAGGTTCCCGAAATAGTGGAGGGAGCAGTAGTCAAGCTTCCTCCTCACCCGCAGTTAGCAACACGCCCAGTGGGCCAATGATGAGTGGTCGCACGAGAGCCTTGCTACAGGCGCGAGCTGAGGAGGAAGCTGCACGATCAAGAGTCATGCAACCGAAAGTCGAGGCTCGACCCTCAGTCTCCAGACGCTCATTCAGCAGACGTCCCTCCGATGGCAGAGCCTCAGACGAGCGACAGTCAATGGGGGCATCAGAAACTCCCTCAATCTAAATGCCCCATATTCGCCCGGTGGCTACTCCCATTTCACGGGAATCATCTGAGGCAAATGGTGGTGCTGGCGCCTCATCGTCCAGGCCTCGTCTATCTCCGCCGTCCGGTCTCTTCCTACCCGACGAGATTCCTGTGATCCCTGAATTCAATGATAGGGGGATGCCTGTTTATGTTGAAGGACGGCCGGGGTTCCTGAGCGTGGAGGAAGCGTACAACTTCATCCCGTTCGACCCCGTGTATCTTTGGAGTGTGAGGTGCACCAACCAACAAACGGACGATGCAGGTAAAACCCATTTATCATGTGCAAGATTGATGACTTAATTATTACTTAAGATTTACGATAGGTTCAATTAATAATATCAATTTGTTGACATTGTATTATTAGGCAATTTCGTTAATGGGACTGGAAAACGGAAAGGGGCTAGAGGCACCTGCACCGGGAAGAGACTTGAGCAGGCCACCGAGGGAAGGAAAACGCCCATAAGGGCCAATGAGGATGGCGAGGTGATCGAGGCATTCGACACCACGCGCAAATATGTCAGCATGGCCGGTGTGATCGTGCGGGACAAGGTCCCAATGCTTTGGCCAGATTGGGAATCTGTGCCTATCTACGTGAAGATGCAAGTGCATAATGCACTCACTGTGAGTAAAATCGTATTTTCATTACGTAAATTTTACATTTATTAATTAAGTCCGAATAAATATATAATTTTACCTTTTATATATTCATATTGCAGGTGTGGTTTGACGTGGATGAAGTTCTTATTCACACGTGGGTAGAGCATCAACTACATATGAGGTGATGTGCTTCAACTTATTTGAATATATATCGACTTAGATTTTTGTTTATCAAGTGTTTTAATATCTCTAACTTTTTTTCCTTGTTTTAATATAGGTATAAAGAGTGGAAGAACGAGCTTTCTTCCCATTACACTGTATACAAGGACCTAGGCCGAGGTTCTACCCCTAGCGAATTCCGGTTTAGGGAGTACGAGTGGCTGTGGCTGATAGCCCACTTCGAGCACCCCAAAGCGAAGGTATGCATCCTGAATATATCTTACAAGCCTAATGTATCGTATCAGTTTGAAATAGTTAGTTACTAATTTTTTTCCATATGTTTATCAAACAAGGCGATTTCGAAGACGAACCGGGCAAATAGATTGAAAAACACTAGGGCCCATCATGCAGGTTCACTCAACTACATGGGTTGGTCGACTAAGGCGCAGCAACAACAAGAAGTGAACCCCTTGGTGTATATTCATCAGAAGTTCTATCCGCAGTGCCCTGACGAAGCGGTAAGTCTTTCGCCTCTCCATGTGTTAATAAAACTATTTTTTGATATTAATTTATTTTGTTAGCTAATACGTTATTCATTTTCGCTTTTCAATTAGGCGAGAGTGGAGGAGGCGACCGCAGAAGTGACCATGAATATAGCTCGGACTAACCATCCTGACTGCTCCGAGGAAGAAGTCACCCAGTATGCCTCTCAGATCGATCCGCTTGATCGCCCTATAGCGGCTCAGATCATGGCAAAAGCGTGCGGGACAGGAAAGAATACCTACTACTGTAGGGGAATGGGCACGGCGGGCGAAGGAGTATTGAAGAACACTTCAGAATACTCTACCGGGTCAAGAAGTTTAACTTCTAGTCGTAACCTCGCAGCGGAGCTTCATAGGACGCAGAGGGAGTTGGAGGAGCAAAAGAGGCAGATGGCCGAGTACCAAAACATGGTCCAGCAGCAGACACAGATGCAGGCTCAGATATACACATGGATGCGGACGATGTACGAGGCTCAGACTACCGGACAATCGTTCCCCACACCTCCCCCGATCCCGGTCCCTCCGTTCCCTAGCTATCCACCACCACCACCGCACCAGTCAACGCCAGAGCAAGACCAAGGTAGCCACCGGAATTCAAATGAGTACATGGATTACTTCGACCCTGACCCGCAAGTTCCTGGACCCTGACCTGTAGTTGTAGTTAATTTTCGTATCATCGTTGCTATTTGTACTGTACGTTGGACATTTATGTGTACTGTTGAACTTGTATGATTGTACGGTTTATGTCTTTCAATGCAGGTTCTGGAATTGGGCCCAATCCAGAACCGCGTTTTTTTTTCCAAATTTTTCCAGACATTGCCGGCGACATGGACCTCAGTCGCCGGCAATGTCTCACATTCCGGCCACGGCGGCGCTGCCATTGCCAAGTCGCCGGTGATGTCTCGGACATTACCGACGACGGCGTTTCCCGTCGCCGGCAATGTTAACACCGGCGGGGGATTTCCGGCGACGTCATTGCCGACGACTTGTCGCCGGTAATGACAATTCCGGCGAAAAAAAAAGACAAGGCCGGCGACGGGAGGTCGCCGGTGATGTCTCCATTTCTGGTAGTGGTGTACCATATGATTTTTATACATTTGACTTGCATATGTTTTTATAACATATATTATTCGGCGAAAGACATTTATTTTCGTCCACTCACTCTAACAGTTTTCATGTCTTTCCCCTGGGCTTTTCGATTTCCGTGCCCAGTTTGCAGTTCAGATTCTGATGTCGCACGTCGTGGTCGGAGGCATAGTATTTGAGCGATGTTTCTTTTATAGTAGGTTCTTAGTTTGGCCTACTATTTGTATATAAATACTAGAAGTCGCTCTGAGTATTCTGATGTATACTTCTATACGATTTTCCCCGGATTTCTGTAAAGTATAGTTATATTTATTACTTTACATTACTGTTGATATATTGAGAAATCCGGATGAGATTGGTGCCCACGGTTTGATTTTTGTGGCATAGGATGAAGTGTATTTTCCGGATGCAGGTAATGGTAATTCCGCGTTAGTAGTGTTACTCTGCCGAAATTTTGATGGTTTTTGTTGGTTCGTGTTTTCAGAAGGGGTTTGATTCCGGTTTAGGAAACTAAATCGGGGTTGGGTCCATATGAAATTTTTTTAAGGAGGGTGGATTTGTGACGACCCGGAACAGAATCAGTAGTGTTAATGAGCTTAAGCCTTGAGGTTATGCGTAATTGCAGATTTCCGATAATTGATTGAATCGCCAGCTTTGATCACGACTAAATTATTGGCCGAGAATTTGAGTTGGGTCTCTTCTCGATAGTCGTTATACGTGTGATTTCGTGTTCGTGGGCGGTTCCGGATCATTATTTGGACGACCGAGGAATATAATATGAATATTTGAAATTTCAGAATATTGTTGAGTTTATCCGTTTGTGTTTGAGCATATCCGAATCGTGATTGTGATCTTTTTTGGACCGTTGATCGACCCGAATTGAAATTGGTATGATTATCGACTTAATTTGCGAGTTTCGCGAATTGTCGTGATTTCGACGTGATCGGTTTAATATGGCGGCTTTGTACGCGACTAAATTATCGGGCAAGAATTTGATTTGGGATCCTTCGTGAAAGTTGTAGAGTATTTAATTTCGAGCTTGTGGGAACTTCCGGATAATTTTTCCGAGTTACGAAGAATAAGTTGTGAATATTTTCGTCTGTCGAATATTGTCGTATTTATCCGATTGGGGTTCGATACGAGTACGGTATAAATACGAGAGAATACTTGCCGAAATCGGAAACTTTCCAAAACAAGAAACTGGGCCTTGACCCACGTTGACCACGGGTCAAGGGTGGGCGATCCGTTTTACCCAAAACTACTGTTCGGTTTTCACGTTTTTTGAGGCCGATTCTGGCCACGATTGGCCGGGGTCTCTTCATGAGAAATGTTGGGCTCGTGCTCGTCTTCGGATTGGTAGGTGGATCGTCCCATGGGGTGGCCGGAGGAGGGAGAATCGAATAGGCAAAGTTTGTGAAAATTCCGGCGAGTTCGGCGGTGGACGGAGGCGGTGATTCCGGCCGAGTTGGTGGCTCTACCTTGAGGGGTTTTGTTAGACTCAATGAGAGGAAGCTATTTCAAGTGATTTGGGAGGTTGCCGTGGCCGGAGGAGAGAGATCCGTCGATGTGAAATTCCGGTAAGGGTTTGGAACTTTGGGTTGATTTTTGAAGGTTTTCCGGTCAAAATTGGCCTTAACTTATAACTGAAAAGTTGTTGGAATCATCGAGATCTTCAAAACCATGTGTGCCATGTATTTTTCTGGGCAGTTATGGATTTTCCGGCGACGGGGCAGCGGCGGCGGCGACTTTTCGCCCGACGTGGTTTTCGACGAGTTATATGTCATTTCACTCGAAATCGCGCCCCGATCGCAGTGGTGAGGTTTGTTTTTCGAATTGAGCATCCGAAATTTTAGCGAGGTGTTGTGGTGTGATAATTGGATTTTCACGAGTTCGTTGTTATTGAATTATGTGTTTCCGAGAATGGTTGTTTCTCGTGATTTGATTTGAGGTATCGAGTTATGATTTTGAGGAATGGATTTTATGATTATTCAGGGGTTCGTGATCGTTCGTTTGGCGAGGGATTTTCAACCGGATCACGGGATTAACGCGAACTGCATTACGCTAGTCTGTGAGTGGACAATTTCTTTTCACGGATTTATTGCGAGTCTTTTATATACGTTTTACGAACTTGAGCATGCAGTATGATCATGATTTTATATGAGCATGTGTTATACGATTATGCTTATACCATTATACATTACGTATATACATTTAAATATTGCTTCATGCATTTGCATCGAACTATTTATGATTTGGTTTACACAGATTACAGTCTTAGTATATGTTGTTATATCGATACACTCGCATCCCGGCTGATCCCCGAGGGTGCCTACCAGGGGGGAACTGTACCTTGTGCCGATGTAGTTTCGGGTGGGTACAGATATCTGTTTCTTGTGCCGATGTAGTTCTGGGTGGAAACAGATACCCTGACCTGAGGCCTTTCTGGCTAGAATCACGTGTGGGTCTGGGATCTCATGATTCGGACTGTACTAGCACGGATGTGTCTACGAGCGACCCCGTGAGATTTTCCATGCATGCTCTGTACGCGTGAGGAGTTAGAGTCTCCCTCGTGTACCATTTGATTATTTATACATTTGACTCGCATATGTTTTTATAACATATATTATTCGGCGAAAGACATTTATTTTCATCCACTCACTCTAACAGTTTTCATGTCTTTCCCCTGGGCTTTTCGGTTTCCGTGCCCAGTTTGCAGTTCAGATTCTGGTGTCGCACGTCGTGGTCGGGGGCATAGTATTCGAGCGATGTTTCTTTTATGGTAGGTTCTTAGTTTGGCCTACTATTTGTATATCTATACTAGAAGTCGCTCTGAGCATTCTGATGTATACTTCTATACGATTTTCCCCGGATTTCTGTAAAGTATAGTTATATTTATTACTTTACATTACTGTTGATATATTGAGAAATCCGGATGGGATTGGTGCCCACGGTTTGATTTTTGTGGCATAGGATGAAGTGTATTTTCCGGGTGCAGGTAATGGCAATTCCGCGTTAGTAGCGTTACTCTGCTGAAATTTTTATGGTTTTTGTTTGTTCGTGTTTTCAGAAGGGGTTTGATTCCGGTTTAGGAAACTAAATTAGTACCTTAGTATCCTAGATTAATTCGAAGTGTAGTTGCACTGTTATCGAAGCAACTTTTCTGGGCCATAACGAGATCAACAACAATTTCATGGTTTGACACACATATGACCTCCATTCTTGCAAAGTCTAAAGATGCTTGGGATTGGTTGAACAAGAGGCCAAATGATCATAGGTCAAGATCACATTTCAAGGACACAAGAAAATGTGATATCCTCATAAATTATCTATATGAGTCCTTTAATTCAAAGATACAAAAGGTAAGAAAGACGCATATTCTCAACCTTCTTGAAGAGATGAGAATGAATATTCTGATCAGATGTGAAAATAGAAGAGTGGCTGCTGCTCGGTGGAAGGGAAGAATGGGACCAAGAATAAAAAAACTTATTGAAGAAGTTTGTAGATAAGAGAAATGACTACACTACTCAAGAATTTGGTCCCTCAAAGTTTCAAATCAAAGGCAAAAGAGCAGGATGCAAGTCTGGAGTGTCATCTTTACACGATGTGAATTTGAAGGATAACACATGTACATGTAAGAGGTGCTAGTTAAGTGGATTACCTTGTCCACATGTAATTGCAGCCATACTCTTTCCAAATCATTGAAGATTATAGACTATGTGCATAAATGGTATTGGAAGGAGACATATATAGCATCCTACACACCATCAATTGAGCCAATTCCAGCTGTGAAAGAATGGAAGAAAGTATTTATGCCAATAATGCCTCATAAGTACATTAGATCTGTTATGAGGCCAAAGTACTCAAGAAGCAAGGAATCTGGTAAGAATTGTTGCCTTTAATGTTTGATGTCAATGTTTGTTGACATTATTATGAATCTATATGAAAAATATCAATATTTTGGGAGATTACTTTTTTGTATATGTTATAGGTGAGAGTGCAAATTTTAGGAGGATTCTGAATGATTATTGCAAAGCCTTAGGACAGGAGGTCAATACCTCCAAGTCATCTCTTTTTCTTCTCTCCAAACACCCCAATGGATGTAAAGAGCGAAGTGGTTGCTGAATTGAGTTTCTCACCATCTGATACCCTTGGGGTCTATTTGGGGTTACCTACTCATTGGGGTAAGTCGAAACGGGATGCATTGGCCTATATGCGAGAAAGGGTGAGGAATAAAATTGATGGGTGGAGCTCAGCATATCTCTCCCAAGTGCGAAAAGAGGTTCTTGTCAAAGACGTTGCTATGGTAGTCCCTGTCTATCCAATGTCCATATTCAAAATGCCTAAGTCCTTGTGTAAGGTTGTGAACTCTAATATTACATCATTTTGGTGGGGTAGGAATGATGGGGTGGAAAAGACCCATTGGTTAGCATAGGAGAAACTTTGTATGTCTAAAAATGAGGGTGGTATTGACTTCAAGGACTTACTCCTCTCTACTTGCGAAGCAGTGCTGGAGGATACTTTGTAATCCCAATACTCTGTGTTCCAGGGTCTTAAAGGCAAGGTATTTCTATGATTACCCCATTTTTCAAGCGGTTAAGGGTCCAAGAGCATCCTGGGCGTAGAGCAGCATATTGGCAGGCCAAGATACAATTAAGAAGGAGGCTAGATGGCAAATAAATAGTGGGGATACTGTCAGTATCTGGAGAGACAAGTGGCTAAAGCACAATGTTGATGGTATGCTTCATCATTTGCTGAATTCCAATCAGTTTACTCTTCTTTTGGCAAAAGAGATTATTGATGTTGATACAGGGGAGTGGAAGATTGACCATATCACTCCCTTTAGACCACAAAGTGAGTCTAATGTCGTAAAGAAGATTAAAGTTGGTAACAGGGAGCTGAGTGATCGTCTGATTTGGCCCCTTGACTGAGCTGGGAATTATTCTGCAAAGTCTTGTTATAGAGTCATCCACAAGCCGAAGAGTAACAAGCAACAAGCCTCCAGTTTCTATTGTGTTGAAAAAAGTATTTGGAAGATGGTCTGGAGCTCTTTAGCCATACCAAAGGTAGGACAATTTGTTTGGAGGGCCCTAACTAACTCTCTACCTTGTATGGGGAATGTTTACAAGAAGAAAGCTATCACTAATCTGATCTGCAAGTTATGTGGTAACCATGAGGAGACAATAGATTATTGCCTTCTCATATGTTAATGGACTTAAATTGTATGGTTTGAATCGTGGCTAGGCTTGAGATTTAAAAAAGAGATACTGTCCACGCTGGATACTCACTGAAGAATGATCATGAGGAGGTTAGAGTTATCAAAGTTGTCTTCAACTTAATGTGGCAAATTTGGAAAGGAAGATGTGTCACTGTGTACCGTCTGAATAAACTGGATCCTCAAGGTGTTAGATTACGAGCCCACTCCCTCCCCATTAACTTGGCTGGAGCTAGAGAGAGCCTCAAGAGAAATGGAGAAGGCCTAAGTATGAACAAGCGTCCCTCAGTGTGGACTTGCCCTGTGGGGCCAATGGTTAAAATTAACATAGATGGTGCTTAGGAGGGTAATAATCAGATTGGGAATCTCGGTGTGGTCATTAGGGATCACTTTGGTAATTTTTTTGCTGGCCTTGCTACTTCTGTCAACTGTGAGACACTTTTGGAGGCAGAAGTTGTAGCATTAATTGAGGGATTGAAGTTAGCTCTCAATCTAGGATACAAGCATGTGAGCATCGAGAGTGACTCTAGTAGCCTGGTCTCAGATTTGAACAGGAACGTGAATGAAGTGGATTAGAGGATTTATGCATTCCTACACGAGTTTTATAGGGTCAAGTAACTTATGGACTACGTCTCGTAGAAATGGATATCTAGAACAACAAATTGAGTAGTGGACGCTCTCGCTAAGATTGGAAAGGTGAGGTCGTGCCAATGTACATGGTTTCATATACCTCTACCCTCATATACCTCCACCCTCTTTGGTTGATATTTTGAGGAATGATGGCCTTCCTAGCCCCCTAGATCTACTATGGGAAGTTTTTGTGACTCAATTCATCTGAGGATCTACCAACGGTGTTGTTGGTATTACTGCTTTACTTCTTATTATTGTCGTCCTTGTTCCTGGCTTTGGTGGCCTAATGCCTTTTAGTGAACTTGTTCACTTTTCTACCCAAAAAAAAAAGTGCTCCTCCCACGGGAAGCACAAAGTTGTCAAGAGTTTATTACTCTAGCAATAATAGATGTGAAAAATGTGGAAACAAAGGTCATAATAAAAGCTCGTGCGACAAATATAACGTAGCTATTCCTATATAAACCGACTCCGCACACAACACAACAAGTCAACTAGAACAAAAATACAATTTCAGAAAATGGTGAAAATATGGTAAGCTTTTGTTCACCACCTATTTTGATAAGATGTTGAGATGTTGGGACTTGTAATGAGAAGTTGAGATGTTAGGATAAATTTATGTTGTGTTGGGATGATTCTTTGAGAATTTGAGTTGTTTTATGCATGTATGTTGTTTGCAGGTTTATGTGAGTGCATATGATTCACATTTTGCTTTTTCCTCGCAGCAAGTTCCATTTATGCATAATGACTTTCAAGTTGATGAGGCAGCAAGTCCAAGTTCACAGCCAATTGGGGAGAGTAGCAATATCACATTAAGAGGAAGAGGTGGAGGTGAAGGTGAAGGCAAGGGCAAGGGCAGAGGGAGCCAAATTTGGAGGGCATAACTTTTCTAGTGGAGGTGTAGGTGGAGGTAGAGGAAGAGCAAGAGGCAATGGTAGGGGAAGAGGAAGCCAAATTTGGAGGCCATAACTTTTCTCTTCTATACAACAACTTCAACTTGATTACTTTTGAAAAGATGTAATCATATTGACATGTCCTTCTCTCTTATGAGCACACTAAACTATATTTTTATGAGCATTTTGGTGTTGTTGTAAAGTTATTTATTGAAGACAATGTAATTTGAGCAAACTAAGTACTATATGTAATGTCATTATGAATATAATGGCCCTTTAAAACACAATGCTTTATTTTGACATGTCATGAAATAGCTTTGAAATTTTTGATTGAATGGTGGGAAAGTGGAGGAAAAACTCTCAAAATTGGATGGAAGAAAACTGGCAGGTAGGTTAAAGAGAGAGCTCCTAAAAATAGAGATTGAAAAGAGAGGCGGAAAGTACTTTATTGACCAAAATAACCCTTAATAATTAAAGGTGTTAACGAGATTTAATGTTTCAAATTTCAGTGGTGACTAATGTGATATTCGGCGTCAAAGTTCAGTGGCTATTGTGATATTTTGTAAACTTTAGTAATTTAAGTTTAGAATGCGTCAAACCTCAGTGACCATTTTAGATTTTTTACCTAAGACACACACACACACACACACACACACACACACACACACACACACACACACACACACACACACACACACACACACACACACACACACACACACACACACACACACACAGAGGCCTATTCAGAAGTGGATGCCCGTGAAAGAAGCTAAAGTACGGACTGTTCTGGAACACCATTGGATCTCTTTAATTACCGTTGGATCTCTTTAATTGATCCTCGAACACACACACACAGACAGAGAGGCCTATTCAGAAGTGGATGCCCGTGAAAGAAGCTAAAGTACGGACTGTTCTGGAACACCATTGGATCTCTTTAATTACCGTTGGATCTCTTTAATTGATCCTCGACGGTCAAGAATAGACTTTAGCTAAAATACCCATATAATCAACTCGCAGGTCAAAATAATCTAAATAGCTTATAAACGGGTCGAACACGTAGCCTTTTCAGAATCATTTTGTTATCGACACTCAGGCAACCTAGATGAAGCAGATTTTCTCTATGAAAATACTAGATTTAGGTTCATGAAATTTGTGGAGATTCAAATTTATATGTGCACTCCATACTAGGATAGAAAATAAAGATATTGAGAGAGATACTAATTAGATCAAGGAAAGAACTGTGATTGGGATTGGGATAGACTAGATGGGATCTGGCTGCTAATTTCAAACTTATGCAATGATCGTGCTTTGGGGGTATGAACAAGATCAATAAACAAACTGTAAGGTGATTACAATTTATAATAGAAAGAAAAAAGAAGAAAGTTGGGATGCGATTCTCATGAGGTATTAGAGGAATTTTGGTAGAAATGAAGAAGATGCGTTTGAGAGTGGGTGCTCAATCTGGAATTTTTTACGATCTGGGTTCTTCTGTGACAGACACGAAAAGAGGTACAAGTCAAGTCGGTGGGCATTGACTGATTTAGGTTTTGGGCGACTTTATGTTTTGAGCTGTTGGATCTTTGTTAGAGTAATTGACGGTTGATAGTGACTCTGTCCGCACAATTATAAACTCACAGGCGTTTGCTTCTGATCCTCTTTGTATATATATAAAAGAAGGATCTTAAGCAGACATCTACAAAAGAGTAAGAGTGCGAAGCGAATCACAGCAACCAGTAGATCTACTTAAATGCTCATCAATGATGCAGATTATATAATAATATAAAGGCCCAAATAACTAATATTCGAATCAAATGACTCGATTAACACGCATGCGGGTCAAACACCTGCTTGGATACACACTTGCTTATAATATATTATCACAAAAAAATAAAAATAAAATAATGGGCTCCTTAGATGTCTAGCATTTAGTGCCTTATAGACAATTCATCAACATGATGACAAAAGCAGAAGTGTGTAGCTAAGAAATGGCAAAAATATATATTAATACTTATTATTTCTCAACTAGCAATTTCATTTAAAATGATTTTGTCGTTATTATTGTAATATGAGACATTTTTGTGTAATTTGCTTAGATTTTTGTAAGTATTCCAACTACTATATTTTTACAAATTTGGAACAAATCATTGTCAATATTTTAATTTAATACAATTAATTTTTAAGGCTTAAACACGTGGCAATATATTTATTAATACAATATATAACGTTACACAGCACACACCTATAGGGTACGAAAGAAAAGACTACTGCTAAGCTAACCTAGAGAAACTTCCAAAATCAACTTACAAACATCGTAATCAAAGTAAGTACGAAAAGTAACCAAGAACTATGTCACGCGAAAACTAGACAAGTACCAACACGGGTTAACCAAGGTAATGCTCATCTAAAACTTACTATAGTACCTACCCCTGGGGAGCCTCAGGGTCCTACTCCGTTTCAACCGCCATGTCACCACTCATTTTGCATGTTGGAAGTACTGCCACAGTCGAGACCACATCCTCTAGACTCTTCACATCGTCCAGAACTATACGACGCCTTTTGATGTGTGTCACGCCCCGATCCTACTTCATTACTGTAAATTCAATTAACTATTTATATTTATTCAGTAATTAATTAGCTCAGATTAACTCTATTGAAACAAATTGAAACCTTATAGACAACCCCATACAATAATATGATCATAATCAAATACGATATTGTGACTTAACAATATAAGGGATACCTAGTTCTCCGTTGCCCGCACGGCCACTAGCAGCGACACTAATCAACACCGCTCACCCACTGGGACGACAAAACTTAATCGTATTTTTAACCTCACAAATACGCTCGTGGCGTCAGTACAAATATAACGATATATAACTTGACAAAAATCTGGAAAAAATTTGTTGGCCAAATGCGCCACCACTAGTGGTGAATGATGATACATCATTCTCTTCCTCTCATCAAGCTTAACATTTTCTAACAAAGAACCTTCGCCTAATTCCGGTTCGTTTGGCCAGAATTGGCCCCGAAACTAACCGGTCGAAATTACTTTCTGGCACCGATCTCTGCCGTTGAGCCACGTGAGGGCTCGAGGCTGGTCTCAATCAACTTGGGAGATAGAGGGGAGCAAAACCTCTCTATCAACGATGGCCAAAACCTTCCGGCACTGCCACTCAAAGCGGAGACTGAAATAGGTTCGACGAAATCTGACCCGATTTTGTCAAATCACCTGCAACCCAAAATTCTCATACACAAGTATAATCTATAGTCAAAAGCCAATCGATTCATACCTGCATCGTCATCAGAACCCTCGTCGGTGATGGCAACCGAATCAACCCGAAATCTAGGAATTTCACGTTGTCGACTTGTCCTCCACGGAGCTCCATCACTGGAGATGCGACCAAGAAAATGAAGAGGGAACGAAGTGTGACGACCCGAACCAGAATCAGATGTGTGTTTGGCACAATTCTCGAGATTTGGTTATAGTCGCAGTTTTACGATATTGTGTGGTTTGTCGATTCGATTCGCGACTATGTTTTCAGTTGCGAATTTGAGTTGGGTGTCTTCACGGAAATTGTAGAGTACGTGATTTCGAGCTCGTGGGCGGTTCCGGAAGATTTTTCCGATAACCGAGGAATATTTTATGATTATTTGAAGTTTCGGGTTTCGACGAGTTTATCCGATTGTTTCGTGTTTATCCGAATCATTTCGTATATTCGTTTTGGACCGTCGATCGACCCGAGGCTCGAGTATAAATAGCGGAATAGTCGAGAATTAGTCGTAAAAACACTGTTTGAGTTTGACCAGCTATTGACTTTCTGTTTTTGGTAAGTTGACTTTTTGGACAAAAAAGGAAAGTTTCCCATTTGGGAGTTGCCGTCCGACGACTTGTTTTCCGGCCACCTCCGGCCAAGCGAAGGGTAAGGTCTCCTTCCTCTCTTGATTTCGAGTAGGTTTGTACTTGGATTGAAGGAAATTGATTAAGTTTTTAGGGAGTTCGATGGAGGCCGAGATGGGGTTGTTCGTCGGTGGTGGTGGAGGTGGTTCCGGCGAGATTTGGAGGAGGGGATTAGGGGTATTCGACTCCCCTCATCTCTCTGAGTCTCGTGGTGTGAATAATTGGGGCTAAGGATGAGTTTTTGAAGCAACCCGAATAGGTCACCGGAATATGTTTTCCGATCGGATTTTGGGTAAATTGGAGGACTTCCGTTTGGTTTTGGCCTTCGGGGTAGAAGGGAAAGTGGTTCGAAATGGTGTGATCTTGAAATCTGGAAAATTTCACCGAGAAATTCCACCGTTGACGGCGCACCGCCGCCGCCGGCGGCGGTCAACGGCGGTCAACGGCCGGAAAGTTGACTTTTTCAGATTTCGATGTAATTAGTGTCGTTTTTCTCGAAATCGCGTCCTGGTTATCGTACGAAGGTTTTCGGGTTGTTTTGGTTAGCCGATTTTCAGTCGAGATTTCGAGTGGGGATTTCGGGATTTCCGTAATTCATTTTGCACTGCATTTCGTATTTCTGGGAACGGTTGGTTTCCGTGCATCAGTACGGTGTTGAGAACTATGATTTTGATCAGTTATGTTTTGTAAACATTCAGGAGATCGACATCGAGATCGTAATCGTGCTTCAGGCGAGGGATCTTCCGCTGGACCACGAGATTAGCGCGAGTGCGCGTTTTGCTCACCTGTGAGTGGACAATTTCTTTTCACAGATTGTTTGCGAGTCTTTTTATATGATTTTCGAATTTGAGCATGCGTATGAGATTTCGGATTACATGAGCATGTGTTTACAATTATATATATATATACGGTTATGCGTATACGAATAAACAGATATGAGCATGTTTACAAGATTACGATTATTATGAGCATGTGTGATATACGATTATGTTACCCATATGCATTTTTATGCTGATTACTGTATATGCATCGAGATATTTGTGATTTGATTTTCACAGAGTACAGTCGTAGTTCATGTTGTTGTATCGATACACACGCATCCCCGGCTGATCACCGAGGGTGCTTACCAGGGAGGACGCTGTGCCTTGTGCCGATGTATTTCCGGGTAGGTACAGTTATCTGTTTCTTGTGCCGAGGTATTTCCGGGTGGAAACAGTTACCCTGACCTGAGGCCTTTCTGGCTCGAATCACGTGTGGGTCTGGGATCCCGTGATTCGGACTGTACTAGCACGGACGTGTCCATGAGTGGCCCCGTGGGATTTTACTTGCATGCTCTGTACGCTGGAGGATTATGGTTTACCTCGCGTATTTTATTATATTTATTCATTCGACTCGCATATGTTTTTATAACATATATTATTTGGTGAAAGACATTTATTTTCGTCCACTCACTCTAACGTGTTTCATGTCTTTCCCCTGGGCTTTTCGGTTTCCGTGCCAAATTTACAATTCAGGTTTGGTGTTTCACGTCGCGGTTTGGAGGCTAATGATCAGAGTCACCTGTGTTTTCCAGTAGGTTCTTGTTTCGCCTACTGATGTACATATTGTATATGTTTTACTCTAGAGGTCGCTCTAATACAATCTGATACATGTTGTGCGGATTTTCACGGATATACATATATACATAGTACAGTTTATTTACTGTTGTTGATTATATTGATGTTGAGAAATCCGGATGGGATTGGTGCCCACGGTTTGCTTTTTGTGGCATAGAATGAAGTGTTAATTTCTGGGTGCAGGTTATGGTAATTCTACGCTAGTAACGAAACTCTGCCGAAATTTTGAAAAATTTTTGTTGGTTCGTATTTTCGAGAGGGTTTGATTCCGGTTTAGGTAACTGAATCGGGATTGGGTCCTTTCAGTTTGGTATCAGAGCATTAGGTTGCCAGATTCTGTAGACTCTTGTAGTTGTGACGCTTTGGGTATTTGAGTTGATACAGCATGACTGGAGTGATGACCCGACTGGCCAGCGGTACTCATCAATACTTCGGGTGTTGTATGTTCTCAAATATCTGTGGTTTCATGATTACGTTCTTTCTGCTTGTACCTAATGCTTGTCTTGTATCAGTAGGATGCCTTCTCGACGTGGTCCCCGTGTTGACCGGGATGATGATCTTGATGAGGATCGCCGAACGCGCGACTTGCTGATGCGAGTGCTGCGTTTGGAAGAGCGTTTTGACCCTGTGGTCAAGGCTCGCACTGCAGGTGCTACTGTGTTTTCGGGTTCAGTTGATCCAGAGATATGCGAGGCATGGTTGGTTCAGATTGAGCGAGTTTGTGAGCGTCTGCAGTTTACACCTGAGTAGATGTCAGTAGCCGCAGTTGGTTTACTTGAGGGTGATGCATACTTTTGGTGGGTTAGCACTGACAGGGTTCCTGTAGATACTCCGTGGACATTATTTCGTGATTTGTTTATGCGGAGGTACTTTAATCAGGCTACTCAGCAACGCAAGTACGAGGAGTTCACGAACTTGAGGCAGGGCAGTTTGTCTGTACTTGAGTATCGGGATCGGTTTACTCGTTTGTCTCGTTTTGCGCGGGATATGGTGGCTACAGAGGAAGCCAAGTGTCGCAGGTTTGAGCTGGGATTGAATCTGAATATCAAGGCGACATTGACTACGATGCCGAGGAACAACTTTGATGAGTTTGTTAGTGCAGCTCTCCGAGGCGAGGATATTGAGTAGGAAAGACAGCAGAGGTTCCAGCCGAGGCGATTTGAGGAAGGTGGACCGAGTCAGGGGCCTTCAAAGAGGCAGAGTTCTGATACTTCCGGTTCAGCTTCATCTTCAGGTAGTCGACCCTATCGACCTTATCGACCACCAGCTAGTGCTTCGAGGCAGAGACAGAGGTGGAGGAGAGATCAACCTCAGAGACCCTTGGCTAGTGAGGATTCTAGCGGCTCTAGTTACCCTCGGCATACTGGGGGCACATTTCCTGTACCGAGGGAGTACCCGTTGTGCAGTCTCTGCAACAGATACCATTATGGTTCTTGTCAGCGAGTTCCTACCCTTTGTTATCGTTGTGGCCAGGAGGGTCACTTTGCGAGGGATTGTTCCCAGCCAGTTGGTGGACAGGCGGCCCATAGTTCCGGAGTTGGGCGAGGTGCCACTTCGGGAGTTCGACCAGCTCAGTTTGCAGGTCAAGGCAGACAGCAAGGACAGCCTCAGCGAGGACGACCAGCCGGACAGGCGAGAGTGCATGCTATGACTCTGCGTGAGGGCAGAGCTTCACCGGAGGTCGTTATTGGTACGTTACATGTTTTTGGTATTCCTGTACTTGCATTGTTAGATCCAGGCGCCACACATTCATTTATATCATTTAGACTGTCATCATTGGCTACGGTACCTGCATCTCCACTTCCGGGGTTGTGGAGAGTGTTGTATCTGTCAGGTGAGGTTGTGAGCATCGGTTGGGTTTACCGAGATTGTGAGGTGTTTATTGATGGCCATGGTTTAGCCGCTGATCTGTTGTTGCTTGATATTGTGGATTTCGATTTGATATTGGGTATGGACTTTTTGGAATCGCACTGGGCCATGTTTGATTGCCACAGGAAGGAGGTCGCGTTTCGACGACCAGGGTTACCTGAGATACTGTTTCGTGGCGAGAAGAACACTTCCCTACCATGTTTGATTTCCGCGATGAGGGCGGATCGGTTGATGAAGACGGGTTGTGTTGCTTACTTAGCCCATGTTGTGGACACTACAGCTGCAATGCCAGATCTTGGGAGTATTGAGGTTGTGTCTGAGTTTCCGGATGTGTTTCCAGCAGAGTTACCTGGTATACCCCCTGTGCAGGAGATTGATTTTACCATTGAGTTATTGCCGGGTACTGGACCGATTTCCCAGACACCGTACCGGATGGCGCCTGCAGAGTTGAGGGAGTTGTAGATTAAGCTTCAGGAGTTGTTGGAGAAGGGATTCATTCGACCGAGTATTTCTCCGTGGGGTGCTCCAGTGTTGTTTGTGCGGAAGAAGGATGGGTCCATGCGTTTGTGCATCGACTATCGGAAGCTGAATCAGATTACAGTGAGGAACAAGTATCCGTTGCCACGGATTGACGACTTGTTCGATCAGCTGAAGGGAGCAGCAGTCTTTTCGAAGATTGACCTTCGATCCGGATATCACCAGTTGAGAATCCGAGATTCAGACGTGGCCAGGACAGCTTTCAGGACGCGGTATGGGCACTATGAGTTTCTGGTTATGCCGTTTGGGTTGACCAACGCCCCCGCAGCTTTCATGGACTTGATGAATCGGGTGTTTAGACGGTTCCTGGACAAGTTCGTGATTGTATTCATTGATGATATTTTGATATATTCGAGGAGTGTGGGCCAGCACAAGAAACACTTGCGAGCAGTGTTGCGGACTTTGCGGGACCATCAGCTGTTCGCGAAGTTTAGCAAGTGTGAGTTCTGGTTGGATAGTGTGAAGTTTCTGGGCCACGTGATTTCGGCCGAGGGAGTTAGTGTTGATCCTGACAAGATCGAGGCCGTGCTGAATTGGAGTCGACCCACTACTGTACCGGAGATCCAGAGTTTCTTGGGATTAGCAGGCTATTATCGATGGTTTGTACAGGATTTCTCCCGGATTGCTACACCACTGACCAAATTGACGAAGAAGGGCGTCAAGTTTGAGTGGTCTGATGCGTGCGAGGAGAGTTACTTGCTCTTGAAGGAAAGATTGACTACCGCACCGGTTCTGACATTGCCAGACGACAGTGGTGAGTTTGTTGTGTACAGCGATGCGTCGAAGTTGGGCCTTGGATGTGTGTTGATGCAGCATGGTAGAGTCGTAGCATATGGTTCCAGACAGCTGAAACCGCATGAGGTCAACTATCCGCCGCATGATTTGGAGTTAGCCGCTATTGTGTTAGCTTTGAAGAGTTGGAGACATTATCTGTATGGTGCTCAGTGTAAGATTTTCACTGACCATAAGAGTCTCACTGACCATAAGACGATATTGTGTGGTTTGTCGATTCGATTCGCGACTATGTTTTCAGTTGAGAATTTGAGTTGGGTGTCTTCACGAAAATTGTAGAGTACGTGATTTCGAGCTCGTGGGCGGTTCCGGAAGATTTTTCCGATAACCGAGGAATATTTTATGATTATTTGAAGTTTCGGGTTTCGACGAGTTTATCCGATTGTTTCGTGTTTATCCGAATCATTTCGTATATTCGTTTTGGACCGTCGATCGACCCGAGGCTCGAGTATAAATAGCGGAATAGTCGAGAATTAGTCGTAAAAACACTGTTTGAGTTTGACCAGCTATTGACTTTTTGTTTTTGGTAAGTTGACTTTTTGGACAAAAAAGGAAAGTTTCCCGTTTGGGAGTTGCCGTCCGACGACTTGTTTTCCAGCCACCTCCGGCCAAGCGAAGGGTAAGGTCTCCTTCCTCTCTTGATTTCGAGTAGGTTTGTACTTGGATTGAAGGAAATTGATTAAGTTTTTAGGGAGTTCGATGGAGGCCGAGATGGGGTTGTTCGTCGGTGGTGGTGGAGGTGGTTCCGGCGAGATTTGGAGGAGGGGATTAGGGGTATTCGACTCCCCTCATCTCTCTGAGTCTCGTGGTGTGAATAATTGGGGCTAAGGATGAGTTTTTGAAGCAACCCGAATAGGTCACCGGAATATGTTTTCCGATCGGATTTTGGGTAAATTGGAGGACTTCCGTTTGGTTTTGGCCTTCGGGGTAGAAAGGAAAGTGGTTCGAAATGGTGTGATCTTGAAATCTGGAAAATTTCACCGAGAAATTCCACCGTTGACGGCTCGCCGCCGCCGGCGGCGGCGGTCAACGGCCGGAAAGTTGACTTTTTCAGATTTCGATGTAATTAGTGTCGTTTTTCTCGAAATCGCGTCCTGGTTATCGTACGGAGGTTTTCGGGTTGTTTTGGTTAGCCGATTTTCAGTCGAGATTTCGAGTGGGGATTTCGGGATTTCCGTGATTCATTTTGCACTGCATTTCGTATTTCCGGGAACGGTTGGTTTCCGTGCATCAGTACGGTGTTGAGAACTATGATTTTGATCAGTTATGTTTTGTAAACATTCAGGAGATCGAGATCGAGATCGTAATCGTGCTTCAGGCGAGGGATCTTCCGCTAGACCACGAGATTAGCGCGAGTGCGCGTTTTGCTCACCTGTGAGTGGACACTTTCTTTTCACGGATTGTTTGCGAGTCTTTTTATATGATTTTCGAATTTGAGCATGCGTATGAGATTTCGGATTACATGAGCATGTGTTTACAATTATATATATATATATATACACGGTTATGCGTATACGAATAAACAGATATGAGCATGTTTACAAGATTACGATTATTATGAGCATGTGTGATATACGATTATGTTACCCATATGCATTTTTATGCTGATTACTGTATATGCATCGAGATATTTGTGATTTGATTTTCACAGAGTACAGTCGTAGTTCATGTTGTTGTATCGATACACACGCATCCCCGGTTGATCACCGAGGGTGCTTACCAGGGGGGACGCTGTGCCTTGTGCCGATGTATTTCCGGGTAGGTACAGTTATCTGTTTCTTGTGCCGAGGTATTTCCGGGTGGAAACAGTTACCCTGACCTGAGGCCTTTCTGGCTCGAATCACGTGTGGGTCTGGGATCCCGTGATTCGGACTGTACTAGCACGGACATGTCCATGAGTGGCCCCGTGGGATTTTACTTGCATGCTCTGTACGCTGGAGGATTATGGTTTACCTCGCGTATTTTATTATATTTATTCATTCGACTCGCATATGTTTTTATAACATATATTATTTGGTGAAAGACATTTATTTTCGTCCACTCACTCTAACGTGTTTCATGTCTTTCCCCTGGGCTTTTCGGTTTCCGTGCCCAGTTTGCAGTTCAGGTTTGGTGTTTCACGTCGCGGTTTGGAGGCTAGTGATCAGAGTCACCTATGTTTTCCAGTAGGTTCTTGTTTCGCCTACTGATGTACATATTGTATATGTTTTACTCTAGAGGTCGCTCTGATACAATCTGATACATGTTGTGTGGATTTTCACGGATATACATATATACATAGTACAGTTTATTTACTGTTGTTGATTATATTGATGTTGAGAAATCCGGATGAGATTGGTGCCCACGGTTTGCTTTTTGTGGCATAGAATGAAGTGTTAATTTCTGGGTGCAGGTTATGGTAATTCTACGCTAGTAACGAAACTCTGCCGAAATTTTGAAAATTTTTTGTTGGTTCGTATTTTCTAGAGGGTTTGATTCCGGTTTAGGTAACTAAATCGGGATTGGGTCCTTTCACGAAGACCTTTCGATTATGACCGGAATTGCGGCCAGAGGTGGCTAGATGGCGCCGTACCGGCGACGCCAATCTCGGCGACGAAACATGTCGGGAGAGAGAGGTCAACACAGGTCAGCCAGAGTTGACCCCAAAATGGAAAAGTCTCTCCCTACCTGATATGGAAACCCTTATTTATACTCGTATATTTACAGTAATGTTTCTGTCAAACTTCTGTTAAAACTTCTATTGATCATAACTTCCTCGTGGTAACTCCGATTTCGACATTCTAAGCGTCTACAAACTCGTCTTGACAAAGTCTACGACGTTAACCCAAAGTCAACCAACTTTGATAATTTGATAAAAAGTCCACCTTTGATCGCCCAAAATTTATCGATGGTAAAAAAATTATTTACCGCAACCACTAATTCGAACTTGAATTATTCGTAAATATTAATAATTATATAAAAAGGTCGGGGTATTACAATGTATGTCTTCCTCACTTTTAGTGAACCCTCAACCTCCTTAGCATTCTCCTCCAAGCCATTGACCTCAGTCTTCTCCTTAGGCTTGTTCTTCGAGCCCACATGGCGGCCCCTCCTTCTCTTGAGAAGAGAAACCCAAATCTTCCTATACTTATCAGTCAATGAGGTAGTAAGAGCTTGAAGTAGTAGCTCACCTTCTTTTGGTAGTTCCGGCATAGAGATACGTGATTGACGTTGGTAGACCTTCACTGATCTCTTCAGTATAAGTCCTTTGACATCCAGTGTTTTCCTCTAATTTCCAAAGATTGGCGTGTCTCTTCTGCCAACCGAACCCCTAGAGTAGTTAACTCCGGTGATTTGAAGGAGAAAACTCTCAATTGCCGAGCTAGTTTTGTAGTGGAGATGCCAAGATAAGAAAAACTGAATCCTAGTGCTGCCAAAGAAAGGCTAGTAAATGCTGCCTGTCCCAAGGTCATGCTAGGATTCCTAGTCAGACTAGAAGTTCCAGTTTGACCAGGGATATCCTGAATGGCACTAACCCTTACCACATTCTTCCCTTTATGGCTTCCTCCATTGCCCATATGTCCGGCGGACCTCCACACACTACATGCTCGAGGATACTACAGATTCGACAGTAGCCAGATATGCGATCATACCTAAATTTTACTGAGGTGACCACACCATCAAACTTAAAAACCTCCGGCGGATAGGCTTGTTTTATCGGATTATTCACGTCGTGCCAGATCCGAGCACAGATTCTCTCCCCACTTTTGATACCCAGTTCATTGAGCCAGATGATCTCACCTAGGGTTGAGGTGATGTAGCTGATAATGGTCTACATTTGTAGCCATGGCAGGAGGCCATGAATCTTGACCCATACTAGAAGTCGAGTGAGTGGAACAGCTTCCACAACCTCTACTCCATCAAACTTATTCAACACGAGATTAGATTTGCTATAGAACCATGGACCTTCCAACATGATCTTGTCGCGCTCTACCTCCACATCAAAATCGAAAATGAAATGACCCTCTTGATGGTGAATCAAGAGGCATTTTTTCAAGTCCCAAACCCCAGCTATAGTTCCCATGAAGGGTTTGGGATTCACTTCTTTCTTTGTTGCTAATAGACACCCTACAGTGTAGTGCTTGGAATTGTCAACATCTTTGACACAAAAGGATGTCTTGCCTCTCTCAGAGACTGCAAAGGCAGCCGCGAGACGTCAGGATGCTCCATCGGATGAGGCCATGAGGTGATGCGCGAAAAAACTAGGTAGAGACCTAATTGACCGCGCTCTAAGGTTTTTGTGATATTTCGATCACAGTCTTTTGTATAGGCTACGCTTATTTAGTACAATTGTTTGTAAATGATACACAAAAATGTCGTAATTTTATTGTAATATAGTAATTCTTAGTTTGGTATGTTGTAAATTTGTTCAACTAGTTATAAATAATTTTTTATGGTAGATCATCCATATCTTAGCCTTACCCATTTCTCAACATCTAACTTTCCAAACCATTGCAAGTGGTCTAGTGGTTATGGCCTAGTTGGATGTGTTCACCAACCTAATTTAAGAGTATTCCCAATAGTGATGTCAAATTCAATAGTTATATTTGTGAAAAACCAAAAAAAAAATAGGAATAGAAGAGAGAGAATTTAACTTTTTTTCTCTCTCAAAGTTAAATTCTATCCTAAATATAACTAGGATTTTTAACTAAAATTTATATTTATCTAATTTTTAGGGTATTGTTGGATCATTGTGAGAAATTAGTCTAATTAACTTTTAGTTTGAATTAACTAGACTATTGAGGATGCTCTAATCACGACGCCGTCAAAGAGACCAGACACTGTGCTGCAATGCATAGTTTGACCATTTCACATGAACCCGAGCCATCTTTTATGTTCTATTTCTCATAATGTTCTTGTCATGAGAGGATGGTGTTGGCGTTGGCTCGGCTGCGGGTGACATGCAATTGGCTGGATGTGACTTCTATAGTGGTGGCGACAATGTGCTTCTTGCTAGTGGTGTCTACGAGGTGGGTGGCGACTCAAGAGTAGTGGAGATTCTATAGTGGTGGCGACAAGGTGCTTCTTGCTAGCGGTATCTACGAAGTGGGCGGCGACTCAAAAGTAGTTAGGGTTTTTTTTTCTGTAACCTTAGTATCTTCTATTAAGACTGAGCTGCTTAGCCCAATATAGTTTATATGATAGAGATGGTGCTTAGATAACTAATGAGAAATATATCTTAATATTTTGACGGTCGGTTTGGTTTCTCTACTGTTTGGGAAAACCCGACCTTCTTAAGAAAATGCCTAGAAATTTAGATTAGATTGAAAAATCTCTAATAATTAAGAGAGATAGGGTTTTGATAGTTATAATAGTTAAACTTTCTTAATACTTGAAAATGCCCTTAATTTAACTGTATTGACAAGAAAAAAAAATTATGGGTAAAACTGTAAAACAAAAACAATTTAATAAATCAGAAAATTAATTAAGAGAGATGGAGGGAGTTGCAATGGTCAAACTTTCTACCTGACAACGCCCTTAGTTTAAATATATTGACACTTAGTTTAAATATATTGACAAAAAAAGATCATGGATAAAGTTGTAAAGTAAAAGCAAGTTAATAAATCAAAAAATGAAAAACTGAATTCCAACTTTTTCTCTTTCTTGCCCTCCTCCCTCTATAACTTTCATCCTATGATAAATAATTAATTAATTTGAAAAACTACTCTACCCACTAATTATAATTTATTTTTGTCTATTTCCAAAAAATAATAATTAATTAACTACTCTCATATTAATTCCACACCTATCGGGGGGTGTGTGTGCCTATAATCTAAGTAAAAATAAAAGAAAAAATTGGTTTGGGTCATCAAAGGAAGATCCGATAAGAAAAGTTTGGGTCCAAGCCCAAGAGTGAGTAATGAGATTGCAAATTCAACCAAGGTTGAATGTCAGATTCGTCATTTCACAAAACCCTTCGACATCCTTCAGAGTATAAAATCGTCAGTTTCAGTCCCTGCAAAGTCGACTTTGGGGTTTTAGGGTTTTCTCAGAGACGACGCAATCTTGCACTCTCTCTTTCAGTCTCCATTCTTAACTCTTCACTTGTCTCACCATGACTGCTCAGACTCAGGAAGAGCTCCTCGCCGCCCATCTCGAACAGCAAACCCTCGACGTAAGCTGAACTTCACTCTCTCTCTCTCTCTCTCTCTCTCTCTCTCTCTCTCTCTCTCTCGCTTTCTCTAGGTTAAATCGTATAACGAGAAATATGATTGATCTCTTTTATACTTTAAATGCTAGCTGTTTGATATATGAATTAGTCGTCTGTGCTACTGAAGAATCTCGATTACTGAATTCCGGTGTCTGATTTGATTTTAAGCACAAAGATTCATATGAAGAGATCCAAAAGTTGGCTCACTATGTAGTGCGGAGTTGATAGATTGAACGAATATATATATATATATATAATTGAAGTTTTTCTGTTTAGTGGATGCAATATTATCATTTTGTTTTGTTTAATACAATGGAGTCGCTGTATATATTGTTCACTTGTTATGACCAAACTATTTTGGATTAAATTGTTGCTTATGTTGCTGTAGTTAATGTATTGATGAGATTTGAGAAATCTGGTGATGTGATTTTTAAATTATTTTTGGTGTTTGGCAGCCCGATCAGCCTACAGTTGAAGAGGAGGATGATGAAGACGATGATGAAGACGATGATGATGACAAGGATGATGATGAAGTAGAGGGTAAGTACATTGTTGAATGTGCTGTACTCACTGAACTATATATGTTCTTGGTTCAAGATTAAGTGACATTTTTTTTATTCTTTCTTCCTGTTAAACTTAGATAACATTTACACAAAACGGTTCCTCTATCTTCGAAAAATGAGTGTTGATATATTTGGTAGTTGCAGTCCCTCTATCTTACCTAAAATTCACACACACACACAGTCTCTCTCTCTCTCTCTCTCTCTCTCCTAATTGTGTTCCATGAAAATGGGACTGAATGTTCCCAAATCTAGATTTACAAACTAACTTTATGTTTTGAACTAATTGCATCTGTTGGTTCCTCAATCTTTTCTTAACTTGTCATTCTTTTTTTTCTTTTTGTTTGGGGATGTTTATATGAAATTGGTATATCATGTCATGGGAACATAAATTTAAAATGAGAAAGACCAGTCCATGAGAAAGTTTGTAATTGTTTTGAAATTGAGCATTTAAAGGCACAACCAGACCTTGTGTATTCTTGTTTACATTTTTAACTGTTTTTAACTCGTTTGCAGGACAAGATGGGGAAGCAAGTGGTAGGTCTAAGCAAAGCAGAAGTGAAAAGAAAAGCCGCAAAGCAATGCTTAAGCTTGGAATGAAATCTATTCCAGGAGTTAGCCGGGTCACCGTCAAAAAGAGCAAAAATGTTTGTGCATTTTCAATTATTATAATTATACAGATTTATTTATTTTTAATCCTCTGCCATTCTTGTAGTATTCACCTGTATGCTAAGATGTGTTATTTGAACTGAACTGCAGATCTTGTTTGTTATATCCAAACCTGATGTTTTCAAGAGCCCAACTTCAGACACCTATGTCATCTTTGGTGAGGCAAAGATTGAGGATTTGAGCTCGCAGTTGCAGACTCAGGCTGCAGAGCAGTTTAAGGCACCAGATCTCAGTCATGTGATTTCCAAACCCGAGACCTCGGCCATAGCTCAGGATGATGAAGATGAAGATGAAACTGGAGTAGAGCCCAAGGACATTGAGTTGGTGATGACACAAGCAGGAGTATCTAGATCAAAGGCTGTTAAGGCATTGAAGGCTGCAGATGGGGACATAGTTTCAGCTATCATGGAGCTTACCAACTGAAGCAATCATCTTTAGATATGTTTCCCTAGTATTTTTATGTTCATGTTTTTGTTTCTTTTTTGTGCTTTTCTCACATTGTATGTGCTCGAAATTGGTTTGGATTTCCAATTTTAGTCGTGACTTTTTCTCAAACCTGTTGTATCAGTGACAACTGAGAATTTCTTAAATCTATTAATGATGTCGATTTATGGAATGTGGTGTGTGCATCTCATCCCCATTCAAGTGATCTAACACGGTAGATTTCTTGTGAAAGTAAACGCTCAAAGACAAGTAGTCAATCTGCAAGAGACGAGTAATGGTGTTTCTTATGACGTCAAGACGGCAAGGTATTCCAAGTGGAGTTTCATAAACTAGCAATGGAGTGAAAGTTTCAAGGAACAGCTCAGGCCGAGGAAGAGGAGTGAATTCAATCAGCGAGATTGATCATTCCTTAGTGGTTTCTATTTCAAACTAAGGAATGTCGTCTAAGGTTTTTTTTATTTTTTATTTCAATCATTAATTATCCCATAATTCCCGTCTATTGTTGGCATGAAACAATCCCAACAAACCACATATTATGCAATCATAGCAATAACCACCAATTTGGGACAGATTTTAGGCGACAACAGTGCAACAATAACAAATCCCCTTACCGAAATGCAGTGGAAATTAGTTCAGAGATAATATACAACATAGCATTGTCGTCACATAATAACTACTGTACATAACAGCAGCAGCCGAAAGTAGCTCTAGTTCATCTAAAGAATATACCCAGACTTCTTCGCAAAGGTGAAACAACCAGAGCATCCAGATCTAAATGGGTCCACCAAACTCAGAGTGTGTAAAAGCAATCAGCCTAACCTGCCCGATGCTAAGTAAGAAACGAAGGGGATTAACCACCTTTGATCCTAGCATGAACAACTCCAAGCACAAAGACACCAATCTTGCATTTAAACTGATTTTGAATGGGTTTACAAACCGTTTGGTTGAAGTTTTGATTGCATCTTAAGTATTACCAAATACATGTTGGACTAGTTCACCGATTCTTCTCTAGAGTCGACAGCTAATCTGCAAAACAAAAAATTGACTCGTAAAATTAGGTATATAATTCTGCAATTTAAACACAAAATTAAGATTCCTAGATGCTTCAAATTCTGATACGTACATTACAAAAGCCATGCAAACCCCTCATTAAAATGATATCCAAACCCAATTCTCACTTCAGAATCAAAACTCGAAAGTCTAAGCCCCATCACTTTCCAATTCAAAAACCAAATATTCACCACCATGCATCAAACACTACAAAAGTTCTAAAACATATTGTTAGAAGATGGTAGGAACTAGGATCTTCCGTTAAGAGACAATCCGACCTGATCTAGATTACATACATGTACAAACAACAAAGATCCCCAACGTAGAATAATTTGCAGAAACTAATGTATATAATAGGGCAAATCTTGTTTACCTACTCGTGCTTTTGTCAAACATCGGTTCACTACTTCATTTTTCAAATTTCATCATTTTACTACTTCACTTTTTGAAATTACTCATTTCACTACCTAAACTTGTTAACTATTGATCATTTCAGAACCTAAACCTGTCAAAATTAATCATTATACTACCTGACTTTTTAATTTTAAACATAACATAGAAATTAAAGGGAGGTTAGTGATGAAAAATAATGACTTGAAGTAGTAAAATGATCAAATTCAATTATTCAAAAAGTCAGGTATTAAAGTGATGTTGATGGCAAAGCACAAGTTGGTAAACAGAAATTTTCCGTATATAATACCAGTAAATGAAATGTTTTTGGTTTTATTCTCAACCATATTTGCTATTAGGTGAATTCAGTTTCTAAAATTCAGCCATTTTCAGTGTAGTTCAAACATCATAGTTTAGGTCCTTGAGCAAATCCTAGGTTAGCTATTACATTAGCTATGCTGGTAACAAACCAAAAGTAAAAGCTCAAGCTTTCATGTACAAGTTCAATAACTTTTCTACTCAATTTAGATGATTGAATCCCACGAGCATGCTACAGAAGGTAAAACTTACAATATATTTACTTTCTCCTTGATAATTACCATTTGGAGTCAGGTTATCCCCTTTATCTGCCTTTTTTTTTTCATTTCTTAGATGTGCTAACATAAAGATACATACAATATCTAACAAAATGTACTAAAAACAGAAAGAAAAAAAATATAGAATTAAAAGTAGAGGCAAAGTCCCACGTACGTGAATGCGAACTAACCCACACGTACGTGAATGCGAACTAACCCACACGTACGTGAATGCGAACTATCCCACACGTACGTGAATGCGAATCATCCAACTATCCAACATGTGCATGCAATTTCAAACGAACTATCCAACATATGTGCATGCAAATCAGTTATGTGCACAACGGTCACATCGTCAAAAAACCCTTATTCGTCTCTCGAGATTTATACCAAGACAATATAAAACTAATTAGAGAAAAATTCCAGCACATCCTCACTCATCCTCCGCGCGTAAATTTTTCTACACATATAAAACAGTGATTTCAGAGCAAATAAAAAAAATCCAATCAATCAGAAAACAGCAAAAAAAATAGCCTCATCTGCAAAAACAGCAAACTAACCATAACTCGTTGCCCTCAAAGAAGCGATGATACATAGCCTCATCTGCAGTAATCCTTCTTTCTGGAACCACCTGCAACAACCTCTGCAATAATTTTCCACAACTCTGGTTGATTAGAATTTAAAGTTTTGCATAAGCCACCGACAAAAGGTCGTCATCAGCTGAATGCGTAACCATTTCACAGCTAGTATCCCAGCACCAAAAAAAATGAACTTCATAGTTATGACTACTCTATGTCAGCGACATGACGCTTAATGAAGATATATACCGTAGAAGACCATAATCAAGCATTGTTTTGTTTTTTTTCCAAAACAAATCAGATACAATAATTCGCAGAATCCGGGATCATACAAGTGCATTAGCCTTAATCAATACCATACCTAAAACCTTATAAACAATGTCTACCAGTAAAACTGAGCACAGCAATCCAATATTTTTATGAACATAACACTCAAAAGAGAGGGAGTACTTACCGAAAAGACGCTTAATGAAGAAATTTACTATAGAAGACCATAATCAAGCATTGCTTTGTTCTTTTTCCAAAACAAATCAGATACAATACTTTGCAGAATCCAGGATCATACAAGTGCATTAGCCTTAATCAATGCCATACCTAGGACCTTATAAACAATGTCTACCAGTAGAACTGAGCACAGCAATCCAATTTTTTTATGAACATAACAGTCAGAGAGGGAGTACTTACCGACATTAGGTAAAGACCATTTGGCCCCAGTCTCAGAAACAATTGTTCCATTGGCCTGTGTTCTCCTTGAATCAATTGAAGATTATCCCATTGAATAGCAAAAGCAAGTTCTGCTCCTCCTGAGTTGGGGGACCAATAACCCTGGGGCGTATATAACATTTTATTCATTTCTAAACCATTGTCAATCGAGGAAAAAAAATATTTCTTACTCAAAATATTGCTCGCTTGTTCAATAGCAGTGCCCTTCACCGAGAAGAGATGTGCGAAATTAATCAAATATGCTGCATCCAACAAAAAGTATTAGCAATACAGATTTTTCAGGGGCTGTGGCTTTTGAATATGACCGAATACTACATCTACACCAATAAGACATACCAAATATCACTCCCAAGGACCACATGTCCCCCGAGGCTCTAGTATATGCTGGATCGCCCAATAAAAGTTCCGGGGCCCTGTAACGAAATCCAGTTCCGCTGAGTTCGGAGGGCGGGGTCAGATTCCCATCCCCCAGTTTTGCCGTTGAGAAATTAAACAGAGACACTTTCATTCTAATGAGGTTACCACACTTTCATTGCTAATATGGAGAATCTGAACACCTTTCAGTAGATCCACAGGGAGGTTCTCTGCTGTTGCACCATTAGAAACATCAAATTGAATCAACTCCAGAATGCTTCTCTCGAGTGGACTTCTCTTATATATCAGAGAGTGAAGGGAAGCCAGCAAGGGAAGTCAGCCAAGTCAGCCCTTGCCAAGTCTTGATTGTTACGCAAGTTCTGCGTTTTTTTGTTAAATAACAGACCTGTAGAATAGGTCTCTTTCTGTTAGCATCTGTTCCTCCTTATTTGGAGGACTTTTCTGTTTTTCCCTTTGTATGTAAAGGCTATATATACAGCCACAACAATGATGAATAATGACTGAGCATTTTGAGGTTCTTCAATCTGTTTTTGCACCATTGTTGATATCTAAATTCCAGTTCCAACAATTGGTATCAGAGCCCCAAAGGGGGCCTGATCGAGAGTGAGAAAGGAAGGAGAGAAACAAGAGACAAGTAGTCTACTTGAAAGAGAGAGTGTAAGTGTGAGTAAAACACTGTGAGGAAGGGAAACAGGAGATTGAGTGAAACACAAAAGGGAGAGAAGAATGGCAACAGAAGGAAGCTTCGTACCAGCTGCAATTCCACGGTTCAATGGTCACTACGACCATTGGGCCATGCCCATGGAGAACTTTCTCCGATCCAAACAGCTTTGGAGTATCGTTGAGCATGGAATTCCAGCAGGTGATGGAGCACAAAGCTCAAGAACTTTCTCTACTGTTGTGGCAGAAAGAACACAACCTACAGAAGCTCAACAGAAGCAAGTTGAGGAACAGATACTGAATGACCTGAAAGTGAAGCACTATCTATTTCAGGCCATTGATCGAACAGTGCTCGATACTATCTTCAACAAGAACACTGCCAAGAATATTTGGGATGCCATGAAGAAAAAATTTGAAGGGGATGCAAGGGTCAAGAAATCACATCTTCAGGCTCTGCGCAGAGAGTTTGAAACCCTTGAGATGAAGATTAATGAAGGAGTGACTGACTACTTCTCAAGGGTGATGACAATAGCAAACAAAATGCGACTATATGGAGAGGACATGCAGGATGTCAAAGTGGTAGAGAAGATCCTACGTTCCCTCAGTGAAAAATTTGATTACATTGTTTGCTCAATTGAGCAGGCAAGAGATACTGATTCTCTCACTGTTGATGAGTTACAAAGCTCATTGATAGTACAGGAGCAGAAGTTCCAAAGACAGGTTGGTGAAAAACATGCCTTGAAGATTGAAGAAAAAGGAGTAGGAATAGGAGATTCATGGAATAGAGGAAGAGGAGTTTTTCGTGGAAGAGGTAGAGGAAGAGGTTGACAGCCTTATAGCAGAGCAACAGCTAAATGTTATCGATGTCACAAGCTTGGTCACTTTCAATACGAGTGTCCTGAATGGGAGAGGAAAGCAAATTTTGCAGAAGAGGATGATGAAGAAAAGCTTCTACTTATGACTCACATTGAAGAACATAAAGCTTCCAGGGATGAAATATGGTTCCTCGACTCAGGATGCAGCAACCATATGAGTGGAAATAAAGAATGGTTTTCAGAACTGAATGAAGCTTTCAAACAAACTGTGAAGCTTGGGAATGACAGCCGTATTGCTGTTATGGGAAAAGGAAGTGTGTGCATGCATGTGAATGGCATAATTCAGGTAATCTCAAACGTATACTACGTTCCTGAAGAATAACCTGTTGAGTGTAGGGCAATTACAAGAAAAGGGGCTAGCTGTGTTGATACAAGATGGTACATGCAAGGTGTATCATCCAAGGAGGGGAATCATCATGTATTCTGACATGAGTGGAAATAGAATGTTCTATTTCTTAGCAAGAATGGTGCCAAAAACTCCAAAGTGCATGCAAGTTCAGTCAATAGATGAATCATACCTGTGGCATTGTAGATTTGGGCACTTGAGCTACAAAGGGTTGAGAACTCTATCATACAACAGAATGGTGGAGAGACTGCCTGCTATTAAAGCTCCACAAAAGCTATAGAAATCAACACACAAGCTACAACTGATACACTCAGATATCTGTGGTCCCATCAATCCAACATCAAACAGCAACAAGAGGTATATTATAAGTTTTATTGATGATTTTTCACGTAAGACTTGGATATACTTCTTGAATCAAAAGTCAGAAGCATATACCACCTTTAAAAGTTTCAAGGCAAGGGTGGAGAAAGAAGTTGGAACAAGCATTCAGTGTCTAAGAACGGACAGAGGAGGGGAATTCACTTCAAATGAGTTTACAGAATTTTGCAGAGAACAGGGGATCAGCAGGCAGTTAACAACAGCATATACGCCTCAGCAAAACGGAGTTGCTGAGCGTAAGAATCGAACACTTATGAACATGGTTCGATCCATGTTAGATGAAAAGCAGGTGCCAAAAGAATTTTGGGCAGAAGCAGCAAACTGGTGTGTCCACATTCTGAACAGATGTCCAACAAAAGTTCTGGAAGACAAGACTCCACAAGAAGCTTGGAATGGCATCAAACCAAAGGTAGATTACTTTCGAATCTTTGGTTGCATTGCACATGTACACGTTCCAGATCAAAGACGGAGTAAGATGGAGGACAAGAGCAGACCATATGTATTTCTTGGAGTCAGCAAAGAATCTAAAGCATATAGACTCTTTGATCCAAAAACAAAGAAAATCTGCATAAGCCGAGATGTTGTGTTTGAAGAGAACTTGAGATGGGACTGGAAAAGAAGCAAGGAAGAGGAGAGCTCAGATGTTCTTGAATGTGGGGACACCTATGACAATGATGAGGAGAAGAATAGAGCTGAACCAGAAGAAGAAGACAACTCAAAAACACCATCTGGAAGGAACTCATCAACCTCATCCGAAGAAAGCAATCCAAACTCTCCAATAGAGAGGCAGCGCAGAGCTCCAACATGGATGTCAGACTACACCTCTGGAGAAGGACTCTCAGAAGAAGAAGAGGCTGCCATGATGATGATTTCAGAAGATGATCCTGTAACTTGTCAAGAAGCTGTGAAGTGTAAGAAGTGGAGAGATGCAATGGAGAAAGAGATGGAGTCTATTGAAAGGAATGACACATGGAAGCAGTGCATCTTGCCCAAGGGTGTCAAATCAATAGGAGTGAAATGAGTGTTCAAGACTAAACTCAATGAGAATGGAGAAATAGAAAAGTACAAAGCTCGATTAGTGGCTAAAGGGTATGCACAACAGTATGGGATTGATTACACAGAAGTATTTGCTCCAGTTGCTAGGTTGGATACTATCAGGCTCATCTTGGCAACAGCTGCACAGAACAAATGGGAGGTATTCCAATTGGATGTAAAAAGTGCATTTCTTCAAGGAGAAATCAAAGAAGAGGTGTTTGTACAGCAGCCACTGGGTTTCGAGAAACAAGGAGAAGAAGAGAAACAACCTGTGGTGACACTATCTACTATTGAAGCTGAATATATTGCAGCCGCATCCTGTGCATGCCAGTGCATTTGGCTCAGAAAATTACTTGAAGAGCTTGGTCATAAAGGAGAAAGAGGCAGTGTGGTCAACTGTGATAATAGTTCCACAATACAGCTTTCCAAGAATTTTGTGTTTCATGGAAAGAGCAAACACATAGACGTGAAATTTCACTTCTTAAGGGACTTGGTGAGTGAAGGAACAATAATATTGAAGTATTGTAGAACACAGGAGCAGCTAGCAGACCTTATGACAAAACCTATAAAGATGGAGCAATTTTTGAAGCTTCGAGACATGCTTGGCATGGTTGAAGCAACAAAGATAAACTAACTGCTACTGCATTTAGTTTAAAGGAGGGATTGAAGGGAAGCCAGCAAGGGAAGTCAGCCAAGTCAACCCTTGCCAAGTCTTGATTGTTACGCAAGTTCTACGTTTTTTTGTTAAATAACAGACCTGTAGAATAGGTCTCTTTCTGTTAGCATATGTTCCTCCTTATTTGGAGGACTTTTCTGTTTTTCCCTTTGTATGTAAAGGCTATATATACAGCCACAACAATTATGAATAATTACTGAGCATTTTGAGGTTCTTCAATCTGTTTTTGCACCATTGTTGATATCTAAATTCAAGTTCCAAAGGAGAGGCCGAACCATCATCCATCAAGTGATGGCGAATGGGCTTCATAAACAAGTCAGAAATGGGTAATCGCCAAACTCCCGCATGATGACTGTTATGAGTGAGATGAAAGAGAGTGGCAGCTCAGCTATTTCCGCTTGATTGTCCTAGGGCCCCAAGTCCCCAACCGGAGGAGTGGACTGGGCCACTTCTGTGGATTGGGTGGTTCATTTTTGTTAATTGGCCCATAGTGAATCCTCCTTATTAGCGCGCTAGACCTATTGCTAGGTTACGATAAGTGAGTTATATAGTAGCAACGACGATGACCATACCGTCCTCATTCAAAAGGCCACACAAGGTTTCTGGAACACCACTCCACAAGCTATAAGCCGTAGACATGCGTTTGCATATGATTACTGGACCAACAACAAATAGTATGATCAATATTATTATACGTACCGAGAATTCCAGGGTGGTAAGAGAGAGGGACAGAGAGGTCATGAATCTTAAGAAGAGACTGTGTTACAGTGATGACTGAGTACTCTTCCCAGCCAGTGATCCCACAAACATAGTCACCTTGCTTAAACTTGCCATCCCCTGATTCTAAAACTTATAGGTTTAGCGGGATTAAACGTCGGTTTCTCATGTAGGGATCGCAGGACAGGTAGAGATTCTTGACCAAAACTGCGGTGGAACATCGTGGGAGCTCGAGTTTTGTTGTAGTAGTGGTGAATTCCATGGCGGATTCTTTGGGGAAACCTGTGACATAGTCTCGTAGCATCACTTGCTTGTTCCTCACCTCTCCTCTTTCTCTCCAACTAAACTCGCCATTTGATCTCTCTCGAACTCTCTAGATAAAACTTGTACGTAACTTTGAGATTGGTTCAGTGTTTACAACCGTCTTATTTATAGTCGACAGAGGCGGCTTTGTGCTCGGGTGTGCACATATGTATGAACACTAACGACAAGGTTTACGTAGGCGCCTACGTCCTCCTTTTGTATCGTGAGTCCACCACGTGTCTCTTTCAAAGGCTCAAAGGCCCAACCCAAGCTGTTTTAGTCCATTTAGAATCAAACTAATGGACCCAAAAAAACCCACGGAAGCCCAAACAAATGGACCCACAAAAACCAAAGAGCACAAACTATGTATTTGGATGGATATTGATCCTGGACTTCTGCTTGAAACGAGTTTGAAGTTACCTCTCAAATTGTTCCATACCCCAAAACCCGTAGTTTTGAGACCCATTATTGGGCTGACAAAAGGTCATTTGCCTAGTGGGCAACAAATTATTTCCTTTTTCATCTGTGCAGATTTTAAGACCACAAGATTTGCAGAAGGATTCCACATCTGATTCCTGAAGCACCAAACCATGTAACGATCAAACTTTGAGATATAGACTTAATGGATGAGTATTTAGTTATTGATAACTACCTTCATTATCAAGAGCCTAGATAAATGAGATAGAGGATATGGTTGAAGTTTGTAGCCACCACTATTGATGCACGACACAGCAAGCACTCGAACCTGTTGTAATTTAGAAACAGAATAAACAAGAGAGTTAACTTCTCTTACATTAGAAATATTAGCATAGTGAACTAAATGTGGAAATAAGTAAACAAGAGTTAGAACCGACGAAGAACAAATTTTTCTGGTCCAAAGTCCAATCATTACAAATAATCAATTTTGATAAATCAAACTAAAAGACCAAAAGATGATGTATTCCTCTATCTCTACTACAGAAAGAGAAAGTCATCATCTACTTGATTGTATAGTCACTTACCTCATCAATATAACACTCAATAATGCAGTATTGAAGATAGGATGCCTCTGCTGCAACAGTACTTAAGAAACGTTTATAGTTACCCATTCGAAAAAATCTGTTTCATAAACAGTTACATACCAAGAATTAAAATTGGTTTCATTCAAAATATTAAAAAAATAAGAAATAATATCAAAGCAGTTAAAAAGAACGTAATAATTACCGTAATATCTTTCGAGCAAAGACCATTTCCTTTGACCTGATTATTGATGAAGGCACATGACTAAACCACCACGACAGTGACTCGCCCTAGAACCAGAAACAGAACAATTTATACAAGAAAGTATAAGGAATGAAATGTAATAAATAACTATAGATGAACAGAAACCAACCATGGGTTGGCTTTTAGAACCAAGATGAAGTAGGACATAAAAAGAACAAAATTCAGCTTCATGTTTGTATGTCAAATTGGAATGACGATTTGCGTCATACAGATTAAATAGAGATGTCAAGGTCTTTGCAAGCTGCTCCATGTTTAGGTGATGCATCGGAGATGTATTTTGATCGCTGCAACCTTGAAGTTTATGAAGAGATATGATGTGAAACTTAACCTGTACAATGGACACTATTAAATTCATCAATTGGAAATTCAAGTGCCAAAAAGAGAGCTGTTCCTACATGTACTAATTGCATGGCTGTACCAGAAAAAAAATGTGCATTCCCTGGTCTAACCTTCAAATGAATTGATTTCACAGCTATTTGCTTACTTAAAATTGGACGCTGAGAAATTAAAGGAGAAGCTAGAACCTGTTTAGGCCTCCTAAGGAACATCACTAGAGATTTTGCTGGAAATATGAAGAAGAAAAAAAGAGTACTTTTACGTTGCCTAATCTGGGAAACAGAAATGTCAATCTGCATAAACATTGTTCACTGAAAATCTTTTAAATTGGCAACAGAAATGTCAAACCTATAAAAAGGCACTAAAACATCTTCACCAACGTGTTCCATTTCTTGAGGCAGGAGAAGGAAAAAAAAATATAAAAAAATCACATGTTCCTCTTCTAAAATACCTACTTTGTTTGTTTAAGCTGAGTTAGCCTCAAATGTGAGACATGCAGTGCACACAACTGATACAAGCACTAGCATCACATAAAACACACTAGAAAAAATAGCGAAAGATATAACACAACTGTGCTCCTGGTACCACCCAAGTCCCAAGGTAGTGTCAAAGACCCAAAATATATTTCTCTCAAAATAGACAGCCACCTATAGGCCGTGGCTACTCTTATGAACAATACAGAACCTCAAAGAGAAGTCGCTGAAGAAACGAACACAATAGTGTCAAACAACATAGCTATTAACTGCATAGACAACTCACAACGCAGATGGAAAAAAGGGTCTTGCAAGGAAATGGTACCATTTTTTCGTACATGTGGATTGCTTTTTCGTCGACAATGTTCTGCATGCTAAGATCCTGCCTTATGGACCTCGTTCGATCAAAGAGGAAGTCATGAATCACTTCAAACGGATAGTCTTTCGAGTCAAACAAGTTCATGAGGTAATTTAAAGTGTCCTCCAAGACAGGGAGCGGCCGAACATCTGATGCATCAACTTGTTTGTTTGACATTGTTCTGAAAAACTATGTGGATAAAAAAAAACACTTTGTCTTAGGTTCTAAAATTCAAAAAATTACAGATCTTAAAATCACTATAAAACTCGATCTCTCAAGTCTCATGTATATCAACACAACATTACTGTTTTAAAGTGAGAGCTGTAAAGAATTGAGTGTGATACCTTTTTAACGGCGAGGGGTGGTGAAGATTGAGATGGATTGCCATTCAATCTCTCAAACACAGCTAAATCGCGAAGCCGCTCACGCTGTGCCCTCTCTGCTTCTGCAAAGTATACAACAACAACAAAAATATGGCGTCAACATCGACGACATCACGACGTCAGCATCGACAATACTAATTGGGGAGGTTTTGTGACCTGGGCACATCAGAGTGCAAGTGCCGATTATGGGGGGAAGATCGGAGGGGTGATCGTTCGCGGTGGCGTTTAGAGAACTAGTGCTGCTGCCGCCGCCGCCGACTCTAGTTGCGGTGGTGGGTTTGGAAGAATGGTATCGACGCCCTCTTCTCTCCATTTTTGTTCCTGGAGCTCGCTGTTGGGTAACAGGATCAGTTAAGGGAATCTCTCACAGCATTTTAAAAGATTATTATTGGCGTAAGAATATTATTATTTTTTATTTCTTCGGTAGCTCTAATAATGATTAGATCGATAATATGATAGTAATACAAATGAAACTCTATGTGCCTCACTATATAAAACAGTGTGTACTCACTTAACATCATAGATTAGTAAATTGAGATAGCACGGTGATCAAAAATAGGTAGTATCATCCCTTAACTAGCTAAACACCTACGCTACTCGAATTCCATCCCAATGTCGGGGTCAGCCTCATTTGCCCCACTTTCCTTGCAAAGCAGCCACTAAATTGGCGTCTGAAAATATGTGCCAATTTAGGCTTATCAGATATATTGAAAAAACTCAACCTTAGATTAACTAGTAATCTAAGATCACGCTCTAACGACAAGACTTAAACTACGGATTTTTGTAAGATTTTTGACATAATTTCCTCTACGAAGTGAACTACCAGAAACCTACAAGAATATCACACTTCGAATTTCCCACAAACAATACTGTGGATCACCGATGTCCATCCAATATTCTCAATAATATGCAAAAAGTAAATTAATTAAAATGCTAGAACAGTATTACAGAAACTGAAAACTCATAATCCAGCAATACTATTAATATATTCACAACTAAAACTGAAATTATTTACAACACTAATGTTCAAAGCATCTTCTAGGAGCAGATTGAAGCATATGAAAATACATTGCTAGTGGGCCGAAACTTACATAAAGGTATGACAATTCGGTGGACTCAAAGCCTCTCGGAATCAAAATCCAACTCAGGAGAAGCACTGCAACCTGGGCACGGAAAACCGAAAGCCCCAAGGAAAAGTCGATGAAAACATAAAAACATTAGCGTGAGTGGACAAAAACTCACAATCAGTGTAAAACAGTAAAATATTCTATATGTGCCTTTCCGCTGATTTCTGTAAAATCATGCGAGTTCAAAATAATAAACTAAATAAAATATGGAGGTGGGCGCTCAGGGTGTTTGTCCTAATCCGAAGCATCTTCATGACTGTAAATACAAGGTGATTGGATCATCTAGGGTGTTTGTCCTAACCCGAGATGATCTGGGTCGGCAGGGTGTTTATCCTAACTTAGTCTGACCCGACTAGTCATCGATCAGCCGACTAGTCAAAGTATCAATGCAGAAAATAAAATCATCACAAAAATACCTCCAAACTCGACTGTAATAAAATACAGGAGATTGTAAATATGCATAAACATGAACTCGCAGCAACTGTGAAAATAAATAAACGTCCACTCACTATCTGTAGCTACTGCTGTGATTCGGATGTATCGCTCTCACTGGGGTCACGGTCACGACGTCCTGAAAATATAGTGTACGACATTAATATACGCAAAACGATACAAAATCAGCTTAAAAACGATCCCAAAAACCCTCTCGACAAAATTGAAAAATAGTATCGCCAAAGCTCCGCCGTGGGTGACGGCGCGTGCCGTCACACGCCTCCACAGGCGGTGGCGCATGAGCCCCACTCGCCTCCCGGCGAACCTGCTTCGATTGGAGTGTTTGACCCACTAAACTCTAGATCTCCTCAAGACCATTATGTTTCATAATTATGGCTTCCTCCAATTTCGTCGAGTTTGGCCGGAATCGAAGCCGAAAGCAGGCGGAACACATCTCCGGTAAAATTCTTTCCAGCGTCGAAACGCCGGCCACGCTCCACCGTAGCCCTAGAAACCTGTCACAATCGACTCGCTGTGGTCCATAGGACAAAAAACCCCACTCCACCATCACCAATACTCGTCGGAGCGTCTTCGACGACGGCGACACCCCATAGGTTAAACAACCAGGTTCCAAACCACCTCCAAACCTCATCAAATCCTCAAATTCCCCCCATTAACATAATCACAACATTGAAAGAATGAATTTTCATACCTTAAGCACTGAAAATGGTGGTCGGACAACTATTTTTCAGGCGGGTCATGATTCGGGTCGAACGTGGGTCGGGTCAACAATACAAAATTTTGACTTTCTAAATCGGGTAGTTCAGCTATTTTCGGAAACTCGCTATTTATAGAGGAAAGCTCCTCAAATGATTAACGAATATTATTCGAATTTATTGCAATCGTACGACCAATAATTAACTGATAAAAAATGAGTTTCCTTTCAATATTTCATTACGATAACTTACGAAAAACATCGCGATACTTATCTGAAAACAAAAACTTCCGAAAAACATAATAAATATCTCACATATCCGAAAAATTATCCGAAATTCCTACGAGGTCGAAATAAAATACTCTACAATTCCCATGAAGAATATCACATCAAATTCTCGCCTAGTGAAAAAGTCGTTAATGACGCAACTAATTAACGATTATTGCAAAATTTCCGATTATAGTGTAATCTTGTTCCGGGTCGTAACAATCTACCCCCCTTACAAAAAAAATTTCCTCAAAATTTACATAACGTAACAGCACAAATGTACACAGTACTAAAATAAATGCGGCTATTGTTCTCTCATCAAAAGCTCAGACTCTCATGTGGCTTCTTCGACTGCATGATTACACCACAATACCTTAACCAGAGGAATAGTCTTATTCCAAAGAATTTGCTCCCTGCGATCAAGAATCTCGACAAGCTCCTTGATATGAACCAAATCCTCGCGTAAAGGAATTTGCTGAGGTACAATAACATGGGATGGATCAGGAATGTACTTCCGCAGCAACGATACGTGAAATACATCATGAACACGTGCCAGCTCCAATAGTAACTTTAAACGGTAAGCCACATCGCCAATACGCTCAATAATCTCATACGGCCCAATGTACCGCGGCTACAGCTTGCCTCGCCTTCCGATGACGATAGCTTGAGAAACACTCAGTCACCAACTACAAATTCTAACTTATTTCTTCTAAGATCAGCATAACTTTTCTGGCGATCTTGGGCCGCCTTTAATCTTTCACAAATAATATGCACATTGTTTATCGCCTCTTGCACGATATCTGGACTGATAAGTCTTCTTTCTCCTACTTCACTCCAACATAACGGAGTACAACACTTTTTACCATATAACGCCTTGTATGGTGACATCCCAATACTCGAGTGAAAACTGTTATTGTAGGCGAATTCCATCAAATGCAGATACTTATTCCACTTTCTTAGAAATTATAGTACACATGACTTCAACATGTCCTCCAGAGTTTGAATAGTCCTCTCGATTGACCATTCGTCTGTGGATGAAAAGTAGTGCTAAACCGCAAACTAGTACCTAGCATCTCCTGTAATGCTCTCTATAACTGTGAGGTGAAATGAGAATCTCGATCCGAAATTATAGAAACTGGAACCCCATGCAATTTCACTATCTTCTGCATGTATAACTGAGACAACTTGCTCATGAAGAGTTTCTTTGGGACTAGAATGAAATGTGCAGTCTTCATAAAATGGTCCACAATCACCCATATGTCGATATTCCCCTTGACTGTACGTGGAAGTTTATAGATAAAAACCCTAGTAACATGCTCATATTTCCAAACTGGAATCTCCAAACGCTGTAGTAAGCCCGAAGGTTTCTGACATTCTGCTTTAACTTGTTGGCAAATGGAGCATTGACTCACATAGGTGGCAATTTCTCACTTCAGGTTTAGCTACCAATAATACTGCTTCAGAGTTCAGTACATCATATTTCCTTCAGGATGCATAGTATAAGCTGATCAATGAGCTTCATCGAGAATCTCTCAAAAAGAACTAGGTCGAACCTAAAAATTAGAAAACAAGACTCTTGGCTCATCATATATAGTATATAGGAAAACTCCCGTAGCTCACAACTCCGTCAGTAATGGCATCTGTGTCATCTGAATATGAGACAATGAAACTCCAGATTTACGGCTAAGTGCTTCGGCTACCACATTAGCTTTCCCAGGGCGATACTCAAAAGTGCAGTCATAATCACTCAGTAGCTCCATCTATATTCTCTATTGTAAGTTTAATTCTGGCTGCATGAGAAAATAAGTAAGGCTCTTGTGATTGGTAAAAATCCAACTCCTGGCTCCATAAAGATAGTGTCCCCAAACCTTCAAAGCAAAAATAATTGCGGCCAACTCCAAATCATGAGTGGGGTAGTTTGATTCATATAGCTTTAGTTGTCGGGAGCCATAAGCGACAACTCTTCCCTGCTGCATCAGCACACATCCCAAGCCCAACTTGGAAGCAACACTATACATAGTAAACTCCCCACTATCATCTAGTAAGGTCAGCACTGGAGCGGTGGTCAACCTCGTCTTTAATGTCTGGAAACTTTCCCCGCAATGACTCAGACCATTTGAATCGAGCTCCTTTCCTCGTAAGTCGAGTCAACGGTGCCACAATGCGTGAAAAGTCCTGCACGAATCACCGATAATAACCAGCTAAGGCCAAAAAACTCCGAATATCTGCCACGTTTGCTGGTCTGCTCCAGTTCAACACCGCTTGAACTTTGTCTGGATCCACGCTGATACCCTCAACTGATATCACATGGCCTAGAAATTTAACACTGTCAAGCCAGAACTCACACTTACTAAACTTAGCATACAGCTGATATTCTCTTTTAAGCATTCATTAATATATGTAAATGTGTCACATGCTGCTGCACGTCCATGGAATAGATCAAAATGTCGTCGATGAAGACAATGACGAATTTATCAAGATATGCTCGAAACACATGATTCATCAAATCCATGAAAGTAGCTGGAGGATTAGTCAAACCTAATGGCATCACCAGGAATTCATAGTGTCCATACTGGGATCAGAATGCGGTCTTAGAGATATCAGACTTTCTAATCCGTAGTTGATGGTACTCAGATCGTAAATCGATCTTGGAAAACACAATTGCCCCTTTAAGCTGGTCAAACAAATCATCGATCTACGATAAAGGATATTTATTCTTCACTGTCACCTGGTTCAATTTTTAATAATCGATGTAGAGCCTCATAGATCCATCCTTCTTTTTCACAAACAATACCGGGGCTCCCCACAGTGAAGTGTTGGGACAGGTGAAACCTTTATCGATTAATTCCTGAAGCTGAATCTGCAACTCTCGCAATTCAAATCGTACCATTCGATAGGGTGTTTGAGCTATCGAACTGGTACCTGGTAACAGCTTGATAGTAAAATCAATTTCCCAAAAAGGAGGAAGACCTGGTAACTCATTGGGAAAAACATCTGGATATTCACAAACTACATCAATCGAATAAGTACAGAAAGTAGAGACACAAAGTGTCACCACATGTGCCAAGTATGCAGTACATCCTTTTTGCAACATCATCACAGCTTGATGATGGCTCACACATGCACAAATGTACACATTTATCTCACCACGGAGTAAAATCTCGGGCAACACTTGACTCCAAAACACATCTTCTTGATAACCGTCTACCAACACCTGATGATGGCTCAAGAAGTTCATGCCTAAGATCAAATCAAAATATATTATATCCAGAAGTATTAGATTAGTAGACAAATTAAAACCTCTGAACATTACATTGCAATCTCTATGAAATAATCCAACTAAAATCACCTCGCCAAAGGGATAAATTCACTCGCCACAATTTCAAAAAAGGATGTGATATGTACATTGGCTATGAATGCCAAGCTTACCGATATAAAAGAACGTGTCACCCACCGGGTCAAACAAAGTATAAATGACATAGTCGAAAACATTCAACGTACCAAGAATGACCTTCGAAGATACTTGACTCTTCCAACGAGTCATCCGGTGAAGGCGAGCTTGAACGGACAATCCCGCTGGTTGTCCTTTCTAACCTCAGTCCTGATATGCTAGCTACCCAAATGGCAGTGTAGGTCTGACACCTAAGGTAACTCCATGGTCGCCACAATAACTAAAAGTTAAAAATTTGCCTGAGGTATCCCTCGCAAAATTGTCCACCTGACCACTGCGATAACTTACTAAAATCCCCAACTGACACTGCCCAAAACAATATTTATGGAAAATGTTACATAAAAGAAGATCTCTGGGTGTTGGGGATGCAAATCTAGATCCATCGGAACTCACTATAAACTCTCGTCTATGGCGTCTGCTCCTCCTCCATCTCAGAAACAACTTGAACAATGGGCACTAGGAGCTGAGGTATGAGATCCCTTGCCAGAAGAGGATGTGAAACCAATTATGTTGTAACATCAACTCGTTGAATATCCCTAGCGGGGTCCACCTCCCTCAGATCATCAAATAACGACTAGCACAAATTGAGGTTAAAACTCATATTAAACTGTCGCACAAACACATTCATCGAAGTCCATGTTTGGCGCGCACACCATAAATGAAGAAATTACAGGTCACAACCTCAGTCAGACCTCCAGCATTTCTCCCTCGCTATATAGATAGAATAGTATGCAAATCGAAACGGGCAATAACAGTAGTCCCGATACACTATAGCTGACAAATTTCCTCGTCGCAGATTCACGAACTTTACATGCTTCCTCTGCTTAGCCGCCTTACTGGAAAGTGACACCTCCACAAATCCCTGATCTTGGCCCACGAGGTAGCAACCTCCTGCCTTTTGGTGCTCATCCACCAATGATAGGCATGATCTTGTAGCAGGTTAAAAACTAACTCCAGCCTCTACGCAAAAGTCAGCGAAGGACGCATACGGTCGCAAACTCAACCAATCTCGATAAGCTAGTTCTCACACACCTCCAGGTCGTGAGAACCAAGGAAAGGCACAACACCTGCCTTCTTAGCCCGAGTAACAAGATCATCACGGTCCTCCCATGGCGCTGGCATCCGACATGCGAATATCTCACACATCTATTGGGCCAATGACTGTGCCTCGTCCTGAGGAGCTGATTGTTAAGGCATAATGATCTACGAATCCATTAAAAATAATTAGCCGACAAAAATGGACCAAGAAAACTGCTCAACTAGGAGACTCTGAACACTTAACAATGCACAACACTTGGAGGTGATAGGGATTCGCTGACCGGTCGAGCCACCCTTACCGAGAGAGTTGTACACTATTAAATGTCCGAACCAAAGAAGTCTGCAGAATCTGTGACCTAATGCTCTGAAACTAACTGAAAGGACCCAACCCTAGATTAACTAGAAATCTAGGATCACGCCCTAATGACAAGACTCAAACTACGAATTTCTGTAAAAAATTTGACATAATTTCCTTTACGAAGTGGACTACCAGAAACCTACTAGAAAATCACACTTCGGATTTCCCACAAACAATACTGTGGACCACTAATGTCCATTCGGATTTCTCAATAATGTGCGAAAACTAAATTAATTAAAATGCTAGAACAGTATTACAGAAACTGAAAACTCATAATCTAGCAATATTATTAATATATTCACAACTAAAACTGAAACTGTTTACAACACTAATGTTCAGAGAGACTTCTAGGAGTAGAATAAAGCATATGAAAATACACTACTAGTGGGCCGAAACCTACAGAAAGATATGACAATCCGGTGGACTCAAAGCCTCTGGGAACCAAAATCCAGCTCAGGAGAAGCACTGCAACCTGAGCACGAAAAATCGAAAGGCCCAGGGAAAGGCCGATAAAAACATAAAAATGTTAGCATGAGTGGACAAAAACTCACAATCAGTGTAAAATAGTAAAATATTCTATATGTGCATTTCCACTGATTTCTGTAAAATCATGCTAGTTCAAAATAATAAACTGAATAAAATATGGAGGTGGGCGCTCAGGGTGTTTGTCCTAACCCAAAGCATCACCATGACTGTAAATACAAGGTGATGAGATCATATAAGGTGTTTTTCCTAACCCGAAACAATCTGGGTCGGTAGGGTGTTTGTGTGACGACCCGAACCAGAATCAGTAGTATTGTCGGCACGATTCACGAGTTAGCGGATAGTCGTGGTTTCACGTTATATGTGTGGTTTGTCGATTTAGTTCGCGACTTTATTATCGGCCGAGAATTTGAATTGAGTTTCTTCACGAGAGCTGTAGAGCACATGATTTCGAGCTCGAGGGTGGTTCCAGATGATTTTTCCGATAACCGAGGAATATAATATGATTATTTGAAGTTTCAGTATATCGACGAGTTTATCCGTTCGTTTCGTATTTATCCGAATTGTTTTGGTTATTCGTTTTGAACCGTTGATCGTCCCGAGGTGCGAGTATAAATATCGGAAATAGTCGAGAAATAGTCGTAAAACACTGTTTGAGGTTTGACCGTAAGTTGACTTTCTATTTTTGGAAAGTGACCGTTGACCCGTGAAGGTGAGAACGCGACCCGTTTGTGCTCGCCGGCCGACCCGATTTTTCCGGCCACCTCCGGCCACGCTAAGGGTACCAATCGATTCCCCTTGAGTTCCTTTACTGTTTTATGTTTGAGTTTGTTTGAATTGGTGAAGTTTTGGTTGAACCCGATTCGAGCCCGTTTCATGAATCTCGCCGGTGCCGGTTCGTGGTGTTCCGGCGAGTTGTGGAGGTGGGGATGTTGGGGTTTCAACTTCCCTAGCCTAGGTAATGCTTCCTGGGTGGTTGGATTTGGACGGGATGGTGGATTTTAGGGTGAGCTGTGGTGGTTGCCGGAATTGATCTCCGTTCGGGTTCGAGCTAAATTCAAGGTGTTGTGGTTTGAATTGAGGGTTGTTGTAGTTATAAAAGTGGTTTGGCTTGAGGAGAGGTTCAAGTCTGGGTATTCCTCGCCGTGGAATTCCACCGTTGACAGCGCGCCGGCGGCGGCGGCGGCGGTCAAAGGCGGTGATCCGGCGAGAGGGTTGACTTTTTAAATTTCGATGTTTTTAATGTCATTTTTCTCGTAATCGCGCCCCGATTATCACCTTGAGGTTTTTGAATTGATTTGGGTATCAGATTTTCAGTTGAGGGTTTCGAGTGGAGATTTCAGAAATTCAGACGATTGTTTTATACAGTTTTATATGTTTCCGGGAACGGTTGGTTTCCGTGGTTAAGTACAGAGTTGTGGGCTATGATTTTGATCAGTTGTGTTTTATGATTATTCAGGGGATCGAGATCGTGATCGTGCTTCGGGCGAGGGATCTTCCGCCGGACCACCAGATTAGCGCGAGTGCGCGTTTGTTGACCTGTGAGTGGACACGTTTATATTTTCACAGTTGTTTGCGAGTTCGTGATTTATTGTGATTTTTCGTATTTACTTTATACGATGTTGAGTTATATGTTATTTTCGGAGGTATTATTTTATATTTATTGGTGATGGCATTACTGCATCGATGCTTCGGCTACTCGGCTGATCACCGGTAGTCCGCCAGAGTTGAGAGATTCCTCTGGACCAGAGTTGAGAGATTCCTCTGGGCAGGGTTGAGAGATTCCCCTGTATGCCGCCGGGGTTGAGAGATTCCCCTGGCCTATCACCGTCGGGTTTGAGCGATTCACCTGATGTCGGGCTTGAGAGATTCGCCTGACAACCTCCATATATATGCTTTCCGAACTCGCACTGTTTTACATTGATTATGTATATAACTGGTGAAAGACATATGTTTATTTTCATCCACTCACTCTAACGTTTTTATTTGCCTTTCCCCTGGGCTTTTCGGTTTCCGTGCCTAGTTTGCAGTTCGGATTTTGGTGTCTCACGTCGCGGTTGGAGGCTAGTGATTCGAGCTACCTGTGTTTTTCAGTAGGTTCTTGTTTCGCCTACTGATGTGTTTATTGTATATATTTTCACTAGAGGTCGCTCTGATACATTCTGATACATGTTTTATACGGATTTTCTTGGATATATTATATATTACAATATGTTTACTATTTATTGTTTATGATATGATATTGAGAAATCCAGATGGGATTGGTGCTCACGGTTTGGCTTTTGTGGCATAGGATGAAGTGTTATTTTCCGGGTGCAGGTTAAGGCAATTCCGCGTTAGTGGCGTTACTCTGCCGAAATTTTGAATGATTTTTGTTGGTTCACGTTTTCAGAAGGGGTTCGATTCTGATTTAGGCAACTAAATCGGGGTTGGGTCCTTTCAGTTTGTCCTAACCTAGTCTGACCTGACTAGTCAGTGATCAGCCGACTACTCAAAGCATCGATGTAGAAAATAAAACCATCACAAACATACCTCCAAAGCCGACTGTAATAAAATATAGGAGACTGTAAATCTGCATAAACTTGAACTCGCAGCAACTGTGAAAATAAATAAACGTCCATTCACTATCTGTAGCTACTACTGTGATCTAGATGTATCGCTTTCAATGGGGTCACGATCACGACGTCCTAAAAATATAGTGTATACGACATCAATATACGCAAAATGATACAAAATCAACTTAAAAATGATCCCAGAAATCCACTCTACAAAATTGGAAAATAATCTCGCCAAAGCTCTGTCGTGGGCGGCGGCACGTGAGCCCCACTCGCCTCATGGAAAACCTGCTCCATTTGGAGCATTCGACCCACCAAACTCTAGATCTCTTTAAGACCATTCATTTTCATAACTATGGCTTCCTTCAATTCAAGCGCGTTTGGCAAGAATCGAGGCCGAAAGTCAGCATAACACATCTCCGGAAAAATTCTCTCCAGCGTTGAAACGCCGGCCACACTCTATCGTAGCCCTCAAAACATGTCCCAATCGACTCCTCATGGTGCATACGACAAAAACCCCCATTCCACCGCCACCAATACTTGTCGGAGCGTCGCCGACGACAGTGACACTGCACGGGTTAAACAACCTGGTTCCAAACCACCTTCAAACCTCATCAAATCCTCAAATTCTCCCCATAAACACATTCACAATATTGAGAGGATGAATTTCTATACCTTGAGCACTGGAAATGGTGGCCGGATGAGCATTTTTCCTGCGGGTCACGATTCGGGTTGAATGCGGGTCGGGTCAACTGGTCAAAATTCTAACTTTCTAAATCGGGTAGTTCAGCTAGTTTCCTAAACTCACTATTTATAAGGGAAAGTTCCTCAAACGATTAACGGACGATAATTAACCAATAAAAAATGAGTTTCTTTTCGATATTCCATTACGATAACTTCCGAGAAACATGGTGATATTTATCTGGAAACAAAAACTTCTGAAAAACATAATAAATATCTCGCATATCCACAAAATTCCCCAAAAATTCCTACGAGTTTGAAATAAAACACTCTACAATTCCTGTGAAGAATGTCACGAAAAATTCTCACCCGGTGAAAAATTCGTTAATGAGGCGACTAATTAACGATTATCGCAAAATTCTCGATTATAGTGTAATCTTATTCCGGATCATAACACATATCCACCTTACAGACATATCCATAAGTTATTGGAGCTTACCCTCCTTAAACGCAAAGTACTTTCACTTTTTCCTTGGTCTTTCAGCAGACTTGGTCACAGTTAAAACCTTATGGTGCAACTCCATAGAAATCTCCATTGGCTCCGGGTTCGACTTGTCCGCCACTTCTTCCTCTCCGTCGCCTGCTCCACCACCATGACTAGATATGACAAATGGCTCTTGGTTCAAATCCCAAGCATTAACTTCTCCCTTAGTTTCCTTTTCGGCCAGATGACCTCTTTCCTTATATCTTCTTCATCTATTTCCTACTTAGCACATTGGATGGGACACCATCCAAAGTATGATTGAAGCTGCCACAATCTATGCAATAGCCACAAAGGGTAATATAATCAATGTCAAAGACAGCCCAAGCATGGCCGCCGAGATGCTATACATGCCTTGGTCTCCAACGGTCGCCGAAGATCAACCTCCACGATCAATTGAATTTCCTTGCCATCTTCCAACCGGTCTTGGTCATAGTCAATATACTTACCTAGACAGGATCCTAGGCTCTCCCACCATTGCTTATTTTTGGTACTACCCCTGAGAACACCGTCAAATACCTCAGCCTACTCCCAAACATGAGCCTTAGCCGCCAGAATACGGTGCATTGACTTAAGGCTGTCAAATTCCTCCACAATAATAGTCATATCATGGAAGAACCAGGACCCCAGTCAACAACCTGTCAAAGAGCACCCATATCTTTAAAACATCACATGAAGCGGTCATGGGTGCAATGCCAGATCTAGATCGTACTTGATCCCAAGAGTCTCTGCCATAGACGAATCATCCAGAGCCAAGGGGACTTAATATTAGTGTTTAACAGTGAATTCAATGAGAAAACTCGGATTACAGTAAACTCGTAATCCGATTCCTCCATCTCGTCGTCCTCAAAAAGATCACACTCCTCAAAGGAAATCAGTTTGAGCGACTTGTCCATGGAAGAGTGAAGATCGTAATAGGAAGTCCAAAAATGTCGAGTTAGGGCACAAGAAACCCTAAAATTGATAAACTCGACAGGGGCTAAAATAGTTAAGAACTTGTATGTCAGAATAATAGGGTAAAAAACTAGAAGAGAAGTAGAGGATCAAGGATCTATGAAGATTAATAGAGATCAGAGTGATTTCGGTGTAAGTTGGACGAGAATAGAGGTATGACGGCTAGCAAACCTAGCATTCTCGATAACCACTAGATTTTCACTCGCTCATATATTGCTTCTGATATTTGCGAACACATTTATTCTTGTTTTGCTATTTTCTTTTTTACTTTAATATATCTTTTCTTTCCTTTTTTTTCTTTTCATTTGGTTACATAAGGGGCCAACAGCCCAAAGAAAAGCAAAGCTAAACTAGACCAACATTTCTAGTCTTTCTGGGAAGCGAGACCCCAACCATATCATTAAAGTAAAACTGTATGACATGATTCGGAGGAGCATCATAAAGCATAAGACCAAGGTTGTGGTTCATGCTTTTCTTCACAGGAGTATCAACTGTCATGTTACACTCCCTGAACACATGGATGAGAGTAAACTGCTTAAAACCCTTCATAATCTCCAAACAACCCTAAATTAAAGAACCAAGGGGGTGGATGGAATATCCTCCATGTTCATCAAGTGCACCAAAAGAGCATAATCAGTCTCAATTTCTACTCGATAATCACTTTGATTTTTAAGCATAGAGAGGCCATGAAAAAGACCCCAAGCTTCAGCCTCAAACACCTCACAAACACCAATATTAGCTTGGAAACCATTCACCCAATTTTCATTGTAATCTCTTATAACTCAACCACAACCAATACTGCCACTACTACATCTTGAGCCATCAACATTCAATTTAAGCCAATTGGTAGAAGGCTTCCACTAAGCAAAAAACATAGACTCATAGTTCCTAACCACATCCTTCTGAGAATTCACAGTGTACCACTCAATGGCAGCATTTAAAATTATCACTCCAGGCTCCCTAGGCATGACAAAATTCATATAAAATGTTCCTCCATTTCCAAATATACCAACAAGCTGACACGAAGATGCAGCACCACTGAACATCTTGAATACTTGTTCTACAATGCAACTGAGCATATATCCAATTGTTCCAATCCAAAGAGAAAGAGGAATTGATATTACCAAATAAGATTACAGTTGGAGAAATCAAAATTAGATTGATACGCAGCTTTAACACGAAAATTTCTATCTAATGAAGCACACCATATCTGCACATCCTCACCACTGTTTTCAAACTCAGTAGGCACACTAGTAATTCTGTGAACAATATCACTGGGAAAAATGTGCGTAAGAAGCTCAACATTCCATCCATTCATATTGCAAAACTTGCAAACAGTGTCATCAACACACCTTAATCTCAGTCTCAGGTAAAACATGATCAAAAAGAAGGGACAAAACCATCCATTTGTCAGTTTAAAACTTCACCCTCATCCCATTTCCAATCCTCCACTGTAAGTTTGTTTTAACAAATTTGAGCCATTTGAAATACTACGTCAAGTACTAGGATAATCAGTAACACACTTATAATCATTAGAGAAAAGGTTGACCTTTTATAGATACTTTTGCCTATAAATCTGAGCCCATAAACTGCCATCATTTTGAAATAACATCTGACTAACATTTGCTAACATTGCATCATTCATGTCACTGGCTTTCTTGATTTCCAACCACTAATCTTTTTAGGTTGGCAAACCAAGTCTCAATTCACCAAGTGAATCTTCTTATGATCTGAAGTGTCTCCCCATAAAAGTTCTCTATTAAGCTATATCAAGCTTAGAGCAAAGATCCATGGGTAACCTGGCAGTGGCCATAACATAAATAGGGATAGAGGAAGTGACAGATTGAAAAGGAATGTAAAATATAAAATTTTTGGAAAGAGTTATCCAAACATAGAAATTTAAATAATGATATTATAAATTATTGAAATTTGATTAAATTTAACGTATATCACTCTCATCCAAACATACAGTAAAAGTTACTTACTTTTTTTTATAAATAATCCAATGTCACTAATGTATGATTTAAATGACTCAAAAGTTGCTTTAAAGCCTATAATTCAAATTATAAGCCTTTTTATAGACGAACGGTTTTACCCTTCTGGCTTTTATCCAAAAGAAAACTTCAAAAAAAATTCTTTCGCAAAAATATATAAATTTTTTTCCATTTTTTTCTTCACGACTCAGCAAAAATTCAATCAACAAAGAATACCAAAACAAGTTCAAAAAGATATTGTCACTCGTTTGTAAAGATACCCTAATTTTTTTTTCACGACTCAACACAAACTCAATAACCAAGAATTTTGTTTTGCATTCAAAAAAAAATTCACACGTTTAAAAAGATAGCCTCTCTCGTTCATAATGATAGCATGATATTATTTTCGTTTTTTCTTCACGACTTAATACAAACTCAATTGACAAGGATACTGTACCGCGTTCAAAAAGATAATGTCACACATTCGAAAAAATATATTCAAGATGAAAAATAAAATACCAACACAAGTTCATCAAGAAAAAGAAAAAGATAAGTTGCTGCTGATCGAATGGGGGGGGGAGGTGGTGGTTAAACTGATTTACCTAGAAAAAGAAAGTAAGGGGGAAACTGCTGCTAGTAAACTGAAATGATAGTTTAGTTTTAGCCGAGTTTAATTGAGATTAATGTAGGAATGGAGTAAAAGAGTTAGAGAGAAGGAGCCGTATTTTTGGAAAACCCTAAAATGCAGGGGGGGTGGGGTGGTTAAACTGATTTACCTAGAAAAAGAAAGTAAGGGGGAAACTGCTACTAGTAAACTGAAATGATAGTTTAGTTTTAGCCGAGTTTAATTGAGATTAATCTAGGAAGGGAGTAAAAGAGTTAGAGAGAAGGAGCCGTGTTTTTGGAAAACCCTAAAATCTATGTACGAACTCGCCGCATTGGACATGAGATTAATTCTACAGTGTAGTGAGGTGGAGAAGTAGAGTTTTGGATTCGACAGTGCAGTGTGCCGATTTCTACCAATTCCTCTGGTCATAAGCATCTTTTTTCTCGGTTCATTCGAATTCAAAAAAACCCGTAGAGATAAAAAGTTTTGATTCAAACAAAGGCTTTCCAAACTCCATCTATGAATATCCCTCTATTGTTACTCACCAGCAATTTTGATTGATATATTGTTTGGTTTGAGTATTGATGTAAGACTCCGAAAATATTTAAGGAGATTAATGCAACATTTGATTTGTAATGTCGGTGATCACGAAGACCTTCGCAAAAATTTTATTGAAATTTCTAGTAAGCGAAATTCTTGATTTAAAGCTTCAATGAATAAATACACATCTTCGCGAGTCCATGGTAATTTTTGTGGTGCTTTTCGGAATCATTTGCGATTTATATCGAATTTTGGAAGATCAGAAGTAAGGAAATACTTTTATCTTAAAAATAATTATTGTTTACCATTGGATTTAAGTAGGATAATCCAGACCATTGATCACAAGTCTTGTGATTTGGGCTTTGAATGGAAGTTCTTATACATTTGGATCAGTTTAGAAAAGAACCAGAGTGAACATAGGTACTGTTTCTTGTCCTAAATACTATTCGCATCAGATGCATTCCAGGGCCCGAATCGACATACTACAATTCTCTTTTGCCTTCGACTCCTTCATGAAGTAGTGAATTGGGAGTGTTTTATATGTGGTTTTATAGTTATGTACTATGATTTAGAAAAGATGTGCATGGTGGCTTTATTTTTTAAGAAGTATATGTTGGCATTGTGTTCTTGTTGCCGAAGTAATTAAGTGATATTAATTGAATTTTGGAACTATCAAGCGACCACAACATAGTTGGATAATTTTTATATCCAAAGTTTGGTAATATAACTGGAGATATAATATCAATAAGTGATATTTGTTAAACTTGGTTTGATATGGGTGCCCTTAGCAAATTATTGAACATGTCATGGCTTTAAAGAATAAGTTGGTATCTTTTCAGAAATCTTGCTTGGCATAGCTTTGGTGATATTGTGTAATTGATATGAAGAGATTTAATGACATCGAGTATGTCGGACTGGGCCTTCAGTTACCGAGACGTGAAATATGGTGGTGTTAGCCTAGGAAAGCGTGTGAATGTCAAGGCAACGCTGTTCTAGGTAAGGGACTCTGGACTTGCCTCAGTTAGTGATTTTATAAAAGAAACGTATTCTCTTGTAGCATAATTACAACGTTTTTATTGCATATGAGTTCTGTTTGATGACTTGAGAGTGAGAGGAGTATAGTGAATTCCTTGGGTTTCGATCCCCTAAACCTGCAGAGGGGCTGTATGGACGGAAGAGTGTATGACATCCTTTGAGGTGTGGCACTGCTTCTAGGCGATACAACATAAGTGGACACTCTCGCTTCACCTCGCTAAGTAGATGATATTAATCGTGGTAAGGTGGTAGTTGGCTTAGAGACTGATCATCAGGTTTGAGTTTTCTCCATGGGTCCTACTATGATTTTATTCCTTATTACAATTTGTGGCTTTGAGCATTTATCATATGCATAATTTTTTTCATTTACTTGCCGACACCTATAATATCAATATTTATTTTTACACCTAGCTGGGTACAGCCCTATTGAGCAGCGAGGATGAAAGCTCACCCCTACAACAGTTTTGATGCAGGTACTATGTACGAAGACGGGACAATTGCATGATGCTAGTATGGCTTGAATTTTCTTGTGTCTCATATGTCATGGTCAGAGTTAAATCCACGTGATAGGTGTGACGACCCGAATCAGAATTAGCACGTTAATCGGCTTAATCCGCGAGTTTATGAGTAATTACTGTTTGTCGTAATTGAGCAGTTTAAACGACCTAACTCACGACTAAATTATAGAGCAAGAATTTGAGATGAGTTTCTTCACGAGAATTGTAGTATGTGTGATTTTGAGTTCGTAGGCGGTTTCGGATAATTGTTTCGATAACTGAGGAATATGTTATGAATATTTGAAATCACATAATTTCGTCGTGTTTATCCGTTTGAGTTTGAGTTATCCGAAACGTGGATGTGATTCGATTTGGACCGTCGATCGTATCGAGCCGCGAGTATAAATATCAGAATAGTCAAAAAATTATCAGAAAATCACTGTTTGGGAAGTTTGATCGTCGTTGACGAGAAAAGGGATCGTTCACCCGCGTTGACCGAGTTCAAAACGGACCGTCGTTGACTCGCCGTCGGACTTCACGTTTCTGGCCACCTCCGGCTCCAATTTGGGTATGGTTAGCTTCTCCTCTTGATTTCCTATGGTTTAGAACTTGATTTGAGTTGAATTGATCACGATTTGGGGGAGAACGAGTTCAGGAAAATCTAGGGCTTTCGCCGGAATTGGGTGAGGTGCTCCGGCGACTTTTGAGGTCGGGGTGGTCCAGGGAAAGGTTCCCCTCATCCTTGTGAAGCTTTTGGGTGAAGGAATTGTGAATTGGTTGAGGTTTGAAGCTCGCCGAAAAACTCACCGGAATCCATGTATTCCGTGAGTTTCGAGGAGATTTTCGGCCGGTGGGCTTGGAATTAGGTCTCGGTGTACAATAGAAATGTGTTGGTCTTGAGGAGTACTTGTGATCTGGAAAGTTTAGCCAGAATCTACCACGGTTGACGCCGCGCCACCGCCGGCGGCGGCGGTCAACGGCGGAGCTCCGACGAAGGTTGACTTTTTGGAATTTGACAAGTTTTATACCGTTTTGCTCGTAATCGCGCCCCGATCATCGCCTTGAGGTTTTTGAGTTGATTTGGATACTTGATTTTTAGTTGAAGATTTATGAGGAGAATTTTGGGGTTTTCGTTGATTATTTTGTATCCGAGTTATATGTTTCCAGAAATGGTTGGTTTCGAGGTGTGGTTCAGGGTAATGAATTTTGATTTTGATCAGTTATATTTTGTGATTATTCGGGGGATCGAGATCGTATGTTGGGTGAGGGATCTTCCGCCGGATCTCGTGATTTGCGCGTTTGCGCGTTGAGCTATCTGTGAGTGGACTTTTATTTACATTGTCGTAGCGAGTTCTTGATTTTAGTATTTATTTCCAGTACAGTATTGAGATTATTTATTGTTTTTGGAGGTATTGTTTTATATTTTATATGGTGATGGCATTTACTTAGCATCGATCCATTGACTACTCGGCTGATCATCGATAGTCTAGATCCAGGGTTGAGAGATTCCCCTGATGTGCCCACTAGGTTTGAGAGATTCGTCTGACCGTCGGGCTTGAGAGATTCGCCTGACACCTCCATTCATTTTAAGAACTCGCATTGTTTTTATGTTATATAAATTGTGAAAGGCATATGATTATTTTCGTCCACTCACTCTAACGATTTTATTTGTCTTTCCCCTGGGCTTTTCGGTTTTCGTGCCCAGTTTGCAGTTCGGATTGTGGTGTTTCACGTCGCAGTCGGAGGCTTAGTGTTCGAGCTACCATTCTTTTCCAGTAGGTTTCTTGTTTAGCCTACTGTTGTATATTTATGTATATATACACTAGAGGTCACTCTGATTACTTTACTGTCACACTTTCATATGATTTTCCCCGAATTTCTGTAAAGTTACAGCTTTTGGTTTATCACTTTACATTATGTTATGATATTGAGAAATCCGGATGGGATTGGTGCCCACGGTTTGGCTTTTGTGACATAGGATGAAGTGTGTTTTCGGGTGCAAGTTAATGGTAATTCCACGATATAGTGAAACTCTGCCGAAATTTCTATGGTTTTTGCAAGTTCGTGTTTTCAGAAGGGGTTTGATTTCGGTTTAGGAAACTAAATCGGGGTTGGGTCCTTTCAACAGGTGTACTCATTTTATTTATTCCAAATTGATTTGTTTATTGAGTATAGTTTGTTTGTAAAGTTCTTCTCTTGTTAACCTATTGTGAAATGCTACTCCTGTCAATCATTCGGATCTGTCTTTGAACATGACTACTATTTGTTAATTTTTACGGGACTTGTATTTGTTTCTAAAATATTTCACTTTATGGTTTTCTCACTTTCACCTCATATTCAATAGACGCTTCCACTAGTTATTTTTCTTATCTACTTTATAGATAAGTTTTTCATTCTTAATTTTCCTTGCGGGTTCTTAGGACTTGTGTTAAGAATCTGTGACGACCCGGACCAGAATCAGCAGTATGATCAGCTGTATACGTGAGTTACTGCGTAGCCGCAGATTGACGACAGTGTTTGAACCGCCAGGGATTCTTAACGACTTAATTATTGGCCGAGAATTTGAGCTGGGTCACTTCTCGAGAGTCATTCTACGTGTGATTTTGAGTTCGTGGGCGGTTCCAGATCGTTATTTGGACGACCGAGGAATTAGTTATGAATATTTGAAGTTTCGACGGAAACAGATTTAAATGGCAGGTTTGTTCGCGACTAAATTACCGGATGAGAATTTTGTGACGACCCGAACCAGAATCAGATGTGTGTTTGGCACGATTCTCGAGATTTGGATATAGTCGTAGTTTTACGATATTGTGTGGTTTGTCGATTCGATTCGCGACTATGTTTTCAGTCGAGAAATTGAGTTGAGTGTCTTCACGGAAGTTGTAGAGTACGTGATTTCAAGCTCGAGGGCGGTTCCGGAAGATTTTTCCGATAACCGAGGAATATTTTATGATTATTTGAAGTTTCGGGTTTCGACGAGTTTATCCGATTGTTTCGAGCTTATCCGAATCACATCGTATATTCATTCCGGACCGTTGATCGACCCGTGGGACGAGTATAAATATCGAAAAGTCGGAAAATAGTCGTAAAAACACGAATTTGCATTGACTTGCGTTGACTTTCCCATTTTGGAAAGTTTGACTGCGTTGACTCGAGGGGGAGAGTTTCCCGATTTGGTTGCCCGTCCGACCACCGTATTCCGGCCACCTTTGGTTGATTGAAAGGTACAGTTAGCTTCCCTTGATGATTTCGAGTTGGTTGATGTTTTAATTGGTGAGATTTGATGAGGTTTTTGGGGTGCCCGAGTTAGGCCGATCGGGTTGATATCGCCGGTGACGGGGAGCTTGGCTCCGGCGAGTTTTGGAAGGGGAGATTAGGGGGATTCGACTCCCCTCATCTCTATGAGTCTATTGGTGTGATCAATTGAGGTTAAGGAAGAGTTTTTGATGCAACCCGATTAGGGATTTGGTTAAGGATTTTCGTTCGGTTTTGCTTGATTTTGAGGTGGTTGTGATTTGAATTGGTCTTAGTGATAGAAGGGAAAGAGGTTCGCAAGGTTGAGATGGTCCGATCTGGAGCTTTCCGCCGTGTGATTCCACCGTTGACGGCGCGGCGGCGGCGGCGGCGACGGTCAACGGCGAGGAAAATGTCAACTTTTCAGATTTCGATGTAATTAGTGTCATTTTTCTCGTAATCACGCCCTGGTTATCGTATGGAGGTTTTCGGGTTGATTTGGTTAGCCGATTTTCAGTCGAGATTTCGAGTGGGGATTTCGGGATTTCCGTAATTCATTTTGCACTGCATTTCGTATTTCCGGGAACGGTTGGTTTCCGTGCATCCGTAAAGTGTTGAGAACTATGATATTGATCAGTTGTGTTTTGTGAACATTCAGGAGATCGAGATCTAGATCGTGATCGTGCTTCTGGCGAGGGATCTTCCGCCGGTCCTCGAGATTAGTGCGTGTGTGCTTTTTGCTCACCTGTGAGTGGACAATTTCTTTTCACGGATTGTTTGCGAGTCTTTTATATGATTTACGATCTTGAGCATGCCTATGAGATTTCGGATATATGAGCATGTGTTTTACGATTATACGATATACTTATACGAATATACGTATACGAGTATACATACATTTATATGCTGTTATTTGCATTTGCATCGAAATGTTTATGATTTGGTTTACACAGAGTACAGTCTTGGTTACGTTGTTGTATCGATACACTTGCCTCTCGGCTGATCCCCGATGGTAGGCCATACCAGGAGGGGCGTATCCCCGACTGACCGGTGAGGGGCGTTTCCCCGGATCCGAGGCCATTTATGGCTAGAATCACGTGGAAGTCAGGGACTCCGTGGTTCTGACTGTACTAGCACGGTGTGTGTTCATGAGTGACCCCGTGGGATTTTTACTTGCATGCTCAGTACGCTGGAGGATTATAGTTTTACCTCGTGTACTTTATTGTTTCTATTTACCTGGACTCGCATATGTTTTTATAACATATATATTACTTGGTGAAAGACATTTGTTTTCGTCCACTCACTCTAACGTGTTTATTGTCTTTCACCTGGGCTTTTCGGTTTCCGTGCCCAGTTTGCAGTTCAGGTTTGGTGTTTCACGTCGCGGTTTGGAGGCTAGTGATCAGAGTTATCTGTGTTTTTCAGTAGGTTCTTGTTTCGCCTACTGATGTACATATTGTATATGTTTTACTCTAGTGGTCGCTCTGATACATTCTGATACATGTTGTGCGGATTTTCACGGATATACATATATACATAGTACAGTTTATTTACTGTTGTTGATTATATTGATGTTGAGAAATCCGGATGGGATTGGTGCCCACGGTTTGCTTTTTGTGGCATAGGACGAAGTGTTAATTTCCGCGTGCAGGTTATGGTAATTCCACGTTAGTAACGAAACTCTGCCGAAATTTTGAAAAATTTTTGTTGGTTCGTATTTCCGGAAGGGTTTGATTCCGATTTAGGTAACTGAATCGGGATTGGGTCCTTTCAAATTTGGTTTCGTCTTCTTCACGGAAGTTGTTCGAAATTTAATTTCGAGTTCGTGGGAACTTCCGGAGCATGATTTTGAGTTACGGAGTTTAAGTTGTGATTATTTCCGTTTGTTAATTGTTTAGTCGATTTAATTATATGTTGATCGGAACAGTTGACCTTTTATCCGTTTGGTTGATGTGTTTGACTTCGGGTGATTATGGAAGATTATGTCGAGTCGAATTCGTGGCCGCGAGAATTATCGGAATCGGATATACGACGAGAAAGTTACGCGTGTTTAAAGTTCGTCGAAATGGATAAACATGAAGTTTCCGTTTTGGGAAAGGCTATAAATAGAAACCTGCTATTTTGGGCAAGTGGAAGACCTGCCATTTTGGGGTTTGAGCGAGTTGACCGAGTCAACTCGGTGGAGGAGGATTTCACGTCGGCGTACGGTGGTTCCACGGCGGTGATCGATTCCGGCCACCTCTTGGCTCAGGACTTGTCCCATATGGTGCGCCTCGGCCTCCCGAGTCTGTTCCTAGTCACCGTCGACGGCAAGGCTCGCCGGAATGGAGGGAAATTCCGATCAAAAAAGGGAGGAATTTTGGGTGAATCGGGTTCCATTTTTCAGGCCGGATTGAACTACAACTTTGAGTGGGCTTTGAAGCTCTCCTCTCAAGGATTCTAACCATGTAAATATGAAGTTCTAATTCGATTTGTGGAAGGAGAATTTTGGATTTGAAATTTGTGTTTCAATTCGGGTTTTCATGAAATTGACCTAGTTAGAGAGATAATTGGACTTCGGTGCAGTTATGAAAGTTGCTCAGTGGGTGATTTTGAGTGGAATAGGGGTTGCTTCGCCGTGAAATTCTCCGGTCAGCGGTGGCGCCGCCGTGGACGGCGGTCAACGGTCAACGGGTTGACTTTTTGGACTTTCGGCAAGTTGTATGTCATTTGACTCGAAATCGCGCTCCGATCGCAGTGGGGAAGTTCGTTTCTCGATTTGAACATCCAAAAGTAAAACGAGGTATTGAGTTGGTATATATGGATTTTCGACGATTCGTCGTATTCGAATTGTGTATTTCCGAGAACGGTGGTTTCTCGTGGTTTGACTTGTATTGTCGGATTATGACTTTGAATATTGGACGTTGTGATTATTCAGGGGTTCGTGATCGTTCTTTTGGCGAGGGACTTTCCGCCGGATCACGGGTTAACGCGTATCGCTTTACGCCAGTTTGTGAGTGGACATTTCTTTTCACGGATTGGTTGCGAGTCTTTTATTAATGATTTACGAACTTGAGCATGCAGACTGATTATGATTTTACGAGCATGTGTTTTACGATTTTGCATATACGAATATACGTATACGAGTATACATGTATATATATTATGTTTTAAGCATGTGCATAGAAAAGATTTATGATTTGGTTTACACAGAGTACAGTCTCAGTATATGTTGTGGTATCGATACACATTGGCTTCTCGGCTGATCCCCGAGTACGCTCCGGGGGGGACAGATATCCTGACCCGAGGCCTTTCTGGCTAGGATCACGTGTGGGTCTGGGATCCCGTGATTCAGACTGTGCTATCGCGTAGAAGCCCACGAGAGTCTCTGCGATGTGTTTTACGTTGCATGCTCTGTACGTGAGTGGTAGCCAGAGTCTCCTCACGTAGCATTTGATTTTCATGCATTTGACTCGCATATGATTTTATATGTATATATATTACTTGGTGAAAGACATTTATTTTCGTCCACTCACTCAAACGTGTTTATTGTCTTTCCCCTGGGCGTTTCGGTTTTCGTGCCCAGTTTGCAGTTCAGGCTCTGGTGTCGCACGTCGTGGTCGGAGGCATAGTGCTCGAGCAATCTTGTTTCATCCAGTAGGTTTATTGTTCTACCTACTGTGGTATACGTATATGATTATGTATTAGATGTCGCTCTGAGCTTCCTGTTGAATATGTTATACGATTTTACGCTGGATTTCAGTAAAGTATAGATATATTAATTGATTTACTTTACTGTTGATATATTGAGAAATCCTGATGGGATTGGTGCCCACGGTTTGCTTTTTGTGGCATAGGATGAAGTGTATTTTCCGCGTGCAGATAAAGGTAATTCCACGCTAGTAACGAAACTCTGCCGAAATTTCGAAAAGTTTTTGTTGGTTCGTGTTTTCGAAGGGGTTTGACTCCGGTTTAGGGAGCTAAATCGGGGTTGGGTCCTTTCAGCTCTTAGCTTGAGTTTTTGGAACACGCGGCACTGTAATATGCTTGATTTGATGAGATGAAAATCGGGGCGTTACAATTGAGAAATCCGAAGAAGAAATAACGAATTTATGCACTGACCATCATCTAAGAGTAGGGAATTAATGGTCGTGGTGCTTGGTGACATTGCTTTTATAGGTCAAGAAGATTTTTGACAATTTATAACTTTTTCACCTTCAAACAGTAAGATTTCTTCTCCATAAGTAGGTAATAAAAGGCTAGACAAAGATTATAATACTTGGTTTTCTGTGCTGCTACCATATTATCAGCCTAAGGACTTAATATCTCTTTTAGAATCATGTCACGCTCTTTTGCTTGAAAAATGAACCTTTTGTGCGTTTTTATGCTGCTGGCATTGTGTAAACCGCAATTTCCTATGTAAGCTTGCACTATCTTTAATCATGAGAAATGGAGAGAAGATCTTTTAACTTTAAGGTTCATCATGTAGCTACTTTAGTTCATAATTTATAATAGGTGTGTATGAAGGTTTGTCACTGAGGACACGGTTAACTCCAACTGAATGTATCTGTTATTGGAATAACATACGCATGTAGATACTACTTTTAATGTGTAACCTGAGAGGAATCACAATTAAGATTATATTCTTGCTCCCACAGTGAGATGATGATTCAAAAGAAATCTAGAGCTTTCCTTTACTTTATCACTCTCTCCTCTTTTTAGCTCTAATATACCTAAACTAGAATGAAGTTTTGGTACATAGCTTTCTTTTTGGCATGAATATCCCTTTATTTCGCTTGAAATTCATCTGATTATCTTAGACAAGTGTGTAAGGGATGTGTATTTGATTCGAATTTTATTGTGCCAACTCCACTAGAATAGATACAAGTAGATTCGGTGATGCTTTATTAGTTGCACACCGAGCGTTCTATAAATTGCCTCAAAGGCATATGCTACAGGAATAAGTAGGTTTGGCTTGATTTTTGAGTAATTTATACTTTTCATTTTGATCTATCTTTTTTTAGTATTAAAGTAGACTCTTCAATGACCAAAACTAGTTTCATGAAAATTGGAGTCCAAATGAGTTTGTTATGATTTTCCAAAAAAATTTCTTCAAAGCATTTTTTTTCTGCAGCATTCTGTATTTTAATTTATTTTGTATGGTTGTTTAACTGGTCAAATGAACCCTTAATTTTCTCAATTTTTGTAAGGAGATATATTTAGGTTCAAATGAGTTTGGACAATGTACCATTAGTACATATTCTAATTTGTTATTTCAAAATTGAGACCACTCATCTTATATACTATTGGTTGAAGATCAACTCATCAAAAAATAAATCAAAATCGAGAACATTTGAGTATCTGATCTTATCGAATAAATAAACGGTTATTGTGGATTTTAGAATTACAAATAATAACCGTTCATTTGTTCTGCAAGATTGGATGAGCAAACGATCTTCGATTTGATCGAATTTTGGTATGCATGATCCTTAAGAAGTAAGCTATATGCTAAGTAGTCTCGATTATCAAATTACAAATTAAAAAAAATATAGAAAAGAAGTAATTTGAAAAATGTTGGTCCAAACTCATTTGGACCCAAATAATTTTCATAGTTCTATATGTCTAGTTGAGATTTAGAAATTTTTCTTGAAAGTACTAAACAAGTAATTCCCAGTAATTTTTACGAAAGTGCTTGTTTTTCTGGAAAAAAAATTATTAAAGTAGTTACTGGTCATGTTTGGAAAAAATTTGTTAAACTTTTTAACTCCTTATTCTTTGGCATACTTTGTAGAACAAAGTGGACATTATAACAATTTTCTTAACTCTTATGGTCACTGAAGTGAGGTAGTACCCATGCTAATGTCTCATGTAGTTCATCATTTTGTAATTCTAGAAATCTTGAATTGGTTCTATCTATGTTAATGTCTCATGAAGTGACTTATTTCTGAATTGGTTTGTAACTCTTATTTTTCATCTTTTATTTAGTCTTAACTTGTGCGCAACACACTTTTGTGGACAAATTAAAAAAATTGAGCTTTATTGTGCAAATATGGGCTTAGAGCGTATTTCTAGAGATGTTATTTAGTCATTCATTTTTTGTTGTAGTCTATCTAGTTAATCAAAATCATTCACATGTTATATGTTTCAGATTCAAGCAAATATGGGCTCATAGCGTAGTTCTAGAGATGACCAATATACCGAGGTGGATTCAACAAAACCATACAATGTTAGGAAAATATTCTCTGAATTAATTGCAAAGGATGCAGTGGGTAGAGTATTTGCTAGTTTGGATGATGCATGCTAAAAGATGGTATACAATGTATGCAAATGCTATTGACTTTGGGGTTAGACTGCAGAGGGTTGGTAGGGGATATGGAGTTGTTACAAAATGAAGGTTTGTGTGTAACAAAGAAGGAAAAAGAGAAACGAAATGGTTGGAAAATAAGTATTGTATTCGCAATGCCAAGTGAGAAACCTGATGTAACTACCTAACAGCATACTGTATTAAATACGATAGGGGCAATGCTGTGTACAATATTACAGAATTCATAGCTGAACACAATCACGACTTCGCCATGCAAAAGGAGAGGTTCATTTTATCCGTTCAAATTGTATGGTTACTAATGCAAACATGGGGGATGTTGATGCAATACGTAACAATTCATTCAGCACATTTAGGGCGTATGACTATTTAGTAGCAGCAGCAGATTTCGGTACGTTGGATACACTACAAACTATCTATTCAATAGGGTTGAGGTAGAGCAAAGAGTCGAATTGATAAATGGTGATGCACAAAATGTTATTGATTATATGAAGGAAAAGGTAACATATGACATAGGGTTCATGTGCAAGTTTGGTATTAATGAGGAGGGCAGGCTTGCCAATGTATTCTAGAGAGATTCCATGTCATTGTATGATTATACCTGCTTCGGAGACGTACTAGTATTTGATAGTACATAAAAGAGAAATGTCTACGATAGGCCTTTTGCAGTTTTTGGCACAAACAACCACTGTGCCACTTTGTATTTGGTAATGCTATCCTTGTAGATGAGACAATTGAAATATATACATGGATATTGAGAACCTTCCTGGAAGTTATGAAGGGAAAAGTACCGATCATGTTCTTACGGATATGGATGATGCAATGCATAAAGCAATCGTAGATGTCTTTCTCCAAGCCAAACATAGGTTATTCCTTGACATGTTAGCCAGAATATAAGGGATAAGATCAAGGATAATGATAGGTGAAAGGAATTCGGGCATTGTATGTATAGTTCACTGTCCACCAATGAGTTTGAAGTTACTTGGCTAAACATGGTAGAAAGATATATGAGGGGTGAATTGTTTAATTCCCTTTGCTTCATGGCTTGAAATGATGTACCACAAAAAACAAAAATGGGCTAATGTGTATTTTATAGGCCATTTATTTGCTAGAATGACAAGCACCCAACGATGTGAAGGAATGAATCGACACTTGATGTTTGGTATTATGAGGTGTTCAAGATTTATGAGATGCCAAACTTCCCAATTGTGAATACCAAATTGTGAGCAGCCTGAAGAGAAGAAATCTTTGAACACCTCTTAATACCCCGAATTGTGAGCACGCTGAAGATAATGTGAGATAACATGCATCCTAAAGAATGATTATAATTGTCATAACTCAACCCATGCTCTTGTTACTCACATGAGATTGTTGGAGGATAATTGTTATAACTCAACCTCTGTTCTTGATATCAACTACATATCTAAATTCAAGATAGAAGTTGGACATGCATTTCTTTATTGACAAAATCATATCCTTGCAATAGGAAGAAGTTAGCCACCAAATCGTTCCAAATAGCAAAGCTTTTTGGTATGGTTAATCCAGTCAAGTTCGGGGAGAATGTTGTTTGTGGCAACTCCATGACAACACTCAGGACAAGTTAGCAAAAAGATGTCAAGGTCAAAAATTAAGGAAACCAAGAGAAAGGAAAAAAACTTGCAGCATTCCCTCACTTTGGAAATTCATTACTTAACAAAACAAAATAAAATCTATAACATGGTCTCTAACAAACACAAAATGTCAGAAGCTATAACATGGACCCAAACTAATAATCATAAGACTCACCACAAAATGAGTGCATAAAGCCCAATTGGTGCTATGGGATTATACATGTACACGACCACAATGTTGATGACTTGAAAATAATCTCAAGTGTCAGCTTAGCAATGCATATATAGTGAGACAACAACAACAAAAATAATGAGACCAAGATGAGATAAATTTAGAGTTCTAACATCATCCATCATCTAGGAGAGACATTTCATGTGCCAAATAAGCCATGTCTTGGCGATTAAGGTACACTCCATCACATTTTATCACAACGATGCTGCAAAACACAAAAGCATATAAAACACAGAAGCATGACACCTACTTAGCTAAAACATATAACATATAAAACAAGCATGACACCAAAACAGTTTTGCATGTTGGACTTGAGTAAATATGAACTTACTTGGACTCTTTTTTAGTCATTTTGCTAGACAATAAGAAGTTCAATAGATCTTCATCCAAGCCATACAATACCATGCCCCGATTAAAATGACCAAATTTACTTTCCTTCCTCTTACATTTCTTACTCTTGGACTTACTCTCATTTCCTTGGTCCATTCCCGTACGAAACATACATCTTGGAAACAATTGAAGAGCCACATAGTATTTACGTACACATAGTGCAGTAGGGCTCCTAGAACTCTCGAAGCATTGAATCACATTTGGAGGGACAACATTCACTTATTCATTAGCATGTTAACCAATAGAGTAAGGATTAGATATATTCACATGCATGGTTTATTTAAGAATGATATTCCTATTACTGATTCAAACACACACTTGGAAATCATATATAACAACACAAACTGTCTAAAAAATACAGAGAATGTCATACCTCTTTAGTAGGATTTCGGGGACGAGCCGTCATGCGAGTGCTCACCAGAATTAACGACAGTACATCAGATGGATTCTTAGAACGGAAATCATGATAACTTCCCTCATTCCATCTGTTAGTGCATCAAGCTTCTTTTCAAACCCAACAAAAGTCTGTTGAATGAGACTCAAGACATGAGTTAAAGTAGTGAGCTTAAGAGAAGTTTCTTCACCTTTTCCCTTACCATCACCATCTCCCTCTTTCGACACCTCCTTAGAGAAGAAAAACATAGTACAAGCATCAGATAAAATGAACTGTTTTGAAGAATTTTCTAACTGATTAATCGATTGATTGAAGTGTGGTGTACATAATTAAACTCATGGAAGGAAATTATGGCCGAGATTTAAAGATTTGATAAAAAAGAGAAAGATAAGCTCCCATCCAAAACCCACCAAAAGAATTTATTCTTTAAAATGAAGACATAAATAACAACAACCTTCAAACTTTGTTAAACATACCAAAATTTTTGTCATAATTGAGGAGAGAGAGAAAGTAGAGTTTGCCCCAGTTACAATTCTGGTAGGTTTGGAACAATGAAAGTCGTCACTTGCATTTTATATAAGTAGTCAAAGAAGTTAACTAGGTTTACACTTGTTGGGATGATATATGTATTGGGCCTTTGTACAAGAGTTACTATTCATACCTCGATAACTAAGTCCAATTTTTTTTTTTGACCATGAACAAGCGTGAGACTTCCACAACTTGAGAACATCACACAAATTACACTCGGTATCTTTTTTTTCCCTATTACAAGAAAAAACGTGATCATGCTTTGTTATCAATTGTCATTGGCACATGATCCTGCTTGGTTATTTTTGCAAATATAGTCATAAAACTGTGCATTTTACCTGTTATATATATATTCTCTGGCTTTCTCCCTTGAGTCTTGTATTATAGTTCACATCCTTGTTATTTGGATCTATATACCTCACAAAATAGATCATGAATTGAGAAGAAATTCAAATCACGAAATAAAATAAATAGATCATACTTAATACCTCTTGAGAGAGTCATGAATCGACACAACTACTTCAAGCAGAAGTGTTTAAACTACTAATTGTTGCATTTGAAAACATATTTATTCTCTTTGAAGAATCCAATTTATTGTTATTTCATCATTGTCGTTAAAAATAATATTTATTATCATTGTATACCCGGTGATGGCCAAGTATTATAGTCATCATAGGGAAATATAATTCTTATCTGTATAGTTTTTTTTTAAGTTATTCTTATATGTATAGTAAGTGTAGGAAAATTCTAGGGTGACTCTAGATTTTATTCATTAATTTTGTTGTTATTATTGTAAAATGAGATGAATTTTTAGTAATTTTGTTCAAAATTTTGTAAATATTCTAACGAGCACATATTTACAAATTTGATAACAAATCATTGTCAATGTTGTATTTTTTGTTTAACTGTTTGTAAATGATAAAAAAATGGTTCTACTTTTGTTCAAAATGTTATAATTTCTAGTTTAAAAGATTGTAATTTTGTTTAACTAATTGTAAATAAACGTTTATGGTAGATCTCCTCTACCATAGCCTTACTCGTGTAGGTATAGTAAGTAATCTAAATTATTGTAATTAGATAGATGAAACCGAGAGAGAGAATTACTCATTTATTTGACGTGTATTAATAGTGGTTAAAGATGTCAACTCAAGATTCTCTTATGCTTCCTCAAGGTGTCCAATTGCATAGAGATAAATAGATAAACCACATTAACCTTTCACATGGAGTGATAAAATTCATACTAACGAGAGTGTGAGCACTAATGGATCCAATAGTTAAAAGTTATCAAGGACTCGTTACATGTTCTTAGTTTGGTTAATGTTTAGGTTTTAGGGTTTACCACTTATATAGAGCCAAACAATGATACAAATCTATATTATTTTTACCATAGACATATATAACGTAAAAGCTCTTCATACTTTTCATGTGTCCAATTGAATTCAACCCGACCTAAGGTAGCTAGCCCAATGCAGAGAACCATAATAACTCCACTCTAGTAGACCATTTGATCCTCAATCTCATTGACAAGACCCTCTCCCTCCTCTTTTGCACATCCATCCCCGTCTGATTCGTCGTCGACTGTTATCACAACCCCTATACTCCAAGCTCTTCTCCTTCCACACCTATGTTATCGACATCTTCGCCTCCCTTCTTATTTAGCCGATCTCCATCCCCTATACAACTTCCTCCATAACCTTATATTTAGTCTCCAACTCCTCAAGGCATTATGATGCTTCGTTCCCTTACGTCAAGTTCAACATGCATTAGCAACCTTGACATTGTCGTTGTTTGCCTCAACCTCTACGACCACGACCTAATCCTTATATATGGTGTCATCTATGAGTCAAAAACCTTAATTTTGTTTTATCTAGGTCCCAGGTTGGACAAAGTGAACCTCGTCTTCTTTATCCAATATATCTTCACTCGCTTAAATCGGCAATGGCGAGTTGAAGAACAAAACTCCTCAATTCCTACTTCAAGTTTTCAAAGGTGATGACAACTTGACAAGGCCACAAATCTCGTGTCGAAAGAAGACATATCGTCTATTTGATTTACTTGCTTAATTCTACAACCAGCTTTAAGTTTGAGAACTACCTACATTCATAGTATTGCTTCTCACCGCTGCGAATAACAAGTCTTTTAGTTGTTTCAAATTGACAAAACTATATAAATGAATGAATGAGAAACATTCATTTCATTTACCAAAGTGATAGTTTTGAAACTATAGTTACCAACGTATCAAATATTGCGCATTTTCTACTCTGATTTAGTGATAAGAGAACAAAGATGATTACAATCCATATGGTTAAGTTATAAAGCGCTCTCTCTCTCTCTCTCTCTCTCTCTCTCTCTCTCTCTCTCTCTCTCTCTCTTTCTCTCTCTCTCTCCCTCTCTCTCTCTCTCTCTCTCTCTCTCTCTCTCTCTCTCAAAATAAACTTCTTTCTTCTAGCTCAACTCATCTTGAGCTTTAAGCCGAACCAATTGCATGGAAAACCTGATGGACGATGTCTCCATCCAGTTGGCATCGTGGCTAAATTTTGATATATGGAGAAATTTGGGGTTCACAACCAAAACTAATTGTCAATGGTTGGAATAGTCCAAATTCTTATAAAACCATTAGCAATGCCCCTTATTTCTAATGTAGGATTCACATTCTCTAACACGCTCCCGCACGTGTTGGGAACCCTCAAGCCAAACATGTGAACAACATATATAAGTAACAGCGAGCACGTGTGGCCCATTTGACAACAAATGTTGGAGAACCTGCTCTGATACCATGAAAGACTTTGCTTTTTGTTGAATGACTTACATGATTAATTACATAGAAGTTTACATGATAAGGTTTAATGATGATAAACTCTATCATAACATATCAGAAGAAATTCTATCAAATGGAACGAAATTTACTATTCAAATATGCAAGATAACTAAGTGAACTAATTGTTTTATCTTCAACGTGAGCCATTTGAATTATGTGGTCTATCATCCCTCATTAAGTTGACTGTCCTGAGAACCATAAAAAGCTTACAGATTAAGAACTTGAATCAAGTTGGAGATAAGCCTTTGGTAAATATATCAATATCAAGCTCTTTTCTAATAACCTTTTCCCTGGCGTAATGATAATCGATCTCCAAATGTCTTGTTCAGGCATGAAAAATTGGATTAGAGGCTAGAAAAATAAAGCTAATGTTATCACACCAAATTTTCGGACATGTCTCACACAAATGTAGATATCTGAAAAGTGAGCGTAGCCAAGAATTCTCAACTTAAGTGTATGCTAATTTTTGATACTAAACCTCCATACTTGAGCGAGATAATGTGCTTTGAGTTTTAGAGCTCCATGAAATAATGTTTTTACTAAGATAAACACAGTACTTACCAGTTGAATAATGATCATCTGAATCACCTTCATAATGTTCATCAGAGAATACACTTATAAAGAGATGGCTAAGTTTATAAAAAAGACAGTGAGTAGGAATAGGGTAAGTGATGAACAATCCATTTACCAATAGCTTAATTGTAAGAGACTACAATATTTGATATTGTTCATGTAAGATATTTGGAGAGCCCCAATTATACTGCTATATTGATTAGAATCTTGAAGTACGTAACCTCATGAATACTTAAACACTTTCCACTTACTTCCAAAGAAGAGAAAGGCTTAGTATCCATCATGTTTTTTCTCTTTAAGAGATCAGTAATATACTTGGTTTAACTAAGAGAAAGACCATTGACTTGTATGTAGACTTCAACACTAAGAAATTAATGTAACCAACTAAGATTTTTCGTCAAAATTTTTGATTGAGATGATGAATGAGAGTATCAATATGAGTGGAACTATTTCCAATATCTAAGATAGCATCAACATAGATTAGCAAGAAAAAACTTATTGTTCCATCCTTGTATATGAACAAAGAGTAATCTGCTTTGAATTCCTCAAAACCAAGTTCAAGCAAATAATCAGAGTAGTGTTGAAACCAAGCTTTAGGAGCTTGTTTAAGATCATAGAGAGATCTCACCAACTTACACACATGAGAAGGAAACTGAGGATAAATCAACAACCCCTTGAGGTTGCCGTATATAGACTTTTTGGCTGATATATCCATTTAGAAAGACATTTTGAACATAGAGTTGTTGAATTGGCCATTTGCAATGAACAACGAGAGAAATAATCAACCGAAGAGTAGTATGCTTGATGACGGGGATGAAAATTTCAGAGAAGTCGACACTTCTTGTTGATGGAGCCCATTGGCCACGAACCAAGCTTTTATAACGCTCAATACTCCCATATGTTTTCTTTTTAAGCCGAAAGACCCACTGGCAGGGAAGAATATTTATTCTAGGATTAGCAAGAACTAGTTGCCAAGTACAAATTTTCTATAAAGCATTGAATTCAGAAGACATAGCATTTCTCCATTCAAAGTGTTGTAATGTCTTGCTAAAATAAGTTGGTTCAATCTTAGTAGTAATGATGGAAGTACAGAGACCGTACTTTGGATTTGGCTTCCCAGTTTCATCCTTGCTTCGTGTGACCATATTATGCTCATTAATAGAATTCATGGATGATGGTGCTTGGTGACACATAATGTAACGACCCGAACCATGGAATGTGCACATATTAGTCCGAGCCGTGATTATTGTGAACTAATCGTACTCGTAGGTTTGTTAACGACTAAATTATCGGGCAAGATATTGGTTTGAGTTCCTTTGCAACAATTGTAGAGGATTTAATTTCGAGATAGTGGGAATTTTCGGAGAATTTTTCGGATAAGTGAGCAATGTTTTATCGAGTTTTGAAATCGGTTGGTGAATGTGGATTTAATCGTGACCATCCGATTTGGATCAAATTGAATTATAGCCATTGATTTGAGGATGGTATATGTACGGTACATATACAGTATAAATACGAAATAAATTGGGAAACTTTCTATTTTTGGAAATACCCGTTGACCCGCGTTGACCCACGGGTCAAAACTGACCCGTTTTGGGCCGTGAGTTTCTCGGCATCGATGTGCCTTATTTCAGCATCTTTTGGCCGTGGTTCTTTCATGAAAGTTGTTGGGCTTGAGCTCCTCTTTCTTTTGATAGGTGGATCACTCAATTTGGTTGCCAGATGAAGAAGTTATGGCTTGTTAAAGTTTGGGGAATTTTGGCGGTAATCGGCGGTGGATGGAGGCGGCTTGGACGGTGGCGATAGGGGTTGAGGTTATGAGGGTTTTATAGCCCATGGAGAGGTGAGTTAAACCCAAGTGGTTTCAGCCCTTGCCGTGACCGGTGGTGGCCGATCGGAGAAATTGAATTCCGACGAGGTTTTTGAACTTCACGATGAGTTTTTGACCTTTTTCGGTTAAAATTGAGCTTAACTTTGAACTAATAAGTTGTTGGAAATGTTGACATCTTCAAACTGATGTGTTGGTTGACATTTTCTGGGTTGGTGGAAATTCTGGCGGCTGGCGGCGGCTGCCCCACGTACCGCCGTGCGCAGCGGATTTCGGCGAGATGGAATTTTCGAAAAGTCTTATGTCGTTTCGCATGTTTTCGCGTGCCGAATGTAATGGTGAGGTTTTTGAGTTGATTTGAGTATTCTATTTTGGGACGAGGGTTGTTTGGGTGTATTTTGGGAATTTTGCTATCCTCGTTGATATTTCGAGCGATACGTCTTTCGAGAACGCGGGGTTCTTGACGTATTAGCTCCGTATGTTATGTTTCAACATGTATTGATCATATCCCTATTATTCAGGTGATCGTGATCGGGCGTTTAGCGAGGGATCTTCCGCCGGACCTCAGAGTTAGCCTCGTACTGTGAGTGGACACTTTATTTTCACTGTTGATTTGCGAGTCTTGATTTATACATATTATGAGTATACATTTATGATTATGCATTTACGTTACGCATTTATGATTATGCACTTTACGATAATGCATGTGCATGAAAAGGATTTATGATTTGGTTTACACAGAGTACAGTCTCGAATACAGAGATATGCATCGATGTTTTAGCTTCTCGGCTGATACCCGAGATGCTCCGGGGGGGGACAGATATCCTGACCCGAGGTCTTTCAGACTTATATTAATCACGTATGTGTCTGGGATCCCGTGATTGGACGGTACTATGCGGAGGAGTCCATGAGTGACCCCGCAGGATTTTACGTGCATATTTATGGATCATGGAAAATGTACCTGGTCAAGATTTTCATATGCATTGACTCGCTTTATGGTTTTATGAGCACATACTTGGGAAATACATATTATTATTATTTTCTTCCACTCACTCTAACGATTTTATTTGTTTTCCCTTGGGCTTTTCAGTTTCCTTTGCCCAATTTGCAGTTTGGGTTCCAGTGTTGCACGTCGACTGTTGAGGCATAGAGTTCGGATCACACTTCAGTTTCTATAGGTTTCTTGTTCGACCTACTTGATGTAAATGATGTATATAGGCGTCGCTCTGAATACTTATGTTGTGTTTTCAGTTGAATTTACTCCTGAATGTTTTCTGGATTTCTTGTAAACCTTTTGGTTTATTATATATGATGTTGAGAAATCCGGATGGGGAACGGAGCCCCACGATTTGGCTTTTGTGGAATATTCGATGTGTGTTTCTTTGCAGGTTCTAATATTGGTTCACGTATTTCAAAGTAAACTCTGACAAAAAAAAATTTAAGGTCGTGTTTTCGAATGGGTTTGATTTCGATTTAGGCAACTAAATCGGAGTCGGGTCCTTTCACGTAACAGATAGGAGAGATGGAGAAATATATGGGATCGTGGCTAAATTAGAAGGTTTGGTGTGTGTTGTATTAGAAGGATAAGGTGAAGTAGAAAATAGAGGATGTGACAGAAGTGAATTACTATGAGCAGATGTTATATTGCAGTGGCGGATAATTAATGTTTTGAATACAAGTTAAGATTTGATGGAAGAGAATTAATAGGAGGGCTAACATCACATGGATAAGACTAAGTAATGTGAGATAGAGAACAATTAGGAGAATATACTAATTGACTAGACGATGCAGAATATAAATGAGAAGATGAAGAGGTATTCTAGGAGAAGAAATGTTGATATTAAAAGAATAAAATATAGTCCAAACCTAGAAGAGGGGGTGTAGATGTCTTCGGAGATGTGTGACTAGTCTTTTTGAAGGGGAAAGAATCCTCATTGAATATAAGATGTCAAGAGAGATAGACTTTGTCCGTACAAAGATCAAGACAATGATAACCATGGTGGTCTAGGGAATATCCAAAGAAAAGCACACAATTTTGACCAAAGTTTATTGGTATTATAAACACGAAGATTAGAAAAACATGCACATCCAAAAACAAAACAAAAAAAGGTAAAATATCACAAATGGTCACTGAAGTATTATGGTTTCTAAGCTTTAGTCACTAAAGTTTCAGAAATATAGCTTTGGTCACTGAACTTTCACACCAACTTTCACATTGGTCATTGAAATTTCACAAATATAGCTTTGGTCACTGAACTTGACATCAACTTTCACATTGGTCATTGGACTTTGACATCAACTTTCAAATTGGTCACTGGGCCTATATTCAGACGTAAATCAAAGTTAACACCGTTAATAATCAAGGATATTTTGGGCATACAACATATTTGTCTCAATTTATTGTTGCCGTTGTTTTCCCTTTTAAGTTTTAGTTTTAGATTTTAATTTTTTTATTTAGTAAAAGACAGATATATCCCTCTTAAATGACTACTTGACTAGCACATGTGATTGTTTTCACGAAAGTTTAACACAGTGACTAATCTAAAAGTTATGTCAAACTTCATTGAATTGACCAATGTGAAAGTTATGGAAACTTTAGTGACCAATGTGAAAGTTGTTGTGAACGTTCAATGACCAAAGTTATATTTGCGAAACTTTAGTGACTAAAGCTTAGAAACCATAATACTTCAGTGACCATTTGTGACTTTTTGCCACAAAAAAATATAGATTGGAGAACGATTTAAAAGTGTGTGATCTTTTATAGTAATGTATATAGTAGTGTTAAAACATGCACTACTATAAGGAGTAAACAAAAAATATATATGTTTGGAGAAAAACATGCACATCAAAAATCAAAGCAAGAAAATAAGGAGACACAAGTTTAAGAACACGAGAAGGAAGTTGGTTTATAGTGTATATAGTAGTGTTAAAATTAAGCATCGATCCAATAAGAGATAGACATATGAGAATGAGCAAGTAGAGTAAGACCCATGTCGATAATGTGTCTATGTTTATGTTCTACCATTCTATTTTGTTCAAGATATTTACGGACAAGAAAACCAAATGTTTATTTGCATTTGAGGGAGAAGTAATAGACATAGAAGAAGGGGCAAGAGAATAAGGTAAGGAGGAAGAAGAGGATGAGATAACAAAGGCATAAAGGAAAATATGATAGGTGGAAGGCACAAAACAAACCAATGTGAGGTTAGGGGAAACAGTTTCACGAAATTGAACATGACAAGACAAGTAGGTCTTACCAAAGGATGGTATCCAAACAACGATATCCATGATGATAACGACGTACTGTACCTGATAAAAATACATGGACGATTTCTCAGCTTGAATTTGTGAGAAGTATTAGGATGGAGCCAGGGAAAACACATGCAGTCAAAGGGCTTGATGAAGTAGTAATCAAGCCTGCGATGAAACAGAAGCTCAAATAGAGAGGGACTCGAGATTGTGGGCGGTCTATTAATAACAAACACTTTAGTGTGACACGTACCAAGCCAAAAAAAGAATGACAATTGAGATTGAGCAAGCATAGTGTAAGCAACTTCAATAATATGTCGATGCTTACGCTCAACAATGCCATTTTTTTAAGCGTGTGAGGACAAGTCAATTGGTGAGTTATGCCAGGCTATGCAAAGTAAGACAAAAAAATAAGTCCCTGTAAATTCACCATCATTATCACTTCTAATAATTTTGATAAATATGCCAAAAATATTTTCAATACATAGCCGAAATATATAGAAAACTACTGGAACATCAGATTTATTTATAAGAGGTGCAATCCATACATGTCGTGACTATATACAATGGTCAAGAAATAGCAAAAATTGAAATCTGAAGCTATAGGAGAGGGTCCTCATATGTCTATGTGAAGTAGCTGCAATGGAGATGAGTTGTGATTAAAGGCGTTGGAAAATGGCAGGCAGTTTGACTTGCCTTGCGCACAAAAAACACATACTTTACTGTAAGATTAAGACTGAGGGACTCGAATGGTTGCTAACACCCTATTGAAAATCCATGAGTTGGCATGACCGAGACGTGAATGCCATATAGAAGAACTAAGAACAGCTATGGAGTGAGCTTGTGGCTACAAGGTGGAGTGACCAAAGAGGAGCAGAAGAGTTGTGGCATACATGTGATAGGTGCCTTTAGACATTGGTCCTTGAGAAAAAGTGTGACAAAACCCCAAATCCTTAATTAGTGAACCAATATGCATAAGTACCACAACACAATTATTATTAATGACATATCAATTTTTAAAAAGCAAGCTACGAGTGCTCTCTGACACAGAGATCGCATTTTTTCAATTTTAAAGCCAGCAATAGGAGTGTGTAACATAAGTGAGCTAACATGTTCAATGGATAAGCCTTGACCATTACCAACTAGGAGTTTAGAGTTACCATTGTATGGAGAGGCATCAGAGAGATGAGCAAGGTTATGGGTGACATGTTACGAGGCACCAAAGTTCACTAACTATGCTGCATTCGCCACCGAAGCAGAGAAATCGAGAGAGGTAGGAGAATATGGTGAATGAACTGAAGATTGAGGAAACATGTATACCTGAAAAGCCATGAGAATGAGATTTAGAGCATGAGACGACTATAGAGCATCGTTGTAAGCCGCATAAGGGAGAGGTGAATTAACCGAAGTTGTGAACGCAACCAACAAAGCAGATATCTTCGCAGGAGGAATCCGACTTACAAATGAGTGATTCATATAGTTATAACAAGAGCAGTGTGACCTGGTTACTCGCAGATTTGGCAGTGAATCCGTGGTAGAGAGAGGTGAAAGGTGGATGAACCACCACGAGAGGAAGCAGGTCGCTACGTTGATGAGAGTTGTGGCGACCATGGTCACTATCGCCGTAAGGAGCACGATCACGGTGGGAAGGAGCGCTAGATGCAACAAAAGTAGTGTTGGAGGCCAAGATCTCAATGCTTTATTAATTGCACTCTTCAATTACAATCTCCTCAGCAAGTAAGAGGCTATAGAACTTAGTAGAGGTCATTGGAAGCAAACTCATCCTAGTGCATTGAGTAGTGGCAAAAGAAGCATATTCATCAGTGAGACCTTGGATACAATAAGAAACCAGATCATTGTCATTAATTGGATTGTCGTGAGAGGCCAAGCCATCAGAGTAGCTTTTGAGAAGCTAAAAATAGGCTATCATAGAGAGAGATCCCTTGCGCACTGATTGAATGCGCGATTTGAGTTGGAGGAGGTGTCCTGAGAGAGCATAGCGAAGCGAGTCCCCAAGTTTCTCCAAAGATTATGAGCATGATTGTAATCGATGACGTATGGAATCACAACATCAGAGAGCGTCGACAGTTTGAGCGACATGGAGGATTGTGAACAAGCTCACAAGTCAATTAGAAATTTGGTCAATGAAGATGGTTCAGATCTGTCAATGATCAAGAGCAGACAATACTTGTGCATAACAGGGAGGAACAACGACTTCTATAGGAGGTAGTTTGTCTTCGAGGGGTAGGGGCACTGGGATCACCTGTTCGAGAAACAAAAATCTAGGCTAGATCTAAATAGAGAGAAAATGAGATAGAACTGTGTTTCTATTAATTGAATTGTTGTAAATAATAGGGAAATTAAATAATATATATGTATGGATGTCTATGTTAATACTCGATAGTTGTGTATTTACTATATAAATTTTACCTCTATATATAGATACTTATTGAGATGAATGAAAAACACTATACATGTCTCCTCCTATGTCTCTATGTTCTCTATTTTTTCTCTGTGTCTTCTCCCTAGTTTATAACACATTATTAGCACTTTTACGCTATATTTTCCAACTCGATGATGATCTAAGAGCTTTTGGTGCAACATCGATATTTTCTTTGACCAATACTGTGATCTATGAGTTCGTTTATTTTAGGTGATGAAGAGATATTTTATTTTTACTACCATTCATGATCTATGTGATCTAAAGTGAGCCTGAAGTTTCACTTGAATCTCAAATAAGAGATTTTGAATATAATAGGTATTTGAACCAGAAGTTCATATTACTAACACTATATATTAGAACCCAAAGTTTTGATTTTGAAATAAGATGAATCCATACATTCTTTCAATATTACTATCTTAGATGATGGTGAACATCATGAAAGGCAGTATGAAAGACCGATGACTGGCGAGGTTGTAACGACTCGTAACTTAAGTAGTGATTAATTACAATTTGGCGCGTTAATCGAGAATCTTTGCGACCAAAAATTAACTTTTTATAAGTTATGATTTAGGATTTACATTCTTCACTAGAGTTGTAGAGGAAATTATTACGAGATCATCGGTACTTTCATTTTATTTTTCAGAGGTTTGAGCAAATTTTTATGAGTTTTGGAAGTTAGACAAGGGAAGAAATTGAAAATAGGAATATACCATTTTTCATTAATCTGTGATCGTTAGATCAAACAGTAAACCAATCAGAACCATTGATTTTCTTTTAACCCTAGGTCTAAATTCAAAATTCCTTACCCAGAAGGTAGAACCCAGTTGGTATGACCCGGATACCAATTGGGTTCTACCTTTTGGGTAAGGAATTTTGAGTTCCTTGACCCGCCGGTTAACGGTCGTACCAATTAGGTTCTACCTTCTGGGTAAGGAAATTGACCCGCCTGGAACTTCTTCGGTCGGCCACCGCAGGCCATCACCCTAGTCAAAAAATTTCCCTCTTCATATTCTCTATCTTCCCTGACCTTCAAATCGGTCATTGAAATCTTGTGGAAGGAGACCCAAAGTGAAATCCCTCCGACCTCAATGGTTTCAAGCGATCTGCCGTCGCCTTCGAATTCAGGAGGCCTATCACCACTACTCAGATGTGCCTCTACCTGAGCATGCCAATTTTTCGTAGTGTGTGCCTCGATGAGGTCTGACGGCGGCAGAATCGTGGACGTGGAATTTTGGTGAGTTCCGTGACATTTCGAGGTGAAATTGGACGTCTTACGATCTAATTTAGGCTTAGGTGTTGTTGACAATTGTGTTAGGCTTGAAACGAGCTACATTTTGATGTATCAATTGCAGGTTTTGGAGCTGACTGATCTCCAGCTGTTTGAACCAGAATCCGGACGGAGACTGTCGCAAACACTAAGAGTGATTAAACGAACGAAGGGCTCGCCTCTTCTTCTTGAATGGACGTGGGCTGCTCAGATAAAAAGAGCATCATAAGTGAAGATGGGATTGCGCCCGCCTAATACACTCTGATGTTTAAGTAAGAATGTTTAAAAGGAATGAGGTAAATGAGCGAAGCGCGAATGATAAAGTATTAATGAGGGGAATATCTTATGACCCTATATCAATGATGTGACCTTTGTTTTAACCTCTGGAGTGGGACGTGCTTCTTGTGATTCTTTGATGTGGGACTTGTTCCACTTTAGTTTTGCATAACCTTGTATTCGATCGTCCCTTTGGCCAAGTTTGTATGAAAGGGCGTGGCTTACTAGTCTATACCAATACCGACAGCGGGCAGCTTTTATAGATTCCTTCTCACATTTGATAGGGAAGAGCGATTCTCCTCATTTATCAGGGAAGTGAAAACTAAGGCTATGGCAGCGCGTGTCTAGCGACCAGAAACTCACTTTTTCATCGGGAAGTTCCTAGGCCCAAATCTAATCAAATTTTTGCGTAGTTTTATATGACTCGACAATTTGAGTAATTTTTTTGGTTATTTTCAGGATTCGGGCCGACTCAACAATTCCATGTCATAATGTGACGTGTGTCGAGTCGAGGTTCACCATCACTGGCACTCGAGTAGCGAGGCCTATCACTATGTTACTTTGAATTGGTTATCGAATACAGTTCTGTGAGTCGACAAGATTATTGGAAATGGGAAGTGAGTATTTGAGATACGACTTGTCCCGGGTTCCATTATCTCCTTGAGTTGTGCAATTAGAACATTTTATTAATTAAGCTAGATCTCTAAATTTGATCTAGGAATGTCGAGTGCTGTTTACGAATTAGTGGATCGATGACTGCTTTTATGGCGATCCAGGTGAGTGGACTTTTCGTTTTCACTGTCGCGTATACGAGTAACACCTTTAAATTCTATGGATTAGGCTAGTATTTTAAATTGTTTATATTTTATGATTTCAGCTTTCTAGTTAGATGAAAGGACCCAACCCCGATTTAATTTCCTAAACCAGAATCAAATCCCTTCTGAAAACACGAACTAACAAAAACCGTAAAAATTAGGGCAAAGTAACGCTACTAACGCGGAATTGCCTTTACCTGCACCCTGAAAATAACACTTCATCCTATGCCACAAAAGGCAAACCGTGGGCACCAATCACATCTGGATTTCTCAATATCATATTAATAGCAATAAACAGTAAACATGACTGTAATATATAGTATATCCGGGAAAAACCGTATAAAACATGTATCAGAACGTATCAGAGCGACCTCTAGTGTAAATATATACAAAATATACAACAGTAGGCGAAACAAGAAACCTACTGGAAAACACAGGTAGCTCGAACAACTATCCTCCAACCGCGACGTGAAACACCAGAATCCGAACTGCAAACTGGGCACGGAAACCAAAAAGCCCAGGGGAAAGGCAATAAAAACGTTAGAGTGAGTGGACGAAAATAAACATATGCCTTTCACCAGTTTCATATACATAATAAATATAAAACAATGCGAGTTCGGAAAGTATATATGGAGGTTGCCAGGCGAATCTCTCAAGCCCGACTGTCAGGTGAATCACTCAAACCCGACGATGATAGGCCAGGGGAATCTCTCAACCCCAGTGGCATACAGGGGAATCTCTAACCCCTGCCCAGAGGAATCTCTCAACTCTGGCCCAGAGGAATCTCTCAACTCTGGCGGACTACCGGTGATCAGCCGAGTAGCCGAAGCATCGATGCAGTAATGCCATCACCAATAAATATAAAATAAAACCTCCAAAAATAACACATAACTCAACATCGTATAAAGTAAATATGTAAAATCACAAAAAATCACGAACTCGCAACAACTGTGAAAATATAAAAATGTCCACTCACAGATCAGCAGAGCGCACACTCGCGCTAATCAATTAGTCCGGCGGAAGATCCCTCGCCCGAAGCACGATCTCGATCCCCTGAATAGTCACAAAATATATTTGGTCAAAATCACAATTCTCAACACTGTACCACACCGCGGAAGCCAACTGTTCCCAGAAATATACAACACAGTGCAAAATAATCGACGAAATTTCTGAAATCTCCACTCAAAACTCTCGACTGAAAATCTGATACCTAAATCAACTTGAAAACCTCAAGGCGGCGATCGGGGCGCGATTACGAGAAAAATGACATTAAAAACATCAAATTCCAAAAAGTCAACGGGTCGCTGGAGCTCCGGCGTTGACCGCCGCCGCCGCTGGCGGCGCGCTGTCAACCGGAGAGTTTTCCCGGCGACCGAGCTGCCAAACTGATCTCCTCCACAAGCCAAACAACTTTAACAAAGGGACCACCACCATCCAACCACCACCGTGGCCGGAATCCAGCTCGAAAGTCCACAAACCCAAACCGGCCGGAAAACGCTCCGCCGCCCGATTCCGTCACCGTGAGGCTACCACGGCCTCACATCTTCAAGGGACTACCTACCTACCTCAAACCCAACATTTTCCATCACAAACCCTCCTCAGAAAGTCGCCGGAACACCGTCCACCGTCGAAGCCGATTCTGGCAAGTTTTCCCCAAATTTCAAATCGACATTTCTCCCTCAATTTCTACTCAAATTCAACAATTCCAAGTTCTAATCAATAGCAAATCAAGAGAGGAATCGAAATATACCAAAGTCCAAGCCGGAGGTGGCCGGAAAATGAAAGTCGCCGGCGAGTCAAACGGTGGCCGGTTTCTCCCCTCGGTCAACGCGGGTCAATTCACCAAATTTGGTCAAACGTCGGTCAAACTTCCAAACAGTGCATTTTCGACAATTTCTGACTATTTCTGATATTTATACTCGCGCCTCGGGATGATCGACGGTCCAAAACGGATAACAATCATGACTCGGATAAACACGATACGAACGGATAAACTCGTCAATATTCCGAAACTTCAAATAATCTTATTATATTCCTCGATAAGAAAATCATCCGAAACCGCCCACGAACTCGAAATCATGTGAACTATAACTCTCGAGAAGAGACTCAACTCAAATTCTCGGCCGATAATTAAGTCGCGAACTAAACCGACAAACCACACAATTATCGATTAATCGCGATTACGTGATGACTCGAGAACTACGCTGTTTACTCTACTGATTCTGGTTCGGGTCGTCACATTAGAAATTGAATATTTCTGAGTTTTCGAAATTGCTTCCATTAAGTTTAGTGTGACGTCATTTCAGTTAATTCAAATTTCTCGTCTCATGGTTAAGATTTCAAGTTCTATTACAATTTACCTCCATGGGTTATACATAATATTCTTGCTCACTTGACCCTTATGCTTGGCTTGTCAGTTTAGTTAGTGCTTCCATTTGTCACGTCAGGTCATTGGTTCATTCTTGTGTCTTATTTAGAGATGAGTGAGTAGTCATGGAGGTTATATATCTAAATAAGAGATTTTTTTATATATATGCTGCCTGACTAGCCCTCAGGTAGCTATTTCAGGGTTGTAGTTCATTATTGATGCATTACCTGGGGTTGTAGTTCACTACCATGTAATATAGGTCAATGGGGTTGTAGTTCACTTCCAGTCATCATCGCCTCCTTATTTCTTAAGTTATAATAGTCATGTGTCATAATAGATGCTAGACGTCTAAATGACACTCGGTGACTAGAGGTGTCAGATACCTCGGTCATTCCTTTCAAATGACTCTAATTCATATTCAATTCTCAGTTAGTTGACTCATTTTGTGATGACTAAAGATGTCGAGTACCTCAGTCATCCTTAATTGATTATTTACTTTAGTTTTAGTTCTCGGTCAACCAGCCATCAATTTTGATGGCTAGAGATGCAAATACCTTAGTCATTGTTCTATTAGGGATTTCCGTTTCAGTTGTCAGTTCATCTTTAATTCTCAGTTAGTCGATTTCATATCTCGCGTTAGACAATTGAGTTCATATATCAGTCTTGTGGTTGGTCTCAACTATTTAGTTTCGTCGATATAATTTTAAGTACTCGCATCCTAGTTTATCACTGAAATTCAATGGAATGGCATAAAAGGATTTTCTAGTCTTTTTCTTACGTTGCTTAAACCTTTGTCCACTCACTCTAACAGTTTCTTTTTTTTGAATGTCCTTCTCTGGGCTCTTTGATTTCAAATGCGCAGGTTTGCAGAGTTTCTATAGAGATCGGGCGCACACGTAGTTTGAGGCATAGCAGCACCCCACCGTAGGATCCACAGCCAATCCTACGGGTTTGTAGCTTAGTTAGTGAGTTAGCTTAAAATATATAGTAGCCTCTAGTGTCGAGCAGTATTCTTTGGTTGTGTAGATTCTTATTTGTTAATTTTAGTAAATGTTGAATTTCGGTTTCATTTTGCTATTTACAAGAAGTTTTATTTAGAAGGTTGATAAGAAGTCCAGTTAGTAGTATCATTAGAACCTAATCTCGGTTTAGGTTGCTAAATTGGGGTCGGGTCCTAACAGAGGTTGCTGGATTAGTCGTCGGTGATATTGGGTTGTGCAATTCAAACAGGGACATTGTACTAGAAAGACAAGATGACAGTTTATAAAGAATATGGAAGTACCATCTTAAATTTATGTCTTTACAATATCTAATTCTCGCTATGGTGAAGATGGTTACAGAAAAGAACTAAAAATGTTGCCTCCTAAAGGAAATAAAGAAACCAAACGTGAAAATGTATCGATGGCAAATCCTAGCATATCAAATTCATGACAGATCCAATCAATCGAACACGTTATTGAAAGGAGGTTGACTATTCCAACAGTTTTTGGTAAATTCATATGCCTATGTTGAAGAGGATTGACTAGATTACATTAGAAACCATAAAAAAAAATGAAGGAGTGAAGTTTGTAAAGGTATTTATGATGCCCTTTTGAAAGCTGGTAATGATGGACGTAGCATTGGCAAAAAGGTTATTTTGCCAAGCTCGCATACTGGGAGTCCCAGATATATGATAAATAACTATCAAGTTGCTATGACAATTTGCAGAAAATTCAACAATCCAGATTTATTTATAACTTTTACATATAATCTAAAATGGCTAGAAATTGTAAGAATCTTTAACGATAAACGTCGTTATAAACCAGAAGATCGACCTGATATAATATCACGAATTTTTAAAATGAAAAATGATGATCTCATCACATATATCAAATCTGGTTAAATTATTTGGAGAAATCGAAGCAGGTAATTTTTTCCTTTTTGTTTATCATTTGTTATTTTTTTTAAGGGGATGTTTATCAGTAGTAGTCGTTTAATTATAAATTGATGCTAACTATATTTTATTTATTTATTTTAGATTTTTAGATTTATGTACCATTGAATTTCAAAAAGGAGGTTTGCCTCATTCCCATTTATTATTTTGGCTAAAATGAAGATATAAATTAATGTTTTACATCATCTAACATTGATTCTATTATATGCGCTGAAATATCAAATAAAAATATTGAACCAACTTTATAAAACATTGTCAGTCAATTTATGATTTATGGTCGTTGCGGAGAATTAAATCCAAAATCCTCATGTATAAAAAAGGCAAGTGTTCAAAATTCGTTCCAAAGCCATATACCGCAGATACTATCTTCGGATCAAATACAATACCAAAGTATAGACATTGCGCAGTTAAAACGAATTTGGTACTAAAAAAAGGTATTCAAATTGACAATCGATTCATTGTACCGTATAACCATGAACTATTAATTAGATATAATGCTCATATAAAGGTAAAGTCTTGCTCACAATCAATGTTAATAAAATACTAATTTAAAGATATAAAAAAGGTCCCGATAGAGCCAAAATTTGTTTTCAATAGAATATAGAAGATGAAATTCAGACTTACCTTAACTGTAGATATATACCCCTTCTGAAGCTATTTGCAGACTATTGGAATATCCTATTCATGGTCATCATCCTGTAGTTGAACGATTGTCAGTTCATTTATCATTAGAGAAAAATATCATTTTCAATGAATCAGAATCACTTGAATCAATTATCTCCAAAAAAAAGTAACAAAGATACTACATTGACGGGTTGGTAAAAGGAAATAAAGCTTGTTCGAATGCAAAAGATGATACGGCTTTTTACACCCTTAAAGATATCCCTATTATTATGCAATGTTTATCAATGTAGTATTATGGCAAATAGGGGTCATTACCTGCTGAAGATTGATGAAACTAAGCATTAGACGCAAACAAACACTAAAATCAGTTTTCTGAGAGACTCGACTTACATAATTAATTACCTAACCTAGACTCCACTAAAAATTACGAAATAATACTAAACACACTAGACATAGTGATGGACTACCGTGTAAAATTTCAATAGATTCGAAGTTGGTTTTCTATGCTAAAAAAAATAAACAAAACAGATAAATGCAGGAAATCAGCTTTGAAAAAGTGACGAAAATCAATAAACAAAAGAGTTAAGAGGAATATTCTCTACCACCATCACTCCATCTAGACAATATATGCTCAACCTAAAAATGCTATGCCAATGGATGAAAGTTCTCAGGAAGATTCAATTACGCTTAGGACACAACCTATTACCTAATCCTTGTGATTACACCGGTGAAGATTCGCTTATAACCGATGACTATCTCTCAAAGAACCCAAAAGTCACGGACTCGGATTTACTAAGAAAGAAGCATTATGATCTATAAAAGGTGTGAGAATCTACAAAGTATCACAAGTGCACTAAGGGCGTGTCTGGCTAGACTTAGGGTTTCTTATAATCGAAAAGCTCGGTTTCTACTCAAGAGAAATTGAGGAAGATCAAATACAATCAACATGCATCAAATTCTCATAGATTTAGATCTCTAAACATGCATATTAAGTGTGCACTCAAAGCATACAAGATAGAAATTATCAATATAAAATTAACAAAGAAACCTTATCCAAGAACATAACAAAATTATGTCAAAGTGTATATATTATCTAAACATCATGTACGGGGTTTCCAAACCCCCCCCCCCCCCTTAACAAAGTATTTAGCTACTCATAGTGTTAGATAAGAATATCAAATAATCCATAAGAGATAAATTAAATGATGGAGAAGAATGAACTTTTGGCGACGTCGGGATCGGGCTAATCCTCATGCATGAGAACTTCTCTCTTTTCTTCTTTTTGTTTCTTCTTCCTTTGTTCTGTTTTTGTCTTTTCTTCTTGATCCCCCCAAATGTCAGCCGCCCTTCTAGCTATCATTAGCTATATATATATATATATATATATATATATATATATATATATATATATATATATATAGCTTGATTAATTATACAAGCTCAAGTTCACGTGCCAAGCAAGTTCAATCAAAACCCACTTCTACATTTGTTGTTTCCTATTTGATTACGTCTCTCACCAAACCTGCTCGTCAAGCATCTCTCCATTAAGCACCTCGCCAGTAAGCAATGTATATGTATCACTCGCCAAGCAGCTCCTAATATATATATATATATATAGACTTAACCAATTTAATCTTAACTTCAGTCAAACTGTTCAATTGTTCAGCCCTGAGTCAATTAGGAAACATAAAAAAGATGGCCATAACTTCCTTCATATTGGCTTAGTCCAAATAGGAGTAAAACCTTTAACAAGAAAAGGTTTAAACGCCTCAGTCCTTCTCTGTCTCCGTGATGCTCGGTTTACCGACTTCACTGACAGTACCCTTGGTATAATCGAGTCAAGTTTATTCAATGGTCCAATACACTTTGACTGTTATCCAGATTTTACAGTCAGTCTGGGTGACCCTCACGTCCTCAAAACCCTAACGTTAAATATTAAAACCTCAGGATACAATATCCTTGATGGATCAAAACCTTTAGCCTTGATCTACAGGGTCCATTATAAAGTCACTGGTACGAACATTAACTTTCAAGCCATTAGTAAAAGCCCCAAAGATCAAACTCTTTTGATCCAAAGCAGTCATGAAAATGCCAATGTCCGTGTTCCTCACGCAATCAAATGGTCAGATGTCCAGCTCCCTTCGGAATGGGCTCTTGCCAATGAAAACCAGCCCATAAATATCCAACATAGCCAAAGTGATTTAAACTGTATCCACCAATTCAATGATGGCACAGTAAGGATCAACTTCAGAAATAATCCCAGATTTCATGAACTAGGACAATCTTCCAGGCATTCCTTTGCTGGTTCCAGTACTGCTGAAACCATGTCAAGGAGAGATTGTGACCTAGATAAAGAAATAAAGAACATTAGGATAAAAGAATTAGAAGAAGAATTGAAAAAATTAAAAATCAAAAGCACAAAAACTACTTCTCAAGTCACCTATCCTAGTTATGTTAATCATCAAAGAGACTCTGATGATGAACAAACTTCTCCTACAGCAACAGATTTCGAGGTTGTCCACCCCGTTAATCCTCAGTTAAATGTTCTCCACAAATCTTTCACAATCAATTACCCTAAGTTAGACCAACATCTTCAGTCTGAAGAAAATGTTCCTAGAAGAAATGCCTACAGAAACCAATACCCTACAAAAGAACAAAGATTAGAACTTTTCCAGCAATGGAAAAATTTCATGCTCAAAACAGAGTCCGAAATATTCTTTCTAGATTTCATTGACCAAAACAATGAAAAGAACATCCATACCCTTTCTAAAGCAAAATGGAAAACAGCTCAAAATACTCTAATCTCTTCCAGTCACCCCCCACCTGAAACTATAATACTTGACCACTACCAGTCACCCATAACTGCTTCCCCTTTCAAATTACCTTCTACAGACAACCAAGATTCCAAGAAAACAACAGAACAAATTAATTATACAAACCAAAGCCTAATCACTATAGGAAATCAATTAGACAAAATTGAGATTGCCGTAGATAACATCTCTAGTGCTGTCCAACCTTCCAAAAAACAAGAATCACCTCTAGTTCATTTCAGAGACTTAAGTAAAACCACCCTTAAGCCAGTCACTACCACCCAAAAAATAGAACAAATGTTAAGAGAATTAAAAACTGAGCCTAGTGCAATTACTGTCATTCATACTACTGACTCCTCAGATGATAACTCTAGTACCATCTCCAAAGTAAACCAGAATTTTGAAGAACTCCAGATTAACAGATTAGGACATCCGACCAGAAAACCTTTCAGAAACTGGAAAGAACGTCCTTTGCCAATAGACATCCAACCAAGTAGTAACGCTACCACAAACCAATTTCTGTTTCAGCAGACAAAACCTACGAGTGGAACATTGACAATCTTTCCGAACAGGAAATTCTTAATAAACTCCACCATATGTCAATGACAGCCAATAGTTACGTCACTGCCTACAATTACTCCCAACCTGAAATTGTTGATATTCTCTCTTCAGGATTCACAGGAATGCTTCATTCCTGGTGGGAAAAACATCTCACAATAGAATCAAAAGAGTCAATCAAACATGCAGTCATGCATGATGAAGACGGATCCCCAATTTTCGATACTAATATCGGAATGGGAATCTCTGATGCTGTAAACACCCTTTTTTACACCATAATCCAACACTTCATAGGCACACCTAGTCACATAACCTCTAGAATTCATGACCAACTTAGTAATCTCAGATGCCCAACACTTAGTGACTTCAACTGGTACAAAAATGTTTTTATCTCCAGAGTAATGCTTAGAGATGATAGTAACCAACCTTTTTGGAAAGAAAAATTCATCAATGGTCTTCCAAACCTCTTTGCCCACAAAATAAGACATGTCCTGAGTAACGAATTAGGACAAATAGATTACGATTCCTACACCTATGGCCAAATTATTACAATAATCCAAAAAGAAGGACTTAAAATGTGTATCGACTCTAAAATCAACTCTGCTGCTAAAACAGATAAAAAATTAGCAAAGTATGAATTAGGTAATTTTTGCGAACAATATGGTCTTCCTTCTCTACCCCCCTCTAGGAGAAAACCAAAACACGTTGAAACTAATCACTACAGAAGACCCTTCACCAAAAACAGATTCACTCCAAAAACCCCTTTTGAGCCAAACAAGTTTTATTCAAAAAATAAATTCCAGTCCAAAAAACCTTTTCATTCTTCTAATAAAAATATTGCAAAAGGCAATTGCTTTAAATGCAATAAGCCAGGACACTTTGCCAACAATTGCCCTCTAAAGGCCACTATCAACCAATTACAAATAAGCCAAGATGAGAGAAACAAACTTATCAACCTCCTAGATTTGAGAAATACAGATTCTGAAAATGAAAATTCTTCAGAACCAAATGAATCCTTCGAAACCTCCTCAGATACTTCTAATCATTCCTCCCCAAATATTACTTTCGGTTGCCATGATACTCTTAATTGCAACAACGACTGCTGCACTAAAACCATTAATGTTTTAACTAAACAGGAAGAACAAGAAGAACTCCTAATAGATCTAATTAGTAAAATCCATGATCCCGATTTAAAAGCTGAGTACCTTACGAAATTAAGAAAACTAATTACTCAAGAAAAAGAAATTAGTATTCCTCAACCAAAAATTAGTTTGACCTCCACCTTTCACAAATTCGAAGACAAAAAGAAAATATAACCTTACAGGATCTCCAACAAGAAATAAAAACAATCAAAACACAAATACAGTCTCTCCATCAAAGTCACCAACAATTACTTCAAGAAAATGAAGAAATTAAACAAGATTTAAATATCGTAAAAATCAACAATCAGTTTCGTCATTTAGACAATGAAGCCATCCCAAGAAATTCTGAAGAAACTTCTCAAGATGCTGCCATTAATGTTATTAGACAAATCCATTTAAAAAAATGGTACATTTCCATAAACATAAAAGTAAAGGATTTTTCCTTGACTGCGATTGCTCTTGTCGATTCAGGAGCAGACCTAAATTGCATCCAAGAAGGACTAATACCTTCCAAGTACTTCGAAAAAACAAAAGAATCTTTACGTTCTGCCAATGGCTCAAAAATGAATATGAGATACGAACTCCCCAAAACTCATGTCTGCCAAAATAATGTTTGTTACAAAACTCCTTTTGTTTTAGTCAAAGACTTAACCGACAAAGTCATCCTAGGACTCCCCTTCCTTACTTTAATTTATCCTTTTACCACAGAATATGACGGGATTACCACTTATCCCTTTAAAGAACCAGTCAAATTCCCTTTTCTCAGTAACCCCGAAATACATTCCTTAAAGACCTTCCAAGAAAGTTCCATTTCCAATACAATCAATCTCATTCAAGCCAAAACCAGACAAGTCACCTTCCTCAAGGAAGAAATTAATTTCAAAAGAATAGATAATCATTTGCAAGACACTGCCTTGCAAAACAAAATTAGAGCCTTAGAAAATAAGATCATTGCTGAGTTATGTTCGGACATTCCTACTGCTTTTTGGCACAGAAAAAAACATATAGTCACCCTTCCTTACATCAAAGATTTTGATGAAAGAAAAATCCCTACTAAAGCCAGACCAATTCAAATGAACCATGAAGTCATGGAATTTTGCAAAACTGAAATCACAGATCTTCTTAACAAAAAGATCATCAGACCTAGTAAATCCCCCTGGTCTTGTCCAGCCTTTTATGTCCAAAAGAATGCAGAATTAGAAAGAGGAACACCTCGCCTAGTCATAAATTACAAACCACTTAACACAGTCCTTGAATGGATACGTTATCCTATACCTAATAAGAGAGATCTTATTAACAGACTAAACCATTCAGTCATCTTTTCAAAATTTGATATGAAATCTGGATTCTGGCAAATCCAGATTAATGAAAACGACAGATATAAAACTGCTTTTGTCACTCCCTTTGGCCATTACGAATGGAACGTAATGCCCTTTGATTTAAAAAATGCCCCTAGTGAATTCCAAAACATCATGAATGATATCTTCAATGATTACAGCCACTTCTGCATTGTCTATATTGATGATGTTCTTATTTTTTCTCAGTCAATAGAACAACACTGGAAGCATTTACACCAATTCTTCACGATCACCAAGAACAATGGCCTAGTTATCTCTGCGTCAAAAATCAAACTCTTCCAAACTAACATTAGATTCTTAGGATTTAATATCCATCACCTCCAGATATAACCAATTGACAGAGTTATCCAATTTGCTGATAAATTCCCTGATGTAATTCTAGAGAAAAATCAGTTACAAAGATTTTTGGGTTCCCTGAATTACATAGCAGATTTCTACCAAAATCTTAGAAAACGTTGCAAACCTTTATTTGAAAGATTACAAACCAATCCACCTCCTTGGTCTTCCATACACACTTCTTTAGTCAAAGAAATTAAGAGCCATGTTAAAACCCTACCCTGTCTTGGTATTCCACTTTCAGATTCCTTCAAAATTGTTGAAACTGATGCTTCTGAAATTGGTTATGGTGGCATTCTAAAACAGCAAATTTCCCCTAATCATCCCGAACAAATAGTCAGATTCCATTCTGGTACTTGGAACCAAGCCCAAAAGAATTATAGTACAATCAAAAAAGAAATTCTTTCAGTTGTTTTATGTATCTATAAATTTCAAGATGACTTATTAAATCAAAAGTTCTTATTACGCGTTGATTGCAAAAGTGCAAAAGATGTTTTAGACAAAGATGTTCAAAATATCGCTAGTAAACAGATTTTTGCCAGATGGCAAGCCATTTTAAGCATTTTTGATTTTGAAATTACATTCATTAAAGGATCTGATAATCATATCCCTGATTTCCTAACTAGAGAGTTTCTCCAGGGAGCCAGTCATGTCCACCAGAAAGCTTCGCAGCTCAGTCAAAACAGAACCGGAATCTCCTCCGGCACAAACAGTCAAAAAAGAGGAACCAGATAGTTTAATGATCCCTGGCTTTCCACATCCAGTACCCACCAGATCTATGACCCCCAATCAATTAGTCAACTACAATCCAATCTTGAATCCTCTACTAAATCCCCAGAATATGATCCGCCCCAATTTTCAGTCAGTTTTAGTAAACCAATATGATCCTTACAAATGTGATCCTCCCCCTAGTCAAATTCACTTCCCAAAAACCTCCCCTTACCACCTGCAAATTAGTAAAAACCTTTTTTACGTTGAACCCCCTCATAGTCATCTAAAAAACCCAATGTCCTTAATAAGAGAATATTTCCCCCCAAATTTTCATTTTGCTCCAAGCCACCCCTCTCACTCATTAAACTTCTACAAAGACATTCTAGTCAAAACCGGATCAATCTCCATCAGAGCCATTTATGACCAAAGAAACACAACCAAAATACTCTATCATTCTCTCTATATAATGAAAATTGATTCCTTAGCCAGTTGGGGTGATCAACCCTACAATTTTCATACTTGCCAAGACATATCCTACAATTATAATGATTATATCAATGCCTGGTCAAATATCTTCCTCCACCAGACAGAAGACTTCAGTCATTCTTGGTTTATCAACTTTGACAAGAATTTCAAAAGAAATCTTCCCATGTGGTTTCTCAGATGGTGGGCAACTCATGGTTTCCCCTACAACCTTCTGCCTCAGCAAGCTAAAGAAGCAGTAACCAGATTCCAGATTGTCATGAATCTCAGTAAATATGATCAGAATTTCCCAATTACTCTCCATTTCATGGCCAAATACAAATTGCCGTGGATATTCAAATGGCATTATGAACTCAGTAACAACATTGTCTCCAGACAATACCTAGTCAAATGGTGGGACAAGTTCAACCTGGACAGAGTCCTATCCCAGTTCAATGAAGAATTCCCAATTATGGCTCCCCAGTCTAGTAAAATCAAGCTTGAAGAATCTCCAGTCACTCCACCTCATCTCAGTCAGATCCAGTATGTAAAAATATAGTTGATAAACCAAGAATGACTGAAGTCTTCTGTCTGGTGGAGGAAGATATTTGACCAGGCATTGATATAATCATTATAATTGTAGGATATGTCTTGGCAAGTATGAAAATTGTAGGGTTGATCACCCCAACTGGCTAAGGAATCAATTTTCATTATATAGAGAGAATGATAGAGTATTTTGGTTGTGTTTCTTTGGTCATAAATGGCTCTGATGGAGATTGATCCGGTTTTGACTAGAATGTCTTTGTAGAAGTTTAATGAGTGAGAGGGGTGGCTTGGAGCAAAATGAAAATTTGGGGGGAAATATTCTCTTATTAAGGACATTGGGTTTTTTAGATGACTATGAGGGGGTTCAACGTAAAAAAGGTTTTTACTAATTTGCAGGTGGTAAGGGGAGGTTTTTGGGAAGTGAATTTGACTAGGGGGAGGATCACATTTATAAGGATCATATTGGTTTACTAAAACTGACTGAAAATTGGGGCGGATCATATTCTGGGGATTTAGTAGAGGATTCAAGATTGGATTGTAGTTGACTAATTGATTGGGGGTCATAGATCTGGTGGGTACTGGATGTGGAAAGCCAGGGATCATTAAACTATCTGGTTCCTCTTTTTTGACTGTTTGTGCCGGAGGAGATTCCGGTTCTGTTTTGACTGAGCTACGAAGCTTTCTGGTGGACATGACTGGCTCCCTGGAGAAACTCTCTAGTTAGGAAATCAGGGATATGATTATCAGATCCTTTAATGAATGTAATTTCAAAATCAAAAATGCTTAAAATGGCTTGCCATCTGGCAAAAATCTGTTTACTAGCGATATTTTGAACATCTTTGTCTAAAACATCTTTTAAACTTTTGCAATCAACGCGTAATAAGAACTTTTGATTTAATAAGTCATCTTGAAATTTACTGATACATAAAACAACTGAAAGAATTTCTTTTTTGATTGTACTATAATTCTTTTGGGCTTGGTTCCAAGTACCAGAATGGAATCTGACTATTTGTTCGGGATGATTAGGGGAAATTTGCTGTTTTAGAATGCCACCATAACCAATTTCAGAAGCATCAGTTTCAACAATTTTGAAGGAATCTGAAAGTGGAATACCAAGACAGGGTAGGGTTTTAACATGGCTCTTAATTTCTTTGACTAAAGAAGTGTGTATGGAAGACCAAGGAGGTGGATTGGTTTGTAATCTTTCAAATAAAGGTTTGCAACGTTTTCTAAGATTTTGGTAGAAATCTGCTATGTAATTCAGGGAACCCAAAAATCTTTGTAACTGATTTTTCTCTAGAATTACATCAGGGAATTTATCAGCAAATTGGATAACTCTGTCAATTGGTTGTATCTGGAGGTGATGGATATTAAATCCTAAGAATCTAATGTTAGTTTGGAAGAGTTTGATTTTTGACGCAGAGATAACTAGGCCATTGTTCTTGGTGATCGTGAAGAATTGGTGTAAATGCTTCCAGTGTTGTTCTATTGACTGAGAAAAAATAAGAACATCATCAATATAGACAATGCAGAAGTGGCTGTAATCATTGAAGATATCATTCATGATGTTTTGGAATTCACTAGGGGCATTTTTTAAACCAAAGGGCATTACGTTCCATTCGTAATGGACAAAGGGAGTGACAAAAGCAGTTTTATATCTGTCGTTTTCATTAATCTGGATTTGCCAGAATCCAGATTTCATATCAAATTTTGAAAAGATGACTGAATGGTTTAGTCTGTTAATAAGATCTCTCTTATTAGGTATAGGATAACGTATCCATTCAAGGACTGTGTTAAGTGGTTTGTAATTTATGACTAGGCGAGGTGTTCCTCTTTCTAATTCTGCATTCTTTTGGACATAAAAGGCTGGACAAGACCAGGGGGATTTACTAGGTCTGATGATCTTTTTGTTAAGAAGATCTGTGATTTCAGTTTTGCAAAATTCCATGACTTCATGGTTCATTTGAATTGGTCTGGCTTTAGTAGGGATTTTTCTTTCATCAAAATCTTTGATGTAAGGAAGGGTGACTATATGTTTTTTTCTGTGCCAAAAAGCAGTAGGAATGTCCGAACATAACTCAGCAATGATCTTATTTTCTAAGGCTCTAATTTTGTTTTGCAAGGCAGTGTCTTGCAAATGATTATCTATTCTTTTGAAATTAATTTCTTCCTTGAGGAAGGTGACTTGTCTGGTTTTGGCTTGAATGAGATTGATTGTATTGGAAATGGAACTTTCTTGGAAGGTCTTTAAGGAATGTATTTCGGGGTTACTGAGAAAAGGGAATTTGACTGGTTCTTTAAAGGGATAAGTGGTAATCCCGTCATATTCTGTGGTAAAAGGATAAATTAAAGTAAGGAAGGGGAGTCCTAGGATGACTTTGTCGGTTAAGTCTTTGACTAAAACAAAAGGAGTTTTGTAACAAACATTATTTTGGCAGACATGAGTTTTGGGGAGTTCGTATCTCATATTCATTTTTGAGCCATTGGCAGAACGTAAAGATTCTTTTGTTTTTTCGAAGTACTTGGAAGGTATTAGTCCTTCTTGGATGCAATTTAGGTCTGCTCCTGAATCGACAAGAGCAATCGCAGTCAAGGAAAAATCCTTTACTTTTATGTTTATGGAAATGTACCATTTTTTTAAATGGATTTGTCTAATAACATTAATGGCAGCATCTTGAGAAGTTTCTTCAGAATTTCTTGGGATGGCTTCATTGTCTAAATGACGAAACTGATTGTTGATTTTTACGATATTTAAATCTTGTTTAATTTCTTCATTTTCTTGAAGTAATTGTTGGTGACTTTGATGGAGAGACTGTATTTGTGTTTTGATTGTTTTTATTTCTTGTTGGAGATCCTGTAAGGTTATATTTTTCTTTTTGTCTTCGAATTTGTGAAAGGTGGAGGTCAAACTAATTTTTGGTTGAGGAATACTAATTTCTTTTTCTTGAGTAATTAGTTTTCTTAATTTCATAAGGTACTCAGCTTTTAAATCGGGATCATGGATTTTACTAATTAGATCTATTAGGAGTTCTTCTTGTTCTTCCTGTTTAGTTAAAACATTAATGGTTTTAGTGCAGCAGTCGTTGTTGCAATTAAGAGTATCATGGCAACCGAAAGTAATATTTGGGGAGGAATGATTAGAAGTATCTGAGGAGGTTTCGAAGGATTCATTTGGTTCTGAAGAATTTTCATTTTCAGAATCTGTATTTCTCAAATCTAGGAGGTTGATAAGTTTGTTTCTCTCATCTTGGCTTATTTGTAATTGGTTGATAGTGGCCTTTAGAGGGCAATTGTTGGCAAAGTGTCCTGGCTTATTGCATTTAAAGCAATTGCCTTTTGCAATATTTTTATTAGAAGAATGAAAAGGTTTTTTGGACTGGAATTTATTTTTTGAATAAAACTTGTTTGGCTCAAAAGGGGTTTTTGGAGTGAATCTGTTTTTGGTGAAGGGTCTTCTGTAGTGATTAGTTTCAACGTGTTTTGGTTTTCTCCTAGAGGGGGGTAGAGAAGGAAGACCATATTGTTCGCAAAAATTACCTAATTCATACTTTGCTAATTTTTTATCTGTTTTAGCAGCAGAGTTGATTTTAGAGTCGATACACATTTTAAGTCCTTCTTTTTGGATTATTGTAATAATTTGGCCATAGGTGTAGGAATCGTAATCTATTTGTCCTAATTCGTTACTCAGGACATGTCTTATTTTGTGGGCAAAGAGGTTTGGAAGACCATTGATGAATTTTTCTTTCCAAAAAGGTTGGTTACTATCATCTCTAAGCATTACTCTGGAGATAAAAACATTTTTGTACCAGTTGAAGTCACTAAGTGTTGGGCATCTGAGATTACTAAGTTGGTCATGAATTCTAGAGGTTATGTGACTAGGTGTGCCTATGAAGTGTTGGATTATGGTGTAAAAAAGGGTGTTTACAGCATCAGAGATTCCCATTCCGATATTAGTATCGAAAATTGGGGATCCGTCTTCATCATGCATGACTGCATGTTTGATTGACTCTTTTGATTCTATTGTGAGATGTTTTTCCCACCAGGAATGAAGCATTCCTGTGAATCCTGAAGAGAGAATATCAACAATTTCAGGTTGGGAGTAATTGTAGGCAGTGACGTAACTATTGGCTGTCATTGACATATGGTGGAGTTTATTAAGAATTTCCTGTTCGGAAAGATTGTCAATGTTCCACTCGTAGGTTTTGTCTGCTGAAACAGAAATTGGTTTGTGGTAGCGTTACTACTTGGTTGGATGTCTATTGGCAAAGGACGTTCTTTCCAGTTTCTGAAAGGTTTTCTGGTCGGATGTCCTAATCTGTTAATCTGGAGTTCTTCAAAATTCTGGTTTACTTTGGAGATGGTACTAGAGTTATCATCTGAGGAGTCAGTAGTATGAATGACAGTAATTGCACTAGGCTCAGTTTTTAGTTCTCTTAACATTTGTTCTATTTTTTGGGTGGTAGTGACTGGCTTAAGGGTGGTTTTACTTAAGTCTCTGAAATGAACTAGAGGTGATTCTTGTTTTTTGGAAGGTTGGACAGCACTAGAGATGTTATCTACGGCAATCTCAATTTTGTCTAATTGATTTCCTATAGTGATTAGGCTTTGGTTTGTATAATTAATTTGTTCTGTTGTTTTCTTGGAATCTTGGTTGTCTGTAGAAGGTAATTTGAAAGGGGAAGCAGTTATGGGTGACTGGTAGTGGTCAAGTATTATAGTTTCAGGTGGGGGGTGACTGGAAGAGATTAGAGTATTTTGAGCTGTTTTCCATTTTGCTTTGGAAAGGGTATGGATGTTCTTTTCATTGTTTTGGTCAATGAAATCTAGAAAGAATATTTCGGACTCTGTTTTGAGCATGAAATTTTTCCATTGCTGGAAAAGTTCTAATCTTTGTTCTTTTGTAGGGTATTGGTTTCTGTAGGCATTTCTTCTAGGAACATTTTCTTCAGACTGAAGATGTTGGTCTAACTTAGGGTAATTGATTGTGAAAGATTTGTGGAGAACATTTAACTGAGGATTAACGGGGTGGACAACCTCGAAATCTGTTGCTGTAGGAGAAGTTTGTTCATCATCAGAGTCTCTTTGATGATTAACATAACTAGGATAGGTGACTTGAGAAGTAGTTTTTGTGCTTTTGATTTTTAATTTTTTCAATTCTTCTTCTAATTCTTTTATCCTAATGTTCTTTATTTCTTTATCTAGGTCACAATCTCTCCTTGACATGGTTTCAGCAGTACTGGAACCAGCAAAGGAATGCCTGGAAGATTGTCCTAGTTCATGAAATCTGGGATTATTTCTGAAGTTGATCCTTACTGTGCCATCATTGAATTGGTGGATACAGTTTAAATCACTTTGGCTATGTTGGATATTTATGGGCTGGTTTTCATTGGCAAGAGCCCATTCCGAAGGGAGCTGGACATCTGACCATTTGATTGCGTGAGGAACACGGACATTGGCATTTTCATGACTGCTTTGGATCAAAAGAGTTTGATCTTTGGGGCTTTTACTAATGGCTTGAAAGTTAATGTTCGTACCAGTGACTTTATAATGGACCCTGTAGATCAAGGCTAAAGGTTTTGATCCATCAAGGATATTGTATCCTGAGGTTTTAATATTTAACGTTAGGGTTTTGAGGACGTGAGGGTCACCCAGACTGACTGTAAAATCTGGATAACAGTCAAAGTGTATTGGACCATTGAATAAACTTGACTCGATTATACCAAGGGTACTGTCAGTGAAGTCGGTAAACCGAGCATCACGGAGACAGAGAAGGACTGAGGCGTTTAAACCTTTTCTTGTTAAAGGTTTTACTCCTATTTGGACTAAGCCAATATGAAGGAAGTTATGGCCATCTTTTTTATGTTTCCTAATTGACTCAGGGCTGAACAATTGACAAGTTTCGTGCTGTGAACTTACAGCATAAATTTGTTCAACTGTTTTAACATGATGTTCACTTCTAAACGAAGTGATTGACCATTTTTTCTTATAAATTTCATTGCTAGGAACTCTTGGAATATTCCAATCATTTCTATCAATGTTACTATGTGACTGGATTTCAATTTGTTCCTCGTTTACTATGTTGGGGATTGCACTAAGGGAAGACCTGGAAGAACTAGAGGTGACTGAGTTGGATCTAAATAGTCTACTCATTTTAATAAGTGATTTGAAGGCTTAACTTAGATAAAGGTTCTAGGCAGAAGAAACTTAAGTCTGGCAATCTAAAAGCTAAGGTACTCACCTCTCCGCTCACGCCGCTCCGCTCACGCCTCTCCTTGGGCCTTACTGTTTGGACGCCGACCTTACCGTTTGGTTTGGTGAATAGACTCAGAAAATAGGAAGAACAGAATAAAGAATCTAGAACCAGAAACTTTAACTAAAGAAAGAATTCAAATACTTAAATAAATGAATAAATTAATTTAGATTAACTCAAGAACAACGCAAGAACATCACAAGATCCTCACCTAGGCGGTAATCCGCCACCTGGGGATTGTGAAGTTTCAAAACAATATCCCAGAGACCTCACCTAGGCGGTAGTCCGCCACCTGGGGTCTGGAATCAAACATAAATACTAATATAATCTTTAACCCTTACGGCTCTGATACCAGAAACCGCGGAAGTAAAAACATATTGATTGTATTAAATAAAACAAAAGTTACATAGTTGAAATGTAAAACTTACAAATAGTAAATAGGAGCACTGGGGCTCAATGCATGAAGATTTACTATTTTGGGAATAGGAAACTATGAACTATAGAATAGAGCTGACTAGTCTCAACACATGAGAGCTCTAATAAATCTAGAGGCTTGTTTGAACTGAGAGTGGAACTGGGAGAGGGGAGAAGGAAGTCTCTGGGAGGAGAGTGGAGAGTGTAACCGAGCCTGCCTTGAATGAAGGAAGGATGCTCCTTATATAGAAAATTGCTGTATTGTAGATTTTTTACTGTTGGACTGCTTTTCATTGTGGCGCCATAAAATCCGGAAACTATTTGCTTACTTTTACTGTGGCGCCATTAATCACGGGAGAATCTTTACTTTTCACTGTTTGCTTTTGCTGCTTTTACTGATAGCTTTTCAGGGAAAAGATTTACTCAGTGGAGTAGGGATCTTGAGCATCATGGTACCATTTTGCTGGTGGATGCGAATGACTAGGAGGGGATGACGAGGACTGAGAAGAACCAAGGTCTTCGTTATTGACTGAATTTTGTTCTGAGCTTGAGGTGCTGTCTTTACTGGATTGTCGAAGAAGGGCATCAACGAGGGCGCCTTGCTTCTGAAGGGTATCGACGAGAGCCTTTAACTCTGCAGATCTGGAAGATTTTGCTTTACTTGAAGAGGATGACTTTTCTTTAATTCTGGCGGATTCTTTACTCTCTGATGAGGGTCTTGATTTAATTTGGTCTTGACGTTTGGAAGAAGAAGGTGGTGGCAGAGGCATTAGTAGAGATAGTTGACTATTTGTTGGTGTCTGGATCTGACTGAGATGAGGATGAGTGACTGGAGATTCTTCAAGCTTGATTTTACTAGACTGGGGAGCCATAATTGGGAATTCTTCATTGAACTGGGATAGGACTCTGTCCAGGTTGAACTTGTCCCACCATTTGACTAGGTATTGTCTGGAGACAATGTTGTTACTGAGTTCATAATGCCATTTGAATATCCACGGCAATTTGTATTTGGCCATGAAATGGAGAGTAACTGGGAAATTCTGATCATATTTACTGAGATTCATGACTGTCTGGAATCTGGTTACTGCTTCTTTAGCTTGCTGAGGCAGAAGGTTGTAGGGGAAACCATGAGTTGCCCACCATCTGAGAAACCACATGGGAAGATTTCTTTTGAAATTCTTGTCAAAGTTGATAAACCAAGAATGACTGAAGTCTTCTGTCTGGTGGAGGAAGATATTTGACCAGGCATTGATATAATCATTATAATTGTAGGATATGTCTTGGCAAGTATGAAAATTGTAGGGTTGATCACCCCAACTGGCTAAGGAATCAATTTTCATTATATAGAGAGAATGATAGAGTATTTTGGTTGTGTTTCTTTGGTCATAAATGGCTCTGATGGAGATTGATCCGGTTTTGACTAGAATGTCTTTGTAGAAGTTTAATGAGTGAGAGGGGTGGCTTGGAGCAAAATGAAAATTTGGGGGGAAATATTCTCTTATTAAGGACATTGGGTTTTTTAGATGACTATGAGGGGGTTCAACGTAAAAAAGGTTTTTACTAATTTGCAGGTGGTAAGGGGAGGTTTTTGGGAAGTGAATTTGACTAGGGGGAGGATCACATTTATAAGGATCATATTGGTTTACTAAAACTGACTGAAAATTGGGGCGGATCATATTCTGGGGATTTAGTAGAGGATTCAAGATTGGATTGTAGTTGACTAATTGATTGGGGGTCATAGATCTGGTGGGTACTGGATGTGGAAAGCCAGTGATCATTAAACTATCTGGTTCCTCTTTTTTGACTGTTTGTGCCGGAGGAGATTCCGGTTCTGTTTTGACTGAGCTGCGAAGCTTTCTGGTGGACATGACTGACTCCCTGGAGAAACTCTCTAGTTAGGAAATCAGGGATATGATTATCAGATCCTTTAATGAATGTAATTTCAAAATCAAAAATGCTTAAAATGGCTTGCCATCTGGCAAAAATCTGTTTACTAGCGATATTTTGAACATCTTTGTCTAAAACATCTTTTGCACTTTTGCAATCAACGCGTAATAAGAACTTTTGATTTAATAAGTCATCTTGAAATTTACTGATACATAAAACAACTGAAAGAATTTCTTTTTTGATTGTACTATAATTCTTTTGGGCTTGGTTCCAAGTACCAGAATGGAATCTGACTATTTGTTCGGGATGATTAGGGGAAATTTGCTGTTTTAGAATGCCACCATAACCAATTTCAGAAGCATCAGTTTCAACAATTTTGAAGGAATCTGAAAGTGGAATACCAAGACAGGGTAGGGTTTTAACATGGCTCTTAATTTCTTTGACTAAAGAAGTGTGTATGGAAGACCAAGGAGGTGGATTGGTTTGTAATCTTTCAAATAAAGGTTTGCAACGTTTTCTAAGATTTTGGTAGAAATCTGCTATGTAATTCAGGGAACCCAAAAATCTTTGTAACTGATTTTTCTCTAGAATTACATCAGGGAATTTATCAGCAAATTGGATAACTCTGTCAATTGGTTGTATCTGGAGGTGATGGATATTAAATCCTAAGAATCTAATGTTAGTTTGGAAGAGTTTGATTTTTGACGCAGAGATAACTAGGCCATTGTTCTTGGTGATCGTGAAGAATTGGTGTAAATGCTTCCAGTGTTGTTCTATTGACTGAGAAAAAATAAGAACATCATCAATATAGACAATGCAGAAGTGGCTGTAATCATTGAAGATATCATTCATGATGTTTTGGAATTCACTAGGGGCATTTTTTAAACCAAAGGGCATTACGTTCCATTCGTAATGGCCAAAGGGAGTGACAAAAGCAGTTTTATATCTGTCGTTTTCATTAATCTGGATTTGCCAGAATCCAGATTTCATATCAAATTTTGAAAAGATGACTGAATGGTTTAGTCTGTTAATAAGATCTCTCTTATTAGGTATAGGATAACGTATCCATTCAAGGACTGTGTTAAGTGGTATTACGCGTTGATTGCAAAAGTGCAAAAGATGTTTTAGACAAAGATGTTCAAAATATCGCTAGTAAACAGATTTTTGCCAGATGGCAAGCCATTTTAAGCATTTTTGATTTTGAAATTACATTCATTAAGGATCTGATAATCATATCCCTGATTTCCTAACTAGAGAGTTTCTCCAGGGAGCCAGTCATGTCCACCAGAAAGCTTCGCAGCTCAGTCAAAACAGAACCGGAAACTCCTCCGGCACAAACAGTCAAAAAAGAGGAACCAGATAGTTTAATGATCCCTGGCTTTCCACATCCAGTACCCACCAGATCTATGACCCCCAATCAATTAGTCAACTACAATCCAATCTTGAATCCTCTACTAAATCCCCAGAATATGATCCGCCCCAATTTTCAGTCAGTTTTAGTAAACCAATATGATCCTTATAAATGTGATCCTTAACAAAAAGATCATCAGACCTAGTAAATCCCCCTGGCCTTGTCCAGCCTTTTATGTCCAAAAGAATGCAGAATTAGAAAGAGGAACACCTCGCCTAGTCATAAATTACAAACCACTTAACACAGTCCTTGAATGGATACGTTATCCTATACCTAATAAGAGAGATCTTATTAACAGACTAAACCATTCAGTCATCTTTTCAAAATTTGATATGAAATCTGGATTCTGGCAAATCCAGATTAATGAAAACGACAGATATAAAACTGCTTTTGTCACTCCCTTTGGCCATTACGAATGGAACGTAATGCCCTTTGATTTAAAAAATGCCCCTAGTGAATTCCAAAACATCATGAATGATATCTTCAATGATTACAGCCACTTCTGCATTGTCTATATTGATGATGTTCTTATTTTTTCTCAGTCAATAGAACAACACTGGAAGCATTTACACCAATTCTTCACGATCACCAAGAACAATGGCCTAGTTATCTCTGCGTCAAAAATCAAACTCTTCCAAACTAACATTAGATTCTTAGGATTTAATATCCATCACCTCCAGATACAACCAATTGACAGAGTTATCCAATTTGCTGATAAATTCCCTGATGTAATTCTAGAGAAAAATCAGTTACAAAGATTTTTGGGTTCCCTGAATTACATAGCAGATTTCTACCAAAATCTTAGAAAACGTTGCAAACCTTTATTTGAAAGATTACAAACCAATCCACCTCCTTGGTCTTCCATACACACTTCTTTAGTCAAAGAAATTAAGAGCCATGTTAAAACCCTACCCTGTCTTGGTATTCCACTTTCAGATATAATTCAAAATTGTTGAAACTGATGCTTCTGAAATTGGTTAAGTCTATAATCTCACTCAACTGTTCAACTATATATATATATATATATATTTATTCCCACATGCTCAACAACCTCCAGTGTCCTTCTTTAATCAAGCAATTAACCAGCCAAGGACACGTGCAAGACTCCAACTCTATTGCAAACCTTCTCCTCGCCAAAGTCACGTGGGCAACTAGTATTCTTCTTAAATTAGGATTCTTTCACCTCGTAAGTCTTCTTCTTCCATAATAACTCCCAAAGTATATTATTTAATCTACTTTTCTTCATTAATCTCCAAAATACCTAAAAACAAATAAACATAATTAATTTACTCAATTAATAATAATAAACTAAATATAGGGAATAAATTAAACTAAATAGACGCATAAATATGCAACTATCAAAAGACCTAACATATGTCAAATTCCCAAGAAAATTTGTTTGGTATCACAAACATAAATTATGGACGCCATGCGAAAAAAGAACTAAAATAGGTCGAATATCACATGTCCATCCAAAATATGGAGAACTATCTTATTTACAAATGCTTTTAAATAAACAAAAAGAGTGTCTAAACTACACGTCGATTTGAACAGTCGACAATATTGTATGTCCTACGTATCGAGATGCATGTAATACTTTAGGCCTGTTAGGCGATGATAAAGAATAGTCTGAAGGGTTTATGAACGCATCATATATTGCTTCATCTTCAGAGATACACTGCTTATTCGCTACAGTTATTTTAGTCTGTGATGTAACAAAATCCTAAGCAACTTTGTGCTTCTTACTGGCAATATATGTCTGACGATCTTCTGTATAAATTTCAGTCAAACTTTGCAATGCTAAACCTAATAGTATCTAATTCTAAACTACAAAATACAGTCTTATTTCAATTAGAATAGATATTTAATGCATCATTTACTTCCCGAAAAGATTATAAATTGCTTATACCAAATAAAAACAAAATGCTTGAACTACAAAATATATTACTCAGAGAGGAATTCGACTATATATGATCGTGACACATTACTACATGAACATTCCGTTTTGGTATCGAAGTTAAATAATGAACAAAAGATATATATAATAATGTTATCAATATTGTCCTTAATAACAAATCCGGTTGTTTCTTCGTATATGGTTATGGCAGGATTGGAAAGACTTTTTTGTGCCATACAATAATAAGTAAATTACGTTCTGAAGGAAAAATTGTACCTGGTGGCTGAACTGCTCATTCCAGATATAAAATACCGATATTCATAACAAGTAACTCAATATGTTCAATAAATAAATAAATTCATTTAGCAAAATTAGTTGAAAAAGCAAATTTGATCATATGGGATGAAGCACCAATGAATCACAAATAATGATTTGAATGCTTAGATAGATCTCTAAGAGATATCTTATCTCAAACAAAAGTTTCATTTGGAGGTAAACCTATATATACTACTTGGTGGAGATTTTCGACAAATTTTACCTGTAATTACAGATAGATCTAAGGCTCCAATAATAGACACCTCTTTAAATAATTCATATTTATGGCATCTTTTCAAAAAAAATTATTTGAGACAAAATACGAGATTACTAAGAGAAGATATAAGGGATGAAGAAAAATAAAGCATAAGTCAATTTGCAGATTGGATTCTACGAATATGAGATGAAAAAATTCCATCCATACATCATCCTGATGATAAAGATGTTTGTTGGGTTCAAAGTCCTGACGATATGCTTATCAAGAGCTACAAAGATCCAATAAGTGCAATATTCACGGCAACATACTCAAACTTTTATATGGAACATAATAAAATAGATTATTTAAGAGAGTGTTCTATTATTACGCTAAAATACTCAATTGTATCAGATTTAGATAACTATGCGGTCAATCTGTTGGAAGGTCAAACTGTCATTTACTTAATCTCAGATACAATATGCTCTATATCCGAAAATAATGAAAATCTAAGTATATTATACCCAATTGAATTTTTAAATAACTTAGAGCTAAATGGACTGCCATCCCACAAGTTAACCTTAAAAAAAGGAAATGCCTACTATGTTGTTAATCGTGTGGTTTATGCAATAGAACAAGATTAATCATCATTAACTTATATGAAAGGATAATTGAAGCAAAAGTTATAACGAGCAATAACGTTGGTAACAAATTCTATTTGCCTTGAATAACATTAACGTCCTCAGAAAATAAGTAGTCATTTATTTTAAAAAGACGACAATTTTCAATTAGACCATGTTATGCTATGACAATAAACAAGAGCCAAGGACAATCTTTAAAACAAGTAGGCATATATCTTCCAAAACCAATATTTACTCAGGGACAATTATACGTAGCATTATCAAGAGTTACATCGATCAAGAAAATGAATTAAAATTTTAATAAAAAAATAGTGACGGATCATCTAATCAATACACCAAAAACATAGTTTATAAAGATATTCTTTGAAATCTATGATTTCAGCTATGTAATATCCTCATCTAATGTCTATTATTATATTGAATATATATATGGACATTCTTTGAATCTATGATTTCGTCCATGTAAAATCTTTCATTGCAGGTCCATGCATTATTAAATTGAATACATTTGATGTCGAATTCCCCTCAACAATTATACTCTTATAATGTTATCATGTTGTACATCATTATAAAACTATAAACACCCAGACGGAAACCAAGCAAGCATGTAAAGTCCTTTTAAAGTTCACATGAACTTCACCCATAACGTTGATCTAAAAGAACATAACCAACTTTAGTGTATAATTCCTTGTCCAGAAGTTTTGTGTAACATGATGTAGCGTACATCAGATACGTGATGTCTAATTTCAAAAACCAATAATCAATCTGTTATAATTAATCAGTCATGTGATTTAGTCTTCCTATGTCCAACAAGAAAACTCAATTTGACCATTTTTGCTACTTATCAAAGAAAATAGCCCATATATACTCATTAAAAAAAGCCCAATTCTGGATCATTCTCTTCACACACTAATATTCAACATACACCACCGCCTCTATTCTTCCACACCAATATCCAACATACAGTACCTCCTTTATTCTTCTTCTCACTTATCCAAACTTCTTTCTCAATCCATCTCCTATTCTTATTTTTCTGCCATCATACTGCCGACCTCAAACCTTACCCTACCTTCCAAACTCATACTATATAAAGGTAAATTTCACATTACTATTTGTACTCTTAGCGCTATGCTCTTCAAACCTATGGTTTATTGTGTAGCTATAGCCTAAACACAAAGTTATCAAGTTCATACAACAATACACATCTCTATTAATTAAGCGAAAAGTGCTTATAGTTAAATTTTCAAAATTCCTTATATTGTCTCTAAAGTGCGCAACAACATAATTAATAAAGCAGGGGTAAAGGTGTAAAATACAAGCATTTATCTGATAGCCGTTCCACATATTTCATTCGTAGGTAAAACACGTATCTTCAAAATGATTGTTAAACAACAGGCGGATCAATCTATTTTCTTTTCTCTAGCCACGAGGGAGCGAAAGATCAGTTAATGATGAATGGTTTATTTTTAATGCAAGAAGCAATGTAAAGGTCTATTCTTAATCTTAATCTCGATGGTGAATGGATAGTTGCTTATCCAATTTTTGAATCTCTTTTGGATTAGGAGTTTATGGGATTGATACATACGCTATCGATGACAATATTTGATCGACGATGACAAACATTGAAGTGCAACGACATTAGACTACACATTTACAACTATTATGATCGATGAAGGTTATTTGGTATGTTCATGTGATTTCAACTAATTTCTTTTTCTGGTGTTTGGTGCTGTAATTTGCTAATTTTTTTAAATTTCCCCTTCTGATGTGTGATTCAATTGTTTTATAGCCAAGTCTTTTTTATATTGTTTTGTAACTTCGAGCAAAATATGATATCCTCATATCCTATTTCTACAACCCTATTTTATATTTTTCTATGGGGGTTATGATTTCATTTTCTACACAACTTACCTTTAACTAGCAATGATCTTTGGTATGTAATTGACAGTGTGGATAAAAACTGAACGATCAATGGAATAATGCATCTAAATAACAGAGCACATATACTTATTCAACACAGAAAAGAGAGACTAACAACACTCACTGTATCATCATTATTATTGAAATAATAGAGATATAAAAAATTAAAACTATCTAAACATCCAATTTTGACATTAAGACGGGATTACGAATGGGAGAAACAAATTCTTTGGTTCAAAATGCCAAAGAAAAAATTTATGATACAAGAAGAATTATAACATTATAATTAAGTGTAAATTGTATAACTATATATGTTCAATGAGAATACCGACAATACACACACGCGAGTGCGACCCTCTTTCGCACGTGCACAAGATGGCTAGTAAGCAATTAAGTACAAATTTTGAACTGCCATAGTTCATAAGAGTCATAAACATACGTTGCTTGCTTTCCATGTATCAATTTCTAGAATTTGCATTCTAATCATATTGGCTCCAATTCCAAATATAATTGATTTCAGATTTGTACATCTGTTATGCTCTATTTATTTTTTAATATCTTGAATTACTATTCTAACAGAGAAAAATGCCCATCATTAAACTCTATGACATTAAGCCTCTCCAAAACAACATACATATCAAAGTATTAAAGTTCATGTAGATAGACTATGGAGAGAAAAGATGTTTGATAAAGAAACTAAACCACTAACTGCACACGACGACGATTTGCTTAACATTCTGATTGATTAGGTAACTCAAATTCCACTAATTCAATTGTAAATGTCTTGCAAATCTAATACACTTCGTATATTCACATTTTGGATGTCTTACAATTGTAAAACACTTAACATACTTTACTTTTAATTTGTCTGTTGTATGTTGCCAATAACGTTTGTTAGAATGATGTCATCCAAGCAAAAATTAAGGCAGCAGATTTTGAAGTCGTATCTACACGTATTTTACAAGGATGCATTTATGAGATTGACAACTTCTACACCAAAACTGGCCCAACATCTTTCAAGGTCATTCCACATGAAGTTGAGATTATCTTCAATGAAAGAACTGTTCAAATTGATTCCACAACTATATTCCGTAATCCCTGAACATCGGTTCTACTTCATAGATTTTAGCCATGTAGCCAATGACAGTAACAATAATGAACTACTATTAGGTATGCATCATATACATATAAAAGAAGACAATAATCATAGCCGTTTTCATAATCTTATCACCCATTCTCATGACAAATGTCTTTGGATGAATCAAAATAATTGAGCGCCTAACACAGCTCGACATTGATGGCAGACTCGAATGTAGGCATGACATAGTCATACATAACTTGAGGTCATCATACAATTTATTCTGTATTATTACTTTACTATGCATATGTTGGCCTAATGACACAGATATATCCCAATTTATATTCAAATATATATATATATATAAATTACATCATATTCTCATAAACAGAGAGCAAAGCCTGACAATTACTCTCTCGGGAAATGTTGCGCACATGCTCGATGATGAAACCATCACTCAACTTCCTCCTCCAGTCATGGTTGTTCTCACAAGGCTTAAAACAAAGACATATCAGTGTAAGTCCATTCATATAAAATGTTTGATTATTTTTTGGTTCCACACTATGCTCATCGATATTATGGTTATTGATATATTGTACAGAGATGACATGCCTCTCAACCACCTACAAAAAAATTTTCTTCATCAACCCACATATTTCAGAGGCAGATGCATACAGGAAAAGGCAATCCATTACAAAAATTTTCTTACTGTCAACAGTCAGCTCTATGACAAACCAACCAATATTACATGTCGACTAACAACTTCAATGAACTAGACCACGTCGCAACTATATCAACTTCAAGAAAACTTATGGGGCACTGCAATCCAAACACCGTGGAGAGGAAGACTATAAAAGAACTGAACATTCTTAATCCTACAATTTACAAGGTCTATACCTATGGAAATGTGAATGTGGATATATAGTACTTCCAAAACACAAATAACATGCAACCTTCTTTACATATATTATTGCAAAATATCTCAGTCCTTTGTAGAGCAGCTAATTACTAGGACCATCACAACAAATGAGTGGTACTATGAGGCTTGTCCCAAATGCTTCAAAAAACTGATTCCTAAGCCTGATAGTGATGTGCTGCTTTGCCTAGAGCATGATAGGCAACATAAACAATTATGGTAAATCTTTATTACTCATTTCAGTTTGCATTAAACAACACAATTTGCTTAAATTATCATATAAGTCTGAATCATTGCAGCTTTAGAATTGAGTTAATGATTGAAGACAAAAGTGATGCCACTACAGCACTACTTATGGGAAAGACAGCAGAAAACATACTCAATATCAACTGTACTACTTTGATTGAGGAGAAAGGATTGAAAAATTAAAACAACCCACCACAAAAAAAATATCCTCAAACTGAAAAAGCCAGATCAAAAACTTACAAATCAAACTAGGCGCTCGCAATGACTTAATAATCAAAGCAATCTATATATATTCCATCCAGTCCAAGAATAGAAAGAAACAAAAAAGGTAGAAAAAATTATTTGTCAAATAATTACATGTACTGTTTCTCATACTTACCAAGTGTCATCTTTTTACACTCTACAAATTAGTGCACATACAGAGCAAAAGGATGAAGTATCTGCCAGTATGAATGCACACCAAGATTAGGCATGCCAATTAGCTACTCCAACACAACTAATCTGCCAAACTTTTGAAGTGAGCACGTCAATTCATTTTTGAACACCCCTATCTTTTTTTATGTTGTAAATATAAAACACGCAAAGCCATTTTTGAAAACATCTGTACAAATAGCTTGGTAGATTTTATGTATGTATTACTATCATGTATGTATGAATCACGTAGATCGGTTGTAAGTTGTAATATGTATGTATCATGCTGGTAGGTTGTATGTATGTTTTATGTGTGCATCATTAAGTGTGTATCTTTATCAACAAATATTATACGTAGTTTGCTATCAAACTAGCTAAGAAGCCGAAATGCAGCAACGCACATGTATACTAGCTAGTTAGTTATCAAAGTATCAAATAATTGAGAAAGATTAGCGAATTAATTTTTTTTAGAAGGTCAAAAATTTGTTATTAAAAGGTGATAGTAATACATAATTCCACTGGATTACTCAACTCGATAAATTGAAACCCTTAATGTACTAGTATACTATGCATTCAACTTGTCTAAGCCTAACTAGTAAATTGGGATAGCACAGGTATATCAAAATTCGGATGTACTATCCCTTAACTAGCCATACACCTTCTTCATTCTAATGTCATTGCCAGATCGGGGTCAGTGCCCCTAACCTGGCCCTCGGCAATCCCCTCCCAATGCACATGATACTGTTGTGCCATGACTTTACTTGCTCTTAGAGATGCTACTTGGTGTAGTGGTTTTGAAGAACCCCAGCTTGCCAGTTGTTGCCTAGCAGCATATCTGACGCCCGACATAGTATAGTCAGAGTGCAGCTTCTGAGCCTTAGGTATCGATCCTCGGACGGTGATTTGAGCATCCCATGTCCTCCTTCTTTTCTTAGCTTACACCACCTCCGCTTCAGCTTCCTTGATTCGGCTCTCCAGCCGTTCCACTTTTACTGGTAATAGAATATCAATCACATCGATTGGATACAGAGCTAGGTCAACCTCTTCCACCCAACAATTAGCTACCTCTTCTTCATTGGTACCCACTCCACTACTAATACCAATAAGTATAGTTATATCACGGTTCATACCTCAATATTCGGATTGTATCTAGACATCAGCCGTTATGCCAACTTGCTTGTCCACGAGTGCACGTTGAATAAGGCATGCCTTCGACCACATGATCAAAACTTACACAACTTATACAATAACCTTTCAAAGTCAGATATTCAATGTCACAATTAATCCAAGAATGAGGGCCAAGCCGTAGACTTACCTTGGTTGCCAGTTGACCGTGGAGATCTACCTCCACAAAGAGGCGAATATCCTCGAGAGCTCGGAGACGGTACTGGTCATAGTCGACATACTTCCCTAGATAGTTGCCTAGGGTTTACCACCACTTGGGTACAATAATCTCACCTTTCATCCCTCAACCACTAATATTAATCCTTGTCCATACTCTTGCCGTAGCGGGCTCTATCAAATGAATCGGCTTGAAGCCATCAAATTGATCCATCACTATCGTAAAATTTTCAAAGAACCACGCCCTACAAAGTACTTCCTTGTCCTTGAAGCGCCCATACATTGATCATGGGAATGTCGTGAAATACTGATTGTGCTTGGTCCTGCTTGACCACGCCATAAGTGAAGCATCCAAGCTTGAGGGACTCTGCCCTTTTTTCTAAGAGAATCTACGGAGAAAAAATACGAATAACAGAGAAGTCGAACTCATCTTCTTCCTCTGACACCCCAAGGGAAATGTTCCTAGGTGAGATGCTTGACCTAGTCGGGTATGGCACCATTGTTGGCCCCAAAACTTCCTTGATACCACAAAAGTAGTATAGATCGTTGGAGAAGAAGGATTTGAAAGCGAATCAGAATGAAAATTCTTGAACAAATTGAGAATCAATGGTAGAATTGGATTAGAAGAAATATGACAGCTGGGAAGGGTTTAAAGAGAAAGGGAGAAAAGTTTTTTTTTTTTTTTTTCAAAAATCACGAGTTGCGAATTAAATTTCATTAAGAAATAATAAATAAATGTGAATTTCAAAAAACAAAGTGAAAAAACGATTTCTACGTTTCGGACTTTGAGAAAAAAAAAAGTAATAGAAAAAAGAAAGTGAGTGCAGAACGGCACAACCAGTTATAAAAAAGAACATATGAAGCGAATTTTCCAAACCTTAAAACACTCTTGATACATAAAACCAGAAATTTTTATTACTCGAAACAACAGAACGACAAAGAAAGAAAGAAAGAAAGAAAGAAAGAAAGAAAGAAAAAGATCTGAAGCCCTAGGTTTAGGAGAGGATCCACGGTAAGTCCTTCTTCCTCCTCCGGATTTTCAATTAAAATGTTAAATATATTTCCGGGCAAATTTTCCTGTTTTCAAATCCATCCAGTTCACTCATCATCATCATCGCTCAACACTAACGGAATCAATTCATCTCTATTATCGATTCACCAAAAGAAAAAGGCATGCATTTGTTTACCGTGGTCAATTGGTTTTGAATAATGCTTCGATTTTATTCGGGGTTTCAATTAGGGCTTATGCAGCTGTGTAATGGAGTCAATAGCCTCGCTTACCTACATTTTGATGTTATTTTTATTATATATGCTGATGATCTCTACCACGGAGGCCGACAAGGTCATCATAGTCATCGGAATTATTTGTTCATCATGGTGAGCGTAACTGTGTATGTCTGTTTGTGCATTATATTACAGGACAGGTATCCGAGTCGATTCGATACCATCATCATCATCATCATCATCGGGGGATTTTGCTTTGCTTGGTTGTAAGAAATGGATCCTGGCCGCTATGGTCCGCAGCAAGGATGGGATAATAACAGCGTAATTGTGGTTTCCTCCTTAATAAAAATATCACCTATATGGGATGATAAATACAAGAAAAATTTATTAGGGGTCCTATTTTTTGGGGGGAGAAAAATGAGAGAGCCGTTGGGGCAATGATGGATATGGACTGACTGGATTTGCCTAACCTCGTGTATCATCATTGATCACTTGCTGACATAACCTTATTCTCTTGAATCCACAGGCTCCGGAGGGGTATGGTGCACTTCACGAGACAAACTTTCGGTGAGTTCTTTTCAACTGTTATTTTGTCAATTTCACCGAGGCAAATTGGAGCTCATTATACTAATTAGATACTAGATTTTATTGTAATGCTGATATAAGATTATCTGTTTAGTTCAGTTAACAATATTGTTTGTGATACTCGCAAACATTACTTTTGTGATATGTGCTTACATTGTTGAGTGCCTATTACATTACCTTGTCCTCTCCTCTCCTCACCGTACCTTTTCTTTTCTTTTGCTTTTTTTTTTCCTGTATGTCAGGGTCGGTGGTTCATATGATGAGAGGAGGTTTATAGAGGATAGATACTCAAGGGACAATGTCTATCCAAGAACTGCATTTCACCGTGATGTTCTAGATAGGGATAACTATGCAGCACCACATCATGGTGTTGATATATGGCCACATTCAAGAAGGAGAAATTATGAGGATGAATTTTCCATTGACAGGGATTCTAGGAGACATGACAAGCAGTACATGGATTCATATCATGAGATGGATAACCTCCGTGATCATGAGATTGATACATATCAGAAATTTGATAAATTACGCGATGGCTATCATAGTGCTGATAGGACTTCAAGGCTTGGCGGACACGATCGTAATGATTATTCCTATGATGGTTTTGAGTATAGGACTGGTATCAGCCATAAGACCAGGGGGGACAGTCATGATAGGGATTATGACTATGGTCGGCATAGTTATGATTCTGACTATGACAGGAGTAGTAGGAGGGAGGGCAGTTTGCGGCGGCGTGAATCTCGTGAGCGTGACCGTGACAAGAAGGGTGTGAGCAGGGAAAGAGAAACAAGTCCTTATAAAAGGCATGAACGCTCTAGATCTCGGTCCCGATCTCGTGGGCATGATGATCGCTCTAGATCGAGGTCTCCTAGAAGTTGTAGTCATGGGCGAAGTTACCGAGAGGATAGCTATGACGATGGAAGGTATGAGAGAACTGATAAGCGAAGAGACAGGGATGAGAAACGCCTGAGAGACCATTATTCTGTGGTACGTATATATGTCTGTTAGACTTATTGAGCTCTACTGTTCAGTATGAAGAACTACATGATAAGTATAATATTCTTTTACAGGCCCCATCTGCAACTATTGTTGTGAAGGGACTTTCACAGAAGACCACAGAGGAAGATCTTTACCAGATCCTTGTAATGTGTCATTTGCTGTTTTCGCTATGAAATACAGTTCAACTTCTATGTATTTTCTTGATAACACTGCAATTTGAATTATCTATTAGGCGGAATGGGGACCTCTACGTCATGTCCGTGTGATCAAAGAACGCAATTCTGGCATTTCCCGTGGATTTGCTTTTATTGATTTTCCTTCTGTGGTATCTATCTATCTATCTATCTATCTATCTATCTATCTATCTATCTATCTATCTATCTATCTATCTATCTATCTTTCAATTTATTCGTGTATGTGAAGATGCTTTTATATCTTCTTAAAATTAATCACAAATTCACAACGGTGGTTTTGTTTCTTTGAATAGGGAGCAGCTCGTGTTATGATGGAAAGACTGGGCGATGATGGTCATGTAGTGGATGGCCGTAAGCTTTTTTTTGAGTATAGGTATTTCTTACTGTATTTCATATGTTGCTCTATTTTGAGATGCTATGTTCATAAATGTAGAAAGCTGTGCAAAAATCTCTTACCTTCCAGAGGAATTACCATGGATTAGTTTTCCGTCTCTTTATAATTATTGCTGGCAACTTCTGATATATATGCTTTCTCTACTATGTAGTGTAAATGTATATGTAGCTTTGCTGCTATTAAATTTATTTCCATTTGAACTGGTTTGTTGCAGTAGTAAGCCAACTGGGGGTGCGGGTGGATCTTTTGGTCAAGACATTGGTGGAAAATCAGGCCACGCTAGCCATAAAAGCATTACAGTGCCATCTGATTGGATGTGTATTAGCTGTGGATATGTTAATTTTGCACGACGAATATCATGCTTTCAGGTGTTTATTATTATTATAATATGTTTTTTATTAAACTTTGAACTAATCAAGTCCTCACACATATGCAGTTATTTTATAAGAGTAAGAGTGTAAGAATGGATCTCTTTGTTTTCACTTCAATCGCAGTGTAATGACGCACGAACTGAGGATGCTCCCCCGGCAGATATTTCTATATCCAATCAAATGTCGGCAAAAAAAGGATCAGAAGCTGGTTGGTTTACCTTGTTGCTTTTATATAGCATTGCTATGTACTATTTGTTATGCATATCACTGAGTATGTATTTAATTAGGCCCTACTCATGTTCTGGTTGTTCGTGGACTGGATGAAAATGCTGACGAGGAAATGCTGCGTTATGAATTTTCCAAACATGCTCCAATCAAGGTACACATGCTAACTGAATGTGTTTCATTTCTTTACTTGTCAACAATCATCTAGTGTGCATGGAAAGTATTGATGAGTATTATTTTGCAGGATCTTCGCCTTGTCACAGACAAATTTACTCATGTTTCAAGGGGGTTTGCGTTTGTACATTTCCATTCGGTATGCCCAACTTCTCATATACTGAACAATTCTATGTGTAGATTTCCAGACTCTCAGTCATATCGGACTTCTTCCTTTTTCTAGTTTCCAATATGGAAGAACTGAATATATCCTCAGATTTCTTTTCAAAGATTATTTTGCTTATAGCTGCAACCGTATATTTCCAGGTGGACGATGCTACAAAAGCTCTTGAAGCAACAAATGGAACAACACTCGAGAGAAATGGGCAGATTTTAAGAGTAGCATATGCAAAAAGCATTCTCGGTCCAAGATCAGGAATGTCTGGATCTTCACAGTCTAGCAGCCTGGCAGCTGCTGCAATTGAGGCAGCAACATTTGCTCAACAGGTTTATTTTTATTGTTCAGTTTCTTTACTTATGTATGTCTTCCTTTTGATTATATATACAGGTATTATGTTATTACATGTTTTGACATTGTCTTGGTTTATCAGTAGAGTTGTTGAACTGTTGTGTGATTATCATGATACAATTAAAACATGTAGAACATATATTGGGCCCCTTATAAGAAAAACATCAAGAAAACAGAGTTTTCATTCTTCATTCCAATGTTGAACATTATGCTGAAGTAGGATAATAGTTCTGCTTCAGTAGCTAATGTGGCAGACTGGCAATCAAATATAGTATCTTCTGTCCACTCAAAATCAAATTTGAACTTTAAATTTGATACAAAATTGATAATTAGTTGAGGTTTTAAGTATAGTGCAGGTTTCAGTCTAAATACACTAACATAATCGAAAAGAGGTGTGAAGAGAAGTAACTATAAGGCTAAGAGAGGAGTGAAATAACTATAAGGCTAAGAGAGGAGTGAAGTAACTGCAAGGCTAAGAGATGATTGAAGTACTTGTAAGGCTAAGTGTGGTACTGTGTATGTGCAAACAATTTGGTACTCCTGGCTAATGATCAGCCTTAATCAAGAGCATGTAAATAGGGTTGCTTACATTCTGAGTGCGCTTTCGCTCTCTGTTGTTGTTGCTGTTCTGTAATTCACTTTGTATTTAAATGAAGTCTTAAATTATTGTTCTAGTATGATGCTGTTGGATGGGCACCAAAAGAATACAATCCTGACGACAAACAATCCATTGGAGGGAAGGAGCAAAGTGGTGAGGACATGCAAGTACATAAAGATGGTTCGGCTCCACAATCTGGTTTCGTATGGGATGAGGCATCCGGTTACTACTATGATTCTTCTTCTGGGTTCTACTATGATGGAAATACTGGTAAGTTGTATATAAATATGTATATATATACACATATTTATATTTTAATTCCACTTGCTCCATTGCATGGCGCTCAACTCATTGAAAAAAGTGTTACGTTTTATTCTGTTCAGAGGGAGTTTAATTCCCACACTGACCCCTCTAAATCCTATATCTATGCCGTCTTTCTTCATGTTTTTGTTACAGCACAATGGAGATTCCCTGGAGAACGGGGTTTGAGAAAATTATTCAATGAATATTCAGTCTTAAGTTTCCAGCACAGTTGGCCAATTTTTACCCAATTTTCTTTTCTTCATTTCATTGCCTCCATTTCTATTTCAATTTGTTCAAGCGGTTAATTCTTTGTAGTTCATTATTGATTAAGTTTGAGGGCCACTCTTTAATGTAGGTCTTTATTATGATGGTAACAATGGGATCTGGTATTCTTATGATCTCCAAACTCTGCAATACATCCCTTGCATTGATCAAAATGGTGTCAAAGAATCTGCTAACCAATCTCAGCTTTCCAAGCCATCAGAGGGCTCAAGTAATAAAAAAGTAGTAATCTCCGCACCAGCCACAACCTCGGCTGCATCATTACCAGATGCAGTCCAGGCTGCTGCAACAGCTGCAATAGCTGCAGAGAAAAGAGAGAAGGAAAAGTCCAAAGAGATCAAGTTGGCCTCAAAGAGCAGTATTTTGGCTAACAAGAAGAAAATGAGTAATGTATTGACTATGTGGAAACAGAGGAGTCATGAAGGGCAAGTAACCCGTGTAGCTCAGAATGATAACCAGCCAGGTGCATCTGCTGATGAACGATCGATTTCTTCTGTACTATCTACAAAGACCAAGTCTAAAAATGATGTAGCAATTGAAACTGAGAATACTAATGTTTCTTCATCAGATACTCTTGGTTTGGAGTCTTCAGTCATGCCTAGGCCTGTGAGCAATAGTATAGGGGGGACAGTGATGGGAGTCATAAGGGGATCTGGACGTAGTGTAGTTAAATCAGATACCTCCTTCTCAGCATCTGGTATAGTTTCTACACTTTCGACTTCTGCTGCAAGCAGAGCAGGTTATTCCGCGTCCTCAGATGCAGAAATTCCCTCAGTTTTGACACCTTTTAGAACTGATGCATCTGCATTGGGTTCTTATACACCACCTGTGGCTGCTGGGAGTGGTAAGAGAAGGTTTTCTGAAATGCCATTAGTCCCTACTTCTGCTCATAAAGAACCCCATACGGGATACAGGGATCGTGCGGCTGAAAGGAGAAACTTGTATGGCTCGTTGCCTTCTTTTGGAGATGAATTACCTGATCATGGTTCTGGAGAGTCAAGTATGTTTTTCTTTTCATTGTCATACTACTTTCTTTGCAAGAGATTAGCATATAAATTCAGTCCACTCTATTATTAGCTTTCATTAAGCTTTCATTGATACCTTAGATTGTGTCAGTTAAACTCGAGTTATTCATACATCTCCCAAGTGGGATGTGCCACTTTCTTAATTATTATTTCAAATTGACTACAATTTTCTTGTGATTTGCTGTGAAGATCGAGAGGTTGCATCAAGGAAGGGTTCCTTTGATTCCATGCCTTTTCCCCCTGGTGTTGGTGGAGGACGTGGGTCTGGGGAGGCCGTCATTGATAGTTACGAGGTGATTACTGCCGAAAAAGCAATTGATGAGAGCAATGTGGGCAACAAGATGCTTCGCAGCATGGGATGGCACAAAGGCTTGGTATTAACTTCTTTTGCACATTAATATGAAGTTTAATAATTTATTTCTAGTAACCTGTTGACTCATCCTTAAATAAGAAATGAAGCTTGATGAAGGAGGACTACTAATGTTCTTTAATTCTTTTGAAGACGAGATTATTATTAGGTCCAATATAATAGTTTGAACCTGGGTCTAGTTTCCTTCATCAGCTTTACAGAAAACCATGTATCTTTTGGCAAGAGGCCTGAATGTGTGTTTTGTTGGTTCGGATGGAAAGAAATAAAAGACTTTTGAAACCTATGGCAAGGTGGAGAATGCAGATCTCTGGCAGAGAATTGAGTTCCTGGCATCCTCATGGGCCTCTATCATTAAGACTTTTAAAAATCACAATCTTGCTTATATAAGTCTAAATTGGCAAGCATTTGTGGTGTAGGTCCCTAGGTTGTGCTTCTCAGTTATTCATGAACTTCTAAGTCCCTCACCATAGCAGTCTGCTTTAATTCATTAATGTGAACTTCTTGTCCTGTTTCTTATAAAAAGAAAAATGAAAAGAGTGAACTTGGTATTATTTTGCTCTATATATTGACATTAGATTAATTTCATGGATCTGTCAACAAAGCTAATGAACCTTTATTTTCATGAACCGAAAGAATCAACCTAATATAAAATCATATTGTTTCTTACACAACGTCCCTACTTATCTTTGGATATGGGTAGTTGATTCACCTGTGGCAGGTTATTAACTCCAAGTTTTTTTATTGAAAGAAGTTACCAACTTAAGTCCGGGGAGTGTATGTTTCTCAAATTTTGTTCTTGATTTTGATTACAGGGTTTAGGAAGAGATGGGAGTGGAATGGTAGAACCAGTGCAGGCTCAGAGTGTGGAAAGGAGAGCCGGACTTGGTAGTCAGCAGAAGAAATCAGATCCTGCTCTCGAGGCACAGGCTGGAGATAGTTATAAAACTCTCATTCACAAAAAGGCACTGGCTAGGTTCCGGGAGATGTCTTAAGACTGATAAAGGGAACTGCAATATTTAAGGTGAATGATTGGAACAAAGATAGTGAAGAGGAGCAGTCGTAAATTGTTCATGACTTCACGCTTGACATCTAGGATGAATTAGGGGTTGCACTTGTTAAAAAAAAACAATTTTGTTTAATGGGTATCTCTAGCTCCTTAGAGTTTGCACCAAAGGTCTATGCCATGGAAAGATGTAGCTAAGGGACTGCTTACTTACCGTGGTAAACACTGAACCAATTGATTCTCTTCGGTTGCAAGAATTTCACTGACATAGAACATGAAAACCATTTAGTTATGGCTTTTGTTTTCAGTTTTGGCCACGTAAAGTGGTTTCTTGTGTTTGGAATGGTTCGTACAGTTGCTGCAAATTGCATCAAACAAGTCACAAGGCGGCATTTTGAATGGAAACTGGACAATCATTTGTCAAGACTTTAGATTAGTCCTCCGACAAATATTCCATTTAAAAAAAGGTTAATATTTATCACTCAGAACTGAACACCTGGGTCATAAGAATTGTCAAAACTTTAGATTCTATACTATAAAAGTATCTGCAACATAGGGTTTGGAGGTGAATGCTAAGGAGGTTGAGGGCTCCCTAAAGGTGAGGAAGAGAAGCATCAAAGGGCGTCGTTTAGCTCTGGATGATGTGGAGAATCCAGAGGATGTGGTCTTGGTTGTGGCAATGCTTCCAATAGGTGGAGGTAGTGGTGACATGGCAGTGGAGACGGAGGAGGACCTTGGGGATACCCAGGGGTAGGTACTAGTAAGTGTTAGGCAAGCATTACTTTAGTTTACCTGTGTTGGTGCTTGTCTAGTTTTTGCGTGACATGGTTCTCGATTGCTTTTTGTTCTTCATTTTATTTACGATGTTGGTGAGTTGATTTAGGGAGTTTCTCTAGGTTAGCTTAGCAGTAGTCTTGTCTCTCATACCCTATAAATGTCTACTGCGTAACATTGTATACTGCATTAATAAAATGTTGCTTCGCGTTTGAGCCTTTAAAAATAAAATAAAATAAAGTATCTTCAACAATTGAGATAGAAAAAATTGTTGAGGCGTTGAGAAGTTGAAAGAGAAACACCCATTGAGAAACCTACCCAAACATAGCGTTGCCTTCACCGATTCCAAATACTGACGATTCTGAAAAATCGATCGATCTCCTTCCTATCTCTCTTGCTTACTTCTCCCTTGTTTCTCCTTTCTGCTCTCTTGCTTTCTCTCCTCGTGCATGGTCGAGGAGGCCGAAGATGTCTTAGATCGATTGATTCCATAGCCTTCGATCCGGAGCTTGATGATGTAGAGGTAGTGAACCTCGCTCCTGACGAAGCTAAGGAGGCTGATGACGATTGCCAATACGCCGTTGCGCGATTATTCGAATTGATGTCTTTGCCGGAGATCCATGAACAATCGTTTAAGGTGGCGATGGTTCAGATTTGGCATTGCCCTCTTGGCCTCGCAAGGATCTCTCTCTAGCACCGAGGCCTCGACTGGTTCTTCGACAAGTTTAAGGAGGTTCATGCACTTTGTCGTACGGTCCGGCGTGGCCTGTGGTACTATATATGGTGAATCGATGCTCGGATATAGTGCTAGCTAACTAGAATTTTCATGCGTCATGTACGTACGCGTGAGGAGGGTCTGATTAAGAGAGAAAATTGAATGATCAACATATATATGGAGATGAAGTTGAGACGAGTGAGCATAGAGGAAGAGAGTTCGGCATGGACATTATATAATGTTTCACTTAGACGACGGAGCGTCGGTGCGTCGTCTAAGTGACCACTTAAACGACGGACTCAGCACATTTCCGTCGTCCAAGTGTATACAAGGACGACGGGGTATATGACGGACTTAGACCCCGTCGTCCCAGTGACCACTCAGACCACAGCGTGTCGGTCCGTGGCCCGTGGTGGAGTTTGACAACTTTTCACAGATAATAGAGGTGCCGACAACGAAGGTCACCATGGAGGTGATGGTCCACAATGTCCCAAATGCCGCCATGAACAAGTGGGCGAAGAAGATTAGAAGCGCCAGCGGTGCTTTCTGGTTTCATGATGAGCCGCTCCTCCAAGCAGGCAAGATGAAGCTGATGGTAGAGCTTGACCTTCGCCACAACATGGTGGTAGGAAAGAGTTTCCAATTCCCGTCTAATTCTACGAAATGGTAAGCTTCGATTATCTATTAATTCGTGGCTATGGTGATTTGTGTGGGTTGTTTGTGCATAGTGGAGATGGTTGTCATGTTTTGCAGGCACGAAAGGCTAAGCTGGTGGCAGCTAGGGCATCGAAACCCTCTTCGGGTGAAGGTTCCCGAATCGTTCTCCCATTGTGCCTCCTGGATTTGAAGGCCCACAACCACGGTAGCTCTGCCAGTCATGGCGGCTTCAAAGCTGAATGTGGTGATGGAGGAGGTTGAAAGGACCCGACTCCGATTTAGTTGCCTAAACCGAAATCAAACCCCTTCAAAAACACGACCTTAAAATTTTTTTTGTCAGAGTTTACTTTGAAATTCGTGAGCCAATATTAGAAACTGCAAAGAGAATCACACTTCGAATATTCCACAAAATCCAAACCGTGGGGCTCCGTTCCCCATCCGGATTTCTCAACATCATATAAATAATAAACCACAAGGTTTACAAGAAATCTAGAAACATTCAGGAGTAAACTCAACTGAAAACAAACATAAGTATTCAGAGCGACTCTTATATACATCATATACAAGCAGTAGGTCGAACAAAGAACCTATACAAACTGAAGTGTGACTTAAACTCTATGCCTCCACCGTCGACGTGCAACCCTGGAACCCAAACTGCAAACTGGGCAAAAGAAATCGAAAAGCCCAGGGGAAGACAAATGAAATCGTTAGAGTGAGTGGACGAAAATGATAATATGCCTTTCACCAATATAAACATGAAATCATGATGTGAGTCTAAAATCATCAATCACAGGTAAGGTGGTTGTCATAACCTTCATGGATACCGTATAAAATGTGGAGGCCGTAACTTGAGTACATTTCCCTCAAAGTTACAATCCTTCTCAACCAGGTAAGGGGTTTGTCATAACCTTCCTGGGAGCCATATAATTACGGGTAAGACGTTTGTCATAACCCCCCCCGGAGCATCTCGGGGATCAGCCGAGAAGCCATGCATCAATGCATCCATATATCCATAATCCATGTAAAACAAATCATATATGTGCCTCCAAGTAAAAATACATAATCATAAATGCATAATCGTAAATGCATAATCATAAAATGCATAACCAAGACTTGCAAATCGACAGTGAAGATAAAGTGTCCACTCACAGTACGAGGCTAACTCTGAGGTCCGGCGGAAGATCCCTCGCCAAACACTTAATCACGATCACCTGAATAACAGGGATACGATCAATACATATTGAAACACAACATACAGAGCTAATACGTCAAGAACCCCGTGTTCTCGAAAGACGTATTTCTCGAAATATCGACGAGGATAACAAAATTCCCAAAATACACCCAAACAACCCTTGTCTCAAAATAGAATACTCAAATCAACTCAAAAACTTCACGACTACGATCGGGACGCGATTACGAGCAAAACGGTATAAAATCTCCAAAATTTCAAAAAGTCAACCTTGTCGGAGCTCCGCCGTTGACCGCCACCGCCGAGGCTCCAACGGTGACCAAGTCCAGCGACCCTTACCTCAAATTCTTCCTTTCCTCAAGCCCAACACCTTACCCTTCTACCACCAAGACCAATTCATCCCACACCGGAATTCCCCCTCCGGTCACCATCCCAAACCATCACAAACATCAACCAATTCCAAAACAAAATGCCCAGAATTCATCTATAGGTTTAGGGGAAGCAAACCCCCCACCAATCCGACACCAAAACTCGCCAGGTTTCATCGACTTCGTTCTCCTTCAATTCTCAACCAATTTCAACAAATAAATACACAAATCAATAGTACAAGTCAAGAGCTTTCCAACCATACCAAGAACGTGGCCGGAGGTGGCCGAAATCGGCGGGTCAAACGGCGAACCAAAACGGGTCAAAATCGCCCCAACTCGGTCAACGGGTCAACTCAGCCCCAACTCGGTCAAACTCAGTCCAAATGTGACTTTTTGACAATTTTACGATTATTCAATATTTATGTGTCGCGAACCGACCAAATTCACGATTCGGATAACTCAAACCCAAACGAATAAGTACGACTAACTCGACGATAATTTCAAATATCCATTTTATATTCTCCGATTATTCAAAAAATCCTCCGAAACCTCCTACGGACTCGAAATCAAATCCTCTACAATTTCCGCGAAGGAACTCAAACCGAATTCTTGCCTGATAATTTAGTCATAAACAAACCCGCCATATCGAACAATTACGACAAAACCACGACTAATCGTGAAATGCGCAAATCAAACCAATTAACATACAATTTTCAGTTCGGGTTGTTACAAATCTACCCCCCTAACAAAAATTTCGTCCTCAAAATTTACATACCTGCTAACTGAAGAGGTAGGGATACTGATCCCGCATGTGCTGCTCGATTTCCCATGTAGCCTCTTCAACTGAATGGTTTCGCCACAATACATTTACAAGAGGAATGGCTCTGTGTCATAACTGTTGGACCTTCCGATCAAGAATCTGAACTGGTTCTTCCACATAGGTCAAGTCCTCTCATATAGGAAGCTGATACGATGTCAATACATGAGATGAATCGGAAATGTACTTTCGCAACATAGACACATGGAACACATCATGTACCCTGGCCATCTCAGAAGGTAATACCAACCTGTACGCCATGACACCGACTCGCTCCGTGATCTCATACGGGCCAACATATCGCGGACGAAGTTTACCACGCTTCTCGAAACGAACAACACCTTTCCAAGGAGAAAGTTTTAGGAAAACTCAATCACCAACCTCAAACTCAAGGTCCTTCCATCTCACGTTAGCATAACTCTTTTGTCAATCCTGAGCAGCCTTCAATCTGCCCCGAATAACCTGAACATCTTCCATGGTACTTTTCACCAAATCAGGACCAAGAAGCCATTTCTCACCAACTTCATTCCAACACAATGGAGTTCGACACTGTTTGCCGTACAACGCCTCATAATGTGCCATACCAATGCTAGCCTGATAGTTGTTGTTGTACGCAAACTCAATCAAATGGAGTTGCTGATCCCAATTCCATTTGAACTGCAACACACAAGATTGCAACATATCCTCCAGAGTTTGAATAGTCATTTCTGACTGACCATCTGTCTGAGGATGAAAAGCTGTGTTGAAGTGTAGTCTAGTCCCCATTGCCTTCTTCAATGCCCGCCAAAATTTTAAAGTGAACGGATTATCTCGATCAGAAACTATAGACACAGGTACACCATGCAATCTCACAACCTCTCTCAAGTATAGCTTCGCCAATTTTCTCACAGGAAGCTTTCCTGGAAGTGCAAGGAAATGAGCTGACTTCGTAAGGCGATCCATTATCACCCAAATACCAGTACTACCACTAGAAGTACGAGGTAACTGATACACAAAATCTATAGTAATATGCTCCCATTTCCACACTGGAATCTCCAAAGGTTGTAGTTTACCTGTCGGTTTCTGACGTTCCGCCTTCACTTGCTGACAATCAGGCATCTGCTCACGTACATTGCTATTTCCCTCTTCAGGTTTCGCCACCAATAATGAGCTTTAAGTGTCCAAAAAATCTTTGTACTACCCGGATGCATAGCATATGCAGAACAATGGGCTTCATCGATTATTTCTTTCTTCAAATCATCATCTCTGGGCACACACAATCTCCCCCTGAACATCAAAGTGCCATCACTCCTCATCCGAAACTCTTATTCTGAATCAAATTCTTCTTGCTCAGCAGATAGGCATCTGAATCTTGAGCTTTACGAACTTGATCAAGTAACACTGGACAAACTTGGAAGCTAGCTAACAATGATCCATCATCATTCCACTCCAATTTTACTCTCGTTGCTCGCAACTCTGTCAAAAGTGACACTCTAACAACACGTACATGGAAGAGAGAAGCACCATGCTTCCGACTGAGAGAATCAACAACCACATTAGCTTTCCCTGGATGATACTCGAAAGTGCAGTCGTAATCATTAATCAACTCCATCCATCTCCACTGCCTTATGTTCAAATCTAGCTGTGTACACAAGTAGGTAAGACTTTTGTGATAGGTATAAATCTTGCACTGCGCTCCGCACAAGTAGTGTCTCCAACTCTTCAATGCTAACACAATGGCAGCTAACTCTAGATCATGAGTAGGATAGTTAACTTCGTGTGGTTTCAATTGTCTAGAACCATAAGCCACCACCCTTCCATGTTGCATCAAGACACAACCCAGGCCTAGCTTCGAAGCATCACTGTACACCACATACTCACCGCTATCGTCAGGTAAAGTCAACACTGGTGCGGTAGTCAACCTTTCTTTCAAAGTCAAGTAGCTTTCCTCACAAGCATCAGACTATTCAAACTTGACTTCTTTCTTCGTCAAACGGGTAAGCGGTGTCACTATCCGTGAAAAGTCCTGCACGAATCAGCGATAGTAGCCTGCTAAGCCCAAGAAACTCCGTATCTCTGCCACGTTGGTAGGTCTGCTCCAATTCAGTACTGCATCAATCTTATCAGAATCCACGCTGACTCCCTCAGCTGATATCACGTGACCCAAAAACTTTATACTATCTAGCCAAAACTCACACTTGCTAAACTTGGCGTACAACTAAGTGTCTCGCAAAGTCTGCAAAACCGCATGCAAATGCTTCTTGTGTTACGCCACATTCCTGGAATAGATCAAGATGTCGTCGATGAACACAATGATGAACTTATCTAGATAACGCCTGAAAATCTGATTAATTAGGTCCATGAAAGCAGCTGGCGCATTAGTCAACCCAAATGGCATAACAAGGAATTCATAGTGCCCATAGCGTGACCGAAACGTCGTCTTGTACACATCGGACTCCCGAATCCGTAGCTGATGGTACCCAGACCTGAGATCAATCTTCGAGAAAACTAAAGCTCATTTGATCTAATCGAACAAATCATCAATCCGTGGGAGCGGATACTTATTCTTCACCGTAACCTGATTCAACTTCCGATAGTCAATGCATAGCCTCATCGGACCATCATTCTTTCTCACAAACAAAACTGGAGCACCCCAAGGTGAGACGCTAGGTCGAATGAAGCCTTTCTCAATCAATTCTTGAAGTTGAATCTGCAACTCCCTCAACTCTTCTAAAGCCATACGATATAAGTCCAGTACCTGGAAGTAACTCGATGGTGAAGTCAATCTCCCTGACTGGAGGTACACCGGGTAAGTCCTCGGGAAACACATCTGGATACTCATAAACTACTGCAATATCACCAATTTTCGGTACACCAACACTCGTATCGATCACATGTGCTAGGTAAGCCATACAACCCTTCCTCAACATTTGCTCAGCCTTCATTGCTGAAATCAAACAAGGTAAAGAAGTATTCTTTTTCGCCACGAAACAAGATTTCCGGCATGTCTGGACTCCTGAAAACAACCTCCTTCTTGTGACAGTCAAGAATAGCCCAATGGTTCTCCAAGAAATCCATGCCCAAAATCATGTCAAAATCCACAATATCCAGCAACATTAAATCCGTAGCTAACCCATAACCTCCAATAAAAATCTCACAATCTTTATATAGTCACCCGACACACACTACCTTGCTAGATGGATACAACATTCGCCACAAATTAGGGAGTGGAGATGCATATACAGTAGCCAATGATGCTAGTCTATATGACATGAATGAATGTGTAGCCCCTGGATCTAGTAAAGTAAGAACTAGATGACCAAAAATGTACAACGTACCGATAATCACCTCAGGGGAAGCTATGCCCTCACGTAGAGACATGGCATGAACTCAAGCCTGTCCCGCTGGTCGTCCACGTTGGCTACGATTCTGCTGACCACTCTGTCCAGAAGACTGTGTTGCACGATCACCAGAAGCAGTACCCTGATCTCGTCTAGTACTCTGATCCGCAACACCTCCAGAAGTGCTAAGCTAAGGACACTCCCTCACAAAGTGACCCTCCTGACTACAATGGTAACAACTTATAGTACCCCGATAACATGAACCATGATGTCGCCTATTACAAAGATTACATAATGAGACATCCTTGGTGCAGCTGGTGTGCTGAAAAAAGATCGAGGGAAAGGCCTAAGAAAGAGATGCTCAGCAGTAACTATATGCTCTTTCATTCCATTGACATTATAAAAAACAGTAGTTGATTTGTTTTATTTCTTTTATAAACGCCATTTCCCATGTAGTTGCAAAGCAATTGATAGCTTCACGATGCTTTTCAACAGTATCTACACACTTTGATCTGTCGCTTAACAATTTTTCCATAATCTTTTTTTCTTTCTTTTCAGTGACAGCAAGAGAAGAGATTACTAGTGCGTCTTAGTCTGTCTGTTTTATTACCCATATCCTTTGTTTCAGAGGCTCTTGCAAGTTCTATTCTTGATGGCTTCTTCTCAGCTTCAAATGGGAATAAAATTGATCCATGGTACTTATGTGCGATGCCATTGATGATGCATACTCGTTTTGGTGTTGCATCTCCACATCCAATTAGAACCTAATTAAGTTCTCCAGAAATGAAAGCAATTAATGATTGTTGTGTTTGAACATCAGGCGTTGTAGTTGAGACTAGAAATTGATGAACATGCTTCAGTGAAAGCCTAAAAGCAACAGAGGTTCAATCTAGAATGTAGAAAGATGGTGTGTTGGTGTTACACATCTTGGTTGTGAATTATTATTCCTTAGCTTGATTTGTGTCAATCTTACCCTAGTTTATTTTTGTGATATTGGCTACAAAAAATAAGAAAGGAAAAAAAAAATGCTTCAAGCAAAGTTGCAAAAGGTACGAGGAACATTCCTTGTTGAAACAAGGCGACGAGTGGGAGCATTTTAATCCAATTCTGAACCTTTTTTTTAAAATATAGAGGTGAAGACTTGCTAGATATGTGTCTTGACCACTTCTTTCTGAAGTTATACAATGAATCAAACAAAGCCCTTTTATCCGATCTCTTGTTTGATCTAGAGTATGTAGGTAGTAGGTTCAGAATGAAAATGGTTTAGGGAAACAATTGCGGGGTGGTATATCATAAACCCCAAACATTTCAATGCTGCATATCGAAAACGAAAAAACTGACACAAAATGAAACTAAATTGTATTCAATCTTGAATTTAAATGATTTCTGCTAATCCGTTGATTCTTGTACATTATGCAGACTACACACATTGTTTTTAACTTATTAAACCCTAAGCAGATTCTATCTAAATTGGTCAATAAGATAATAGATTCATGCTCAAGAGTCAAGACTTCGAATACTCTTATTTTTATGAGTTATCCAACAAAAACCTCTTTTGCATGATTAAAGAGTAAAGTTTCTGTGTGATTAGAAATCATACATATACAAGAGTAAACTTTTGATAACGAGTACAAGAGATTTGTCTGCAACTGAGAGGAGGGTGTGCAGCGCTAAGGAATGGTATTCCTGTTGTCCTTGTATTAGTAATATCATTATATGATCCAAAATAATTTTGTTATATATATATATATAAATAAAAAAAGCACTATTACAAAAGTTATATCATACAAATTCAGATTCCAAATATAACATTTACAGCTCTCAGTTAATAACAATATATATAATATTACAAAAAAGTGACTCACGGAAGAATATTTTAACACAAGTCTGACCAATACGCTATACTCCTGCAAAATTCTTGCCAGTGACCAGTTGTGCAACTAAAAAGAACATAGTTCGGCGATGTAATATTCATTTCCGGAAGTGAATGTTCACAACAGCTGGCTGCAAGAATAAAGTTTGCTGAATGGAGAGAGCAAAAGGCAAAAATGGGTGAAAGAGAAATGAAGAAATCTTTTTGGTCCGGCTGTCTGTGCTACCAGCTTCTGGTCCTGTTGAAATTAACCAGAACAACATTTGTTTACTTCAAAAAATGCATACAAATTAGTATGTAAGGTCGGTCCTCAATCACTTGTATAGAATTGTAATGCAAACACTACAAAATCTCCAGACTCCCCTCACAATAACCATCACATAGTCTTGTAAGGAAACCATTATGCAAGTCTAAGATTCTATTCACCCATTTCAACAGAAGGATGTCAAGTCCTGCCCACGACCAATATATGAGGTCGGGAACTATTTTGAGTCAGCATCCCAAAGTAATCTCTATATCTAACCATCCATTTTAGGTTCCCTTTCTATAATCATCTTCATAACAAAAATTAGATTGCCACAATAAGCATGGATAAAATGTATACATGAATTAAACACAACTATTTGTATATAACATATACCTGGTTTGATCTTAAATTTGAGTGCATACGGTTGCCTTCTTAAGATGAACTTGATCGGATGATCTGTTGACTGCCTATGCCGATCAGTTGAAGATATTAACTGCAACATGAGAAAATTTGAAATTGTGAACCTTAATGGATGACTTAACAAACTGATTTACCCATAGCCAAACCAACATTTCAAATTGACGAGTAGTACAATCAGTATGGCTAGGTTTACATATCCAATATTCCTAGGTCTCACAAGTCACAACTTTCTTTTCCATAACATGGAGAGACAAGGTGATGCAAGGAAAAGATATAGGGACAATCATAAACCAAAGTATAGTCTTTCACTTCTTACCAATTTTAAGTTTATTCTTGATTCCTTCCAAAAACTTAAATATCTATATTAGTTTGCAAATCTTGTTTAGGCCTTTATTTGTAAAAGATTAAATAGTGTATATGGTCAAGATGTTGTTTCTCTTTTGCTAAAGATCTTGCCATAATGCCATAATGTGTACCAACAAAGCCTATTCCTCATAGTGTATATGGTCAAGATGTTGTTTCAGGAACCTACTGAATTTTCCTTCTTTAATTCCTAAATCTTGCCTTCGTAAGTGTAATCAGTTCCCTTCCACTACTAATTATAGAAAAACAAAAACCAGTAGAAGCCATGAGTAAAAAGGGTTTTAGAATCAAACCTTTTCATCAAATCTGAAGAGAGATTGGTCAAAGTACGGAGAAGGGCTCTGAGATTGACAATTAAAAGGTAAAGAGGCCAGCATCTTCTTCACAAACTGCGGTATCATGAGCTGATTAAAAGTGAGGTTTAGGCATACTGCTAAATATGCATGCAATCATAATCCACAAATAAATATATCAAGCGTCAATAATCTATCACCTGTGAAGAGCTACTTGCTTTACTTTTTACGCATCTCAGTTGTTCTCGAGCATGTATGTTATTTGAGTGAGATGATACAAAATTCAATATATATGAATTTCTGGCGGTAGCGTGGAAGTGATCATAGAACTGCTCAAACAAGAGATAAAGCTCATCTGCCGAATTCTACAAGTAAAAGTGCAGAATAAATCAGGTCTTACTTCAACAAATATATTTGTAAGGAAAAGGAATACTCATTGAAAGCAACCTTATAGAAAGCTACAATTTCAGTGGTCTCCATGTTATATACCGCAAAGAATGCTGGGTGGAGATCAGCATTGCGTGATATCTGCTTTAATGATATAAAAAATGACAAGAGTCACGTATTCTGCTAAAAAAAAAGATCATCAAGAAAAAGAAACCAGATGCGAGAAAACCCATAGCGTTGTTATACTACAACGACAAGGGAAACTCATTCGAAAAGATGTGTGGACTCGATATCCTAGAGCAATTTCATCCCTTTTATAGAGTGACCAAGCTGGGGGATGATAAAATTGTAAAACAACAATTTCCCAACTCCCAACACTAATTAGTACTTTTTGAACCTACTATGATAAAGAACTGAGTGCTAGAAAGAAGATCTCACCCCTCCCTCTACACTACCAAACTTTATTAGCAGGTGTTGCCGGTCCAAGAATTGTACCTGTCCAAGAGTTGTGTATAAACAACTTGTTACATGTCATATTGGATGCGCATTATCAAATTGTCCTGTTTTGTAGAGCAGTAAAAATATGAAGGGGGTTCAGACTTCTAAAATCATATGAAAAAGATATATATACATAATTAGAAAGAAGCGAACTCATCATTTGAACCTACCTTCCAGATAATCAAGTCAACATAGTCTTGGAAATGGAAATAAAACTTCTTCTTCAGGCCTTGGACCCTCTAGAGTAGAAAATTCATGCAAATTAGCTAACTGAATTGACTTTCGCTTACAGAAACCCACAAAAGCTGATTGATAATGACTATTGGCAAGTAGAATATCAATGTTCTCATTTGAGCAAAAGCTTATTCCACCGGAATGAAGCAAGAAAAGGTTTCTTCGGCAAGTTAAATCAATGCTTTCCTTATGATGAAACAAGACATACTTAATCCAGATAACCAATAATAGGATATAAATCCTTGGGCTTTTTGACGAAGCAGATCTTTAAAGGAATCAAACCTTTAATCGGCTTATATATGTACCGACTCTGTGGCCTGTTGGTTATATGGAATAACACTCTGTGGAGGTCACAGGTCCAACATGCGGATCATTTAAAAATGACAAGTAAAAATAAAAATTAAACATAAAAAAACACATATCTTTCTACCTAGAATTAACTATTTTTTTATGTTGTCTCTTGTATGCCAAAAAAGGAATGTGTTCAAACAATTTTACTTATTGTAATTACATGAATAAAGCATACCATATTTGCATATAAAGAGCATCTTATGGTCAGGCAAACACCATAGATTGAGAATGAAAATGGTTCTAGAATGGCAAACACAAATAAATTAGTCGATCTAGGAACCACCACTATGAAAATATTTCAAGGTGATATGTTATACCAATAAGTAAAGCTGAAATAAAACTGGCAACAACTGGGTCTAGACGAAAGGACCACAAGCTGGAACCAAATAATAAAATATGCAATCCTATCAGTATACACATGTTTGTTTTAACTTGAGGACCAATGTAAACCCACCAAATATTCCAGAGCATGACCAAGGGAATTAATAAAAGAGACATAACAACGTATTATAAGCGACTCAGGTGCTATATCAGAAATTTAAGACCTCAAAGGCTAGAAAAGTTCAATGTAAAAAAGTTATGGCCTGTATGGAAGTTCTATCAGCTTGTAGTTGTAAGAACTTCTCTATCAGATGAAATGAGATGACATATGTGACTATACCAACAGTATTATTGTTAAAAGTGTAAAATTATCACCTTCAACACTATATAACTAATGAATTAACACAGAAGTAACATATGATAGATATCGAGGGAACTTCAAAATAAATTATACTATAATGGTAGCAATGAATCGGAAACATACACTGCAAATGGAAGCAAGCAAACATATAAACTTCCATAAAACATAATTCAAAAGAAATAAGCACACAAGATTTTCAATCAGCCTTCACCAAAATGTCAGTATGCCAAAAAATGTGCCAATAATCAGATGAAGCATAATATACAAAGAGTGACAGGGACAACCAACCAATGTCGGATCTGTTTCTTCGTTCCATATTTCTCGAAATATGAAAGAAAGTAACCGCTGTTTGATGCCAGTATGAAAACAAGCAACTGTTGTTTCTGGAATATTCTGCAATCCAGAAATGAGTCGTCAATCAAAAGCTCCACATGAGAAAGCGTATCTAGTAACAAATCTGGTGATTAAAATGATGATGCTACTAAATATGACAATTTAACATTAGTTACTCAATGTTTGATGCTAAATGTTGGTAACACAAATATCTTCCCCCCTTTCTTATATGATACAAACATGTCAGTACATAAATTCAGATACACTAAATTGTAGAAGGGCAACAACCAAATAGAAAAGCCAGAGGCAAGCTACAGTTTCTACCCCTCGAAGAATTTAGCATGGAAAATGCCGAATGCTACAGTTTCTACCCCATGAAGAATTTAGCATGGATTATAATTGGCACATCCAAGAAACACGTTTCCAATACCAAACCAAATCCACCACCTCTAATCTTCTCAACAGATTCTAAACTTCCTTTTAAGCAAACCTTACAACAAAATTAGTCCACATACAAATCTCCACTATACCTTTTCCTTTGTCTAGAAAACTTTCCTAAAAATAAATACTGATGTACAAAGGATCACTCTGATTACTGTAACAAGACATATGAAAGTTCCAAAGCCTGGGGTTCAATATCTAGGACATACAAAAGTGCAATATCAACCTCACTCTCTCACACACACAAATTCTTCTGTGTGTTATTTCTCAAATGCAAAACAGTTTCTGAAAAACACTTCTTAAGACACACCAGATTAGATTGATCCGATTAGACAAGCTATAGACAACGCATTAAACTAAATGCGATGAGAGGCTTGAAAAGATGTGTGCTAACCTGAGCATTAGAATTGAGAAAAAGCTCATCGTCTTCATGACAAAAGGTCCCAATTGCTCGTACATCAACAAGGTTCCCAGAGTCTCTGATTTGTATAATGTGTATAGTCTGGTAGCGAAGAGATACGATTGCAAGTAAATCATCATACAAAAAGGCACCCGCATTATGGGCCAGGTTAATAAAATCACCGTGAAAGGACTTCTGATCCAGTACAACTCCATCTTCCAACCTAATCGTTAGAAAAAACCAAATGCAATCAAAGTCATATACATTAGAAACTCATTGCTAAGAAAAAGAAAGAAAGAAAAAGCTTCACCTCAGAAGGTGAAATGTTATCTTTTCTATGGAGGGGACTCCCTGTACGGCCCCTCCAACAGGCAAGGTATCGTGAATTTGTGCAGTTGAAGTAGCAAAGATTCCGTAGTGATTATTTTCCATGTAAAGAAAAAAGTCCTTACAAATGAGCTCATTGCATGAAGGGAGGGAGACAGTGTATAGTTGAGTAAAGAAGCTCTCGAACCTCCTCCCTTTTGGGGGAAGATCATTGTTATCACAATTACAGTCTCCTTTGCAAGAATAGGAAAGCCAAGTTGGTCTATAAACAATTAGTTTCTGATGATTTCTACTGAAACAAATTAGGTAGCGACCGTCTTCGGTGAATTTACGGTACAGAATGTCTGGGCATTCAACTTCATATATGGTATAGCTCGGTACTAAATTCTCGTAAAATCGCCTGGCATAGTGAGCCTATTAATTAATAACACAAATTATTAGAACAACAAACTAAATCAATTTGATATATCCCAGTGCAGAGAAGAGAAGAGAAGAGAAACATTACAGTGGTGCCGGAAGTAGGAGATGAAATTTGGCGGTCGAAGATTCTGGTGACAACATTGTGGCTTCTAAACATTACTACTACTGGAAATAGAACTTGATTTGATCGATCTCTAACTAGACTAGATAGTGTTGAGTTGGGTTTCGAGTAACCCTATATAATCTGAAAAAGAAGAAGAAGAAGAAGAAGACCCATTAACAGGTGGTGTCGTGTAGTCTGTGTCGGACTGAGTTAGAGTGAGTGACTGTGTCTCTCGCTCCGTGCGCAGTGAGTGGTTAAGAAAGTCAAGAAAGATGACGAGATCACTCTCATTCTCATTCTCATTTTTTTTTGATAAACATTCACGTACCCTTATGTAGGTGGTACGCGATCACACCTTCACCACCATATAATTCTCCTACGCTCTTTTAAAAAAAAAATAATTCTCCTACCCTTTTATATTTTTTATATATATAGTCTTTATCCACAGCAATACGGAGCGGTTCGCAAAAAAAGAGCAATACGAAGCGAAGTTTCGAATTTCACAAAATTAATAAAGTTGATCGAATATTGAAACCACTCATTCTTTAGATTATGACAATCTTGTTTACAAAAGATCAGCCTAATCAAAAGTGATTTATCCATTTGATTAACACTTTTAATTTTTAAGCTATATCGGACGAACTAAATAGATCATAAACTGAATGTATTGATCAAATAGTCAAATCATTTTCAATTTGGTTGATTTCTTGTAAGCATGATCGTCAAGTATTAATCTAAAAGATAAATGATTTCAATGATCGAGTTAACTCAATCTTGTAGAAAATGAAACTTTGCGCCGTATTTTTAAAATGGAGCTCCATTCTAAATAGGATATATATATATACATATATTTATTTTTCTAGCTTGGAAAATGTTAAGGATTAGAGTTTTTTTTCTAATAAAAAGAAAATTAGAAAGATGAGTTTTGGGGCATCATCCAACAAATATGTGAAGTCTAGCTACCAGAGAAGGAACAATCACTACAAGAAAAACGTACTTAGACGACGGAAACAATGTCCGTCGTCTAAGACGCACTTGGACGATGGAAATACTTTTTCCATCATCCAAGTGGTCACTTGGACAACGGACCGACACGCTGCGGTCTGAGTGGTCACTGGGACGACGGGGTCTAAGTCCGTCATATACCCCGTCGTCCTTGTATACACTTGGACGACGGAAATGTGCTGAGTCCGTCGTCTAAGTGGTCACTTAGACGACGCACCGACGCTCCGTCGTCTAAGTGAAGCATTATATAATGTCCATGCCGAACTCTCTTCCTCTCTGCTCGCTCGTCTCAACTTCACTTCCATATATATGTTGATCATTCAATTCTCTCTCTTGATCAGACTATCCTCACGCGTACGTACATGGCGCATGAAAATTCTAGCTAGCTAGCACTATATCCGAGCATCGATTCACCATATATCGGATAAGGCTAGGTACGTACGTACGTAGTTAATTTCTCAACACCATTTAACGTTTATATATATAATTTACTGTACGTTTGATTGATTGCATTGTTAATAATTAGTAAGTCGAATATATATTTATAATTAAGTTAGATAATTGATGATATATATATATATATATTACTTAATAATATAGACCAGTAGTACGTATATATGCATGGATGTTTAAAAATTTGGTTAATATTTAGTTAAAACGTACATGCATGTTAGACATATTAAAGTAATTGATGTAGAGTACGTATATTCACCAATAATTGATAAATGTAATTATTGAAGGTAATTAATTAATTAATAATTTAATTTAATATATTAAGCTAGTTGAAAATTTGTGTGTATATATAATAGTTTCATATATAATTACTTGAAAATCAGTATGTATATAGAATAGTTGACTAATATGATAATTAATTATTAAATTTTGTAGAAGTATGGACAAGAGTTGGATGAAGTTGCGGAATAGAAGTGATGTCCGGTATATTGATGGAATTAGAGAATTTGTGAATTTTGCGATAGAACATGGTCAGGGAAAGAAGCGTTTTAGGTGTCCGTGCCAAAAATGTCTTAACTGTCAGTATGTGGAGGTTAATGTTATGATGCAACACTTGTAGGAAAATGGTATGATGCGGAGTTACACTACGTGGAGCGAGCATGGTGAAGTAGTAGACTTCAGCTCAGCAGACTTCAGCTCAGGGTATAGTTACCATAGTGCCTCATCCAGCGGTAGTGGTGCCGGCCCCCCTGTTTGGAACTCAACTGCTGATTTGGTGCATGATGCGTTTCCGAGATTTAGTCATGATGGACACCAACACTAAGAGGGAGGTTACAATACCACTCATGGGCATGATGACACATTCCCCGCTGCTAGCTTGGCCACTGACACTAGTGAGATGGATAAGTACAACATGATGCTACTTGAAGTGCAGACCCCGGTGTACCCTGGATGTCGAGAGAATGTGTTGCAATATGTGATGGAGCAAATGAAGATAAAAGTGAAGCACAAAATGTCAGTCAGTGCTTTTGACGAAATTCAAGAGAAAATATGTAAGTTGCTTCCTGATGATCACAATCTTCCTAAATCCCATTATATGGTTAGAAATATCTTGAGCAGCCTCGGCCTAAAGTACAGGATAATTGACGCATGTCCAAATGATTGTGTGTTGTTTTACAAAGAGTATAAAGATTTGAACTATTGTCCCGTATGTGGCCAGCGCAGATATGAGCTGAATAGGAAGAGTTCGAAAAAGAAAATTCCTATGAAGGTTCTTCGATATTTTCCATTAATTCCCAGATTGCAACGTCTGTACATGTCTCTATACACAGCAGAGGCGATGCGATGGTACACAGAAAAGCTAATAGATGACGATGTGCTGAGACACGCAGTGGATGAGGAGGCTTTCAAACATTTCGACAGAGAATTTGGAGACTTTGCCGCAGAGGTTAGAAATCTTAGACTCAGACTATCTACAGACGGATTCAATCCTTGGGGTAGTAATAACTCTGTCGTCAGCACTTGGCCAGTTATTATGATACTTTACAACTTGGCTCCGTGGATGTGCATGAACAAAGAATTTAATTTCCTTACTCTGTTACTCTGCTAATTCCAGGTCCTAAATCTCCGGGGAAGTACTTAGATGTCTACCTTAGACCTTTGATCGACGAGCTGAAATTGTTGTGGAAAAATGGAGTCCCAACTTATGACAAATTCACTAACACGATGTTCACGATGAAGGCTGCCGTAATATGGACGATAAGTGATTTTCCAGCCTATGGGATGTTGGTAGCCTGCAGGACGAAAGGATATAATGGATGTCCTATATGTTTGGACGACGTCAACTCGACGTCAACTCTAATTGGCATGCGGGGAAGGTGTGTTACTTGGGTCACCGTAGATGGCTTCCTCTCATTTCAATGGGACGGTAGAGAATAATCATAAATCCCGTAGTTAGTCGGGCGAAGAGATTTTAGAGAGGTTGAGCTATTTTGACTTTGGTGTGTTGACCAATGACGCGGATGTAAATAAATGCAATCTAATACCTTCACATGATCTCAGCTATTGACATCACAAGAGTATATTCTTTGAACTCCCTTACTGGTTGAAGTTGAAGCTGAGGAACAACTTGGATGCGATGCACATAGAAAAGAATGTGTGCGACAGCGTGGTGGGAACAATTCTCGATATTAAGTTCAAGACTAAAGATACTCCCAAAGCGTGCAAAGATCTGGAATCTATGAATCCACGTCGTCCCTTGTGGTTGAGAAGGGATAAGAGATGAGTGTACAACAAGATGTCAGTTGCACCTTATACAGTGAAGCTGACACTTAGACGTTTCTGTATTTCATTGGTTTAAGAGCGTTCGTTATCCGGCTACGTATGCAGCTACTATAATTGGAGCAATGGACGACGTGCAACACAAGTTTGTTGGTCTAAAGACACATGACTATCACGTTATGTTACAACGTCTGATTCCAATAGTAATTCAACCATATTTGCCTCGTGACGTCGTAGAACCAACAGTGGCATTGTGCACATGGTGGCAGAGGTTATGCGCTAGAGCATTAAAGAAGTCAGATGTCTTGGAACTGCAACAACAAATTGTGCACATCATTTGCAAACTAGAGAGGATTTTCCCCCTGCTTTCTTTGACATCATGATTCACGTAATGATCCACATGCCCGAGTAGGTGCTCATTTCTGGTCTGATCCAGTACACTTGGATGTATCCTCAAGAAAGATACGTACAACTAATTAATTATACAGGTTTTTAGATCCATAATTTGTTCCACTGGAGATTGCTAGTTATATGTACTTATTCTTATTCTACAATGTATTAATTGAACGTTTGATTTTGTAAACAGCTTGGACAGTATAAATGATTCGTCAAAAGCAGGTCGGCCCCGGATGGCTCCATAGCCGAGACATACCTAATGCAGGAGTGTGTTACTTACTGCAACAGGTACCTCAAACATCCACCACCTCCCACCGCCTCCGATCCTAGTGCCTGCATCAATCTTTCTGTCATCACAAATGTCGTACGACCATTTAGAGAGTATTAAAGGAATCGTTAATACGAGAAGAACTTATTGAGGCACATTGGGTAGTGTTACAAAACTGTAACGAAGTTGAGCCGTACATGATTGTACAGGGAGAGGCTTCAAGTGTTAAATCCGGACAAGTGTTCGGCGTGGTTTGAGAACATGGTTAAGAAGAAGTTCCCCAATTATTTCTTCCAATGGGTACGTACGTATGTCTCGGTATTTAGTTTATATACATATCGATCATGTTTGTAGAAAGTAAACCCTTTAATTATATATATATTTCTCATTTTTCCAGATGATTGATCTACAAAAATCTGAAAACCACGGGGGTGGTGGTCCTGGCCAAAACACTTGCTAGCAGGGAAACCGATTAAACACTATATTTACCCCGAATGTTTTGTGAATGGTGTAAAGTTTCATTCATTGGCCTGAGATGAAGGAAGAAGAACACAAAAAAGTGGGGTAGCTGTTGGGAAAGACAATGATCTATATTTCAGGGCTATTGTATATGTCGTTCAGCTATGTTACGGGAATGATGTCAACGTTTTCCTATTCAAGTGCACATGGTTCAAGCGTACAAAGGAAGACTTGGGACTTTTATCAGTCGATACAAACTCAAGTTGATATGAGGATGAGTCTTTCGCTCTAGCCACCTTAGTTAGGCAGGTGTTCTATCTCGATGATCCGAAAACTAGTGAATGGTGGAAAATAGTGAACCATATATCTCATCGAGAAATGTGGAATACTACGATAGCTGAAGGGACACCAGCGACTGAAGATGTTGATGAACCGAAAAGAGACATTCCTGCCTATCAAAAGCCTAATATTTCTGTCATCCTCTCCAACATAATGGACCTAGTTCAAGCTGGTGAACGCTTACCCATGCCTGATGGTTGTACAGATCTAACTGAAGATGAGATTATTGATGCAATTAATGAGGTAGATGAAGAAGAGGCGCAAGATGATGACGAGGATGAGGACTCATGATATTCGTCAGACGATGTTGAGTATGAGGAGGAGGAGGAGCAATCGGATAACGGGGATGAGGATGATGACGATTATGACGAAGAGTATAATATAACGAGGAGGAATATTAATTGGTAATTAATTATTGTAATTATTGTAATGATACATGATCGATTAATTAATATATATATATTATGGGGAGGAGTATGTACAACTATTAACTTTGTACCTAATTAATTTAATAATTTATTTATTTATTTAATAGTTAATTAAATAGCATGGTCGCTTTGACCGACGTAAATTAAAATTAATTAATTAATTCGGAGGATCGGATCGATCGATAATTGAATCACATTAATTTTTACGAAACCCTAACACGGGGACAAAATAACGACTTTTCGTAGTCCATACTAAGGTAATTAAACACAATAGTAATTAATTATACATATATAAAATCCTAAAAATAGTACTTACACGACGCAAAAGGGTCAAAATGTCGTCTAAGTATACCTTAAACCCTAAACCCTAAGGCCCTAACCTTAAATTAAGGAAATCTTCAATTAGACGACGCAAACGTGTGTTTGCGTCGTCTAAGTGAAGATTTCGTAATTTCATCTAAGACAATGATCATCTAGACCATGTCCCAATGCATATTCTTTTCGTCGAGACCATAAAATAAACAATTCTTTGAGTGTGAGATTCGAAGGTTCCAAAATAGGAGTTACAAATTTTCATGTATCCACGTTTCCGGTTTGTAAAAATTTCGGTTTTGCGGTTGACTGTGCCGATGAAACCCTTTACGAACTTACTATTTTCTGAAAATTATTCTATTTATATATTGTCTTATGACGAATGTATCCAACGGTTGTTTTGTCCAAATTCAATTTCGTTAATATCAATATGCAATAAACCTATACTTAATAACACTTAAATTATACAGATTAGTAGATACTTAACAAGTTTAAAGACGTAAGATTATTCGTCAACTTAAATTTAATTGTTTATATATATGATTCTTTAATCGATATTTTATGACTATTTCATTCGAATGACAAATCAGAAACTTCCTTGCAAATTATTTAAAAAAAATAATTTTACGAAAATTTCACCTGGACCACGGAGATAGACCACCTCTGTCTTCCAGGTGGTCACTTGGACGACGGAAACGGACCATCTCCGTCATCCAGGTGACCACTTGGACAATGGAGATGGTCTATCTCCGCCGTCTAGGTTGAAAATAATGGCGGTTCTTTTTCCACCGCCAAATTTTTGGGGAACGGTTCAAATTTCACCTAGACGACAGAGATAGACCAAAATTTGAAACGCTCCCCAAAGTTAAGGCGGTTAACTCCCACCCGCCAAATTAATTGGGCGTTGGTTCCAAAAATTGAAACGGTTCACTTAGACGACGGAGAAATAGGCTCCGTCGTCTAGGTGAACCTCTATATAAGGAGACGTGGCCAAGCCTTTTTCCTCATCCCATTCTCAAATCATCCATCTCCTCTCTCTCTCTCTCTCACTCTCTCTCTCAAAAATCCGGCGTCCCTCCGGCGACTCCGCTCTCCAGCAACTCCTCTTTCCAGTATTTTTAAATTTTTTAACATAATTTTAATTTTATTAATAAATTAGTAAAATAAATAAATTAGTAATAATTGGTAAATTGGTAATAATAATAATTAATAATAGTTAGTAAATTGGTAATTATAGTAAATTATTGTAAATTATTGTAAATTATGGTTAATTTAGTAATTAATTATTTTAATTATTGTAAATTCATGATAATTATTATTGTAATTATTGAAAATTATATTTTTGATTGTAATTATATATATTGTTTTAATTAATATTATAGTTGGTAATTATTATTGCATGTAAATAAAATTTGTAATTAATGTTGTAATTATTATAAATTTGTAGTAAATATGGTAAATTATTTAATTATTAAAAATAATAAATTGGTAATTATGGCATTGCATTCGGACTAGCCAATAATTCTGGAAAAATTCGACAAGCAGCTGTGTTCAATTTTGCTCGATCCTGGAAATTTTCATGTGTTCTTTGTGAATATGTGAAGTTGTGTAAATAGAAAGCATGTGTATATTCGAAATTTACATACTTATTTATAATTCAATACTTGTTTATACTTACAATTTTATTTTATTTTTCAGTTATACATGTTAAAGGTAGTCTTTGATTTAAATTTAGTACATAAGTTTGGTTGATTAAGTCGCACTCTTTGGAATAGATGGCGACTCTTTTCCTAGCTTATCTCCTTAACCCCTCGTGATGTGTGGATTTCATCACCACACACCATAACCTAAGTGAAGTTATGGACATGAGGTTGAGGGCGGAGTTTGCGAAGGATTTGAGGGAGTGTAAATTTTTGAAAGATTGGCTGAATGTCGGACATGGTGTCTAGAAACGGGTTATGACTGGTGACAGGTTTTGGATTTAAGAAAGACTAACACCAATAAAGTATATACCATTGGCCCGGTTAGTCTCTGGGTGTTTTTTCGAAATTAGTCCTGCCTCTCACGCTATCTCCATCCCTAACTGACCATGTTTTTTGATTGATCCAATGCTGATTGATTGAATGTTTATACTTTATCGCGCGAGTCGAATGTCCATTGAACGACCTAAAGACCAAGCTAGTGTACTCTCTTTAAATCTTAGGCGCACTCAATACTTGCAAATAATTATTATAAATTTTTATATATAATTGTTATGGTAATAATATTTTAACAACTCCTAAGTTAAAATGGCCTCGTGGAGTAAGAAAAAGGTCTAAAAGGAGGCCGAAGATGCTCTACTCCGACGCTTGGCAGAGCAAATCGGTTGGCAGTTAGAGGAGGACAACGTCGCGCCTCCTCCAGACCCTTCAGCTAGTCCTTCGACGACGGCGACTAGGGAAATTCTCGCTACCCCATATATCCCGACCGGTGATGATGACGCTCCTTCTGGTCCAACATCGATGTCAGAAAGTGCTCAGGTGTCCTCGGCCTCTTCCGAATCTATCTTCTATAGCGAGCGGCGTAAGGTCAAGAGGGCCCTGACAGATCCTCAACCCAAAAGGTCTCGAGGACTCGTAAAAGGCGGGAAATCCGAGAAGTTGTTCAAGACGACCGGGCAAAAGATCCAGTTGCCGTACGACGATTTCACTGATGGCCCTCTCACCTCTAAGCTAGCTAGTCTCTCCTCGCACAGCACCGGGTCAATCATTCGCAACAAGGTTCGTATGATTGCTCCCAGCTGGAAGGAGTTGCCGGCCGAAGAGAAGGCGAAAGTGTTTAAAGAACTTTCGGTACGTAATACGTACAATTTTTAATTTATTTTCTAATAACCGATAAAAATTGTAATTTCATAATATATACGATTATAATTTTTTATGCTTTTATTATAGGAACAATATGAGGTGGATTCCACACCGGAGATGCTTAGGCACATCAACCACACCGCCAACGCCATCTACCGTGATTGGAAGTACAAACTTCATAAGTATTATGAAGATATCGGCCGAGAGCCTACCCCCGTAGAGCTGCATGGGGATAGGAAAGATGAGTGGGAGTGGTTGGTCACCCACTTCAAAGCAGAAGAATATAAGTTGATTATTTTTTTATTTAAATTGACGAAATTGAATTATTATTTTTTTAGTTATTTATTAATTTTTTTAATGATTTATGTTGTCCAACAGAAATTCTCGAAAATCAACAAGACCAACTGAGAGAAGAAGGACAAACATCATACCTCCGGCTCCAAGAAAATGATCCAAATTGCCAAGGAGCACAGAGATAAGGGCTCCAAACACTCTTATCTGGATGCTAGCGTTAGCACTTACGTGACGCTTGGGCTTGACAATGAAACGAGTCAATACGACGTAAGTGTCGTAAATATTTCTTTTTAATTAGAGTAATTATTATTTAATTATTATTTATTAAACTGTAGTAAAATTTATAATTATTTAATTATTATTATTATTATTTTCAGGCGAGGTTGGTAGAACGGGCACAGGAAGAATTGGCCAACACACGGCTTGCACACCCGGATTTGCCGCCAGAAGACCTGCATCCTCTATCGATGGAGAGCCAAATTGAAATCGCCGATGAGGTATACGGTCGTCGAGCTAGCATGGAGGTTAGAGGGATGGGACGCAAGGTGCAGCGATATATGTCGTTTGACTCATCTGTGGGATGTTCGGCGAGGAGAGGTATTCGGGATGCGTTGGTTCAAGCAGCCCTTCAAGAGACTCGACTCGCACGGGAGGAAACGCAATCTATGCGTCAGAGGCTTGATGAGCAACAAACGCAGATAGCCCAGCTCATCGCCCTCATGGAAAATCAAGCTCGACAACAGTGTCAACCTCCTCCGAACCCATACCCCGATGACGACGACGACATCGCTGGAGGCAGGGGACTCGGCGGCACGTCTGCTCCTCCTGTATTTTAGTAGTTTGTATTCAAGCTACGTAGTTTATCATGATATCATATTTTCGATTCTGAGCGATTTAATTTGATATATGTACAAATTTTAATTATTTAAATGCATGACAATTTAGTATGTTAATTAATTTATTAATATTGAATTATTTAAATGAGAATTTAGAATTTTAATTAAATAATTAATATTTTACTTTAAATTCAAATTCAAATTTTAATTAAAAAAATATAATCACTTAGACTACGGAGATATTCATACGCGTGGTCTAAGTGTTCACTTAGACTACAGAATATAGCTAGATATCCGTGGTTTAAGTGGTCACTTAGACCACGCATATGAATATCTCTGTAGTCTAAGTGACCACTTAAACCATAGAGTTTTTGCGTGGTCTAAGTTCTCACTCAGACCACGCAAAAATTCTCTAGTCTAAGTGAGCAATTGGACGACGGAAATAGAATTTTCTATCGTCCAAGTGGGACTTAGACCGCGAACTATTTCCGCGGCCTACGTTGCACTTGGACGACGCAACAGTCATTTTCCGTCATCCAAGTACCTGGACGACAGTATTTGGAGGACGTACCCTAGACCACGGAGATTTCGTCGTCTAGGTACTTGGACGACGGAAATAGTCCACGGTTTAGGTGCGTTTTTCTTATAATGAATGTATTTCCAATCTTGAGGAGTAGTACTATAGTGACCAATAGAATCAAGCTCATCGGCTGTGAAATTTGCTTCCCTTAACACATGCTTGAATTCGATATGTGTGAACGAGCCTGCTAAAATCTTGATGTCTCTGATGATGGTACTGAGCCTCCAAGGAATATCATTTTTTTCCAAACACTTAGTTGATGATAAGCGAAGAGTCTTTTTCCACAATGATATGATCCAACCCATTAGTCTTTGCCTTGCTCAAGCTTTCTCTAAGAGCAAAGGCTTTAGCTACAAGAACAGAAGTTGATAAGAATCCTCTGGATCCAGCAGAAATAATAACACCATGGCAGTCCTGAATGACAAAACCACCAGCAGCTTGAGTAGAGTTGTTCTGTTTTACAAACCCATCAAAGTAAATTTTGAAGTAGTTGGGAGGAGGATTCCATTTGATGTTTGCAAGAGTAGCACGAGCTTTAGCACAATATTTGTTATGCTTATAATAGTCATTTAAAAGAGCGGCAGACTTGAACTGATAACAGCAGCATTGAAGTTCTCATTTTTAAAGATACAATTGTTTCTTCCATGCCAAATTTGCCAACAGATGCACAAAACCTTAGAAAATAGCTCAGGATTCCCAGAATTGTCATTGCAAATGGAGCAAAGTTTCTTTATCAGATCATCACCATCATTGAAGATATTGCAGTTTGACAAGTTCCAAACTCTCTTAGTCATTCGATAATGATAAAACAAATGGTTAATCGATTCTTCATTATTAAAGCAAAGCAGACAAACATTAGTACTTAACATTCTCATCTTAAGCAATCTATCTCTTGTTTTAAGTCTATTTCTATTAAATCAAGCTAAAGATCTTCAACATAGAAGAATGTTTAACTTTCACATTTTACTTAACAAATTGGCATGCTTATGATGTTCAATATTTTCAAGCTGAGCATTAGAAACTGATTTGATAGAGAACATACCATTAGGGGAAGGGCCCCCATACAAAAACATCATCTTGATAAAATTGAGGGATGAGAATACTACAAATGTGATGCACAATATCTTCATCAAGAACAGAAAGGAGTTTGTCTTTATTCTCAGCACCAATAATAATATAATCCTGCACGGAAACATTCCAATTAATGCAATTGAGCTGGTCAAGGATTAAAAGTTGAACCAAAGGAAAAGAAAAAACTCAATTGTAGCTCCAAAACTTAATATCATTTTCATTTTTCACAATCCATCTCACTCCACTAAGGATTAACTCTCTACTACCGAAAATCCCTTTCCAAACAGCAGAGTGATTAGGTTTAGCTCTAGCTTGGAAAAAAATAAGATTTTGTCAAATACTTTTTCATTATGATTTGAACCCACCAATTGTCATTCTTAATAATCATTTTCCATCCAAGCTTAGCTATAGTAGCTTTATTAAAAATGCTCGTACTTCTCACTCCAAGACCTCCCATATATTTAGGAGTACAAACAGAATTCCAGGCTATAGGAGGGCTCTTGGAGCAAGAACTCCAAAAGAACTTCTTGATCTCATTATTTATTGTTTTAGAAAGTTTTTTAGGATACTTAAAACAAGAGAGAACATGGTTAGGCATATCTGAGATATTAGATTTAATTAAAGTTAATCTACCTTCTCTAGAAAGAGAACCTTTCTTACAACCTGCAAACTTATTAGAAATTCTCATCAAGAGTTCTTTAACATTAATAGGGTCTTTCCAAAAAAGAATATTATGAATACCAAGATACTTTTCGATGACGCTTTTTTGTTGAATACCCAGTATATTAGCAATTCTTATTTTGTCTTGAACTCTGATCTTAGGAGAATAATATAGAGAATAATTTTGAAAATTGATCTTTTGTCTAGAAGCAGCAGCAAACTTATCAAGAACACATATATTTAACATTAGTAGTAGCCTTAGTGAAAAGACCTGACCCCAATTTAGTTGCTAAACCGAGAATATATAGGCCATAATGACAAAACTTAACAAAAAGGAATCTATTGAAAATTTTGACATAGTTTCCCTTAAAATTTGATGAACCCAAAACTTGCACTTGAAACCATACTTCTAAATCAATTTCTAAAATCAAACCGTGGGATGTCGATTCTCATCTGGATTTCACAAAACACTTAAATTGTACAATACAACGTTTTTATTCGATAAATCAAAGGTACAACATCATAACTAAACTCATATAAATAAGATCAAAATGCAATAAACTTTTGAATCTTCACTTACTCCTAGCAAAACACATTTGAAACTCTTGTCATCAAGCTTTATTCTTTTCTGATATGGTATGTGCACATGAACCACACACCAAATACTCAAAAGTAATTAACTGTAGGCTTAACTTTACTCCATACCTCCTCGAGTGTCATGTCTTTCCTAGCTAAGGTTGGGCTACGATTAAGAACATGCTCAGTCCACTCTGTAGCTTCAGTCCAAAAAAACTTGGGGACTTGTTTTTAGAAAGCATGCTATGAACCATGTTCATTATCATTCTATTCTTCCTATCAGCAACTCCTTTTTGTTGAGGAGTGTAAGCTGCAATCAACTGCCTACTAAATCTATTCTTCTTACAAAACTCATTGAATTCAAGTACAGTGAACTCTCATCCTCTTTCAGTTCGTAAACAAACAATATGTGCTCATGTATCTTTTTCAACATAATTCTTATAGTGTTTTAAAGTAACAAAAGCCTCTATATGATTTCTCACACAAGAAGTATATCCAAGTTTTATAACTAAAATCATTAATGAAATTTATCAAATACCTCTTTTTGTTGTTTGAGATAGCTTGATTAGACCACAAATATCTACATGCATGCACAAGTTGAAGTCTTTTTGAGGCTCTCCATAAACTCCTCTTTGGAATTGAGTCTCTTTGTTGTTTCCCCACCATGCAATCTGTACATAACTTGGATGGACTTTCGAGCTGTGGCAGACCATTAATTATCTTCTTGTATTAAAGATTTCTCAAACCCTTAAAACTTAAGTAACCAAAACTACAATGCCACAAATGAGTTTTATCATCTGAAATGATTTGAAAGCATAAAGAGATCTTGGCCAGCATCTTTGCAAGCAACAGAAACATCCTATTTGCAGTCATTTCTGTCTACATCATCAAAGCCTTCACATAATGATAAATTTTGCACCTCCCATGTTGAATTAATATGGCAAGATTCTTCTCTTGTAGTTGGCCGATGCTTAACAGATTATTTTTCAAATCAGAAATATAGAACACTTTAGTGATTACTTGTGTAACACCATTCACTTCCATTATTACATTTCCTCTTCCAATCACAACCATTCTCGAGTTGTTTCCGAACTTGACAGTCTGCCTGAAACCCTCATCCAAATCAGAGAAGCAAGACTTGTTCCCACACATGTGATTGCTACAGCTCGAGTCAAGGAACTAGTCATCTCTTTCAGCATTGTTGAGCTCCACATAAGCCATTAGCAACATCACTTCTCCTTCCTCAAGCTCTGTTTAGTTTGCTCATTTCTCCCAACTAGGGCACTCAAATTGAAAATGCCCCTAGTTTGTAACATTTGTAGCATTCAACAATAGATTTGTTGAACTACTGCCTCACCTCCATGGTCATTCATTCTCTGCTCATGCATGAGAAGACTACTTTTCAGATCATCTATGTTTAAGGTGTCCAAATTATTAAACTCCTCAATAGAACATACAACGTTGTCAAATTCTAAGGTCATGGACCACGAAGTTTTCTCATTGATGACAATTGCTCCCATGTTTTTCTCTCATTAAGAGCTTACATTTTAATAGCAATGGTAAGAGTTCGAGCAAAGAATTCATCAACAGCTTCACCATCCTTCATATGAAGAATCTTGACCTCCTTTCGAAGCGCCTAAAATTTTGCACGTCTGACCCTTATAGATCCTTGGTACTTCTATCTCATCGAATCACACATGTGCTTTGCAGTCACCTTGTTGAAAATGGTTTTCATGATAGTGTGTTCTATTGCACCGAACAGATAGTATTTCACCAACAAATCTTTTAGTTTTTATCCTTAAACGCCTTACGTTGAGATTATGTGGGAACAACACCTTATGTTGATGCAAGTACTCCATGCTCTATCAAGCTCCAGTACTTTTTTGAACGTAGGAAATTCTCCATGAGCATCAACCAATGCTCATAATGTTAGTCAAACTTCAAAATCATTGGCTGCACAAAACTGCTCTCTCCTTCCATTCTTGATCACTTCACTTTATGAAAGTTATTGTTTCTTTGCTTACAAACCCTCACAATGAGGCTCCGTGTTGGGGCTCTGATACCCCATGATGTGAATTCTAAGATTTTTTGGCTAAGAACACAATATTTGGGAGAATATTTCTTATTTAATTCAATAGCAAAGTCATGCATATATAGCCTTTACAAACATACTGGAGATCCAAGCAGCAGTCCATGCTTTCACTACCTAAGAACGTGGTAAGTGGTAGAAGGACAATTCAAATCCTAATCCATATCCCTAACTTATATGCATTATTAATAGAAACATAATACAAACACTAAGTCATAACTGACATTAATGGAATTCCTAACTACTTTTCACAATGTTCATTGCCTAAGATTGCTTCATTGCATCTGACCTTGTGTCTAGAATCAGCATTTCGGCTCCGCTTGACGTCCTTGGGTGCCATCGCAATTTCATCTTGAGCGAGTTCAGATTTGCTATGCTCTGCTCGGGCTCGCCGTGCAAGCTTCTCCTCAGTAACATCACCGCACTTTCGATGGATTTATCTCCCCTTTCGATGGATCTTGATTCTACAAGAATATCATGTTTAGTTTATGATTGATTACTTTGGTTTAGGAATTGAAATTGAATTTGTGAATGATTGATTATAGTTCCCTCAAGTGGACAACAACATGGCGGGGCGAGGTCAAGCAGAGATCTCTCAGAGAGAGAGAGAGAGAGGGAGTGAAAGGACCCAACCCCGATTTAGTTTCCTAAACCGGAATCAAACCCCTTCTGAAAATGTGAACAACCAAAAATCATTAAAATTTGGGCAGAGTAACGCTACTAACGCGGAATTGCCTTAACCTGCACCCGACAAGAATAACACTTCATCCTATGCCACAAAAGCCAAACCGTAGGCACCAATACCATCCGGATTTCTCAATATCAATTCAATAGCAATAAGCAGTAAACATAACTGTAATATATAATATATCCGGGAAAAACCGTATAAAACATGTATCAGAACGTATCAGAGCGACCTCTAGTGTATATATATACAAAATATACAACAGTAGGCGAAACAAGAAACCTACTGGAAAACACAGGTAGCTTGAACTACTAGCATCCAACCACGACGTGAAACACCAAAACCTGAACTACAAACTGGGCACAGAAAATGAAAAGCCCAGGGGAAAGACATGAAAACCGTTAGAGTGAGTTGACGAAAATAAATGTCTTTCGCCAGTTGATATATGTTAAAATAACATATGCGAGTCCAAATGAATAAATATAATAAAGTACACGAGGTAAACTCATACTCCTCCAGCGTACTGAGCATGTATAGAAAAGTCCCACGGGGTCACTCATGGACACATCCGTGCTAGTACAGTCTGAATCACGGGATCCCAGACCCACACGTGATTCTAGCCAGAAAGGCCTCAGGTCAGGGTATCTGTTTCCACTCGGAAATACATCGGCACAAGAAACAGAAATCTGTACCCACCCGGAAATACATCGGCACAAGGTACAGTTCCCCCCTGGTAGACATCCTCGGGGATCAGCCGGGATGCAAGTGTATCGATACAACAACATAAACTGTGACTGTACTCTGTGTAAATCAAATCAAAAATAATTTCATGTATACGTTATAAAGCATAATATAAATGCATAAATGTAAAACACATGCTCGTATAACTCATAATCTCATATGCATGCTCATGCTCGTAAAACGTGTATAAAGACTCGCGATTATCAGTGAAAAGAAATTGTCCACTCACAGGTGAGCAAAACGCGCACTCGCGCTAATCACGTGGCCCGGCGGAAGATCCCTCGCCCGAAGCACTATCTCGATCCCCTGAATAGTCATAAAATATATCTGATCAAAATCATAATCCATAACCCTGTACCACACCTCGGAAACCAACCGTTCCCGGAAATATACAACACAGTGCAATTTAATCTGCGAAATTCTCGAAATCTCTACTCGAAACCCTCGACTGAAAATCTGATATCCAAATCAATTCGAAAACCTCAAGGCGATGATCAGGGCGCGATTACGAGAAAAATGACACTAAAATCATCGAAAACCAAAAAGTCAACGTTCTCGCCGGAGCGCCTCCGTTGACCGCCGCCGGCGGCGGCGGCGCGCCGTCAACGGAGGAATTTCACGGCGAGGAAAACCCAGTTCTCTAGCTCTCCTCAAGCCCAACATAATCTATAACTACCACAAACCTCAATTCTCATCAAATCAACACGAAATCAGCTCGAAACAAATCGGATTCCAATCTCCAGCAACCACCACGGGTTCCACCGGAGACCCCTCCTCTTCCAAAATTACTAACCCAGGAAGCTTCATTGGAGCAAGGGGAGTTGAACCCCCCTCACCCCCTCCACCGTGGCTCGCCGGAGCACCACCCCCCGTCACCGGCGAAATCCACGAAAACAACCCGATTTGAACTCAACTATAACTCAACCAATTTCCAAAAACTCAACCACCAATCAATAAAGGAACTCAAGGGGAAACGAAATATACCCCAAACGTGGCCGGAGGTGGCCGGAAAATCTGGGTCGGCCAGCGAAATCCAACCGGGTCGATATTCCTTCACGGGTCAACGGTCAACGGTCCAACAGTGAAAGTCAACGCTCGGTCAACGCCTCAAACGGTGTTTTCGACAATTTTCGATATTTATACTCGCGCCTCGGGACGATCAACGGTCCAAAATGGATAACCACTACGATTCGGATAAACACGATTCGAACGGATAAACTCGTCGATAAACCGAAACTTCAAATAATCATATTATATTCCTCGGTCATCAGAAAAATCATCTGAAACCGTCCACGAGCTCAAAATCACGTGCACTACAACTCTCGAGAAGAGACTTAACTCAAATTCTCGGCCGATAATTAAGTCGTTAACAAAACCGGCAAACCACACAATAATCGATAAACTGCGATTACATATTAACTCGTAGATTACGCTAATTACTCTACTGATTCTGGTTCGGGTCGTCACAAATCTACCCCCCTTAAAAAAATTTCGACCTCAAAATTTACGTACCTGTCAAGTGAACAGATGAGGATACTGCTCCCGCATACGCTGCTCAGTCTCCCAGGTGGCCTCCTCAACCGAGTGATTCTGCCACAAGACCTTCACTAGCGGTATAACACGGTGCCTCAACTCCTGCTCACGACGATCGAGAATCTGCACTGGCTCCTCCACGTACGTCAAATCCTCTCTAATCGGCAACTACTGTGGGGCTAACACATGCGAAGGATCTGAGATATACTTCCGCAACATCGAAACGTGGAAAACATCATGAACACGAGCCATCTCAGCTGGCAACTCAAGTCTGTAAGCCACGGCTCCAATCCTCTCGGTGATCTCGTATGGACCAATGTGCCTTGGTCGAAGCTTGCCACGCTTTCCGAAACGCACAACACCCCTCCACGGAGATAGTTTCAGGAAGACCCAATCGCCTACCTTAAACTCAAGACTCTTCCTCCTCACGTCCGCATAACTCTTCTGACGATCCTGGGCGATCTTCAATCTGTCCCGGATAATCTGGACGTCCTCCATAGTGCTCTTCACCAGATCAGGGCCAATAAGCCATCGCTCGCCCACCTCACTCCAACACAACGAAATGCGGCACTGTCTCTCGTACAGAGCCTCGTAAGGTGCCATCTCGATACTGGCTTGATAGCTGTTGTTGTAGGCGAACTCTATCAAATGTAGTTGCTGGTCCCAATTCCCTCGAAACTGTAAAACGCAAGACCACAACATATCCTCAAGAGTCTGTATAGTCCACTCAGACTGCCCATCAGTCTAAGGATGAAAAGCTTTACTGTAACGCAACCTCGTGCCCATGGCTCGCTGCACTGCCTGCCAAAACTCAGAGGTAAACTGACTATCTCGGTCAGAAACAATGGACACAGGCACACCGTGCAGACGAACAATCTCTGACAAATACAGCTTGGCTAATTTGCCCACTGATATCTTCCCCAGAAGTGTGAGAAAATGAGCGGATTTCGCCAGTCGGTCCACAATAACCCAAATACCAGTGTTGCCAGCCGAGGTACGCGGCAACTGATAAACGAAATCCATAGTAATGTGCTCCCACTTCCAAACCGGAATCTCCAGTGGCTGTAACTTCCCTGTAGGTTTCTGCCTCTCCGCTTTAACCTGCTGACAGATCAAACATCGGCTCACATATGCGGCAATCTCCCGCTTCATATTGCGCCACCAGTAATACGCTCGAAGTGTACGAAACATCTTTGTACCTCCGGGATGCATCGCATACGCTGAACTATGGGCCTCATCCAAAATCTCCTTCTTTAGACTCTTGTCTCGGGGTACGCACAACCTGCCTCTGAAAAACAACGTACCATCGTCGCTCAATCAGAACTCTGTAGGCACACCATTCCGTATCATGGTCTTCTTGCCCAACAGGTAGGAATCTGAATCCTGAGCCTCCCGCACCTGATCAACCAATACGGGTCGAACTTGAAAACTGGCAAACAAGGCTCCCTCGTCATCCCACTCGAACTCGGCACCAGCTGCCCGAAGCTCGGCTAACATAGATACTCTAGCCACACATACATGGAACAACAAAGCTCCGAATTTCCAGCTAAGTGCATCAGCCACAACATTAGCCTTCCCTGGATGGTACTCGAAAGTACAGTCGTAATCATTGATCAACTCCATCCACCGACGTTGCCTCATGTTCAAATCTGGCTGCGTCCGCAAGTAAGTGAGACTCTTGTGATCAGTGTAGATCTTACGCTGGGCCCCGTACAAGTAATATCTCCAACTCTTCAACGCTAGCACAATAGCGGCTAACTCCAAATCATGGGTCGGATAGTTGACTTCGTGTGGTTTCAACTGCCTGGAACCGTAGGCTACAACTCTGCCATGCTGCATAAGTACACAACCAAGTCCCATCTTCGACACGTCACTATATACCACAAACTCACCGCTGTCGTCTGGCAATGTCAGAACCGGCGCAGTAATCAACTTCTCCTTCAGAAGCAAATAACTTTCCTCACATGCATCGGACCACTCAAACTTGACGCCCTTCTTCGTCAATCTGGTCAGTGGGGTAGCAATCCGAGAAAAATCATGTACAAACCGCCGGTAGTAGCCTGCCAAACCCAAGAAACTCCGGATCTCCGATACAGTGGTAGGTCTACTCCAATTCAGCATGGCCTCGATCTTGTCAGGATCAACGCTGACTCCCTCAGCCGATATCACGTGGCCCAGAAACTTCACATTGTCCAGCCAAAACTCGCACTTGCTAAACTTTGCAAACAACTGATGGTCCCGCAAAGTTCGCAACACCGCTCGCAAATACTTTTTATGCTGGCCCACACTCCTGGAATAGATCAGAATATCATCGATAAACACAATCACGAACTTATCCAGAAACCGTCTGAACACCCGATTCATCAAGTCCATAAAAGCTGCGGGGGCGTTGGTCAACCCAAACGGCATAACCAAAAACTCGTAATGCCCATACCGCGACCTGAAAGCTGTCCTGGCCACATCAGACTCTCGGATCCTCAACTGGTGATATCCGGATCGAAGATTAATCTTCGAAAAGACTGAAGCTCCCTTGAGCTGATCGAACAAATCATCAATCCGCGGCAACGGATACTTGTTCTTCACCGTAACCTGATTCAGCTTCCGGTAGTCGATACACAACTGCATGGATCCATCTTTCTTCCGCACAAACAAAACTGGGGCACCCCATGGAGAAACACTAGGTCTAATAAAACCCTTCTCTAGCAACTCCTGGAGCTGAACCTGCAACTCATTCAACTCCGCTGGCGCCATACGATACGGTGCCTAAGAAATGGGTCATGTACCCGTTAACAGCTCAATAGTGAAATCAATCTCCCGCACAAGAGGTATGCCCGGTAACTCCTCCGAAAACACATCCGGAAACTCAGAAACAACCTCAATACTACTAAGGTCCGGCACAGCAGCCGTAGTGTCTACCACATGAGCTAAGCAGGCAACACAGCCCTTCTTCATCAACCGATCCGCCCTCATCGCCGAAATCAAACATGGTAGTGAAGTGTTCTTCTCGCCGTAAAACAATATCTCGGGAAAGCCTGGTCGTCGAAATGCGACCTCATTCTTGTGACAGTCAAACATGGCCCAATGCGTCTCCACGAAGTCCATACCCAAGATCAGATCAAAGTCAACAATATCAAGCAACAACAAATCTACGGCTAAACCATGGCCTCCAATAAAAATCTCACAGTCTCGGTACACCCAGCCAACACTCACAATCTCACCAGACGGATACAAAACTTTCCACAACCCCGGAAGTGGAGATGCAGGTACCATAGCTAATGATGATAGTCTATATGACATGAATGAATGTGTGGCACCTGGATCTAACAATGTAAGTACTAGAATACCAAATACATGCAACGTACCGATAACGACCTCCGGCGAAGCTCTGCCCTCTCGTAAAGTCATGAAATGAACCCTCGCCTGCCCGGCTGGTCGTCCACGCTGAGGCTGTCCCTACTGTCTGCCCTGGCCCACAAACTATGTTGGTCGAGCTCCCGAAGTGGCACCTCGCTCTCCTCCGGAACTCTGGGCCGCCTGTCCACCAATAGGCTGAAGACAGTCCCTCGCAAAGTAACCCTTCTGGCCACAACGATAACAAAGGGTAGGGACTCGCTGACAAGGACCATAGTGATGCCGGTTGCAGAAGTTGCAAAGTGGATACTCCCTCGGTACAGGAAACGTGCCTCCGGTACGCCGAGGATAACTAGAGCCGCTAGAACCCCCACTAGCCTGTGGTCGCTGCGGCCGATCTCTCCTCCACCTCTGCCTCTGTCTCGATGCACTAGCTGGTGGTCGATATGGTCCACTGCCCGAAGATGAAGCCGAACTGGAAGTATCAGAACTCTGCCTCTTTGAAGTCCCCTGACTCGGTCCACCCTCCTCAAACCGTCTAAGCTGGTACCTCATCTGCCTCTCCTTCTCGATATCCTCACCTCGGAGTGCTGCACTAACAAACTCATCGAAGTTGTTCCGAGGCATCGTAGTCAGAGTCCCCTTGATGTTCAAGTTCAAACCCAGCTCAAATCTGCGGCACTTGGCTTCCTCAGTAGCCACCATGTCACGCGCAAAACGAGATAAGCGAGTAAACCTGTCCCGGTACTCAAGCACAGACATACTGCCCTGTCTCAAGTTCGTAAACTCCTCATACTTGCGCTGCTGGGTAGCCTGGTTGAAGTACCTCCGCATAAATAGATCTCGGAACAAAGTCCACGGAGTATCAACTGGAACTCTGTCGGTGCTAACCCACCAGAAGTATGCATCTGATTTAAGTAATCCGACTGCAGCCACTGTCATCTGCTCAGGGGTAAATCGCAGACGCTCACATACACGTTCAACCTGAACCAACCATGCCTCACATATCTTTGGATCAGCTGAACCCGAAAAGACAGTCGCACCAGCAGTACGAGCTTTGACCACAGGGTCAAAACGCTCTTCCAAACGCAACACTCGCATCAGCAAGTCGTGCGTATGGTGATCCTCATCAGGATCCACTTCCCGATCAACACGGAGACCACGTTGAGGAGGCATCCTACTGATACAAGACAAGCATTAGGTACAAGCAGAAGGAACGTAATCATGAGACCTCGGATATTTGAGAACACATAACACCCGAAGTATTGATGAGTACCACTGGCCAGTTGGGTCATCACTCCAGTCATGCTGTACAAACTCAAATACCCTAAACGTCACAACTAAAAGAGTCTACAGAATCTGACAACCTAATGCTCTGATACCAAGCTGAATGGACCCAACCCCGATTTAGTTTCCTAAACCGGAATCAAACCCCTTCTGAAAACGTGAACCAACAAAACCATTAAAATTTGGGCAGAGTAACGCTACTAACGCAGAATTGCCTTAACCTGCGCCCGACAAGAATAACACTTCATCCTATGCCACAAAAGCCAACCGTGGGCACCAATCCCATCTGGATTTCTCAATATCAATTCAATAGCAATAAGCAGTAAACATAACTGTAATATATAATATATCCGGGAAAAAATGTATAAAACATGTATCAGAACGTATCAGAGCGACCTCTAGTGTATATATATACAAAATATACAACAGTAGGTGAAACAATAAACCTACTGGAAAACACAGGTAGCTCGAACTACTAGCCTCCAACCACGACGTGAAACACCAAAACCTGAACTGCAAATTGGGCACGGAAACCGAAAAACCCAGGGGAAAGACATGAAAACCGTTAGAGTGAGTTGACGAAAATAAATGTCTTTCGCCAGATGATATATGTTAAAATAACATATGCGAGTCCAAATGAATAAATATAATAAAGTACACGAGGTAAACTCATACTCCTCCAGCGTACTGAGCATGTATAGAAAAGTCCCACGGGGTCACTCATGGACACATCCGTGCTAGTACAGTCTGAATCACGGGATCCCAGACCCACACGTGATTCTAGCCAGAAAGGCCTCAGGTCAGGGTATCTGTTTCCACCCGGAAATACATCGGCACAAGAAACAGAAATCTGTACCCACCCGGAAATACATCGGCACAAGGTACAGTTCCCCCCTGGTAGACATCCTCGGGGATCAGCCGGGATGCAAGTGTATCGATACAACAACATAAACTGTGACTGTACTCTGTGTAAATCAAATCAAAAATAATTTCATGTATACGTTATAAAGCATAATATAAATGCATAACCGTAAAACACATGCTCGTATAACTCATTATCACATATGCATGCTCATGCTCGTAAAACGTGTATAAAGACTCGCGATTATCAGTGAAAAGAAATTGTCCACTCACATGTGAGCAAAACGCGCACTCGCGCTAATCACGTGGCCCGGCGGAAGATCCCTCGCCCGAAGCACGATCTCGATCCCCTGAATAATCATAAAATATATCTGATCAAAATCATAATCCATAACCCTGTACCACACCTCGGAAACCAACCGTTCCCGGAAATATCCAACACAGTGCAATTTAATCTGCAAAATTCTTGAAATCTCTACTCGAAACCCTCGACTGAAAATCCGATACCCAAATCAATTCGAAAACCTCAAGGCGACGATCAGGGCGCGATTACGAGAAAAATGACACTAAAATCATCGAAAACCAAAAAGTCAACGTTATTGCCGGAGCGCCTCCGTTGACCGCCGGCGGCGGCGGCGGCGCGCCGTCAACGGAGAAATTTCACGGCGAGGAAAACCTAGTTCTCTAGCTCTCCTCAAGCCCAACATAATCTATAACTACCACAAACCTCAATTCTCATCAAATCAACACGAAATCAGCTCGAAACAAATCGGATTCCAATCTCCGGCAACCACCACGGGTTCCACCGGAGACCCCTCCTCTTCCAAAATTACTGACCCAGGAAGCTTCATTGGAGCAAGGGGAGTCGAACCCCCCTCACCCCTGCCACCGTGGCTCGCCGGAGCACCACCCCCCGTCACCGACGAAATCCACGAAAACAACTCGATTCGAACTCAACTATAACTCAACCAATTTCCACAAAATCAACCACCAATCAATAAAGGAACTCAAGGGAAAACGAAATATACCCCAAACGTGGCCGGAGGTGGCCGAAAAATCCGGGTCGGCCGGCGAAATCCAACCGGGTCGATATTCCTTCACGGGTCAACGGTCAACGGTCCAACAGTGAAAGTCAACGCTCGGTCAACGCCTCAAACAGTGTTTTCGACAAATTTTCGACTATTTTTGATATTTATACTCGCGCCTCGGGACGATCAACGGTCCAAAACGGATAACCATTACGATTTGGATAAACACGATTCGAACGGATAAACTCGTCGATAAACTGAAACTTCAAATAATCATATTATATTCCTCGGTCATCGGAAAAATCATCTGAAACCGCCCACGAGCTCGAAATCACGTGCACTACAACTCTCGAGAAGAGACTCAACTCAAATTCTCGGTCGATAATTAAGTCGTAAACGAAACCTGCAAACCACACAATAATCGATAAACTGCGATTACACATTAACTCGTGGATTATGCTAATTACTCTATTGATTCTAGTTCGGGTTGTCACAGAGAGAGAGAGAGAGAGAGAGAGAGAGAGAGAGATTTATAATTCAACTGCAAGATCTTTTTTTAGATTAATGCATGGCTCTAATCAAGCCATCATTTTTCATCCCGCAAATCATGTCCCTCAGGAGAGTGAGACTATTTAAAGAATCTTCAATCACAGAGGACTCATACCTCATTGTGAGTCCTCTTAAATTTGCTATTCATATAAGTCCTCATCTCCAATCATACCTCTTCAAAAGTTCTCTCTTCTCTTGCCTAGTTCACGCAAAAGTTATAGTCCCTAGATTCAAATGGACTCAAAATGAGTCTTGATTTTAGGGTATGAGTCTTGTATTTCCTACCATTGGAGAGCCCAAAGTTGAGAAAAGTCTCATTTTGAGGTATAAGCTAGATTTGATGGTTGGAGATGGTTTTAGGGTCTTAAACACATATCCAGTTGTAGCTTTGTGGACCTAACCAAGGAATCACAGGTGTGATTAAGAAATCCTAAACCCTAATAAAAGAGGACAAAGCCAATGCTCATATGAAATGTAGTAATATGCCATATGCAAAGATAGGAGAGATACTTCGATCACACTTGAAGACACGATATCACAATTTGAAGCTAGATTGCTTTCCTCTGTGAAAAAACTATGAGATGCATATGCATGATTTACATGAAGCCATAAAATCATCTTGGTTCTTTATTTTATTCCTCATCTTGTTCTTCAACACAATTTTTCACATAAGCATGCCTATATCTTTGATTAACTATGTTTTGTGCAACAATAAGATTACCAACATATTTTATAATATTGATGTATGCAGATGGTTGTTAGCATGATGTTTTTGAATTATAAATTGTGATTGTAAATGTTGTAGCTGGTTTGTCAGAATTATTAGTATCCTTGATTCCTATATAATAGATAAATACATTTAAAGTAACTTTTAAAAAAAAATATCAGAGCGGCCGCTCCCTCCCAAATTTATGGTTTTGGAGACGAGCCACCGTCACCTTTCTCCCAGTTATCTCCTATGATATAACAACGCAATCGTAGTTCTCCTATGATGTAGAACCAAGGTCTTCCTCTAGTGGGCTTCGTCTCCATCTCAGCTCCACGCTCTCTTCTTGTTTCATCCCTTGCAGATTTCATTTGGAGATTGGCGATGATTGAGCTAGTCAATGTGTGTCGTTGGCCGTGGAGGCTTGCGACTAACACGAGCAAAACACAAGGATGGCTACAAGGCTCTCATAAGGATTCAAATCGGCGGGCAGTGGTCCGATTTGTCAAGGCTGGTGGGTGAGATGAGGCGTGTCCTTCAATGGACAATTATTGTTGTAGTTGTGTTTACATTTTTTTATAAATGAGAACTGATATCTCAAGTGCTATCCTTAAAAAAAAACCTTTGTAGTAAATTGTTACCATACTTCCATGAAGAAATTCTATCACCAATCAAATGCAAATAAAATAAAAGTAGAATATGAAACAAAATGCGAGAATAAATGTATACTTCATTGACATTGACATAATGTATTTCAGGGCGAGACAAGTTTACAAGAAAATTCTTTGTGAATTTGGTAAACTTAAAACGTCATTTTTCAAGAAAATTGGGGTAGTATTTTAATTAGTGTATTTTTATTAAGAAAAAGAGGTGCACGTCAACAACACCCCCAAAATTAAATTATTAGATAATACTCATTTGGACAATGCGAGTATAAAAAGTGCGTGCTTGATTCATGTTTTGGCCAATGGGTCCTTGTCATTTGTCTTCAACAGTTGCAGTGCTATTAACGGTGGACTGCTCTGAACATGCCGACAAAGGCAAAGGTGATATTGGCAACAGTTTTCTCGACGTGGTCTGCTGGCTTTTCAAGTCGTAGCCTCCTGATGGTGTAATGTCTAGACTGATGTAGTCTTCACCATATTCTTCTCCGTGTGATTCAGTTGTAGAGCCTGGTGTGCTTCCACCAGATACTGATTGTGCTGGTGACAAGTCTCTGATGCTACAAAGCTGATTGACTCCGTTTAGGTGATTCAAAGCATAAACTACCTGCCATTATATTAAACAACAACAAACCCTTTTATTAATTACACATGCATGCATAGCCTCTTTGCCTGTGAATTGTGATGGGTTTGATCTAGTGATATAGATAATTTGCTATCGGCTATACAGAATTTGATGGTAACATTTATGCCTGTTCCTGCATGTATATGTCTGTCTGTCTGCATCTAATTTGTGTCGACCTAGCTAGAATGAGGCTCAAGTATGTTGCACTTACTACATGTGTTGACTGTTAAAGCATTTGTTACCTTATCCATAGTTAATCTCTTGTAAGGATCCCTGGTGAGACATTTTTCTGCTACCCGAACCATCCAAAAGAGTTGATGAACATCGTGCAAATCTACATTCCTCGGATCAATCAAATCTGGGTAGTTCCGTTCTTTCAATAGTGGCCTTGCCTGATAATAAAGTTGAAGACTTTATTACAAATCATGATTCATGATGCACAGGAATAAGGATATTTGAAGTAATATTACTGATATGTTAGAAGCTAGCTTTGATTATTTTTTATCTCTATCTGGTGTCATATCTTAGGTATGTCATAGTATAGTACTATGGTATATATATAAATTGACTTTAAGGAACTTATTGTATGGGATTGAGCTCTTACCCATCCCACAAGACTTTTTCCTCCTAGTTTCTTGTCTGTAGGTCTCATTCCTGTGATAAGCTGTAATAGAATGACCCCAAAAGCATAAACATCAGTCTTGGTTGACACTTTTCCACTTTCTGCATATTCTGGTGCCAAATATCCCAGAGTTCCGACAACTCTTGTGGTGTCTGATGAGTGATCCGAGTCTTCACGTTGAGTTCTTGCAAGTCCAAAATCTCCTAACTGGTAGTATAAGCATATTAGTTGGGTACGTTATGGATGTGCTTATTTTGACTGAAAGCTTAAGTGCTATTTTAGTTAAATGGTTGATGTTTGATCTATAAAACTTCTTCTTTTAAGCATTGTATAATACTTGAGCAAGTTAACTTCAAGTTGTCTGACCACTCACTAAATAGATCATCATTAAAGAGAACAGTGTGCACAAATGTCTGAGTTATATTTACCAGAGCTTCATAGTCATGTGTCACGAGGATATTGTTTGGTCTCACATCCCTATGGATGATGTTGTTCTCATGTAGATATACTAACCCTCTTGCAGCTCCAGTAGCGAGTTTTATCTTCTTATCCCAACTGAGAGGTCTGATTGTATGTGCTGCATAAATTGAATAAAATTGTTTCAGGGCTATTATCAGTATCAAAACTTGAAAATTTCAATGTTGACTTTATTCTAACTTGGCCTGATTTTTCCTTACATGATAGATGCTGATCCAACGAACCATTGCAAACATACTCATAAACGAGGAGCCTTTGCTTTCCTTCTGAACATGATCCTAACAGCATGACCAAATTTTCATGTCTTGCCTTGCTGAGTACATGAACTTCAGACTTGAATTCTTTCTCTCCTTGTAAGCTTGCATTTTTATGTTGCTTTACAGCAATCTTTAATCCGTATAGTTCTCCTTTGTACACAGAGCCAAATCCTCCTTCGGACAGGTAGTTCTTTGCCGAAAACCCATCTGTAGCAGCCTGGAGTTCTGCATAAGTAAAGTCTCTCTTCCATCCAATCTTCGGTCGTTGATTTTTGCAAACTGTGCATATTGATTTCTTAAATTCCTCATCTGCTTGATATTCTCCTGTCCAATCATTTTTGTAGCTCTTCTGTTTAGCCTTGTCTGGGCTCCCAGCTTTATTAGATTCCTTTTGTTCATTTGCTTCTTCCTCGGATATTTTATACGGAAAATACTCTCCTGCTTTTTCTCTTGCACTATTTGTAGTGAATTTTTCCTCTTGTGAATGACTGGAAAGACTAGAAGTTAACCCATCAATGCTCCCCTGACTTGAAGTTGAGACTCTGGTTGTCACCAGCTGCTCACTCGATGATGATGTAGATTTTCTGTAGTTAGTCCATGGGTGTCCATGAACATTGCCATATTCTTCTTTGCCATTACTGATCATTGGAGGACTTGGAGTTTCTGAAACAAATTCTACCCTTGATCAAGTTCTTGGCATGTTAACTTTCTATATGCATTGAGGAATAATGCATGACATTATATTTGAAAATTTTAATATTCAAGTTCTGTACTGCACTGCAATACCATAGCATGTTTGATCAGTATAACTTCTTTGGACTAGTAAATGATATATACAGGGCTAAAGGAAGAAATTCTGCTTAGAACTATTTTTCTCATTTGATTTCAACTATGAGGTGCATTTTCCTTTTTGTCTTAAATGTGTGAGAAATGGTGATCATATTCAGGAATTAAAGGACCACTTCAATACTTCTAAATTTTGTCCCAATGTGAAGTGACAATAGTGACAGTACTAGATAAGTGAGTCTTACTTTTAGGAGAGAGTTCTTCATCTGGGCTTCCGGGTATCATTTCATCATATTTTACATGTTCTTTGATTCTTCTCTTTGTGATTGGTTTACTGCGTTGTTCAGCTACTGGTTTGTTAATCTCAATTGCCTTTGGCCCTCTTAGTTGCTCAACGGAATTGTTACGTTTCAGTCTCGATATACCACAAGGTAACTTCTCCATGAAAAAGTGCTTGTCTTTCTTCATCTGCCTGCAACAGAAAACTCGGCTTAGGAATTTGGACACATTGAATCATGGTTGGATGACAATGAGTCAATGACTGCAACAATTCAATTAATCAAGCAAAATATCGATCAGACTCTGCAAATCGTTGATGACTGACCTATCAAGAATCACCCATGTTGCCCCTAATCGTATGGCAGCCTCTGCAGCAACCATCTTTGGAGATGGACCAGCGAGCACCTCCACGTTGAACTCAATCTGAGACTTGCAAAAGAACAAGTGATCCTGTTAGCATATGATCCACCGATGATGCTGAAAAAGCTTTCTTCTACTTCATGGCTACCATAAACTGTAAGTACTCTGTTAAATTCTAAAGTTAATTAATATTTTTTATCTATACTAATTAATCTTCATACAGAAGTCATCGATGAATTAATTAGATCAATACTAGCTTCTACAATAATTAAGTTTAAGTAAGTATATCATCTGCAACTCTTATCTGACCTGTGTGCTTTCACATATCTGAGAAATCATTGTAATTTCTGCTTTGTTACGATACTCGTCAGTTTTCCTCTCAATCTCTTCTTCAATGACTTTCTGGTTCGTTCCAGAGACGGAACGGGAATCCATCTTGGTCCTGTATCCCACTGAGGATAGAAAAATTGGAAAATTTAGTTGCAAGGGAGAGTTAAAGGTTAGTAAAATCCATGTGGTGTCATATTTCTGATGATATCTATAGTACTTTTGCCACATATGAGAAAGTTGTGATTTCTACATTTTATAGGATATCAAAGGCATTAATTCTTACACAGTCTTCCAGCTGTGATGAAAGATAACGTACTAGGGTTATTAACCTGGTGAAGAACTGCAAGAAGTATAAGTTCATCTCCAGGCTTAAGAGATGAGACATGCAGAACTGATTGAATTGTGCTCAAACTAACAATATCTTTAGATGCATCCTGGATCACCACTACTTTCTGAGCTTCTGCTGTCATGAGTTTTATCTGTATCTCATTATTCCAATGAGGTTTGAAGTATTACACACCGAAAAGGGTAAGTAGGAATGAATTCCAATGACACAATAGCTTCATTACAGTGCTAGGAGTTCACTTATTTGTACTATGTAATTATGTACAAAAAGGGAAACTACTTGTGTTATCTGCATTATACATTTATGTGTAATGTTTTTGTAGAGGAAAAACTAGCTAGCATCAGTGTTTTTGGCTGAAATTTGAGAGTAGAGAAGCCAAAAGTTTATGTGAACAAAGGAAAGGTTTAGTGGAAGTTAAATATAACTACTGTGATGAAAAACTGAGAAAGGGTGGACAAATTACAACTCTCAGTATCAGTTCATCTTCCCAGCTGACTGAACTAACTCGGAGAATTTAATAAAAGAAGGTTGAAGTGAATCCTAGAAGAGATTATAGTGATGATTCCAGGCAGCCATGCATCTCGATATTTAGTTCGAAAGAGCATATTCGTATATCCAAGAATGGGACTTGGGTATTTGTTCATCTTTTATGGACTAAGAAGAGTATTTAATTAGCCTCATATGTCTACAGATTGGTATTTCTTATGCTTTGATGTTGATTGATGATCTGTAATCATGATGGCTAGCTTGCTTCATGCAACACAGCTGGGATCAATGATGATACCAAAGTGTTTGATGAAGTCTTTTCTTGTGGGTAAGCAATTTTTCTTATTTATTCTCAAGCCTTTAAGAGCTAATTGTTTGTGATAACCTGACCGGCCGTTTGTTTTTCTTGGTCATTAAAATTTTGAATTGCTTGTTTCTTAGCTGTTTCTGATAAATGATTTTGTTTTTAGACAATGTTTTATGAGAAGGAAGGTCACTGTTACATATAACTTGATCATCTGGATGTGGTTTAGATTTTTTCTGTTAGACTTGTGAGGATTGAGATTCAACAAATTGCAGATTCCTTCAGGCTTCCCACTTTGATCTGTATTTGGCAATGACATTGTTCATGAGCTGGCACATATAACCTTACACAACTGTTTGTCAAGTCATCATCATCGGGGGAAATCAACCTCCACTTCCAAAGGAGATTTATGGAACTGGACCAAACTGTTGTTGGTCGGGCCAAATTGTTCTTCACTGACTGAACAAAATCCACCAAAAAGATGATGATTCTAATTTGCTCAGTTCTCGTACTATGTGGATTGTTGAGCAACTTGTTGACAGTTTTCTACAGATAATGCGGCACGATCTTTTCAAAAATAACATGCACAAGCAATTAAAAATCCACTAGGTCATTACATTATTCTTATAGTCTAGTAGATGAATAAGCATACAAAGTTTGCAAACATGACATGACTTGACCTCACTAGCAATAAACAAGTTGATTCTAAACTCCTAATATATTACAAGATTGTGGTCATGTTCAAATAACAAAATTCCCAAACGCTATCGGTGAATCTCTAAAAGACAATCTGAACATTGTAACAATTTCTTATGAAACAAACGGCAGGTCAAAAAGAGTAAAGTGTGCTAGAAACAAACCCTTTTTTCCCTTTTTATCAACAAAACAAATACAAAAAATGTGTAATAGTTAATGTACAGGAGATCAACTTACAACTGATTCATCTCTAATCACAAACTGATCGAGGAGATGTACAATTGGTCCAAAAGAATGATCGACTAATATTAGAACTGACCACTTTCGACTACATTTGTCAAACCCATGCCACCACTATCATCTACAAACCGTAATTAGTATCTTCCCCTTCAACTAGTCATGTATACATCCACCACAAAGATTCACAATGCACCTTGTAATTCCAGAAACCCATGAACTCCAAAAAGTTAGCATCCCTATATCTCATTCCAGAGATCATGTTTAAAGTAGTGTAGGGAAGCCCGCTGCCAAAACCACCTATTCCATGCTTACAGCTAAGAGAAGTATGCAACATTATATTCCTCTAACACTTGTTCCTGCCAATACAGCTAATATTTTGCTCTGGAATGCTACAGTTATTTCACACGAAACTCATTCCTAAAAACAGTGAGATTTTGGGTAAACTTGTCTCGGTTCTTAGAATCCAAACTTCTAGTAACATCTGCCATTAGTTTGTCGAAGCACAGAGAAAGCCGCTGCTGTTGCTCCACTGGCTGCAGGTCAACGAATACAGTTCATGAGTCAAAAAAGGTGTATTGCATGCAGCAACCAATTAACCCAACCCTCTTCCCAGAAGATTTGGAAAAAGATCATAGGGAAACCCATATAATCCAAATTATAAGAAAGATTTGATAAAAGATTATATGAATGTCAGAATAGATGCCAGTATCAATGTTTCCCTCGATCGAACAATTCAAACAATCAGAAGAGTAAGCTAACCTGTGAGGCCATAATCCGAACTTTCAAATCCGAGAACATCTGCAAGTAAGAGGCCATCTATCATCAGTTTTCAATAGAATAGGAAGCTGAAAGGACCAGCAGTTCAAAGGCAAGGTATTTTTCCACCTCTCAACAAGCCTTCCAGACACATATATGAACTAATTCAAGAGGCACCAATGTGACCTTTTAATGAAATACACAAAAACCACATCCATGCACAGATCATGGAGGCCACAAGAACAGATAGTTAAAACATGTCGAAGACAACAACCAAAGCACATCTACTATATTAAAATAAATGCTGAAGAGCTCTATAGAATTAGAAAGATACATTGTTTACAGGCTACTATGTAACAGATCACAAAAGGAAAATTTCCTTAAATTAAACTGTCTCAAAAATATAATACCAATGTACCAGCAAATCTTTTCAAAGCTTGCAGTAAAACAAAACCCAGGGATTTATAAACTAAAATACAAGAAACCGTAGACAGTCGTGCACAAACCGAATGGGGAGTTGATTAGTGTGTCAGATCAAAATAGAATAGGAGACATTTGAGAAATAGGATTTGCATTCATCCAAAGTTCTCTGTGGTTGTTAAGGTCTTGAACAAAGTATACTGTGAGAGTCAAAGCCACCATACATTTGTTGAAAGGGAAGGTGCATTACCTGCTCACTAATTAGTATTAAACTCAGCATTGGTCTGCTAAGACTCCACTGGTTGCCACAGTCCTCGAATAAAACTATCTCAAACAGAGTCTTCAATATCTTTACATAAAACAGAAGTCAGACTGAATATACAATTTAAAAATTAATAATGTCAATAAAAAATCAACTTTTATCATATTTTGACAGCATAAGAAACATTAAGCATATTGAATACACCTTGTATGGACAGGGTCAACAGATGATGACTTATTGCATATGTTCAACACACTCATGCAGAGGGGAGAAATAATCATTACATTAATTGAACAGAACTTCTATAAGACTTTGAGCAGGTGGAAGACTTGATTTGAAAGGACCAGAAACTCAACAAAACATCATTTATAGGATAAAAGGTAAAATAATAAAACCCAAAACAATCAAACCCAGACTACAACAAGAAAACGTCAAGAAACATGAATAATTTGGAAAAGATGATAGATATGATGAAAAATAAGACAAAATCAAAACTAGATTACAAACTATCTAGTAGAAAAAATATGGTTCTTGATGATTTTGAACAAAATGTACGACTAGCAAACAAACAAATTTAAACCTACTAGATAACAGAAGATTGAAAGAAAACTGATCAGCAAATCATCATAACTTACTTCTGGAAACAAATTGGGGCAGTCTGCAATATGACGAGCAAGATTTGCTGCAGAAGGTGATGTGGGTGCTTCCCCCAAGGTAATGTTGTTGAAATAATAAGCAGCCAGATTATCAACAGCAGATGCACACTGGAGCAAGAAGTAAACTTTGGGCTCAGTAATAGAAATAATAAAAGCTATGCAGTAAATGAAGCAAGAATAGTTGCCTTAATTTCACACTATCATTTAAAATGCTTAGAAAATTTCCACACTACATAAGAAAATAACTTGGTAGAACGATTGTCACCAACAGAAAGTTGATAGAAATCACAATGGTTTTCGAGAGTTTCTGCAAACTTTTTCCTACATGATTTTTTTTTTATCTCAAAACCCAGTAGCCCACGTATTGTAGAAAATTTGGCTGGATGGTTTCAATTTGAAAAGTACTAAAACTGGCAAGGGTATGCAGAAAATACTTGCCTATAAATGATGGCAGTAGAAGAAAGATTTACTAGACGCTGGCAACATAAAAAAGAAACTTTGTACCCAAGGGAATTTCAATTTTAAGCGGTTTATGCTTCTTTATGTTAGAAATTTTTTACCTTCAATATAATTTCTGGTTGTACTAAACATGAGAGCTTTCAAAGAAACAATTGAACCCAAAACTTGAGACATGTAGATGAATATACAGAAATTTATTGCATCCATAAATAAGTTTGCAGTCTCATATCACATACCTGTGATGAGATACTCGTCTCTAGACCTTTAAGCCCCGATTCAAGAGATCCAACAATATGCATAAAAGTACTGGTATCCAGATTCAGTATGTAAACTATGTGGCTGTTGAATAAGACCTCTAAAAATGAGAAGTAGGCTCTTGTCAGCTGCACAAGTTAAGAAATCAAAATTAATAGTTCCCCCTTAAAAAGTTATGGTATGGCACACATTTTCTTTCCCCAGAACAGATCATGAGGAAGAACTACCGTAGATTCATGTCTTAGGTGTATACAGATGATGAGTGTACAGAATAAATGCTGTTGGATCAAGTCAAGCATGTCCACTATGTTCACACTTTAGTACTTCCAGCAAGGTTTAAAGTCATGTAAAAATAATAACCATATTAAAGTAATGTGGTTGGACCAAGCCAGAAGATGGTTTACAGATTTGAGACTTGCGAGCAGAATAACTGCCTGTTTGCGTATTTTAATGGTAGAGGAATCATTATATTAAAACATAGGCCAGTAATGTGTGGGTGGTTATATTTGAAGAATGACCGAAGTTTTAGTAAAATTTTGTAGCAGAGCAATTCACCCCAACTACTGTAAGCCACAAACCAGGGTGATTCACTAAAAGTGTAACAGTATAATCTTCATGTATTGGTGTCAGAATAGATGAAGAACCAGCTATCGGATGCATTGTCAACAAATATTTTGAAGTTCACACATCTAGTAAAACACCACAACTCTTGAATGACGATATCTAATCCCAGAGTGTTACATAACTAGCTGAAATCTCATACATGCCTTACAAACACAATCACAGATGCAAGTAATACCCACCAAAAAATCAAATTCTGAAGGAGCAGTCAATGGAACTCATATGATTCTACAAAAAGACAAATTTAACCTGGTATTAAAATTAGTAGATCGACAAAAATGACTTGCATAGAAGGGTTCATTTACCTTTCGAAATGCCAATATATCAGCCAAAGGAATGGATAATGTCAGCTTCAGGGCAATATCAAGTGCATCAGAAAGTGCCCTGTCTCCATATAGCTCAAACACCCCAAAGTTGACATAATTTCCAGAAAGAGCTGTCATTTGGCAACAAGAAACTATTTCAGCTAACAAGAATGTACGCCAGCATTAAAAAGGCAAGATCTTCACCCATATTTCCTAGTCTCAAGTCGAACACTTGCAGATAAAGAAAAAGAAAAGGAGAATAAAAAAGGATGATTCTCTTCCCTGGTTAGACGCCAAACATTCTGAACCAGGAGACGATTTTAATGTTATTCATAATATACCCACCTCGGTAACAACTTCAGACCAGACAGGGTTTTAAATAGTAAGACTATGCAATTTGAGTACCATGAAATAAATGAACAAGCAAACTAAGCGAGATGTAATCAGTCTACCCTCGACATTCAAACACTTCTGACCAAAATTAAAAAATCTAAGAAAAGAGACATACAACTTTAACTATTTGTGAACCATAAATAATAGTTTAAGAGAACAGCAAGTGAGCCAGAGTACAGAATAAATGTACAAAATATTTAGTCATTGTTCATGATTACATACAGCTTGAAAAATAAATAGTGATAATACTATGGTCCGTAAAAAATGAAAAATAAAAAGTAACTCAGTGAGAGAATAAACAAATGATGGAAATAACATCACATAAATTAAAGGATCATGTCTCACCTCTTGTGAGAATAGTTATAGAAATCCATATTCCCTTGTATTTAAAGGCATATATATCAGCAACGTTTGGAAGAGACAAGATCCTTGACCCATAAGCGACAATGACTTTACTGACTTCTCGGAAAAGAAGTATGCCATTAGGAGAAGAAGAGTCAAAAGTCAAGCGTTGGGCTTTGTTCATTACAAACTCCGCCATAAATTTCAACAACGGAGTGGTGACCTGCAGTACATCAAGGGGGGAAGTTTTGAAAAAATATAGCACATTAGGCACAAAAAACCAAGAGAACAAGAGCAGAAATAAGAATAAGAATAAGAAAACAAGGACTTTTCTTTGCCGTTTACTCACTCTAACCAAGAGAATCAACTACATTGCTCTCTGTCTCAGTAACGTATTTATAGTTCGCTCTAATTCTTAAAGCGGTATCCTCTCACCCCAACCTCATGCCCTAGCTAACACTATAAACCTTAAAATTGGTAATCTATTTATCCAATTAGAGTGGTATCCCCGGGCAGCTGCCTGATACTCTCACTTTCTCTGCAAGCCCTCTGGACAAACCATTGAGACGAGCACCTCCAACTATAAGCATAAGGCCTACAACTCTAAGAAACATTGCTTATGGATAAACTTATGACTGGGACTTAAGAATCAAAGTATGTGAGTGACATCTTATTCCCAAAACAAACTATTATATAATGCAACCAGGTTGATGAAACAAAATTTATCTGTCAGCAGCATTTTATTTCCTACAAGAATATTATTACATAAAGAGCTTTCTAGAAACATTAAAGCTAATTCATTCAGTGAATGTTAGAACAAAGAGAGCCCAAAAAATACTTTTATTGGCTAATTCCCAATCAAGAGAGTTCAGATAGGTTATCCTCACCTCAGGTGTGTCGGACCAGTGTAGGATGCCTTTCAAAAGAAGTGGCATGTGAGCGGGATACAGCCAATCAAACAGCAGCCCGTAAGTTCTGCGACTGAGATGTTGAACAAGAAGAGCATAAGAACAAAAAAAAATTCAGGCCTTCCAGTTATTGATTTTGGAAAAGCAAAAAACAATTTACCTATTTGTGGCCATAGCAATTCCTCTAAGGTCCCTCATCAGCCCAATAAGTGCATACTTTACAGCATCAGTGCGAAACAGTGTATCAGGAATTGATTCCAGATTGATGAAAACCTAAGTTCCATAAAAGCATTCGTGAAACAAATTGTTACAAATGTCAAATAAGTTTATTTATATAGCTAATGAGTAACTAAATTTCATCATTAAAATGATTTCTATTGACTATTGACTCTCACAGAATATCAGCATTTTTCTTAAAAGAATGCAAATTTTTGACCACTTGTGAGCTTACTTCTTTACTTTAAGTGGTAAGTTTCAAAACAAAAAAACAAAAAAAGGTTGCAAATTTGTAACTATTTGACTGCTGGCGTCTAATTTATAATGACTACATATCCTGCAACTCCATATCTGTAGCAGATTCGTTACATGACAATGAAGAAATATAAAAAAAGGGTAGATGCCATATGATAAGAGAAAAAAGAGTGACAACTGTTATTCAAAAGACATTAATTCAGGCTTGTGAACATTTTCCTACAAAATTACACATGAGTACCAAACTTGACAGGCGATGTCTGAAGATATGAAGAGTGCACACAGAGAGACATACTTGCAGAAGTGGATCCATTGAAGATTTAAACTTCACAGGGCTGTCATCCATGAATATCAACCAACCAATTGTGAAATAAAAAGTTGTTCTACTACGAGAACATCTATATTCTTCCAAAAAGGGAAAGTGCTCCCTCTGACCATGCAGAACATGAGAACAAAAAATTCAGGCTAGTAAATACATGCTGCTCAAAAAGACAATCAAATTAAAAGGTACTGCAGACTAGGACTTACAGTATGATTCGACACAATGAATTTAACAGTATCCAACTTCAAAAGAAGCTTGCCAGTCATGTATCTGCAAAAACAAACGAACAAAACATAAAGAAAACCACTTTTACAATTGAGGAGCTCCCGTTCTCAAGCCCAAACGATGAAGCAATAAACTAACCCAGATGCCAGCTCCAAGAACAAACTCAAAGTGTGACCAATGACCTCCTCACTCTGTATACAGAGAAAAAATTAGAACCAAACAGAAGTCTAAGATATTTTTCATATTCAAAATCTGAAAAAGAATTAACCTCAGTATAACATTTCAGGTTGGTCGCAATCTTGCCCACAATCACATTTAACATTAAAAGATGATCATGAATTCCAAGAAGGTCAGAAAGGCGTGCATACAACTGCTGCAGCAAATAAGAAATGAATTAAGCTACATGTTTAAATTAATTTTGAGGAAACCAAAGAAATAGAATGTTATATACCTTTGAAGAATGCATGGCCTGATCACCAACATAAGACTTCCGAAAATGTTGGAAAAAGGTAAGAATTGCACGATCAAGTCTTTGCTTGCTTATTTCAGCATATCTCTGTCATTTACCACCAATGTCAATTATGATAAATGCAAACTGACTCAAAACAGCATATAGTAATGTACAACCAACAAACTCCTAGGCTCTAAGTCAACTAAAACTTGGCTACTGCTGCTAGAAATTTGTCATATTCTCGCCAAATTTCTGGTATAACAATCACAAAGGGAAAAGATGGCATTGATTTTCCATGACTGATTTAAAGCTATCAACAATTTCTACAATTCCATTGCAATATTTTTGTATGTTTCTTGCCGACTTTCTGATTTTTCATCAAAGGGAAAATTTGCTTCAACTTCTATTTCTGAATCATTGATTAAAAACACCAACACATTCCATCTACTATTGACATTTATTCATTATTTGCCAACTTTCCTATATTCTGTTGACACAGGAGGAGGAAACTGAACTACTTCTGTGGCATCATTGGATCAAACTATTGACGGACATAATAACAATCTGATGATACTCAAGTCTTGCTCCCAATAAGTATAATCAAATAGGCAATCTTTGAAGTTAAGGAAAAAAGAAGTCTAACAACAAGGTATATTGATAAATAAATACACTACAGTGCTTGAAGCACGGTGCAGAGCTTGGAACACCCCATGATGAAGAAGAAATCAGACACGCTAACAGTTATTCCGGCCTCGCTATCTTAGGCTTATTACTGTTATGTTTCTGTTAACTACTTTAGGGGGTATATATTTTAATTATTATATTTTACTTTACTATATTATATTATATATTATATGTCCTACTCTCCTGCATCACCGCACATGTATATTTATATCATCTATTATACTAGAAGCACCAAACTAGGACGAGAATGTACATAGTAATCTAACATTGTTGTCTAGGGTTTGATATAAATCACTAAAGCTCAAAGTAGGACTTTCTTGCAGCTATACCTGGCTGTGTACCCCACTGTCAGTGACATTTATCAACTGCAAGATGCGAGCTGAAAGTTCTGCATCAAATACTTCTTGTGACTCTGCACTGCATGACAAAAACATAAAACGATGATGAGCCACAGTATGACTGAAAGAAAGATAGATGAAAGGAAAAAAAGATAGGAGAATTCAGCGTTTCTTACCTACACCCAGTACATTGTTTTATCTTAAGAATAGCCGCAACAATATGAACAATCCAAGCAAGTTTAGCTTCAATAACAGAGAGGTCACTGATTTCACTGGGCTGCATGCGAGCTCTCTCCTATTCCAAGTCAAAAGGAATGAACAATAACATGAAGCCACAATTCCCGTATATTTAATAACTGAAAGAGATATCTTTATTTCTATACAACCCTACCGTGTATATTTGCAATATAGGTTCCACTGTGTTTATTATAAACAAACTACTGCTTTCATACTGCAATGCAAAGAGAGACGGTTACAAACCAATCATACAACAAATACAAATCAGTCAAACAAGTTGGTGCAGGAATAAGTACATGAACTACAGTTTAATGCTATACACAATAACTGTCACTTGAGGAATAACAGAATCATGTTTTCTTCAAAAATCAAAGCACATATCGTGCGCTGGGGATGTACCTGGAATCTGCTGAGGTAAGGGAAGCATTCTAATTGATCCTGCAGAAGATCTACACTGTCTAGCGGGTTCTCAGAAAGATCATCTGAAGATCCATCCTGTATATGTTGAATAGATAGAGAACTGGTCAGCTGTAGAAGTAAAAGTACATCATTGGCAGAAAAACATTTGATGCTATACCTGCACAGAGTTAAATCTTGATGTGATGAAACTTTCGGCAATCTTGGGCACAAACTCCTCAAGCAAGCTGGGTGCATCTCCTTTCAAGTATGGTACAGATGTCACCAATCTAGACCACAGACCTAAAAGGTAGTATACGCTGCTGCTGGCCCACTGGCAAGACAAGCTTGTCAGTAAATCGAATTACAAAGCAGATCAAGAATTCAAGCTTTCAGACAGTACAAAAAGGTATCACAAGTGCAATGGATCCATGTATCATATATGAGAGTGCTAAGTCAGATGCAAAGAATGACTAGAAGAACGAAGAAAAATCTGAATATCAAAATACATCAGGACTTAAAGGGTTTAAAAGAAGTAGGAGAATATTCAGTTATACATTATTATACAACATCAACTACTAGATGCACCTAACCATAGGAACACTATAAATGAAAGGTTAAAGATTGAAAGGCAAAGCAAGATGAGTGGATCTGCAAGTGTCTGATTAGTAAAAAGTAATAAAGTAAACAATATAAATTAGCAGATATATAAAGGGTAACCCATATGATTGCATTGTTAATAGCTAAGAGAGAGTGATGAAAGCCATTTCAACCTTCCAAGACTGCAAGGACTTTAACGTGAACTCTGCTACTAATCGAATCCAATCACTATAACCTTCCACATTCACAAGCTCTGACAACTGCACATGAATTAAAAAATAATTACTACTATAGTTGATTCAAGCAAAGAGAGATTTACAGTTTTACACTCCAGAAGATGAAACTTATTGGCACCAAGGGCCATAAGATAATTTACCAAGCTATCCAGAATCCCCCCAAAATCACAAGCTCTCAATTGTAACCAAGAAGAAAATTTATAACAACTAATATTCCACATTTTTAAGTTAAAAGATTACTAGAATACTGGAGCAATCACAAAAAGGTGATTATAATCATCAATCACAAATAGTGAAAACATCCGTTCCTCAAAATAGAAGATATAAATGAAACGTAAGGTTAATCTCAAAGGAAACAATAGTATTACAGAAACAAATATGGATGTCCGAGAAATTCATCAAAACAAAGCAACCCCAGTAAACAAACAATTATTTATTTGATTGGAAACATAGGTTATTAGTTATTTCCATGATCTTTTGGTTATTTTTCTAAAGGTAAATAAGTTGTCTACAGCCCGTCTTATTCCTTGTTGTGCATAAAAGTAATTTGTATTACCTGATAATTAACTCGAAAGCGTCCAAGAAGGCGACAATACTCATGGTAATTATCATGATCGGCAAGACCTGATATCCAGTCCAAAAATATTATCCAACAGCACAAAGATGGTATGTAATAAGGTAAGCAATCAAATTTGGAGGCCAGTTAATGAGTAATGGATAATTAGAAACCAAATTAAAGCATTCTGAAGTCGAATTTGAACTGATACACTCAATCAAAAAAATGATATGATCTATAACTTGGAACAGTAATTTCGATACAACTCTATCGATATCTTTTCACGCAGCATACACAGATGGAAATACCCACCAAAACCACACGAAAAAGCATCCACCCACACATTCATGCAAATAAACGTATTATTTTCCATTTAGAAACAGTGGAATAAATGTATGTATAATTATATCCATAGTTTATTATTTTCACAAAATATATATATAACTAGCCAAAATAACATAAAACTGTCCATTCATACATTCTTGAGCACAGATTGTGATACTTCCTATTCAGCAACAGTAGACTAAGAGTTACACTGATCAACAAGAAACTTAAAAACTAAATAATTAAATGAAAAGTCAAAGGGGTACATATCAACAACACCTTGCCCTGTCTGTAGAATTTCCTTGGTTCCGGTCATCAAATGCGCCAAAAATTTGGAACGGGCAACATCATTTGTAAACAAAGACCGTCTAACAGAAGCCAGTCGCACCAAGCACTCCAGTGCCTAAGAAAAAAATAGAATTATAATGATAAAATATTACGATAGCAGACACGTGAACAATAGAAAATAAATAGAATTATTTGAATTGAGTGAGAAGATTTTTGTTCTCTTTTTCAAAGTAAGCTAAATTTTACTAAAATAAATGGGGAAGAGTCCAAAGTTGACATAAAGGTCACTAAACAGAAAGTACAACTGGGAAAACACAAGCCAGAAGTGTTCAGAAGTCAAAATAAAGAACTAAACTGCAGCAGCTCTCCGTATTGAGAAAATAACAGAGAAGGACCAATCCCCAAATTTTCAAAAGAGACTGAGGCAAAATAACCTATTGGTTAGTAAGTATAATAAGTAACCATCAACAATATATCTGGCACCAGTATAATTAATCCCACATAAACACAAGTGGGCCTAGGCATTCTCCTTTCCTTACTACAGCATTTTACCAGTAAAAGGCAACTAAGGACAGCAAAAATAAAAACAACTCAAAACTAACTAGGGACAGCAAAAGCAAGACATGACTAACTTCTTGAGATTCTGCACCTTTTGTAAACTTTAACCTTTTAAAGTTGGAAAACTGTACATGAAGTTTATTTTTCTTTCCTTTCCTTCCCAAAAAGAAAAAAAAAAAAGTTAAAAATATTGCACGCTAACCACCTTGGAAAATACAAAAATACTGACCTCCTTTGACAAAGGAGCCTTTGTAATGGCATAGTAATCAAAGAAGACTTGAAGTGTTGAAGGATCCTCCAAAACTGACCTCCAAGAAGTTGGGATCTGTAAGATTACCAATTATATCAATATCTGATTACTGCCAGCAAACAGAATAATTCCACATGGACCAGCAAAGAGATATATACCTGAACAGTACCAAATTCTTCTGAGCTTTCATCAATTGATGTCCCAACAAAATCAAATGATAAACATTTAAGAGAGAGAGAAAGTGCCAACTCTCGCAATCGACTTTCAACTGGGAACCGCATCAATGCAAGACCGTTAGTAATGTTAACCAAGATGAAACAATTAATACATAGGAAGCAATAGCGGAGCACAAGAATGAAACAACGCCGGAGTACTACCATTGTTTTCCAGTTGACGCAATGAAGTTAATGAAATTTGGAATATTTGAAACAGAGACTGATCCCTAAAGTTGCATGCAACCCTTCGATGATGTGTTGAAGGCAACCCAGGATTAGGCTGAGAAATAACGAGTTTATATACATTAGAATAATACACAACATCCAAAGCTATTATAGAAAATGATTTAGTTAACGTGAAAGGCCATAGATAGACAAAGAAAACAATGATACATCATATTTGCAATTAACAGTACTTAAGGATTCCACATCAGCGGTGAAGTAATTGAAAAGAATGATATGCCTTGCAATGTTGAGCCATACAGATATCTGTGAGAAATTGAACAACCATCCATCTATGTTCATTAAGGGAACTAAACTTCAAGTTTGTCTCAAAAGATTGTTAAGTCAGAGCTGAAACTAATTAAGTTCAGTCACCAGCTTGTATAAGAAAATTCACAGTGTTGCCGTCTGGGAGATTTAGAGAGCACCGCTACAAGAGTCTAAATGTAACTCCTACTTTTATTTTTCAGGTTAACATTTTAAGATCTTTTGTTTCAAAGTAGGGTTGGGATAGCGGATAGATGTTTACTCTCTGCTCCTAGTACTCTCATATATATTTTCCTTCTCAGATATAAAAATACAGAATAATAAATATAGATAAAATTCAAGAAATGGAATGCTAGTAATTATGAATTTCTATTTGCGCAAAAAGTAATACTCTTTTGTATTCTATCATCTAAATATAGTAATCTCTTTATTGCTACACTTTATGTTGCAATATTGCTGAATATCTTGTTAGAAACTCAACAGTAACAAAAATAATTTTAATGTTGAGTTGAGAGTACTTAGAACACAACTTAAGAAACAGGGTCTATATAAACTAGGTATTATTAATAGCAAGTGCATGCTGATTTCAACTATATGCCATATTCCTCACGAATGTATCTTCATGCAAAAATAAATAAAAAATTTAAGCATGTCGAAACTTGGATCATTTCTGATTTTATTGCTGACTGTATCTTTTTCGATGAAGTTTCTATTTGGTGGCTTTCGTTGACTATCTTGCCGCCTTACATGTTGCTTATATTTAACTCCAACAATATCACATTGTCTTTAATTCATATGATAGGTATAGACTTTCTGTGACTAAATAGAATTCTGCCAAGGCCCGTAAATAGATACCGTGAGAAGTCTACTGAGAGTTAAAGGCTGAAAAAGACTTCATAAAAAGCTACAAAATCACGCAAGACTGGAAAGATTTTCTTAACTAGTGATATCTCACATTTAACAATGATGATAATAGAGGACAGTCCAGGGCAGAAGTTTAAGACCAACCTGATTCATCTCAGACACAAGTTGGTTTAATATCTTCAGACCAATTGCATAGTGATCAGAAGTCGCCTGGGTAAACAGATCATCATTAATTCACAATTAATTGCATGCTGGCTTAAGAAAAGATATAAGATATGTAAAGTCAAATACTTAAGTCCTATGTGTTTCACTTGGATAGTTCTTATCAAATATATTGCTTCTTCAACTATGCAAGAAGTAGAATGTGAGATAGAGAAAGTCATATCACCTGGTTCAAGAAGTTCATCGACTCTTTGACGACATCCTTGAATCTCTCATCATCAAACCACCCAAACTTGGTGAGTCGACACAAGAGTTGGATTAAGGAAGCAGTAACAAACGGCTGCAACTCGGGTCCTCTAGTGGCCAAATAGTTAACAAGGTAACTCCCTACAAACATTTGGCACCGCATTTCAATATCAACCAACCAAGATGCAAAACAAACACTGCAAATCCAAATCATAAACAAAACAGAAAAAAAAAAACTGAAAAGGAAATTACGGATATCAAGACGAAGCTGCAAGGCGAGGCTATGATCAGTGACTTGCTTCAACAAACTAGAGCTGGCTAGCATCAGCGCATAAGGAGTGACGGCATTATCGAGAATGTACTGGCACTGTGAAATGTACTCAATGTTGACAGAAAAGCATTTAAGAGTGTTCTCGGCGTGAGCTCTTTCGACAGAGTCTTGCGAATTGTACAGCCTCTCACACAAGGCCTCCAGTTGCCTCAACCCTTCCATCGCAATCCTCCTATCATCATCCAAAGCTTTTCAGATTAATCATACAACTATGTAACAGCATCGATTCTATACAAAATTCGTTTCATAATCACCAAAAAGTTAGACGAAAGCGAACACATGTGAAAAACGAAGGAGAAAGAGAATCAAAGTAAATGTGCGAGTGATGCAAACGATTCTTGGAGAAAGAAGTAGAGAGTAGAAATGAAGAGTTTGGGATGGTTATACCTTGGGTGCTGGATCTGAGATCGAAACCCTAGAGGCTCTCAGAGGTTCTGATTTTGCATTTGGAACCGCACAAAGATATTAAGGGGGGCGTTTCGTTTCGTTTCGTTTCGTTATATTCTCGTTAGGGTATTGGGATTTTCTTTATATAACTCTCTCTCTCTCTCTCTCTCTGCCTTGTGAAGGAGTCTACAATGGCGAGTAGCGAGAGAGAGCACAATTTCACGTCTCTCTCTCTTTTCCGTTTCTTTGTACAAAATCGACCCTTTTTCAAAATTAGGCAGAGAAACATCATGAATAATGAATGGTTTGATAAGTAATTTTTTTGTTAATAGTTCTATGATGAATTTGGATAGATTTTGTAAGAGCTATTGACCTTCAATTTGGAAACTGAAGTTGAGGGTGATTTATGGTGAGTCGATCATATTTATCACAACCGATATCTACTCAGTTGTGTTATGATCATTAATTGTTGTGATCAATTACCATTAGATGTGTATTCAATAGAGGAAAATTACACTTAATCTACTCTTATTATTCATATAGAGTTTTATACATACTACATTTCAGCAAAGGAGGTTCTAAAGACGCGCCCCACGCGATTGAAAAAGTCCTCGACTCAAAATTTTGTATCTCGTTTGGTGGACCTCTGTATGGCGTTGGCTTCGGCCTCGCCGACGGTTGTAGGCGCTGCTGGACGGGACTCGTGGACTTGTGTCTGATGGTTGCCTAGTAACAATGGAGGTTGCCTTGATCTTGAGTTTTGGGATCTGAGGTGTTAGGCAAATAGCGGATGTTCAGTAGTAGCCATTGGATTCAGGGCTGCTGTTAGGGTTCTGCCATGTGGGTCGATTCTGACGTTTGTGATCGAGGGGGGGTAGCGTCGTTGGCGACGTAGCGCGACAGTTAGAGTTTACAGATCGATCTCACGATCTGGGTGTTGGGATGTTGTGAGTTAAGGGCGATGGTTTTGTTGTCCTTGATTGACATCTTCCTCTGGCTTTATGGGTGCTCTCCTTCTTGGCAGCGCATAGTTGGTGGTCGGCGATGGGCGGTTTGGTTGCAGCTAGGGCGACGGGGCAGTGGCAGAGGCGTTAACCACAGTTGGGTCTGGTGTTTGGGCCGAGTACTCCTCTGGTTTGCCCTAATAATGGGTTGGGTTTGGGCTCATTATATAGGCCTAACTCAACCCTGTTTACTATTTTTAAGTTTATTTATTTTTATTTTCTGTCTTTATTTATTTTGTCAAAAATAAACCTACACTTATGTGTGTTAGGCAAAAGTGGGTTTTGTCCCGCGTTTTGCACTTTTGGTGCCTTGTCTGCCTTAGGTCAAGATGTTAGCTGGTTCATCGCATGAGCGCACCCTCCTAGTGACAGGATAAGATGTAGTGCTGACAATATCTCTTGTCGACAACATAGTTGGAAAGCTATTACTAGTGAATTGATGCGTCACCTTAGTCGCGTTGTTTTTCCAGTACTGTGTCACCTTTATTGTAAAGCAAATAGAGTATCCATTGTTGCACTCTTTGCTAAATGGTACAATTTATGATACAATGTAGTAGTCGAGTCTCCTAATAGTATTTCGAATGTTTCTTCTCTTATAGGGTTTAGGCTTTATGTCTCTCATTTTTTTTCTACCATTTAATCAATCGAGGTTTAAGGGTAGCCGCAAACCCTACTTCAAAAAAATATAGAGGAAAATAGATTTCCCAATAGTGGAAAATAGATTTCTCATATGCTGATATTACTCTCATAAGCTGAGATATCAGGGATCCAATTCCCCGTAAAATTGATTTCCGGGTGAATTAAATTTTACAAAAATTAAGAAAGAAAAAAATAGTGGATTTTTTTTTCAAGCTAAGGTAAAGTTAGTTTACGGTAGATATAATTATCATTATTATTTTACTTTAGAAATAAAAAAAATATCACTCGCCTATTGACACATGTCTATTAGGAGAATTTTTTTTTATAAAGCAGAGAACACGATCGGATATATTAATTTTTAATGGATCGAGATCCTCTCCTTGGCAAGACACTGTTCCTGGTTATCCTTGACTTTGAATATCAGCTGTTCAAGTCAAATCCAATGGCTAATGTCGTAACGACTCAAACTAAGATTAGTGAATTAATCATCGTTGTTGCGCTAATTAACGAGTTAAACTTTATACGTCACGTTTCTCATTTTTAGTCGCGACTAAAAATTGACTTTTTATAAGTTATGATTTTGGACTTATTTGCTTCATGGAAGTTGTAGAGGATATTATTGTAAACTCGTGCATATTTATATTAGATTTTTCGAAGATCTGAGCTAATTTTTATGAATTTTAGAAGTCTAGAGTAATTAAGTGATAATTTTGTTGAAATCTACCATTGGTCGATATTTTCTGACCGTTAGATCATCAATGGATCAATCTCAGTCGTTGATTTCAATCGTACCTTAGGGTATAAATACCCAAAAACCTACCTAAGTAACTGGTTGACCCGAGTCAACCCGACCTGGTTTCTAGGCCCAAATCGCGACCCAACCGGAATTTCTCCGGCTAGACACCGTGGGTGGTCAAACTGGTTAGAATCGATAAAAGGTCCCGACTCCGATTTAGTTTCCTAAACCGAAATCAAACCCCTTTGAAAACATGACCTTCAAAAAAAAATTGCCAGAGTTTACTTTGAAACACGTGAACCATTATTAGAACCTGCAAAGAAACACACTTCAAATATATTCCACAAAAGCCAAACCGTGGGGCTCCATTCCCCATTCAGATTTCTCAACATCATATATAATAAACCACAAGGTTTACAAGAAATCCAGAAACATTCAGGAGTAAACTCAACTGAAAACACAACATAAGTATTCAGAGCGACGCCTATATACATCATATACAACTAGTAGGTCGAACAAGGAACCTACACGAACTGAAGTATGACCTGAACTCTAAGCCTCCACCGTCGACGTGCAACACTGGAACCCAAACTGCAAACTGGGCAAAGGAAACCGAAAAGCCCAGAGGAAGACAAATAAAATCGTTAAACTGAGTGGACGAAAATAATAATATGTCTTCCACCAATATAATCATGAAATCATGATGCGAGTCTAAAATCATCAATCACAGGTAAGGTGGTTGTCATAATCTTCCTGGATACCGTATAAAATATGGAGGTCGTAACTCGAGTACATTTTCCTCAGAGTTACAATCCTGCTCAACCAAGGTAAGAGTTTTGTCATAACCTTCATGGAAGTCATATAATCACGGGTCAGGCGTTTGTCATAACTCCCCCCCCCCCCGGAGCATCTCGGGGATCAGCCGAGAAGCCATGCATCGATGCATCCATATATCCATAATTCATGTAAAACAAATCATGCATATGCCTCCAAGTAAAAATACATGATCATAAATGCATAATCGTAATTGCATACTCGTAAAATGCATAACATAAAATGCATAATTAAGAGTCGCAAATCGACAGTAAAAATAAAGTGTCCACTCATAGTATGAGGCTAACTCTGAGGTCCGGTGGAAGATCCATCGCCAAACACTCAATCATGATCACCTGAATAACAGGGATACGATCAATACATAGAGAATCATAACATACAGAGCTAATACGTCAAGAACCCCGCGTTCTCGAAAGACGTATCGCTCGAAATATCGACGAGGATAACAAAATTCTAAAAATATACCAAAACAACCCTCGTCCCAAAATAAAATACTCATTTCAACTCAAAAATCTCACGACTACGATCGGGACGCGATTACGAGCAAAACGGTATAAAAATCTCTAAAATCCCAAAAAGTCAACCTTTCCAGCGCTCCGCCGTTGACCGCCACCGCCGGCGGTGCCGCGACGTTAAGGGTGAAATTCTTCGGCGACCCATACCTCAAAATGTTCCTCTCCTCAAGCCCAACCTCTTTTCCTTCTACTGCAAACGCCGAATCCACCCACACCGGTCGAAAGCCTTGCCGAAAAATCTCTCCGGTCACCACTACGGACCACCACCAAACCTCACCCAATTCCAAAATTAAACACCCCCCAGAGTTCATCTATGGGTTGAGGGGAAGCAAAACCCTCACCAACCCGACAACAAAACTCGCCGGAAAACTGCCACCCGTTTCCGGCGAAAATCTCGAACTTTGCCGAGCTCGAACACCCTCAATTCTCAACCAAATCTCACAAATGAATACAAAAATCAATAGTACAAGTCAAGGGCTTTCCAACCATACCAAAAACGTGGCCGGAGGTGGCCGGAAATTTCGGGTCGGACGGCGACAGCTCGCGGGTCACGGTGGAGCTCCGGTCAACGCGGGTCAACTTTGGTCAACGCTGGTCAAACGGCCCAAATGCAACTTTTCGACAATTTTACGACTATTCTGATATTTATACACGCGAACAAAACGATCAACAGTCCAAAATGAGTCGAAACAAAACGGATAAACACAACTAAATCCAACGGCCGAAAATATTCATAACTTATTCCACGTAACTTGAAATAATCCTCCGGAAAATCCCACGAGCTCGAAATCACGTACACTACAACTCTTGTGAAGGAACCTATACCAAATTCTTTCCCGATAATTTAGTCATAAACAAACCCGCCATATCGACCAATTACGACAAACCACGACTAATCGTGAAACTTGCTAGCTGAAGAGGTAGGGATACTACTCACACAATTAACATACCATTTTCGGTTCGGGTCGTTACAAATCTACTCCCCTAACAAAAATTTTGTCCTCGAAATTTACATACCTGCTAGCTGAAGAGGTAGGGATACTACTCACACATGTGCTGCTCTGTCTCCCAAGTAGCCTCTTCAACTGAATGATTCTGCCACAATACCTTCACAAGAGGAATGGCTCTGTGTCGCAACTCTTGGATCTTCTGATCCAGAATCTAAACAGGTTCTTCCACATAGGTCAAATCCTCTCGTATAGGAAGCTGATATGGTGTCAACACATGAGATGGATCGGAAATGTACTTCCGCAACATAGACACATGGAACACATCATGTACCCTGGCCATCTCAGAAGGTAATGCCAACCTGTACGCTACAGCACAGACTCGCTCAATGATCTCATATGAGCCAACATATCGCGGACGAATTTTACCGCGCTTCCCGAAACGAACAACACCTTTCCAAGGAGAAAGTTTCAAGAAAACCCAATCACCAACCTCAAATTCGAGATCCTTCCGTCTCACGTCAGCATAACTCTTTTGTCAATCCTGTGCAGCCTTCAATCTGTCCCTGATAACTTGAACGTCTTCCGTGGTACTTTTCACTAAATCAGGACCAAGAAGCCATTTCTCGCCAACTTCACTCCAACATAATGGAGTTTGACACTGTTTGCCGTACAACGCCTCATAAGGTGTCATACCAATGCTAGCATGATAGTTGTTGTTGTACGCAAACTCAATCAAATGAAGTTGTTGATCCTAATTTGAACTGCAAAACACAATATCGCAACATATCCTCCAGAGTCTGAATAGTCCTCTCTGACTGACCATTTGTCTGGGGATGAAAAGCTGTGCTGAAGTGTAGTCTAGTCCCCATTGCTCTATGCAATGCTCGCCAAAATTCTGAAGTGAACTGACTATCCCGATCGGAAACTATAGACGCAGGTACACCATGCAATCTCACAACCTCTTTCAAGTACAATTTCGCCAATTTGCTCACGGGAAGCTTTCCTGGAAGTGCAAGGAAATGAGCTGACTTCGTAAGGCAATCCACAATCACCCAAATACTAGTACTACCACCAGAAGTACGAGGTAACTGATACACAAAATTCATGGTGATATGCTCCCATTTCTACTCTAGAATCTCCAAAGGTTGTAGTTTACCTACCGGTTTCTGACGTTCTGCCTTTACTTGCTGACAAATCAGGCATCTGCTCACGAACATTGCTATTTCCCTCTTCATGTTTTGCCACCAATAATGAGTTTTAAGTGTCCGAAACATCTTTATACTACCAGGATGCATAGCATACGCGGAACAATGAGCTTCATCGAGTATTTCCTTCTTCAAATCAGCCTCTCTGGGCATACACAATCTCCCTCTGAACATCAAAGTGTCATCACTCCTTATCCAAAACTCTGTCGGTACATTATTCTGAATCAAATTCTTCTTGCTCAGCAGATAGGCATCTGAATCTTGAGCTTCACCAACTTGATCAAGTAACACCGGACGAACTTGGAAACTGGCTAACAATGCTCCATCTTCATTCCCCTCCAACTCTGCTCCCGTTGCTCGCAACTCTGTCAAAAGTGACACTCTAGCAACACGTACATGGAAGAGAGAAGCAACATGCTTCCGACTAAGAGCATCAGCAACCACATTAGCTTTCCCGTGGGATGGTACTCAAAAGTGCAGTCGTAATCATTAATCAGTTCCATCCATCTCCGTTGCCTCATGTTCAAATCTGGTTGTGTGATCAGTGTAAATCTTGCACTGCGCTCCGTATAAGTAGTATCTCCAACTTTTCAATGCCAACACAATGGCAGCTAACTCCAGATCATGAGTAGGATAGTTAACTTCGTGTGGTTTCAACTGTCTCGAACCATATGCCACCACCTTTCCATGCTGCATCAAGACACAACCTAGACCTAGCTTCGAAGCATCACTGTATACCACATACTCACCGTTATCGTCAGGTAAAGTCAATACTGGTGCAGTAGTCAACCTTTCCTTCAAAGTCAAGTAGCTTTCCTCGTAAGCATCAGACCATTCAAACTTGACTCCTTTCTTCGTCAAACGGGTAAACGATGTCGCTATCCGTGAAAAGTGCTGTACGAATCGACAATAGTAGCCAGCTAAGCCCAAGAAACTCTGTATCTTTGCCATGTTGGTAGGTCTTCTCCAATTCAGCACTGCATCAATCTTGTTAGGATCAATGCTGATCCCCTCAGCTGATATCACGTGACCCAAAAACTTCACACTGTCTAGCCAAAATTCACATTTGCTAAACTTGGAGTACAACTGAGCGTCTCGTAAAGTCTGCAATACTGCATGTAAATGCTTCTTGTGCTGCCCCACACTCCTGGAATAGATCAAGATGTCGTCGATGAAAACGATGATGAACTTATCCAGATAACGTCTGAAGATCCGATTCATCAGGTCCATGAAAGCAGCTGGCGCATTGGTCAACCCAAACGACATAACAAGGAACTCATAGTGCTCATAACGTGATTGAAACGCCGTATTGTCCACATCGGACTCCTGAATCCGTAGCTGATGGTATCCAGACCTGAGATCAATCTTTGAGAAAACTGAAGCTCCTTTCAGCTGATCGAACAAATCATCAATCCGTGGGAACGGATACTTGTTCTTCACCGTAACCTGATTCAACTTCCGATAATCAATGCATAGCCTCATCGAACCATCATTCTTCCTCACAAACAACATTGGAGCACCCCAAGATGAAACACTAGGTCGAACGAATCCTTTCTCAATCAATTCTTGAAGTTGAATCTGTAACTCCTTTAACTCTGCTGGGGCCATACGATAGGGTGTCTGCGATATAGGTCCGGTACCTGGAAGTAACTCGATGGTGAAGTCAATTTTCCTGACTGGAGGAACACCGTGTAAGTCCTCGAGAAACACATCTAGATACTCACAAACCACCGCAATATCACCAATGTCCGGTACACGAACACTCGTATCAATCACATGTGTTAGGTAAGCCACACAACCCTTCCTCATCATCTGCTCAACCTTTATTGCTGAAATCAAACAAGGCAAAGTAGTATTCTTTTCACCACGAAATAAGATTTCCGGTGTGCCTAGACTCCTGAAAACAACCTCCTTCTTGTGACAGTCAAGAACAACCCAATGGTTCTCCAAGAAATCCATGCCCAAAATCACGTCAAAATCTACAATATCTAGCTGCATCAAATCCGTGGCTAACCCATAACCTCCAATAAAAATCTCACAATCTCTATATACCCACCCGACACACACTACCTTGCCAGATGGATACAACACTCGCCACAAACTAGGGAGTGGAGATGTAGGTATAGTAGCCAATGATGCTAATCTATATGACATAAATGAATGCATAGCCCCTGGATCTAGTAAAGTAAGAATTGGATGACCAAAAATGTACAACGTACCGATGATAACCTCTGGAAAAGCTCTGCCCTCACATAAAGACATGGCATGAACTCGAGCCTGCCCAGATGGTCGTCCATGTTGGTTGCGATTCTGCTGACCACCATGTCCAGAAGACCGTGTTGCACGAACACCAGATGCAGTACCCTGATCTCGACCAACACTCTGATCTGCAACACCTCTAAAAGTGCCAAGCTGAGGACACTCCCTCACAAAGTGACCCTCCTGGCCACAATGGTAACAACTCATAGTACCCCGGTAACATGAACCATGATGTCGCCTATTACAAAAAGATTACATAATGGGACATCCCTCGGTGCAGCTGGTGTGCCAAAGAAAGGTCGAGGATAACTCAATCCACTGGAACTCTCACTCAGCTGCTGCCTCTATGGTCGACTCATCTTCCATCTATGACTCTGTCTGGCAGTGCTAGTAGAATATCTGTAAGGTCCACTACCCGAAGATGATGCTAATCCAGAAGTACCTGAACTCAGCCTCTTCGAAGCACCCTGACTAGGTCCACCCTCTTCAAATAGACGTGTCTGAAACCGCATCTGTCTCTCCCTCTCGATATTCTCACCTCTGAGTGCAGCACTAACAAACTCATCGAAGTTATCTCAAGGCATAGTGGTCAAAGTCCCCTTGATATTCAGATTCAAACCCAACTCAAACCTCCTGCACTTGGCTTCCTCTGATCCCACCATATCACGTGTAAACCGAGACAGACGGGTGAACTTATCCCGACACTCAAGCACTGACATATTCCCCTACTTTAGGTTGGTAAATTCCTCATATTTCCGCTGCTGAGTAGCTGGATTGAAATACTGACACATGAACATCTCTTTGAACATCGGCCAAGGAGTATCGTAACTCTGTCTGTACCAACCCACCAAAAGTAGGCATCAGACTCAAGCAAACCCACTGCTGCTACAGTTTTCTGTTCAGGAGTAAAATGCAAACGCTCACAAGCACGCTCAACCTGAACCACCCAAACTTCACACACCTCAGGATCAGGGGAACCAGAGAAAACAGTTGCTCCCGCTGTCCTAGCCTTAGCCACTGGGTCAATACGTTCCTCCAAACGCAATACTCGCATAAGCAAGTCATGCGTACGTTGATCCTCATCAAGATCCTCAGTTCATTCAGTACGAACTCCACGCCGAGGAGGCATCCTAAGGATAAAAGATATTAGTCATAGGACATAAAGGATGTAATCATGGAACTTCAAACGTTTGAAAGCATACAACACTCTAGAGCATTGATGATTATCCACCGGCCGGTCGGGTCATCGCTCCCGAAATGCTGTACATTCTCAAATGTCCTTAGTAACATAACTACAAGAGTCTATAGAACCTAAAACCTATTGCTCTGATACCAATTGAAAGGACCCGACTCCGATTTAGTTGCCTAAACCAAAATCAAACCCCTTCGAAAACATGACCTTTAATTTTTTTTTTTGCCAGAGTTTACTTTGAAATATATGAACCATTATTAGAACCTGCAAAGAAACACACTTCGAATATATTCCACAAAAGCCAAACCGTGGGGCTCCGTTCCCCATCCGGATTTCTCAACATCATATATAATAAACCACAGGGTTTACAGGAAATCCAGAAATATGCAGGAGTAAACTCAACTGAAAACACAACATAAGTATTCAAAGCGACGCCTATATACATCATATACAACTAGTAGGTCGAACAAGGAACCTACACGAACTGAAGTATGACCTGAACTCTACGCCTCCATCGTCGACGTGCAACATTGGAACCGAAACTGCAAACTGGGCAAAGGAAACCGAAAAGACCAGGGGAAGACAAATAAAATTGTTAGAATGAGTGGACGAAAATAATAACATGTCTTCCACCAATATAAACATGAAATCATGATGCGAGTCTAAAATCATCAATCACTGGTAAGGTGGTTATCATAACCTTCCTGGATACCGTATAAAATGTGGAGGCCGTAACTCGAGTACATTTTCCTCAGAGTTACAATCCTGCTCAACCAAGGTAAGGGTTTTGTCATAACCTTCCTGGGAGCCATATAATCACGGGTCAGGCGTTTGTCATAACCCCCCCCCCCCCCCGGAGCATCTCGGGGATCAGCCGAGAAGCCATGCATCGATGCATCCATATATTCATAATCCATGTAAAACAAATCATGCATATGCCTCCAAGTAAAAATACATAATCATAAATGCATAATCGTAATTGCATAATCGTAATTGCATACTCGTAAAATGCATAACATAAAATGCATAATCAAGACTCGCAAATTGACAGTGAAAATAAAGTGTCCACTCACAGTGCGAGGCTAACTCTGAGGTCCGGCGGAAGATCCCTCCTCAAACACTCGATCACGATCACCTGAATAACAGGGATACGATTAATACATATAGAATCATAACATACAGAGCTAATACGTCAAGAACCCCGCGTTCTCAAAAGACGTATCGCTCGAAATATCGACGAGGATAACAAAATTCTCAAAATATAGCCAAACAACCCTCATCTCAAAATAGAATACTCAATTCAACTCAAAAACCTCATGAGTACAATCGGGACACGATTACGAGCAAAACAGTATAAAATCTCCAAAATCTCAAAAAGTCAACCTCGCCGGAGCTCCGCCAGCGACAGCGGCGCGGCGTCAACGGTGAAATTCTCCGGAGACCCATACCTCAAACTCTTCCTCTCCTCAAGCCCAACCTCTTTTCCTTCTACCACAAACAAAGAATCCACCCACACCGGTCGGAATTGCGGCCGAAAGCCTTGCCGAAAAATCTCTTCGGTCACTACCACGGACCACCACCAAACCTCACCCAATTCCAAAATTAAACACCTAGAATTCATCTATGGGTTGAAGGGAAGCAAAACCCCCACCAACCCGACACTAAAACTCGCCGGAAACTGCCACCCGTTTCCGGCGAAAATCTCAAAGTTTGCTGAGCTCGTACACCCTCTATTCTCAACCAAATCTCACAAATGAATACACCAATCAATAGTACAAGTCAATGGCTTTCCAACCATACCAAAAACGTGGCCGGAGGTGGCCGAAAATTTTGGGTCGGACGGCGACAACTCGCGGGTCACGGTGGAGCTCCGGTAAACGCGGGTCAACTTTGGTGAATGCTTATCAAACAGCCCAAATGCAACTTTTTGACAATTTTACGACTATTCCGATATTTATACGCGCGACCAACACAACCAACGGTCCAAAACGAGTTGAAACAAATAGTATTTATCGATACGAGTTCGTGGACGCGAGAATCGTCAAAAATGGAGTTACAAAGAGGAAGTTATAATTGACGAAGTTTGTCGAAAATTAATTACCAATTTACCATATTTGGAAACATATATAAATAGGAGGTTTCCTCTTTGGGAAAGGGGACGGTTCGGGGAAGGATTGACCTTGGTCAACTTGCTCTCCCCGAGAGAGAGAGAGAGAGAGAGAGAGAGAGAGAGAGAGAGAGAGAGAGAGTTTGAGCCGGCGTAGTGGTGGGCCGCCATCCGGCCACCTTCGACCTTGGGTTTTTGTGAGTTCAATGCGGGGCGATGTCCTTTATCCGTTTCTGGGCTCGATTAACAACAAGGAAGCTGGAGGAGGGAGAATTGACTGACTAAAATTCTAGAGTTTCGGTGGTTTAGAGCTCATCGACGCCGATTCTGGCCGTTTCAGGTATGGATACGAGGTCATGAGAACCTCTTTATGGGTTTTTTATACTTGTATGTATTGAATTTACAGGTTTTGCACTAATTGGATTTCATTCGGCCTCTGCCGGACACGGCGAAGACGGTGCTATTTGGCGACAGAGTGAGGGGGGTTTTGCTCCCCACCTCATCATGGGTTGATTGATGTTACCTTCGAGCTCTGTAACAACTCGAGGACAGAGATCGGAGCCGGAATCCAAATTCCGGTCGTGAGCTTTCGGGGCCGATTCCGGCAGAATGCGCCAAAATCTGGTTATGGTCCTTTTATTTAAGTTTTTGGACTCGAGGAGAGCTTTTTATTGATGTCTCATTTGTTCTTGCCGGTGGTGGTTATCGGTGGTGGCGCATAGGCAGCAAGCGTCGCTATTTGTGGCGGCGCATGGCTGAAATTTCTGACTGGAAAACTTATTTTTCGAAACATGTCGGGTTATATGTTATTCGGTTCGTATCGGTGGTACGAATACATTCGTGAGGTTTAAAATGTTATTTAGGCTTCGTCGTCTCAGTGGGTGGGCGGTGGCGATGGGGTTCACTACCAGAGGCGGTGCGGGCGACAAAGAAACTAGTTTTGTGGTTTGTCGTTACGACTGTTTCGTCGTAACAAGTTATCGAATATGTTATCGACTGAATTAGTTGATTTGATTTTCATATCGAGTATTTCATCAATTTATCCAATTAATTGATTCATTTTAACGATTTTTGACAAAGGGTCGAGTTGTCACAACCAGCCTGCCATGGCCACCAGCGAGTCGAACGAGGCCAGGATGTGTAAGATGTTTCAGGCAAGCTTGAAGGACCACACACTACAGTTGTACGAAACCTTTCCCTCAGGTTCGATTGAGGATTGTAGAGGTTTGAAGGTATCGTTCTTCAAAAGGTACGAAAGCAACGCCAAAGGAGATGAGAACGTGACATAAGTCACATCCCTTAAGATGAAGCAAGGAGAATCCCTAAGGGATTGGGTTACAAGGTTTAAGAAAGAGTACGCAATAGTCGATTAGAAGGAAGATATTGTCGCAGCCACTACGTTCATCAACGGGTTGGACATGAGTTTTAGAGCTAGCCAACAAGGTTATCAGGAAGAAGACCCAGGACTTGTCCATAGTTTATCATGAGGCCCTGGATTACGCTTGTGTGGAAGATATGAGGACCTATAACAATAGAGACTCCCCAACTAAGAAAGCATTTGGGGGTAGCCCCAGCATGAGGAGAAATATGAACAGCAGCAGCTCAAACCAGGGGATAAGCAGCTATGACAACAAGAGGAAGGCCTCATGGCACCAACCTTCTAACTCAGGGGGAAAGCTATTTATTCCTCCCACGATGATACCGATCTCGACCATACTCCACTACATCAAGAACGTGCCATGGTTCAAGAGACCACCACCAATGACCAGCAAGAACGTCTCAAGGGACTTTTGCACCTACCACAAGGCCAACATGCACAAGATGATTGACTTCGAGGTCCTCAAGTGACACTTTGAAGAGTTGGTAGACCAGGGATACTGCGGGAAATACTTGACTGTGGAGTACAGGAAAAAGCTTGAAGATTCAGTAAAGTCGCAAGGTAATAGTAAACATCAAAGGAACAATAAGACCTTACCACCACCACCTATTGGCCAGGAGGAGAAGTACCTTGTGCTAAACTGTATCCTCCAGGCCCCAAAGTACCTCGAGGGCACCATCTTCCCCAGCTTGAATTGTATCATGGCAGATAGGGAAGAGCTGGGGGCAACCCCTAAAAGAGAAAGAACATGCGTCGAAAAAACTCAGAGGTGGGGATGATCCCAGAGTCTGGATGAAGATGAATATGCTTGAGTTTTTAGATGCAGACCTCCCCGAAGAGGAGAAGGATCATGATGATGCTCTGGTCGTTAACATCTGAATGGCTCACATGACAGTGGCCAAGGTCCTGGTCGACAACAGAGCTGGTGTGAACGTCATTTTCAAGGACGTGGTGGAGAGAATGGGTTTGATAGGATCTAGGATCATCGTACGATGCTCATGGGGTTTGAGAGGTCAGGAGTGAGGACCCTAGGGATCATCCCCCTCCAGGTCGGAACTCCGTGTGGTTTACAGGGGCCGATGCACCTTCCCCCCATAATGCAATCTTGGGAAGGCCATGACTTCACTGGATGAGGGCACTGGCATTGACCAACCACCAAGTCCTGAAGTATCCAACCACAGAAGACCCTATCATCAATAAATGAGACAGAGCTGCCGCAAGGCTATGTACGGTGCTTGCCACTAAAGGCATGAAAAAGGAAACAGTTGGAGAATCTGGGGGCACGGTTGCCCCAGCCCCTAAGGCATAGCAAGCACAACACGGGGGTCGAGAGGAGACGATCGGTGAGCTAGATGTTGAGCTCGACCCCCAGGAGATACCTTTCAAGGAAAAGGCAGAGGAAGATGTGGTACTCGAACCGTTTGACAAGGAAAAACCTGATCGTTGTGCAAGAATTGGATCTAGGCTAAGTGGAGCCGAGCATAAAAGTCTGATGGACCTACTAAGAGAGTGCAAGGACGTGTTTGCATGGTCGACCAGAGACATGCTAGGTATAGATAGGGCGATCATTGAGCACCAGTTCCATGTGGACCCCAAGGCAAAGCCTATAGCAGAAAAGAAGAGGATCTTTGATGCCAAACGTAACAGGATAATCGAGCAGGAGGTGGAAAAAGTACTTGTAACAAGGTTCATCAAGGAAGTTCCACACTCAAAGTGGTTTTCCAATGTGGTCCTCATCAAGAAGAATGAAAAACCCAGAGTCAATGTCGACTTTACAGACCTCAACAAGGCGTGCCCCAAAGATGGTTTCCCTATACCCAGGATAGACCAGCTAGTAGACTCTGCTGCAGAGCATGAGCTCCTCAGCTTTATGGACGTATATAGTGGTTATAATCAGATAAAAATGGTCGAGGATGATCATGCGAAAATGACCTTTGTGATAGAAAAGAGGGTCTATACTTACGAAGTGATGCCTTTTGGCTTGAAGAATGCAGGAGCGACGTACCAAAGGCTGGTGTACAAGGTATTCAAGCCTCTGATTGGGAATACTATGGAGGTTTACGTGGACGATATGATAGTCAAGAGCAAGAGGAGGCAGGATCATGTGTCTAACCTAAATGGGTGCTTCGATCTTCTGCAAAAACATGGAATGAAGTTGAACCTGGAAAAATGCACTTTCGGTGTAGGGTCTGGGAAGTTTATGGGGTACTTGGTGACTCATGGTGGGATAGAAGTAAACCTCGACCTGGTAGCGATCGTTAAGATGAATTCCTCGTCTACGGTTAAGGAGATTCAGAGCTTGATGGGAAGTTAGCAGCACTAAGCAGGTTCCTGTCCAGGTCAAAAGACAAATGCAAACCATTCTTTGTGGCCCTCAAGAAGACTAAAATTGAACTATGGACAAAAGATTGTGAGAAAGCGTTCCAAGCCCTCAAGCACTACTTCGTCTCTCCCCCCATCCTGGGCAAACCTATGTTAAGGGAAGACCTTTATCTATACCTAGTTGTCTCAGATGTGGCAGTGAGTAGTGCTCTAGTTCGAGAAGATACTGGGGGCCAGCTACCCGTATACTATGTATCTAAAGCTCTACTCGACCAGAGACTCGTTATTCCAAACTAGAAAGGATGATACTGGCTTTCGTTATGTCATCACGCAAGCTCTGACTATACTTCCATGCCTTTAAGATAATCGTCATGACTGAGTACCCGTTGAGAATGATCTTGCACACCCCAGACTATTCAAGCAGGATAACCAAATGGGCTATCAAATTGGCATAACTCGATATAAAGTACCAACCTCAAACAACGATAAATGGGCAATCTCTGGCATATTTTCTAACTAAGTTCACGACGTTAGAACCAAAAGTGTAAGAGAGAAGAAAAATGGATGAGGAACCAAATTAGCAGGGGGTCGACCACTGGACATTATACACAGATGGATCTTCAAAGATAAAGGGTGCAGACCCCCAGATGGGACGATCATGGAACAAGCCATAACCTTAGGGTGGAAGGCCACCAACAATGGAGCAGAGTACAAGGCACTCATAATAGGATTGAAACTAGCACGAGAGCTAAATATGAAGAAGATCAAGGTATTCTGTGACTTTCAATTGATTGCAAACTAGGTGCTTGAAGAATATGCAGCTCATCATGCATCCATGTAGGCATACCTCAGATTAGCAAAAGGGTTGGTTAATCAATTTGAAGAATTCCCCATCATGCAACTCCCTAGGTTAGAGAATACACACACCGACGCTCTAGCAAATCTGGTCTCCAGCATTGACTACCAACTCAGGAGAACGATACCTATAAAGCATTTGCCTAGCCCGAGCACGGACAAGGAAGAGACAATGACAGTAATGACAATACAATTGGGACCCTCTTAGATGGATGAGATAACGAAGTAAATAGAAAGTGATGTCCTACCATAGGGACGTGTGGAAGCCAGAAGGGTCGTTTGACAAGCAATAAGGTACAACATCAAGCATGGGAAATTGTATCGACGATCCTTCAGTAGGCCAGATCAGCTAACAGTACATCCAACCCACGCCAGGACTATTATATAGGAGCTATACTCATGAATATATGGCATGCGTATTAGGGGCAGAAACCTTGTGGTCAGATGTTTAACTGAGGGGTACTATTGGCCTACGATGAAGAACGATTGCATGGAGTATGCCAGTGTTTGCGAGGCCTATCAAAGAAATGCTCATTAGCCACCTCTACATCCAGAAGAGCTGCACCTGATATCAGTCTTGTGTGCCTTTGCATGGTAGGGGTTAGACATAATGGGAGAGTTCCCAACCGGAGCTGGGGGGGGGGGGGGCACAAAAGAAGTACCTCCTCGTTGCCACAGATTATCATTCCAAGTGGATCAAAGCTGAGGCTCTCTCAAATATAAGGGGAGCAGAGGTGAAGAATTTCATTTGGAAGTTCATCATATGCAGGTTTGGGATCCCACAAATAATTATAGCAGACAATGGCCCTCAATTCAACTGTCAGGAGGTTAGGAAATATTGTGCCATGCATGAGATTAAGATTAAGTTCTTTACTCCGAGGTACCTCTAGGGTAATGCACAAGCAGAAGCTTCAAACAAGACATTCCTACAAGGTCTAAGGAGGAGACTGGATCAACTGACGAAGGGGCAATAGGTATCCCAACTACCAAACGTACTTTGGGCATACAAAACAACCAAAAGGAAGCCCACTGGGGAGACTCCATTGTCCTTAGTATGCAGAACAGAAGCCGTCATTCCTATCAACCACAAGATCCCCAACCTCAAGCTTGCAGCAAGAACAGTAGAAAGTAACATAGAGAGCTTGAGACACGAGCTTGATTTGCTGGAAGAATGAAGGAACAAGTTCAGATTAGGGTGGCCTCGTACTATCAGAAGCTAAAGGCCTACTAAGACAGGAAGGTTCAGCCTGGAGTTTTCCTTCCAGGCACCATGGTCTTGCGTAAAGTGTTCGAAAATATCAATGTGCTAGGGGAGGGAAAACTGGGGGCAAACTGGGAAGGGCCCTACAAGATCGTTGGAGAAGGCTACAACGGATCGTACGAGCTGGAGAATCCAAGAACAGGAGCTTTGGATGATAAACGATGGAATGCTCTTTACATGAACGAATATCGCTTGGAACAGAGCTGAAGTGCTAGAGACAGAAGCTAGCAAGCGTCTAGAAGGGGCACGTTGTTACGACCCAGAACATCATTATACGATAATCGGAACTTCTGTGGTTAACCGCTAATTAATTACGTTAATCGTCAATGGTAATTAGTTTTTACCGTTTGTAACTTTCACTGGCGATTTATCAAGAATTTATCAATTATATTTTTTGAGAAATTTCTTTGGATAAGTTTGTACAATTTTTTGATACGAGTTCATGGCCACGTCAAGTGTTGAAATCGGAGTCGCGACAAAGAAGTTATGGTCAGAGAAAATTTTACGAAACCATTGAAAACGTTTTATTGGAAAATTGCGGTATAAATACGGGTTTCTATTTTAGGAAAGTCATAATTCTATTTTGGGTAGGTTGACCCCGCATTGCCTTTTTCTTCCTCTCTTTCTCGACCCATTTTTCGCCGTCGGTTTCTTGCCGGCGGTGAGCCTCTGGCCGAACACTATTGGTCATGATATTGATTGGGTTATTTTGGGTTTGAGATCCTCTATCTATTTGTGGGTGTATCTCCGGCGCTAGTGGCCGGAGGATGACGAATCGAGGCGGAGATATCGGCCGGATTCGGGTGAAATTTCAAGGCGATGATGGCGGCAGTTGCGACGTTGTATGACATTGAGGTTATGGGGGATTTGAAACATAGGCGGAGACGAATCGATTGGAACACATCTTAGCCCTTGCCGTGGCCGGATGCGGGCTAATGGAGGAGATGAATTTTCTGGCGGAGTTCCGGTGAGGTGGAATTTTTGGCAAACTTTTATGTCGTTCCGCTCAGAATTTTGTGCCGAACGTAATGGTGAAGTTCTTGAATGGATCTGGATTTGGTAAATTTTGACGGGTATTAAATCAGACAATAATTAATTAATTTTATGATATTATGAACGGATGAACTGACTATCGATTCAAGTGTGAGTCGCTCGATGTTTAGCTTGAATTAGGTTGCGACTCTAAAATTGATTTAAAATGAATGAATGTGACGACCCGGAACAGAATCAGTAGTGTAATCGGCTTAATTCGTGAATTTGTGCGTAATCGCAGTTCTCCGATAATTGATTGAATCGCTAGACTTGATCACGACTTAATTATTGCCCGAGAATTTGAGTTGAGTCTCTTCTTGAGAGTTGTTGTACGTGTGATTTCGAGTTCGTGGCCGGTTCCGGATTATTATTTCGACGACTGAGGAATATAATATGAATATTTGAAATTTCAGAATATTGTCGAGTTTATCCGTTCGTGTTCGAGTCTATCCGAATCGTGATTGTGATTCGTTTTGGACCGTTGATCGACCCGAACCGTAAATGGAATGATTATCGACTTGATTTGCGAGTTTCGCGATTTGACGTAATTTCGACGTAATCTGTTAATATGGCGACTTTGTTAGCGACTAAATTATCGGGCGAGAATTTGATTTGGGATCCTTCGTGGAAGTTGTAGAGAATTTAATTTCGAGCTTGTGGGAACTTCCGAAGGATTTTTCCGAGTTACGAGGAATAAGTTGTGAATATTTTTGTCCGTCGAATATTGTCATATTTATCCGTTTGGGGTTCGATACGCGTACGGTATAAATACGGAAACGATACATGCCGATTTGGGAAAGTTTCCAGAATTGGAAATTGGGTGTTGACTGGGTTGACCATGGGTGGGTCGACCCGTTTGGGGGGCCGAATTGGTTCGCCGAAATTGAGGCCGATTTCGGCCATATTTGGGCAAGGCTTCTTCACGAGACTTGTTGGGCTTGAGTTGCTCTTCAACTTGGGAGTTGGATCACCTCCTATGCTGGCCAGAGGAGGAAGAATTTCGGCGGCGAAATGCATGGTTTTCTGGCGTAAATCGGTGGCGGTCAGATGTGGCTTTTCCGGCCGAGATGGTGGTGCAACCTTGAGGGGTTTTGTTAGCCTCGAGCCAAGGAAGCTATTGCAAGTGGTCTTGAGGGTTGCCGTGGCCGGAGGAAGGAGATCGACCGATTTGAAATTCCGGTAAGGGTTTGGAACTTTGAGTTTATTTTTGGAGGTTTTCCGATCAAAATTGGCCTTAACTTATAACTGGAAAGTTGTTGGAATCGTCGAGATCTTCAAAACCATGTGTAGCATGAATTTTTCTGGGCAGATTGGATTTTCCGGCGGCAGTGGCGACGGTGGCGGCGACTTTTCGTCCGACGTATTTTTCGACGAGTTATATGTCGTTTCGCTCAGAATCGCGCCCCGATCGCAGTGGTGAGGTTTGTTTTTCGATTTGAGTATCGGAAATTATAGCGAGGTTTTGTGGTGTGATTATCGGATTTTAACGAGTTTGTCGTTATTGAATTATATGTTTCCAGGAACGGTTGTTTCTCGTGATATAATTTGAAGTGTTGAGTTATGATTTTGAGCAGTGGATTTTATGATTATTCAGATGTTCGTGATCGTTCGTTTGGAGAGGGATTGTTTGCCAGATCATGGGATTAACGCGTATCGCATTACGCTCGTCTGTGAGTGGACATTTCTTTTCATGGATTGACTGCGAGTCTTTTATATATGTTTTACGAGCAAGAGCATGCAGTTATGATCATGATTTATATGAGCATGTGTTTTACGAATATACATACATTTACATTATGTTTTATGCATGTGCATGGAAAGTATTTGTGATTTGGTTTACACAGAGTACAGTCTCAGTAGACAAGGTTGTATCGATACACATAGCTTCTCGGCTGATCCCCGAGTACGCTCCGGGGGGGGGGACAGATATCCTAACCCGAGGCCTTTCTGGCTTGGAATCACGTGTGGGTCTGGGATCCCGTGATTCAGACTGTACTAGCGCGAGAGTCCATGAGTGACCCCGCGGTATTTATGATGCATGCTCTGTACGTGTGAGGAGTTAGAGTCTCCCTCGTATACCATTTGATTTTTATGCATTTAGACTCGCATATGTTTTTATAACATATATTATTCGGCGAAAGACATTTATTTTCGTCCACTCACTATAACGGTTTATATGTCTTTCCCCTGGACTTTTCGGTTTCCGTGCCCAGTTTGCAGTTCGGATTTTGGTGTCGCACGTCGTGGTCGGAAGCATAGTGTTCGAGCTACCTTGTTTCTTCCAGTAGGTTTCTTATTCTGCCTGCTATGGTATATTTATATAATTATACACTAGAGGTCCTTTGAGCATTCTGATGTATACTTTTATACGATTTTTGCCCGGATTTCTGTAAAGTTTAGTTTTATTGATTACTTTACATTACTGTTATGATATTGAGAAATCCGGATGGGATTGGTGCCCACGGTTTGATTTTTGTGGTATAGGATGAAGTGTTATTTTCCGGGTACAGGTAATTGCAATTCCGCGTTAGTAGCGTTACTCTGCCGAAATTTTTATGGTTTTTGTTGGTTCGTGTTTTCAGAAAGGGTTTGATTCCGGTTTAGGAAACTAAATCGGGGTTGGGTCCTTTCAATGAATTCAAGGTTATTTAATTCATAATTTGATTAAGTTCGTATTTAGTCAGAAAATACGTTATTCGAGAATGCTAGATTCTTGACATTATTGCTCGTCGGATTATGATCTTAGTTATTCATTATGAACATCGATGATTAGATATTCATTTTGAACATCGATGATTAAATATTAATTATAACCATGGTTGATGATTACGAATTAGCGGGCCATGTTGGATGATTATTAAAAGGACCCGACTTCGATTTAGTTGTCTAAACCGAAATCAAACCACTTCGAAAACATGACTTTAAAAAAAATTTCGCCAGAGTTTACTTTGAAATACGTGAGCCAATATTAGAACCAGCAAAGATAATCACACTTCAAATATTCCACAAAAGCCAAACCGTGGGGCTCCGTTCCCCATCCGGATTTCTCAACATCATATATAACAAATCACAAGGTTTACAAAAAATCCAGAAAAATATTCAGGAGTAAACTCAACTGAAAACATAACATAAGTATTCAGAGCGACGCCAATACACATCATATACAACCAGTAGGTCGAACTAAGAACCTACACAAACTGAAGTGTGACTTGAACTCTACGCCTCCACTGTCGACGTGCAACCCTGGAACTTAAACTGCAAACTGGGCAAAAGAAACCGAAAAGTCCAGGGGAAGGCAAATGAAATCGTTAGAGTGAGTGGACAAAAAAATAATAATATACCTTTCCCAACATATAAGTATATATGCTCATAAAAACATAATGCGAGTCAATGCACATGAAAATCCGGACCAGGTACATTTTCCCTAATCCATAAAGATGCACATAAAATCATGTGGGGTCACTCACTGACTGCTCCGTATAGTACAGTCTAATCACGGGATTCCAGATCCCTCGGGTAAGGATATCTGTCCCCCCCGGCATCTCGAGGATCAGCCGAGAAGCCAAAGCATCGATGCTACCTCTATATCTGAAATTGTACTCTATGTAAACCAAATCATAAATACTTTCCATGCACATGCATAATCGTAAAATGCACAATCATAAAATGCATACTTGTATGTGCATAATTGTAAATGCATACTAATATAATGCATAATCGTAAAGTGTATAATCATAAATGCATAACGTAAATGCATAATCAGGACTCGCAAATCAATTGTGAAAATAAAGTCTCCACTCATAGTACGAAGCTAACTCTGAGGTCCGGCAGAATATCTCTCGCCAAACAATCGATCACGCTCACCTGAATAATAGGGATACGATAAATACATATTGAAACATAACATACGGAGCTAATACGTTAAGAACCCCGTGTTCTCGAAAGACGTATCACTCAAAATATCGACGAGGATAGAAAAATTCTCAAAATACACCCAAACAACCGTCGACCCAAATTACAACACACAAATTAATTCAAAAACCTCACGACTATGATCGGGGAGTGATTACGAGCAAAACGGTATAAAAATCTCCAAAAATCCCAAAAAGTCAACCCTCGTCGGAGCTCCGCCGTTGAAAGCCGGTGGCGGCGGCGAGGCGCCAACAGTGAAATTTTGCGGCAGAACAAGCCTAGAAATCTTCCTCTCCTCAAGGCCAACCAAAACTCTCAAAGAACCACCACCATCTAACCACCACAGTAGCCGGAAAATAGCTCGAAACCCACGGCCTCCATTGATTCCAGTGAGATTCTGGCGAGCTCCAAACGCCACCTTATCCTAAAATCTCTTCACCCAAAAGCATCTATGGGTTGAGGGGAGCAAAACCCCCAACCCCAACGACCCAAAACTGGCCATAAACCACCACCTGAATCCGGTAAGTTCTAAGAACTCCACCGAGTTCGATCACCCCCAAATCTCCACCAATTCCACTCAAACCAAGTTCAAATCAATAGAAAATCACAAGAGGAAGCTAACCATACCAAACTTTTAGCCTGAGGTGGCCAGAAAATCCGGGTTGGACGACAACAAGTTCACGGGTCACGGTGGAGCTCTGGTCAATGCGGGTCAAAGTTGGTCAAACTGGTCAAACGGCCCAAATGCGTGATTTTCCGACTTTTTACGACTATTCAATATTTAAACGTCGCGAACCGACCAAACCAATGATTCGGATAACTCAAACCCAATCGGATAAGTACGACTAACTCGACGATAATTTCAAATATTTATTTTATATTCCTTGATTATCCGGAAAATCCTCCGAAACCTCCTACGAGCTTGAAATCAAATCCTCTACCATTTTCGCAAAGAAAATCAAACCAAATTTTTGCCCGATAAATTAGTCGTTAACAAACCACATATATACAATCAGCTCGCGATAATCACATGTCGTGCCGATAATCACATAACTCAAAGTTCAGGTCGTTACAATTATTGCGTCGATTAGCAGGTTATGGCTTTATGAATATCCATAACTGCTACGAGTTCATATTTACACATATTTACAGTCTCCTGTATTTTATTGCAGTCGAGTTTGGAGGTATGTTTGTGATGGTTTTATTTTCAACATTAATGCTTTGACTAGTCGGGTGATCACTGACTAGTCGGGTCAGACTGGGTTAGGACAAACTCTCTGCCAACCCAGATTATCTCGGGATAGGACAAACCTTCTAGACGGTCCCCTCACTTTTTTATTTACAGTCTTGGAGACGCTCCGGATTAGGACAAACACCCTGAGCGCCCATCTCCATATTTTATTTCAGTTTATTATATTTGAACTCACTTTATTTTTACAGAAATTACCAGAAAAGCATGTTATTACAGATTTATCATTTTACATAGTTTATGTTATTTTTGTCCACCCATTCTAATGTTTTAAATTTTAAATGCATTTCCCTGGGCCTTTCGGTTTTCTATGCCAATGTTGCAGTGCTTCTCCTGAGCTGGATATTGATCTCCTTAGGCTTTGAGTCCACCGGATTATCATACATTCCTGTAGGTTTTAACCCATTAGCAATGTATTTTCTTATGTTTATTCTGCTCCTAGAAGTCGCTCTGGACACTGGTGTTGTAAATATTTTTCAGTATTGATAATGAATTATTAGTATTGCTGGATTATGAGTTTTCAGTTCCTGTATTGTTCCTCAACATTTTAATTAATTTACTTTTCGTACTTTATTGAGAAATCCGGATGGACATCGGTGGTCCACGGTATTGTTTGTGGGAAATCTAAAGTGTGATTTTCTTGCAGATTTCTAGTAGTCCACTTCGTAGAGGAAATTGTGTCAATTTTTTTTTTTACAGAAATCCATAGTTTAAGTTTTGTCGTTAGGGCGTGACCCTAGATTAGTTAATCTAGGGTGTGGTATTTTCAGTTGGTATCAGAGCCTTAGGTCACAGATTCTGTAGACTTCGTTGGTTAGATCAGTTCGGACATTTGATAGTGTACAACACTTCCTAGAGGGGTGGCCCAACCGGCCGGGGGATCCTATCACCTCCAAGTGTTGTGGATATTTAAGTGTTCATAGTCTTTTAGTTGAGCCAGTTTTCTTAGTCTGGTTTTGTGGCCTAATTAGTAGTGGTGGACTCATAAATCATTATGGCTCGACAACCAGCTCTTCAGGATGAGGCGCAACCATTAGCCTAGCAGATGCGTGAGTTATTCACACGCATGATGCCAACGCCATGGGAGGACCGTGACGATCTTATTACTTGGGCCAATAAGGTAGGTGTTGTGTCTTTCCCTAGTTCTTACGACCTGGTGGTGTGTGAGAACTGGCTTATCGAGATAGGTTGAGTTTGCAACTGTATGCGTCCTTAGCTGACACCTGAGCAGAGGACAAAGTTAGTTGTCAGCCTACTACAAAACTATGCCTATCATTAGTCGATAAGCACCGAGAGGAAGGAAGTACATTGCCACCTTGTGGGCCAAGATCAGTGGGAGGTGTCACTTTCCAGTAAGGCGGATGAGGAGAGGAAGTATGCAGAGTTTGTGAATCTGTAGCGAGAAAATTTTCCAGCTATAGTATATCGGGACTACTTTTATTGCCCGTTCTGATTTGCATTCTGTTCTGTCGGAACAGTGAAGGAGGAATGTTGGAGGTCTGAGCAAGGCTTGTGACATGTAATTCCTTCGTTTATGGTGAATGTGTCATACACGGACTTTGATGAATGTGTATGTGTGGCAGTTTAATGTGAGATTTGACCTTAATTTTTGCAGGGTAGTAGTTGATGATTTGAGGGAGGTCGACCCCGCCAGAGATATTCAAGGAGTAGAGGTTATAACATCATTGGTTCCACATCATCTTCTAGCATGAGATCTCATACCTCAGCTCCTAGTGCCCATCATTCGAGTTGTTTCTGAGATGGAGGAGGAGTCGACACCAGAGGTGAGAGTTTAGAATGAGTACCGGTGGATCTAGATTTGTATTCCCAGCACCCAGAGATTCTTTTTTTATGTAACATTTTCCATAAATATCGTTATGGGCAGTGCCCATTAGGGATATCAGTATGTTACCGTTGTAGTCAGGTTGACCTCTTTGTGATAGAATATCCATAAAGGGACACATTTGGTGCATTTTTAGCTCTAAGTTCTGGTGGCGACCAGAGAATTACTTCGAGAGTCAGGCCTACGCCATCACCCCAACCATCAGCATACCTGAACCAAGGTCAGAACGACGACTGGTAGGATTGTCAGGTCAGACTCGCCTTCATCGGATGATTCTGCGGGAGCCCCGAGCATCTTTGGAAGTCATTGTTTGTACGTTGATGCTTTCGACTATGTTGTTTATATTTTGTTTGACTTGGTGGGTGACGTGTTCGTTATAGCGGTAAGGCTAGCGTTTATAGTCAACGTACCTACCACATCTTCTCTGGAATTGTGGTGAGTAAATTTATCTCTCTGGTGAGGTGATGGAAGTTAAATTATTTTACGGAGATGAAGTGTAATGTTTGGAGGTTTTGGTTTGTCTACCGATCTAACACTTCTGGATATAATAAAATTTATGTTGATCTTAGGCATGGACTTCTTGAGCCATCATCAGGCGTTTGTAGCGGTTATTGAGAAGTGGTATTTTGGAGACGGTTTGCCAGAGATTTTATTTTGTGGTGAGGTAAACGAGTTATTTTATGCCTGGGTTCAGCCGTGATGGCTGTGATGTTGTTGTGGGTGAGATGTACTGCATAATTGGCATTTGCCGTGAAAATTCGTGTCCCTGCTTCTTGTAACTATTCGATTGAAGTAGTAAGTGTGTATCTGGATATATTTCCCAAGAAGTTACCATGTTTACCTACAGTTTGGGAGAGATTTTATTGTTGAGTGATTATCGAGTACTGATCCTATAACTAAAGTATCTTATCGGATGGCTCCAACTGAGTTGCGAGAATGGCAGTCCCAACATCAGAAATAATCGACGAGAATTTTACCTGTTCCAATATTTTACCGTGAAGAGCCCCAATATTATTTGTGAATGTGAATGATGGTTCAACGAGGCTACACATTGATTATTGGAAACTGAACCAAGTTTTGGGAAAGAACAAATGTCCATTACCAGGAGTCGATAATTTATTTAATCTTGATATTCCTTCTTCGAAACTCATTCATTCTTTGAGGAATTCAAGTAATTCAGTTTTGTTAACCTAAAATATTTTCACTTTTGATATTTCTTATATTGTTTGTGTTCATTTTTTTTGGTCATGAACACATTTCCTCGTGAAATGGAACTTTCCGCTTCGTGCCACCAGCCTGGAAATGTATTTCTTTCATTTATTAATCATATGAGTTCGCGGAGGAAAATATATTATATTAACATTGGACTTGTGACGTGTATGTTATTGAAAGGACTCAACTCCGATTTAGTTTCCTAAACTGGAATCAAACCCTTTCTAAAAACGTGAACTTTCAAAAACCAAAAATTTCGACAGAGTTTCCTCTATAACGCGCGGTTGCCATTAACCTGTAGCGGAAAATAAACTTCATCATATGCCACAAAAGCCAAACCGTGGGCTACAATCCCATCCAGATTTCTCGAAAACATAGCATAATGTAAAGCGATAAACAAAACTATAGCTTTACAGAAATCTGGGAAAATCATTTGAAAATATAAACATATCCAGTATTCAGAGCGACCTCTAGTAAATACATATATACAAATAGTAGGCCAAACTAGGAACCTACCATAAAAAAATGTAGCTCGAATACTAAGCCTCTAACTGCGACGTGCGACACCTGAATCCAAACTGCAAACTGGGAATTGAAAACAAAGAGCCCAGGGAAAGACATATAAACCGTTAGAGTGAGTGAAAGAAAATAAATGTCTTTTGCCGAATACGTATATATGTTTATAAAACATATGCGAGTCTAAATGCATAGAAATCATATGGTACACGAGGGAGACTCTAACTCCTCACGCGTATAGAGCATGCATCGGAAATCCCGCGGGGTCACTCATGAACACATCCGCGCTAGTACAGTCTGAATCACAAGATCCCTGATCCTCACATGATTCTAGCTAGAAAGGGCCTCGAGTTAGGGTATCTGCTCCCCCCCCCCGGGTAAAGACCTCGGGTCAGGGTAACAGTCCCCCCGGTAAACATCCTCGTCCAAAACGAATCGAAACCAAACGGATCAACACGACAACATCCAACGGCCGAAAATATTCATAACTTATTCCACGTAACTCGAAATCATCATCCGGAAACTCCCACGAACTCGAAATTAAATTCTCTATAACTCTCGTGAAAGAACTCATCACAAATTCTTGCCCGATAATTTAGTCGTTAACAAACCCGACATAATGACCACTTACGACAAAACCGCGACTAATCACGAAACTCGCAAATCAAGCCGATAAACATACCATTTCCGGTTCTGGTTGTCACAAATATACCCCCCTTACAAAAATTTCGACCTCGAAATTTCCAAGCCTGTCAACTGAAAAGTAGGGACACTGCCTTTGCCTACTGCTCAACCTCCCAAGTGACTACTTCAACTGAATGACTCTGCCATCAGACTTTCACAATAGGAAATATTTCTGTGCTGTAATCCCCGCACTCTCAAATCCAGAATCTGAACTGGCTCCTCCACAAATGTCAAGTCTTCCTGTATAGGGAACTGATAGGGTGTTAAACATGCAATAAATCTGAAATGTAGTTCCACCACATGGAATATAAGATACACATTGGCCAACGCTACTTGCAATGCCAAACTATATGTCATAACACTAACTCACCCCATGATCACATACAGACAAATATAACGTGGTAAAATATACCACACCCCCCAAAACAAATCACACATTTCCAAGAAAACCTTAATTATCGACCTCAAACTCATGACTCAACCTACTCCCATCTGCATAACTTCTCTGCCGATCACGAGCAATTATCAACTTGTCCTTGCTAATCTGAAGGTTTACAGTAGTGCATTTCATTAAAGTAGGACCAAAAGCCATCTCATCCTTAACTCGCTCAAACACAATGGAGTGCAACACTGTTCCTCATATACAGCTTTATACAATGCCATAACAATACTGGTCTGCAAACGGATATTACAAGCAATCTAGAACAAATGAAACTGCTGGTCCCAAATCCATCTAAACTGCAATACACAGGACTACAACATGTCCTCCAAAGTTTGAATAGTCATCTTAGATTGCCCACAAATCTCTGAGAATGAAAAACTGCACTAAACTGTAATATGGTTCCTAATGCTCACTGCAATGCCTACCAAAACTCTGTTGTAACTGATTATCTCGATCAGAGACCCGGAACACAAGCACACTATGAAAATGGACAACCTCTACCAAATACCGCTCCGCCAGCCTGCCCACTAAAATCTTTCTGATACACGAAATCCACAGTGATATGCTCCCACTTCCAATCTGGAATCTCCAATGGCTGTAACTTTCCAGCAAGTTTCTGTCTTTCTGCCCTCACCTGCCGAAAAATGAGGCATCTGCTCACATAGGCTGCTATTTCCCTCTTCAATTCATCGTCTCTGGGCTCACCTAGCCTCATTCCGCACGATAAAGTGCCAACATTCCTCAATTGATACTCTGCTGGAACACCATTCTGAATCACATTCTTCTTGTCCAACAAGTAGGAATCCGCATCCTGAGCCTCACAGACCTGATCTAGTAACAAATGTCGATCCAGGAACTAGCCAATAATGCTCCATCATCATCTCACTCTAACTCAGCTCACGTAGCTCGCAACTCAACTAACAATAAGGTTCTTGTAACACGTACATGAAACATAGAAACTCCAAATTTCCGACTAAGTGCATCAGCAACAACGTTGGTCTTCCCGGAATGATATTCAAAGTGCAACCACATTAGCCTTTCTTGGATGAACTTAAATGTGCAGCCATAGTCGTTAATCAACCCCATTCATCTACGCCGCCTCATGCTCAAATCTGGCTGAATACGCAAGTAGATGAAACTCAAGTGATCAGTGTACATCTTGCTCTGCGCTGCACGCCATACCAGTAGTGTCTCCAACTCTTCGATGCTAACAAAAGACAGCTACTCCTAAATCATACATAGGATACGTAACTTCATAAAGTTTCCACTGCCTGGAACCATATACCATCATATTGCCATGCTGCATCCCAACATGACCAAAATCTAGTTTCGAAACATCACTATACATAATATAATCCTCACTGACATCACATAATGTGAACACTGGCGCAGTTATCAACCTCTCTTCTAACCACCACATGTAACTCTCATCACAGGTATTTGACCATTTCAAACTTGACCCCCTGATCGAAATTGATGATACTCAAATCTGAAATCAATCTCTGAAAACTGAAGCTCCAATAAGCTGATCAAACAAGCCATCAATCCGAAGTGGAGGATACTTGCTCTTCTCTGAAACCTGATTCAGCTTCCAGTAGTCGATGCACAACCTCATCGAACCATCCTTTATCCTCATAAAACATACTGGAACACCTCAAGGTAAAACACTGAATCAAATGAAACCTTCCTCAAACAGTTTCTGAAGTTGAATCTACAACTCCCTCAACTCTGATAAATTCTCTGGAAAACATCTGGATACTCACAGATAACCTCAACATCACGAACATCAGGTACAACAACCTTAACATCACGAACATGTGCCAAGTACGGCATACATCCTTGCTTCATCATCAGCTCAGCCTCATTGCTGAAACCACACATAGTAAAGAAGCATTTCTTTGACCTCTAAACAAGATCTTTGGCACGACTGGACATCAAAGGACTATAACATTCTTGCGACGAACAACCACAGTCCAATGAGTCACCAAGATGTCCATCCCATAAACATAACAAATTCCTCAATGTCCAGCAACAACAACTCTGCAACTAGTCCACAACCTCCTGCAAACCTCATAGTCTCGATACCCCACTTGATACTCACAATCTCATCAAATGGATACATCATTCTCCACAAACCCAGAAGTGAAGATGCAAGCATAATAGCCATGGATGTCAAGCAACAGTAATCTTAGGGAAACTCTGCCCTCACACAGGGTCGTGGCACGAACTCTGGCATGTCCAACTAACCGTCCACGTTGGTTGCGACTTTACTGATTGACTTGTCTAAAAGTCTGCATTGGTCAAACTCCAGAAATGGTACATTGACCTCCTCTTGAACTCTGAGCTGCAGGACCACGAAAAGCAGCTAATTGAGGACATTCATTCGTAACGTGACCCTCCTGGCCACCATAATAGCAACTGAGAGTGCCCATCTGACACAAACCATAGTGACGCCTGCTGTAAAAGTTGCACAATGGAACTCTTGCTATGTGGAAGGATCACCAACGACCACCCTGACTCATACCACAGGAACTAGTCCACTACTCTGTGATCTCCTTCTCCACCAAACGGATCTTCCGCCTTGTCCAAATGACCCTCAACATAATCGAAAAGCCCACAGCCTAATGAAGATACTGATCCCGAGGTGCCTGAACTCAACCTCATCAAAGTATCTCAACTAAGTTCACCTTCCTCAAACCGACATGTCTGAAACCGCATATGCCTTTCCTTCTTAATGTCCTCACCTCTGAGTGCAACACAACAAACTCCTCACGGTTGTCTCGAGACATAACAGTCAAAATTCCTTTGATGCTCAAGTTCAAACTCATCTCGAACCTCCTGCATTGCTTCCTCTGAAGCCACATAACACGTACAAACTGAGACAAACAGGTGAACAAGAACTAACATACATCCCTGCCTCAGGTTGGTAAACACTCCATATTTCCGTTGTTGGGTAGCCTGATTGAACCATTATCGTATAAACAATACCCTGAATGTAGGTCATAGAGTCGCAACAGGAACTCACACAATACCAACCCACTAAATACAATGATCTGACTCAAGCACACCATCAGCTACCACAATTCTCTGCTCTGAAGCAACATGTAGGCACCTATACATGCACAACTGGGCAAACCATGCCACACATATTTCTGAATCCAGAATGTTCATCCAAACCCACAAATCATATTATCAAGTCGCACGTCGACTGATCCTCAACAGGATCCACAACCCTACTGACATGAAAAACATATCAAGGAGGCATCCTAATGAATAAGACATTGTTCACAACAAGCAGGACGTAATCATGGAACTTCAAACATTTGAAAGCATACAACACCCAGAGCATTGATGAGTATCCGCCGGCCGGTCGGGTCATCGCTCCAGACATGCTATACATTCTCAAGTATCCTTAGTAAACACGACTACAAAATTCTACATAACCTAAAACCTAATGCTCTGATACTAAGCGAAAAGGACCCAACCCCGATTTAGTTTCCTAAGCCGGAATCAAACCCTTTCTGAAAACGTGAACTTTTAAAAACTGAAAATTTCGACAGAGTTTCCTCTATAACGCGCAGTTGCCATTAACTTGCAGCGGAAAATACACTTCATCATATGCCACAAAAGCCAAACCGTGGGCTCTAATCCCATCCGGATTTCTCAAAAACATAGCATAATGTAAAGCAATAAACAAAACTATAGCTTTACAGAAATCTAGGAAAATCATTTGAAAATATAAACATATCCAGTATTCAGAGCGACCTCTAGTAAATACATATATACAAATAGTAGGCCAAACTAGGATGATGAAGAAGGCTTGTGTTGCATATTTGGCTCCTGTTGTGGATACTATGGTTGCTGTACCAAACATTGGTGATATTGAGGTTGTTTCTGAGTTTCCAGATATGTTTCCCGAGGAATTACCTGGCGTTCCTCCAGTTCGAGAAATCGATTTCACCATTGAGCTTTTACCAGGCACTGGACCCATATCTCAGGTACCTTATCGTATGGCGCCAGCAGAGTTGAAGGAGCTACAGATTCAACTTCAAGAGCTGCTGGAGAAAGGTTTCATACGACCCAGTGTATCCCCGTGGGGTGCTCCTGTACTGTTTGTGCGGAAGAAGGATGGTTCCATGCGGTTATGTATTGATTACCGGAAGCTGAATCAAGTCACTGTGAAGAACAAGTATCCATTGCCGCTGATTGATGACTTGTTTGATCAACTCAAGGGACCTTCAGTCTTTTTGAAGATTGATCTCAGGTCCGGATATCATCATTTGAGGATCAGTAAGTCAGATGTGGCCAGGACAGCTTTCAGATCACGATATGGGCATTATGAGTTCTTGGTTATGCCATTTGGGTTGACCAATGCCCCCGCAGCTTTCATGGACTTGATGAATCGGGTATTCAGGCGATTTTTAGACAAGTTTGTGATCCTGTTCATCGACGACATCCTGATTTACTCCAGGAGTGTGGGCCAGCACAAGAAGCATTTGCGAGCCGTTTTGCGGACATTGCGAGACAATCAGCTGTTTGCGAAGTTCAGCAAGTGTGAGTTTTGGTTGGATAGCGTGAAATTTTTGGGTCACGTGATATCAGCTAAGGGAGTTAGCGTGGATCCTGACAAGATTGAAGCCGTGTTGAATTGGAGTAGACCTACCACCATACCAGAGATCAGGAGTTTCTTAGGTTTGGCAGGTTACTATCGGCGCTTTGTGCAGGATTTTTCACGGATTGCCACTCCACTTACCAGATTGACGAAGAAGGGTGTCAAGTTTGAGTGGTTTGATGCATGTGAGGAGAGTTACTTGCTCTTAAAGGAAAAGTTGACTACTGCACCGGTTTTGACTTTACCTGACGACAGTAGAGAGTTTGTGGTTTACAACGATGCATCGAAATTGGAACTTGGTTGTGTTTTAATGCAGCATGGCAGAGTGGTGGCTTACGGTTCCAGGCAGCTGAAACCACATGAAGTCAACTATCCTATCCATGATTTGGAGTTAGCTGCTATTGTATTAGCCTTGAAGAGTTGGAGACACTACCTGTACGGAGCTCAGTGCAAGATATACACAGATCACAAGAGTCTCACCTATTTGCGCACGCAGCCAGACTTGAACATGAGACATCGTAGATGGATGGAGTTGATCAATGATTATGATTGCACTTTTGAGTATCATCCAGGGAAGGCTAATGTCGTTGCTGATGCACTCAGTCGAAAATATGGAGCATCATTGTTTCATGTGTACGTAGCCAGAGTATCTATGTTAGCAGAGCTACGGGCTACGAGAGCTGAGTTTGAGTGGGATGATGATGGAGCCTTATTGGCTAGCTTCCAGGTTCGACCGGTATTGGTTGATCAGGTTCGGGAAGTTCACGATGCGAATTCCTATCTGTTGGACAAGAAGACCATGATTCGAAATGGTGTGCCAACAGAGTTTCGGTTGAGTGATGATGGTACATTGCTATTCAGAGGTAGATTATGTGTACCTAGAGATGAGAGTTTGAAGAAAGAGATTTTAGACGAAGCTCATTGTTCTGCTTATGCGATGCATCCCGGCTGTACGAAGATGTTTCGTACACTCCAAGCTTAATATTAGTGGCGAAATATGAAGAGGGAGATTGCCGTATATGTGAGCAGATGTCTTATTTGTCAGCAGGTTAAAGCTAAGAGGCAGAAGCCTGCAGGAAAGTTACAGCCCTTGGAGATTCCGGTTTGGAAGTGGGAGCACATTACCATGAATTTTGTGTATCAGTTACCGCGTACTTCGGCTGGTAATACTGGTATTTGGGTTATCGTAGACCATTTGAAGAAATCCGCTCATTTCCTTGCACTTCCAGGGAAGATTTCAGTGAGCAGATTGCCAAAGCTGTATTTGGCGGAGGTTGTTCATCTGCATGGTGTGCCTGTATCTATTGTTTCTGACCGAGACAGCCAGTATACTTCGGAGTTCTGGTAGGCATTGCAGCGCGCCTTGGGTACTCGGTTGCATTTCAGTACAGCTTTCCATCCTTAGATTGATGGGCAGTCTGAGCAGACTATTCAAACCCTCGAGGATATGTTGCGGTCTTGTGTTTTGCAGTTTAGAGGAAATTGGGACCAGCAACTGCATTTGATTGAGTTTGCTTATAACAACAGTTATTAGGCCAGTATTGATATGGCACCGTATGAGGCTCTATACGGGAGGCAGTGCCGCACTCCATTGTGTTGGAGTGAGGTGGGCGAGCGATGTCTTATTGGTCCTGATCTGGTGAAGAGCACCATGGAGGATATTCAGATTATCCGGGATAGATTGAAGATTGCCCAGGATCGCCAGAAGAGTTATGCGGACGTGAGAAGAAAGAGTCTCGAGTTCAAGGTGGGCGATTGGGTCTTCCTGAAACTATCTCCTTGGAGGGGAGTTATACGTTTCGGGAAGCGTGGCAAGCTTCGACCACGGTATATTGGTCCGTATGAGATTACAGAGAGAGTTGGTGTCGTGGCTTACAGGTTAGAGTTGCCTTCTGAGATGGCTCGAGTACACGATGTTTTTCATGTCTCGATGTTGCGGAAATACATTCTAAATCTATCACATGTGTTAGCACTACATCAGCTTCCTATCCGGGAAGATTTGACATATGTGGAGGAGCCGGTACAGATTGTTGATTGGCGTGAACAGGAATTGAGACACCGAGTCATACCGCTTGTGAAGGTCTTATGGCAGAATCATTCAGTTGAGGAGGCCACCTGGGCAACGAGCAGCGTATGCGGGAGCAGTATCCTCATATGTTCACCTAGCAGGTACGTAAATTTCAAGGTCAAAATTTTTCTAAGGGGGGTAGATTTGTGACGACCTGAACCAGAATTGGTATGGTAATCGGCTTAATTCGTGAGTTTGCGAGTAATCGAGATTTATCGTAATTAATCGAATTGGCGGTTTTGATCACGACTTAATTATCGGACACGAATTTGATTTGGGTTTGTTTGTGGAAAATGTAGAGAATTTTATTTCGAGTTCGTGGGAACTTTCCAAGGATTTTTCGGATAATCGAGGAACATAAAATGAATATTTGAAATTATCATCGAGTTAGTCGTGTTTATCCGTTCGAATTTGAGTTATCCGAATTGTGGACAGAGTTGAGTCGCGACGTATAAATAGTCGAATAGCCGTAAAATGATCGAAAAATTGCATTTTGGGCCGTTTGACTTGTGTTGACCGAGTTGGACCCGTTTGACCTGCGTTGACCGTGTGGGTGTGTTGACCCGGTTTGAAACTCGTCGTCGGACATGCCGTTTCTGGCCACCTTTGGCCACGGTTTTGGTAGGTATGGCTTCCCCTTGTAATTTGTAACTGTTTAGGACTTGGTTTGGATTGAATTGATCCCGAATTGAGGGAGAACGAGAAGCTTGAATTTGGGGGATTTCGCCAGAATTCGGTGTGACGACCCGGAACAGAATCAGTAGTATAATCGGCTTAATCCACGAGCTTGCGCGTAATCGCAGTTTTCCGTAAATTGATTGAATTGCCGGTTTTGATCACGACTTAATTATTGGCCGAGAATTTGAGTTGAGTCTCTTCTCAAGAGTTGTTGTACGCGTGATATCGAGTTCGTGGGCGGTTCCGGATTATTATTTCGACGACCGAGGAATATAATATGAATATTTGAAATTTTGGAATATCGTCGAGTTTATCCGTTCGTATTCAAGTTTATCCGAATCGTGATTGTGCTCCATTTTGGACCGTCGATCGACCTGAACCGAAATTGGAATGGTTATCGACTTGATTTGTGAGTTTCGCGATTAGTCGCGCTTTTGTCGTAATCGGTTAATATGGCGGCTTCATTAACGACTAAATTTTCGGGCAAGAATGTGATTTGGGATTCTTCACGAAAGTTGTAGAGAATTTAATTTCGAGTTCGTAGGAACTTCCGGAGGATTATTCCCAGTTATGAAGAATAAGTTGTGAATATTTTTGGCCGTTGGATTTTGTCGTATTTATCCGTTTGGGATTCGATACGTGTACGGTATAAATACGGGCGAATACGTGACGAATTGGGAAACTTTCCATTTTGGGAAATCTGGCCCATTGACTAGTTTGACCAGTGGGTCAAAACTGACCCATTCCAGGCCGAGTTTTGTTTGCCTATGTTGAGCTCGATTCCGGCCTCTTTTGGCCGTAGTGACTTCATGAAAGTTGTTGGTCTTGAGCTCCTCTTTCTTTTGATAGGTCATTCGTTCAATTTGGTAGTGGGATGAAGAAGTTATGGCTTGTCAAAGTTTGAGAATTTTGGGTGGTATTCCGGCGAGTTTTGGCGACGTTAGTGGCGGCGGAGGCGGCCGAGATGGAGCTCGGGGTTTGAGGGGTTTTGTTAGCCTTGGAGAGAGGAAGCTTTTAGAAGTGGTTTCAAGTCTTGCTGTGGCCGGAAGAGGGAGATCGGAGAAATTGAAATTCCGGCGAGGGTTTGCACCTTTGAGGTGAGTTTTGGACATTTTCCGGTCAAAATTGGCCTTAACTTTGAACTGGAAAGTTGTTGGAAATGTCGAGATCTTCAAATCCATGTGTAGGTTGCATTTTTCTGGGCCGGTGAGATTTTCCGGCGGCAGCGGCGACTTTTCGTCCGACGTGTTTTTCGACTAGTTGTATGTCGTTTCGCTCGGAATCGCGCACCGATCGCAATGGTGATGTTTATTTTTTGAATTGAGCATCGAAAATTATAGCGAGATTTTATGGTGTGATTATCGGATTTTGACAATTTCGTTGATATTGAATTATATGTTTTCGGGAACGGTTGTTTCTCGTGATATGATTCGAGGTTTTGAGTTGTGGATTTTATGATTATCCAGAGGATCGTGATCGTTCGTTTAGCGAGGAATTTTCCGCTGGATAACTGGATTAACGCGTATCGCGTTACGCTCATCTGTGAGTGGACTTTTCTATTTTCACTGTCGTTGCGAGTTCGTGATTTTTCGTATTTATATTACTTTTGGAGGCATTATTTTATATTTTATGGTGATGGCATTACTTGCATCGATGCTTCGGCTACTCGGCTGATCACCAGTAGTCTGACCAGAGTTGAGAGATTCCTCTGGGTAGGGTTGAGATATTCCTCTGGGTAGGGTTGAGAGATTCCCCTGTTATGCCGCTGGGGTTGAGAGATTCCCCTAGCCTATCACCGTCGGGCTTGAGAGATTCGCCTGGCACCTCCATATATATTTTCCGAACTCGCTATACTTTACATTGTTTATTGTATATGAAATTGGTGAAAGACATATGTTTATTTTCGTCCACTCACTCTAACGTTTTTATTTGCCTTTCCCCTGGGCTTTTCGGTTTCCGTGCCCAATTTGCAGTTCGGATTCTGGTGTCGCACATCACGGTCGGAGGCATAGTATTCGAGCGATATTTCTTTTATGGTAGGTTCTTAGTTTGGCCTACTATTTGTATATATATACTAGAAGTCGCTCTGAGCATTCTTATGTGATACTTTTATACGATTTTTCCCCGGATTTCTGTAAAGTATAGTTTTATTGATTACTTTACATTACTGTTATGATATTGAGAAATCCGGATGGGATTGGTGCCCACGGTTTGATTTTTGTGGCATAGGATGAAGTGTATTTTCCGGGTGCAGGTAAATGGCAATTCCGCGTTAGTAGCGTTACTCTGCCGAAATTTTGATGGTTTTTGTTGGTTCGTGTTTTCAGAAGGGGTTTGATTCAGGTTTAGGAAACTAAAACAGGGTTGGGTCCTTTCATCCGGTGGCGGATTCTGGCGAGAATCGGTGTCGGGGCTGTGGGGGGAAAGGTTCCCCTTCACTCCACGAAGCTTTCTGGGTAGTTAGACGTGGTTTTGGTTGAGGTTTGTGGTGGTTGAGGGCGGTGACCGTAGGAGGAGCTCCGGCGTTGGTTTCGGGCCGATTTCCGGCGATTTGGGATGGAATTGGAGGTTGTGGCAGTGGAGAGATGTGTTGGGCTCGAGGAGAACTTGAAAACTGGGTTTCCTCGCCGGGAAATCTCTTCGGTGACGGCGCGTCGCTGGCGGAGCTCCGACGAGGCGTTGAGTTTTTGGAATTTGACAAGTTTTATACCGTTTTGCTCGTAATTGCGCCCCGATCATCGCCTTGAGGTTTTCGAGTTGATTTGGATATCGGATTTTAAGTTGAGGGTTTATGTGGAGAATTTAGGGGTTTTCGACGATTATTTTGTATTCAAGTTATATGTTTCCGGAAATAGTTGGTTTCCGAGGGGTGGTACAGAGTAATGAATTGTGATATTAATCAGTTATATTTTGTGATTATTCAGGGGATCGAGATCGTACGTTGGGCGAGGGATCTTCCGCCGGATCTCATGATTAGCGCGTTTGCGCCCTGTGCTACCTGTGAGCGGACCTTTATTTACACTGTCGTAGCGAGTTCTTGATTTCAGTATTTATTTCCAGTACAGTATTGAGATTATTTATTGTTTTTTGGAGGTATTGGTTTATGTTTTATATGGTGATGACATTTACTTAACATCGATGTATTGGCTACTCGGCTGATCACCGGTAGTCCAGTTCCAGGGTTGAGAGATTCCCCTGATGTGCCCACTAGGCTTGAGAGATTTGCCTAGTCTATCACCGTTGGGCTTGAAAGATTCGCCTGACACATCCATTTATTCTAAGAACTCGCATTGTTTTATATTATATAAATGGTGAAAGGCATATGATTATTTTCGTCCATTCACTCTAACGATTTTATTTGCCTTTCCCCTGGGCTTTTCAGTTTCCGTGCCCAATTTGCAGTTCGGATTCTGGTGTCACACGTCGCAGTCGGAGGCTTAGTGTTCGAGCTACCTTTCTTTTCCAGTAGGTTTCTTGTTTAGCCTACTGTTGTATATTTATGTATATATACACTAGAGGTCGCTCTGATTACTCTAATGTTATACTTTCATATGATTTTTCCCTGGATTTCTGTAAAGTACAGTTTCGCTTATTACTTTACATTGTTGTTATGATATTGAGAAATCCGGATGGGATTGGTGCCCAAGGTTTGGCTTTTGTGGCATACGATGAAGTGTGTTTTTCGGGTGCAGGTTAATGGTAATTCCACGTTATAGTGAAACTCTGCCGAAATTTCTATGGTTTTTGCAAATTCGAGTTTTCAGAAGGGGTTTGATTCCGGTTTAGGAAACTAAATCGGGGTTGGGTCCTTTCATCGGCGAACGGAGGTAATGAATTTTCCGGTTGGTTTTTGGTTTTCCGGCAAATTTGAGGCTTTCCGGTTAGAATTTGATGTCGTGTTCTTCATAAATGTTGTTGGGCTTGTTGAGCTGAATATTTTGGTATGTAGGTAGCTTGATTTGGTGTCAGTTGGAATTCCGGCTACCGCCGGCAGTGGTGAATGGCCCTATCCGATGTCGTGACAGTGGAGCTCCGGTGAGGTGGAATTTTTGGTAAACTTTTATGTCGTTCCGCTCGGAACTTCGTACCAAACGCAGTGGTGAGGTTCTTGAATGGATCTGGACTTGGTAAATTTTGACGGGTATTAAATCGGATAATAATTAATTAATTTTATGATATTATTAACGGACGATCCAACTATCGATTCAAGTGCGAGTCGCTTGATGTTTGAGATTTAGGTTGCGACTCTAAAATTGATTTAAAATGTAGGAATGCAAGGTTATTAAATTTGAGATTTGATTAAGTTTGTATTTAGTCGGAAAATAAGTTATTCGAGAATGCAACATTCTTGACATTATTGCTCGTCAGATTACGATCTTAGCTATTCATTATGAACATCGACGATTAGATATTAATTATAACCGTGGTTTCAGGATTACGAGTTAGCAGGCCGTGTCGGATGATTATTACATCGATTAGCAGGTTATGGCTTTATGAATATCCAGACATTTTATAGTGAGTGGACGTTTATTTATTTTCACAGTTGCTGCGAGTTCATATTTACGCATATTTACAATTTTATGTATTTTATAATGGTCGAGTTTGGAGGTATGTTTGTGATGGTTTTATTTTCAACATCGCTGCTTTGACTAGTCGGCTGATCACTAACTAGTCGGGTCAGACCGGGTTAGGATAAACGCCATGCCGACCCAGATTATTTCGGGATAGGACAAACCCCCTAGACGGTCTCATCATTTTTTTATTTACAGTCTTGGAGACGCTCCGAGTTAGAACAAACACCCTGAACGCCCACCTCCATATTTTATTTCAGTTTATTATATTTGAACTCACTTTATTTTTACAGAAATTACTAGGAAAGCATGTTATTACAAATTTATCATTTTACGTAGTTATTTTATTTTTGTCCATTCACTCTAACCTTTTAAATTTTAAATGTCTTTCCCTGGGCCTTTCAGTTTTCTGTGCCCAAGTTGCAGTGCTTCTCTTGAGCTCAATATTGATCTCGTTAGGCTTTGAGTCCACTGGATTATCATACATTCCTGTAGGTTTCGGCCAATTAGCATGTATTTGCTTATGTTTATTCTGCTCCTAGAAGTTGCTCTGGACACTAGTGTTGTAAATAATTTTCATTATTGATAATGAATTGTTAGTATTGTTGGATTATGAGTTTTTAGTTCTTGTATTATTCTTCCAGCATTTTAATTAATTTACTTTTCGCACTTTATTAAGAAATTTGGATGGATATCGGTGGTCCACGGTATTGTTTGTGGAAAATCCGAAGTGTGATTTTCTTGCAGGTTTATGGTAGTCCACTTCATAGAGGAAATTATGTCAAATTTTTTACAGAAATCCGTAGTTGAAGTTTTGTTGTTAAGGCGTGACCTTAGATTACTAGTTAATCTAGAGTTGGGTCCTTTCACAGGTACTCTTCCTAACCAGCTTGGTTTTTAATTCGATTGTTTGACAAGTTGGCAGGTTTAACAAGGCGTTTCAGATACTTTCATTGCTTATTCGATAAACGTTGTATGATTTATACGATAATTCAATAAAACTTATGTTTTTAGTAACTATGCTTTTCATTGTGTTTTATGTTCGATTTGTCTTTACAAAGTATTGAATTTGTGTAAAGAGTCTTATGGTTTGATGTGTATGATCGAGAGGAGTTTAACGCCCAGGAAAGGCACCGAGCTCTAGTGGGACAGACGATGTTGGTTCCCATGGGAAGGACCTTCACCTTGTGAGCTAACCAACTTTCCCAAAGGTACGACATCCCAGGTGACCTTAAAGTTACCAAGGCTCTCCTTAAGCCTCTTCCGAGAGTAATAGCTTTAAAAATGGGGGATTCGAGAGTCGCACTATGGCCACAGGAACTTAGAGGTAAATCCCCTAGCTTGGATAAGAAAACAAAGTATGAACAACTAAGTATGATATCGATATTTACCCCTGGTAGAAGTTATCTGAACTTAGGCTCAGGCCAGGGTTAGCAAAAACAGACAAGTTATAAAGTTAAACATTGTTCGATAAAGGGATCCTAAAAGTATTACATAAATGCACCCCTAAAGATAGGTTTGGGCTTCACTCTGACTCGGTCTCAAACGCGGCATAGAGGTTGTAGGCACGGATAAACTCCTTACGAGCCTGCTCCTAGTCCACCTTCTTAGATTCAAGTTGGCGCCCATGAGCCTCCTCCAAAGCAGATATATGATCTTTGCACTCCTGGTCCTTAGCATCTAGAGCTTCCTTGAGCTTTGCCTTGGCCACCTCAGCTGCCTCCCTCACCTTAGACTGAGCTTTCTCCAGCTAAGACTTCAGGGCCTTCACTTCTCCCTTGTGTAAGGAACGCTCGTCCTCTAGGCGGCAGGCATGAGCTTGGGCATCCCCGAGCTTGTTAATCTCACCCTCCAGCTCAGCAATCTTGGAAGAAGACTCCTTAGCTTTCTTCTTTGCCTCTATAACCCTTTGGTCCGCCTCACGAGTTGTGGCCTGGAGGCGACCAAGGGTGGAAGTGAGGGAGATGGAGGATCAACCTCCCCAAAAGCCTCATCCTCCTCCTCGGTCAGATCACAAGGATGTTGGAAAATATAGCCCTGGTCTAGCTGGGCCTTGTTAAAGTAGACCCGAGGGAGCTCAGGGTTAACGCCCTCGATCAACTCCCCAAAAGAACCTGTGCAAGCAAAGATACAGTATTTATACAAATCCAACAAATGAAACAACAAGCAATATATATACTCCAAGATAACAGGTCATGTACGAAGTCAAAGCATAAGCACAATATATGTGATACCCTGACCTTTTTATATTATTTTTTCTATTTACGAATAATTCGGGTTCGATTTAGTGATCGCGGTAAAAGATTTTTACCGTCGGTAAGTATCGAGGTGTCTTGGGTTGAATTTTTATCGGATTGTCGAAGTTGGTGGACTTCAGGTAGAAATTGTAGTATTTATCGAGATGAGTTCGTAGACGTGAGAATCGTCGAAATCAGAGTTACGACGAGAAATGTATAGTCAGCGAAAGTTTGACATAAATATCGAGAATCGAATTACTGTAAATTTGCTGGTATAAATAGTGGTTTCCACTTTTGAAAACGGTAATTTCAGGCCAACCGGAGTTGACCCATGTTGATCTACCTTTGCCGACCGAGTTTTCGCCTTGGAGCTTCTCGTCGGCGGCAAAATGGATTCTGGCCACCTCTGACGTTAAAATTGGTCATGTCCAACGTGGGTTCACCTTCTCTACCTATTTCCGGCCTTGATTTTAGATTCTGGTGTTATAAATGGTTTTAGATTCTGTTGTTCTGAGTTGTTTATGAAATTTAGCCTCTTTAATTTATGATTTCTAGATTATTGAATTTCTCTTCGGTTTTCTTTTGGACTAGCATATTTAAATTCTAGTGATCATTATGGCCTAATCCTGGTTCAGGCAACTAAATCGAGGTCGTGTCCTCACAAATATTTTGACAACTCAACAAAACGGCATTAATTACTCATTTAATAATGAATTGATGAGAAAATGGTGTCAAACCCGAATGGAAGAAATGACGGAGTGAGAAGAAGTCAGTTCGTCTTCTTTCTGTTTCATATGTCATTGAACTTCTTATCCTCTCACCTTATGTTCTTTCCTGCCCGGAAATATAGCCAGAATCACTATATACTCTCTCCAGTACTCTCTAAACAAGTAAATATTCAATTTTGGTTTCATCCTCAATTAACTGGTAACACCAACGATTTCAACAGTATAAAAATATTATAGAGGCAAAGAGGTTTAATTGTATATAGCTTTTGATCTAACCTTCATAATAATATACTTATTGACTTACAGATCGATCAAACCAAGAGCAAATGAACTCTTCTAAATCTTCTTCATACAAGTACTTAGACAACAAGGCCTTAGAGATCAATTTTAGTATGGCCATAGTTATTTAGCTAGGCCGACCATGAAAACTTGATTGCCCTCTTAAAACTATACTTGCAATAAATCAATCAACGTCCCATGCATATAATAGAAAAGCAACCTTATTGTAGAATTTTGTTGTCAAATACAGATCGATTGTGATTTGTGGCTGACGAAGAACTTTAGAGTGAAATGGATGCTTCAGAAAAAGTACGAGTCTTGAAAAGACTCACCAATGGTGGTAGAAGACGATGGAGAATTGGAAATGACAAATGGGCTTGTTTGAAATTGTTTTCTACATCAATTGAAGCGCTTTTAAAAAAAATTCAAAAGTGTTTTTAAAAACAGAAAACACCTATCATGTGCTTTTCAAATGCTTCAAAGTTCAAAGTGGTTCCAAAACTCAACCAAATCACTTTTTCATTTTTCTGATTTTTATTCTATTTATAATTAATTATTCCTATTATTCCAAAAGTACTTTTAGTCATTCTAAAAGCAATCTCAAACATATCCTTTGTTATTTTCGTCTGTTGAACTAACACCAGTTTCTTCACAATTCCTTGTTAAATGAGTAATTAATGTCTTTTTGTTGAGTTGTCAAAACTTTTGCCATTAGATTTGACTTGAACGGCTGCAATTCAAAGTCAAGGATAACTAAGCGCAGTCTCTTGCCAAGGAGAGGTTCAGATCTATTTGTAATACCATTCAACAAAATTCGAGTCGAAAAACATTTTTACTACAGTATAAGGACTAAGGTCATCTTCAGTAAGAGGGTTTAAAGGGCTATAGGCTAAATTATAACCCTATTTTGAAATCTAACAAGAAATAAGAATCAAGCCAAAGAGCCATAGAAATGGCCAAATATAGCTATTTGGCTAGTACAGACCAAATGTCTGAGGACCACTCATCTAATTAAAAATACATATTGATAGTTGAAAGTATACCAAGATAAAGACAAGTGTCATACTTTAATTAGTTGATAAATGTGTATATAGATCTTATTCAAAAATTAATGAACTTCATAATTTTTATGTCAATTTTATAGTATCCAATTCGAAATTTATTCAAAATTAAAAGCATATACGTGAAAAATTTATTCATAATTTGCTTGTAAAAGATACGTGATATTTCCTATACAAAAATATTATCGGCTAGATTCACATGTATCATAATCTCTCAATCGAACATACACACGAAAAATTAAATTGTTTCAAAAACTAGTTTTGTCTAAATTAGAATATTATCATAATAGAATAACATCATAAAATTAAAAATAAAATTTAAATAATAAAATATTCCAAAGGGCTGAAATATGCCCTATTTTGTTGGGGATGATCACCAAATTTTTAATAAAAAATAATATTTTTTGGGCTATATTATAGTCCTGAGCCTAGTTTGGCCATCTCTTGCTAAAGATGACCTAACATTACTTCTTAATGCTCAAATTAATTACAAATGAAACAATTATAATGTTAGACATGTAAATACTACAATGAGACATCTCTTTACCAAATAAAGAACTTAATCAAAATATATGACATCATTTAGTCAATTTTGTAGTTTACCATATTGATAACACATGTAGTCATTATCGTAAAATTAATATTAAAGATATAATAAACTCACAAATAATGTAATTACTCACAGTAAACAAAATTATTACATCTTCCTTTTTATCGTATTGTTTTAATAAATTGGTGATATAATTTATAATTCCTCATAATCGAAGACAAAAGATGTAACTATAGTACACTCTTTAAAGTACACGATCTATTTGATCTAAATGTGAATATTTATATTATTATTATTATATCAAATTTGTTGTTATATTGTAAAATTGCCTTTAAAAGTATAAAAAAAATACTTTAATTTAAAATTTGTTGTTATTATAAACAAACTGTACTATGTATATATGTATATCCGAGAAAATCCGTATAAACAAGTATCAGAATGTATCAGAGCGACATCTAAAGTAAAACATATACAATATATACATTAGTAGGCGAAACAAGAACCTACTGGAAAGCACAGATAGCTCTGATCACTAGCCTCCAAACCGCGACGTGAAAACACCAAAACCTGAACTGCAACTGGGCACGGAAACCGAAAAGCCCAGGGGAAAGACAATAAACACGTTAGAGTGAGTGGACGAAATAAATGTCTTTCACCAAGTAATATATACATAGAAAATCATATGCGAGTCAAATGCATGAAAATCAAATGCTACGTGAGGAGACTTTGGCTACCACTCACGTACAGAGCATGCAACGTAAAATATATTGCGGAGACTCTCGTGGGCTTCCATGCGATAGCACAGTCTGAATCACGGGATCTCAGACCCACACGTGATCCTAGCCAGAAAGGCCTCGGGTCAGGATATCTGTCCCCCCCGGAGCGTACTCGGGGATCAGTTGAGAAGCCAATGTGTATCGATACCACAACATATACTGAGACTGTACTCTGTGTAAACCAAATCATAAATCTTTTCTATGCACATGCTTAAAACATAATATATATACATGTATACTCGTATACGTATATTCGTATATGCATAATCGTAAAACACATGCTCGTAAAATCATAATCAATCCGCATGCTCAAGTTCGTAAATCATAAATAAAAGACTCGCAAACAATCCGTGAAAATAAATGTCCACTCACAGACACGTGAAATGCGCACTCGCGCTAAACTCGTGGTCCGGCAGAAGATCCCTCGCCTGAAGCACGATCACGATCCAGATCTCGATCTCGATCTCCTGAATATTCACAAAAACACAACTGATCAACATCGTAATCCACAACACTGTACTGATGCACGGAAACCAACCGTTCCCGAAAACACGAAATGCAGTACAAAATGAATTACGGAAATCCCGAAATCCCCACTCGAAACCTCGACTAACAAAAGGCTAATCAAATCGACTCAAAAACCTCTGGACGATGATCAGGGCGTAATTACGAGAAAAATGACATTAAAATTGTCGAAATCTGAAAAGTTGACTTTTTCCTCGCCGTTGACCCAGCGGCGGCGCGCCGTCAACGGTGAAATCACACGACGGAAAGCTCCAGAATCCATGGTCTCATCCAGGCGAACACATTCCTCTTCTACCTCTTAAGCCAATTCACACTCTAACACCATCAATTTCATCGAAACCAACCGGAAAATCTCACCGGAAAACCCAATCGGGTTCAAACCAAAACTCAACCAATTCTGAAACAAACCACATAGGAAGCTTCCTTGGGGCAAGGCGAGTCAAAGCCCTCACCCCTCGGCCACCGAGACTCACCGGAAAATGCCCCCCCCGTCAAGGCCGATTTCCGGCAACCTAACCCGAATCGGGTTCAACTAAAAACCCACCAATTCTCATCAACACACACATCATTCAACTCGAAATTGAACAAGGAATCGAACCATACCCTCGCCGAAGTCGGAGGTGGCCGGAATCTAGGTCGTCGGATGGTGACTCCCAAACGGGAAACTTTCCCTTTCGGTCTGCTGGTCCACTTTCCAAATATAAAAAGTCAACGATGGTCAACACAGTCAAAGCTCAAACTGAAATTTTACGACAATTCCCGACTATTCCACTATTTATACTCGAGCCTCGGGTCGATCGACGGTCCAAAACGAATATACGAAATGATTCGGATAAGCTCGAAACAATCGGATAAACTCGTCGAAATCCGAAACTTCAAATAATCATAAAATATTCCCCGGTTATCGGAAAAATCTTCCGGAACCGCCCACGAACTCGAAATCACGTACTCTACAATTTCCGTGAAGACACTCAACCCAAATTCTCGACCAAAAACATAGTCGCGAATCGGATCGGCAAACCACAATTACGACAATAAACTGCGACTAAACTCAATCTCGAGAATCATGCCGAATATGCATCATATTCTGGTTCGGGTCGTCACATTACTATTTTTACATCATTTATTACTCATTTTAGTAACATTCATTATAGACGATTTACTTTCTCAAAAGTCAAGATATTTACATCATAGAGAACCATATTACAACATAAATGACATATTTGTTATATAACCTAAATCTGAAGGTTTATCACAATAACATCTCATTTGTTGTTATATGGTAAAAATGTCTATGAACTTGCAAAATTGCTTTCTCATTAATAATTACAAACAAAATAACAAAGTTTAGTAAGTTTTACATTATTTTTCATTATAATTTTATTTTGTTGTAATATTTAAAAATGAATTAAGACAAAGTACATAAGGGAGGAACATATTATACAAATGAGAACAAAAACTACATTTATGTTTAAGGAGAATTATTCTCTGTAACTTCCGTTATGTGTCTTGTCCTACTTAGATATGGATTAGATTAGACAGATACAAAGAATCCCTAATTTATAGGGATAGTTATTGTAACATATTGCATCAGCCTATATTTAAGGCATCCTATCAATAAGAAAAGTTACAGTTTTCAGCTTACAGATTATTACTCTTGAACACGTTATCAGCACGATCGGTAAGATGTTGTTATACATCGATTGTATTTAGGTATTATCATACCATATCAACATTCATCAAGGGTTACACCCTTTACAATATTTAAGTATTCACTCAAAGTGTTCGCCATATCTGTGATTCAAAAATGGTTTATTTGACATTGTTTTGTTGATATATGATGGCGAGATTGAGTTTTACCATTCGAACCTTACTCAGATTTGAAAACATTTGTGTCAATGGTTCTCACTTGGACATAATATTGTGAGAATGGGTGAAAGTTTTGTGTCAAATCTCCATAAAATGTTGCCAACGGTACAATCTAGAGACGTTTTTGAGGATTTGTAGTGCTTTATATCTTACTATGGTTTGGATCATTGAATCTAATGTTGAGAGAACTGAGATTACTCCACTCGGTTTAGGCTCGGTCTCCAAGATGAGTGCAGCACCATCCCGACAACATACCATTATGGCGCCTTGCGTTATCCTACCAGATTCATATGTTGCAATTTCTTATGCATATTGCTCGTTTTGCAAAGCGTTTATGTCTATAATACTATTTACATGCATGACAATCTTTTGTTGTAGACACAACTTTCATTCCTCCACAGATTCCAAGAATATATTTATGGATCAATCAAATTGGTATGTGGACTATTTCTAAATGGTTTTGATTGTTGCATCAACGCATAGGTCACATGTCTTTGCAATCTACATGCTACGCTGCATTTTCAAAACTCGTAGCACATATTTTTGAGCTTCGGGATCACCACCCTAACAATTCAATCTGGTCATTTCGATTGGTTTAATACAGAAGATTTTAAATTAAAATATTTTGTTGATTATTGGATGTTGATTGGGATTGTTGTTGAATATCCTGGTTTTCCATGTTCTTTCATAGAACGGTTTGGCAGAGGCAACAAGTGGTTAAAGCTTATGGCTAGAACTCATTTGTTGGTATCTTCTTGGAGATATACAATGTTATATGTAGCTATGCTTATTCACTTGATACCCATAAATTGCCAACCCTTAAGTGTGTACGTACCAGTTGGTAACTGGATATGAGCCTGATATCTCACATCTACTCATCTCTGGTTGTGCGATACAAAGGCCTACTACGCTTCCACTACATATAAAACTGGGTCATCAACGTTGATTAAGAATTTATGTTAGTTACGATTCTCCAACGATTGTTTGCTATTAAGAACCTTTGACATGAGATCTTTTTCCTTCTAGTTTTGCAGATAGTCACTGTGATGAGACATACTTCCTGCTGTTAGGGAGAGAAAAGCATAGTTTCAGTCTGGTTAAACATAAAAAATTGACGTGGTATGTCCCCATTATGTCTCATCATGATCTCCGCACATCTCAGTATGAGATTGAAGTGCAATGTATTTTTAATATTCAGAAAGTAGCGGACTTTATGTCTGACTTCTTTACTGATATCATGAAAGTGATGAGATTGGTTATATATGTTGCAAATCCTACAAGGTTGAAAGGCCATGATATTGAGCAAGCTAACGCAATACCCAGGCAAGGTAGTGTTTCTCCTGCCCATAGTGGAGGTGTAGCATCGGTCAAAATCCATTGATGAGTTGTCGATGAAAAGGCAAACCATCAAGGCACAACCGTTCATCATCAACACATAAGATTATTTTGACTACAATTGTGTCTAAAAAGTCGACATTGACAAACACTGGGGGATGCTTTAGAGTCAATGACGATGTCAGTAAACAAAGAAATCTCACCAAGTTAAACAAATGCTAGTGTTATTATAGATAGTTCTTTCATGTTTGTTGATGATTTGTTTACTTATTCCACCGCTCAGGAATTGACGATGATGAAGTAGAATATTGCTTTGTTGCAGATTGTCAATGGTTAATGCAGAACAAATTGATCGATATAGAAAGTTGCAATATAGACTGAACTAGACTCTCTTACAAATAGCAAGTTTTCGATATGGTAGTGATATGACCATCAAATGGTATGTTGGTTAGATAGAAATAAGTCTATGTTTGGAAGCAAAATGAGAAGAACTTGTGGCGGAAGGATTCTCTTAATGCCCTAGTATTGATTATGAGGAGATGTATTCTCTGGTCATGGACATCATCGCTTTCCGCTACCTTATCAGTTTGGGAATGCCAAAATACTGAGTATGCAGCTTATAGATGTGGTTACTGTATATCTCATTAGGGATCTCAATTTAGAGATATACATGAGAGTGCCAGTTGACATGATTTTATCCAATACAAGTAACTAGTGGCGGATCCACGTATAAGCGAGGGTGGGCAACTACCAACTTAAGATTTAGAGTTTGGCTTAAGTTTCATAGGCCATATATTATAAATTTGGGCAAAAAGAACACAAAACCCAAGTAGAAATGGTAGAAACAGAGGAAAGAGACAATGAACAGTGCCCTCAGACAAACATAACAAAGAAGCAATGTCGTTTAGATAGGTTAACTTAATTGGAACGATGATGTTTGGATCGATCGAATATAAAACTTTTTTTTATGGCAAGCGTGTCTCCTAAAATGTTGTACTACCCCATCTAGCCTACTGTATTTATTTAAACTTATTTTTCTTTTCTATCACATTTTCCATTGTTGGGTAAATAATTTGTTCCTTATTTGACATTGCTCCTCTTTTTTTATTTCATTTTTTCTTAATAACTCTTTTATGCCTCGTCAAAAAAAGAAGTCTTTTAGACTTTAAGTATACCAATTATTATCTAGGGGAACTAGAAATTCCTAAAAATTTTGTGTTTCGTTTTCGATTAAGACTCTACTAAGTACTAACTTGTTGTAAGATATTACCTAGCATTCTAGTAATATAAGTTTTATTTCTTTTGAAAATTAGAGTACATAGTCTTGCCCAACCTGGATTTTTTTTCCTGGATCTGCCACTGCAAGTAACTCTAAACCACAAAGTACTAATGTAATTAGATTAAGAGGCTCACTATATGGATTGAAACAATCTGGTAGGATGTGGTATATACGTCTTAGTGACTACTTGATTGGGAAGAGATACAAGAATAATAAGTTATGCTCATGCATGTTCAGTAGATGAACAAGTTATTTGAGATAATAGACTTTGGTATGACTCGATTACATCTTAGTTTTAAGATGGTACATCGAGTTGGTTGAATTAGTATTCACCAGTTTGCTTATGTCTAATCAGGCAGTGGACAAAGCACACCATATTTGTACACCAATGGTTATTTCCAGTCTGGAACCCAAAAGGATCAATTTCATCTGAAAAGATAATGGTAAGGAACTTTTAGAGTTGAGATTCTATATCTTAGTACGATTAGAGCTTGGTTGAATTTAGCTCAGTACACATATCAAGACATGCCTTCTTGGTATGCGCCTACGCAAAGTCTCTGGAATGGAGTAAAACAAATCTTTAGGTACTTGAAGTGATCCACTAACTTGGGCCTATTCTTCCCTTACAAAGAATACAAAGAGAAGCTTGAAAATCCTGGTAAAGGGAGTATTGAATCGCAACATTCAAATTTTGAGCATTTCGACCCGTCAAGCATATCTCTCGACCCGTCGAAATCGTTACCTTGGATTGAACAGAATCATCCGTTCGACCCGTTGAGTGAGCATTTCGACTCATCGAATTCTTTTACTACTGCGAGCAGTCCCCTATTCCAGAACACTGGTTGATGTGTTAGTTGGATTTGCTGATGTTAGGTATCTCTCTAACCCATATAAAGGATGTTCCCATACAGGTTATTCACCATGGGAAACATGATGGTTTCTTGGAGAACAACAAGGTAAACCCTTGTTCCTACTTCCTCAAACTATTCTAAAGATTAAAGCTTTCTATGAAGCGGTTGATGAGTGTGTTTGGTTTAGGATAATAATACACCACATTCAAGGGTCTAGTGGATTATTATCTACTATGACAACACCAACTTACATCTTTGAAGTAATGCGGTTTGCATTGAACAAATGAAGTTGGACTACACTAAGGGTCTCATACATAACTCATTTCGCCAAAGTACTCATGTAATCAGCAATAGCAGCGATTATTGATTATCCATGTGAACCAGGTTTGTTCAGTTGATAATGCTAAGGACTTGTTTACCAAATCACTATCTAAATCTACATTTGTGAAACATGTGAGACGCATTGGTATGCACATTTTATCTGAACTCCATGACTAAGTTTACCATCAAGTGAAGTTACATTTATGTAGACATCAGGGGGAGTCTATGTCACATGCAGTAGCTTTTGTAGTTGATGCGTTGCACTCATTTTCCCTTAGACCAAGTTTTTGTTTTACCCATGAGGTTTTTGTTTGTTTAGTGAGGTTTTTAGTGAGGCAACAAGTAATGTATCATTCTTTAGGCCATCGAAACAAGGTTTTTAACGTTTAAGGAGATTTATTCTCCGTAACTTCTGGTGTGTGTCTTGTCCTACTTAGATACAGATTAGATTAGATTGATACAGAGAATCCCTGATTTATAGGGACAGTTATTGTAACAGATTGTATCAACCTATCTTTAAGGCATTCTATCAATGAGAAAAGTTACAGTTTTCAGTTTACAGATTATTACTCTTCAACAATTTAGTCTAAAATTAAAGATTTACTACTTTAACATCCATATGTTGTCATATTTTTAAAATCCACTACAACATCCATATGTTATCATATTTGCACAATTGTTTACAAATTTGCAAATTCTATAATAAGCTTGCTAATTACAAAAACTAGAACAAAAGCAAATACAAGATTGTGGACATTTGAGGAAAGAGAATTGGTAAAGTATTTTAAAAATAAAATAAAGGTGGTTGATTAAGTTATTGTTAGTTAAGTCTACTAGATAATTGTGACAAGTCCATAGAGTGTAATAAGTCTACTAGGCAATTGCGACAAGTCCATATAGTGTAATAAGTCCATAACCTTGTTGCTAACCCTTTTAGGTAAGTCCCTTCTCTCTTCTAAATAAACCTAGAGGAAGTTAGGGTTGCTGGCGATGACATTCAGTGTCTTTGACAAAAAGAGGGTTTATGTCATCTTTTCTCAACGAAATCGCTCGAGGTGTTTCGGTGGTTGCCGATCTGGGGTGTGTGATGGAGGAAGTGGTGAGCAAGCTAGAGAAGAGGTTGGCGTTGAAGGAGACTATGACAGTCGAAGTGGTGAAAAAGGACGTGGTGCAAGAGTTTACAGAGGAGAATAGGGTTTTATTGGTCACAGAGTTACTGTCCCTAAACCCTACCCTCGGAACTTCCTTGTGAACACGATGAAGCAGTTGTGGATCCAAAGGAGGCATAGGCAGACAGAAGGCGGCTGCAGGTGGCGCCGCTTGAAGGAGGAAAGAAACTACTGTTTTCCTTTTCACATAAAGAGGATTTACAATGGGTTATCAAAGGTACCCTATGGGCATTTAACAAGGCATTTTTGGCTATGGCGGTGACCGTTGGTAAGAAGGACCCTCTGACAGTGGTGTTGGGCACTCAGTTCTTTTGGGTGTGGGTCAGAGGACTTCAGCTGGTAAAGATGAACGCTGACACAGGCAAGCTGTTTGGCAGTGCTATTGAGAGCTATGTGAGAATAACAACATATCCTTTTGGGGGCTGTGATGGTCGTTTTCTCAAGTTTTCTAGGTAGGAATCAACACAGAGGAACCCTTAAGGAAGAATATTGATTTCTCACCAACTGATAGAGTTGAAGAGGGACTGTATGAACTGGAGTATGAGAGGTTACCACATTTTTGCTCCTTTTGTGGGTTGCTGAATGACACCGGAAAAGGTTGTCCATTGAAAAAAGAGATGTTAATCTCGGAGCCAATCTATGATGCACGACTAAACGCCGCAAGGAAGAAAGAATGGTTGGCCAAGCAACCGCTGCCGGTGGCGAGGAGATCGAGGGGGACGCAGTTTGGATTATTACCGGCAAAAAAGTGTGGGTGGGTCATTACGGCCCCGGACCTACCAACGATTGGCTTTGTCCAGTCTAGGGCTGAGAGGGATGAAGTAGTGGCTAGAGTAGACGACATGGACACTAAGGGCGGCGAAGAGGAAGAGTTGGAGCACCTAGTTGAACAAAGAGAGAAGCGTCGTCGATTGGGGAGGAGTGTCAAGGATGCTGCGGGGGATGACGTCGAGTCCACGGCAGCGCTGGTGGCAAAGTTATTTAATGCCAAATTAGGAAAGAATCTCATAATTGATCTGAATGCGGATTACGAGAGAGATAGACAGAAGATGATGGATCCTGATTCAATTCCTAATGCTGATTTGGCGGTGATTGATGGGAATATTCCTTTACTAGCCATAAATGAAATTGAGGAGATCATGGCACCATTTGAGAAAGGGAGCATTGAAGTAGGGACCCCAAGTTTGGAAATAAATGCAATTTCAAAGGGGAAGTTAGCGAAAGTGGTGGGTCAACCAATTGGGGGAGTGGCATGTGACCTGAAGGTAATGGAGAACCCTCAACCGAATTCTTTGGAAAGTTCGGAAACTACTCCATGCATCCATGGGCTGAAGGACGTTTTTTCTTAGAACAGTGAAGTTAATAAAGGGAAAGGTGATGAAGTGATAAGTTCAGGGCGTACTCTTGAACGTCTCTCCTTGATGGGTTTGATCCTGACCCATCACAAGAAATGAATGCCCTATGCTGGAACTGCCAAGGACTTGGGAACCCTTAGACAGTTGATGGATTCTTGAGTTTGGTGCGCCAAACTCGTCCCAATTTAATTTTCTTATGTGATACGAGATGTATAGTAGCAGGAATGACTGTTATTTGAAATAAAATGGGCTAAAAAAATTCCTTCTCTATTAGTTGTAATTTTGTTGGAAAGGAGAAAGGAAAGCGTATTAGTTGTTCAGGTGGTTTTCCCTTGCTTTGGAATGATGTAGAGTATTTTGGTTTACAAACTTATTCTAATAACCATATTGATGTTATGGTGAAGGATAGGTTCGAAGCTGAGAGCTGGAGGTTCACAGGGTTATATGGCTTCCTCAAGGTGGTAGATGGACATAAAACATGGGAGCTCCTAAAGAGGTTAGGTCTAGGAGGCACTTCATGATAGGTAATGGGAGGAGATTTTAACGAGATAAATTCTTTGCTGGATAAGGTTGGTGGGGCAAGAAGAAGAGATGCGTAGATGAAAGGCTTCACAGAGGCCCTTGTGGCGTGTGATCTAGTCGACATGCAATTTTTTGGACCTAAATTCACGTGACATGGTGTTCGTAATGGGGAACTTGTAAAGGTACGGCTAGATCAGTTTGTGGCTACTACGGCTTGGCTGGAGCATTTTGACGCTTCTAAAGTTTTATATCTGCTCCCAAATGAGTCAGATCACCTCCCCATCCTGCTTGAGGTGAAGCAGAGGAAGAGGAGAAAACGACGAAAGAAGAAGAAAAAGAAGTTCAGGTTTGAGGAGTACTGGCTACGGGACAAAGAATGTAAGGAGGTGGTGGAGAAGGGCAGGCAGATTCCTACTTCGAGTGATCCTATCAGGGAAGTGAGTGCTAAAATCAATCTCACCAGAGAAGCACTAGTTCTTTAGAGTTCTAATAAGTTCGGGAGTCTCCAAAAGAAAATAAAGGAGATATCAGAGAAGCTAACTATTTTCTATGACGCCTCATCACAGATTCCCGACATGGATAGGAAACTTGCGCTTGAATCGAAGTTAAGGGATCTCAAGGAGAAAGAGCAGTCATTCTGGCAACAAAGGTTGAGGGTGCTTTGGTTGTCCAAGGGTGACAAAAACACAGGTTTTTTTTCATCAAAAGGCTAACAATAGAAGACGGAAGAACACAATAAAAGGCTTGATGGATGAGAACAGAGTTTAGCAGAATGAGGAGGAAGAAATTGAAGATTTGATCACGGCCCACTTCGAGAAACTGTTCACGTCGACATGCCTTAAACAGGACAATGGTATTTTAAACCTTTTTCGATGAGTGATCTCGGAGACGATGAACCAGGAGCTTTGTCAAGAGGTTACGAAATAGGAGGTTTTGTGTGCCCTAAAGCAAAGGAAGCCATTGAAAGCGCCAGGTCCAGATGGTTTTGAGCCTTGCTTTTACCAACAATTTTGGAGCATTGTAGGGAGGGATGGGATTTGGGCAATATGAGCTTTCCTTGCGTCGGATAATGATATGCGTCAGATCAACCATACCCTTGTCACATTGATACTGAAAGGAAAAAACCCCTCCACCATTAGTGACTACCGGCCGATTAGTTTTTGCAACATTTTATACAAGATGGGATCCAAGGCCTTAGCAAATCGATTAAAACCACTACTGGACTGGCTCATCTCCCCCTATCAAAGTGCATTTGTGATAGGTAGGTTAATCTCGGATAACTCCTTGTTGGCGTTTGAAATTTCTCATTTTCTGAAAAGGAAAACAGGAGGCTTGGGATATGGGGCTTTGAAGCTCGACATGAGCAAAGCCTACAACAGAGTCGAATGGTATTTTTTTGGAGCAGGTTATGAGTCAACTAGGGTTCTGTGAGGCTTGGGCAAGCATGATGATGAGGTGTGTAAAAATAGTGTCGTATGCATTCGTGATCAATGGTGAAGTGAGACGAAAGGTTATTCCGAGTAGGGGACTACGACAAGGAGATTCCATATCTCCGTACCTATTCCTCCTCTACGCGGAAGCTTTGTCCAGAATTCTTATGTTTGGTGAGAGAGAAGGCCTTATACAGGGAGTTTCAGTGTGCTCAGGGGCGCCTTCGATTAATCTTCTATTTTTGGCGGATGACTCTTTTATATGTTGTAGGGCTTTACAGCAAGATTGTGGAGTTATTCCAGAGATATTTCACAGATATGAGGCTACATCGGGTCAAGTGATAAACTTTCAGAAGTCCAACATGTCATTTAGCCGAAGTGTCAAGTTGGTTGCTCAAACTGAACTTGCGAGTGTGCTCGGGGTGACCCGGGTTGATAAACATGATAGGTATCTTGGACTTCTAGTGGAGATAAGTTATTCAAAAGAAGATGCGTTTGGTTGTCTAAAGGAGAAGTTGCAGAAGCATACACAAGGATGGAGGGACAATGTGAGCATCGCCGACAAGGAGATTATGATTAAAGCGGTGTGTCAAGCGATTCCTGCATACACAATGAGCTGTTTTGAGGTGCCAAGATATATTTGCAATGCTCTTAACCAATTAATGGCTCAGTTTTGGTGGGGAGACACGGGAGATGACAAGAGAATTCACTAGCTCGCGTGGAATAAGATGTGCCCCAAAACGAGAAGGCAGGATGGGCTTCTGGAACATGATTATTCTCAATAGGGCCTTGTTAGCCAAGCAAGGGTGGTGGCTCATAGAAAAACCGGATTCTTTGCTGGCCTGACTCCTCAAGGCTAGATATTACCCTGAGTGTAGTTTTCTGGAGGCTTCACTTATAACAAACACTTCTTATGCATGGAGGAGCATCCTAGTAGGAAGGGAAGTGGTGAATGGAAGTCTCCAATTCCGAATTGGGGATGGTAGTCATATTAGCGTGTGGAATGACCCTTGGATCCCTTGGCCACATACGTTTAGGCCTTTTTCATACCCTAAACTTGGCTAAGAGAATTTGAACGTGCAAAACTTGATGGAGGCTGAGGCTAGAACTTGGAATGAAGAGGTGTTATGAGAGCTTTTTTGTGAGGAGGAAGTGGACCTGATTATGAGGATACCGCTGAGCATTCTCGATGATAAAGACTTTTTGATTGGCATGGAGAGTATCAAGTTCGACAGGGATATCAAGTGGCTTGGGCATAGGTGAACGAGGCAACACATGCTTCGACATCAGCGACGACGTTATGTGACACTACATGGAAGCTTTGGAGGCAAATTTGGGACACAAAGTTCCCCCCAAGGTGAGAGGGTTTGTTTGGAAAGTATGCGGGGACATTATCCCTACACGAGCAGCACTAAAGAATAAAGTTAGTATGGCTGACCTAGCTTGTCGTTTTTGTGGTCATGCCATCAAGGATAGTTTGCACTTGTTTAGACATTGCCTAGTATTCTTGGATTTGTGGCGATGACATATCCCTCCTGATTTATTGAACTACCCGGCGATGTCATGTAAAGACTGGTTATTCCATGTAATGGAAAAGTGCAGTAAGAAGTAGGTCGAGGTGATTTTGATTATTGCATGGTCAGTTTAGACCGAGAGGAACAAGTTTTTGTGGCACAGTGGTATGACTAATGTTCAGTATATGGAGACTTGGTGTTTGAATTATCTCAGTGACTACCAGAGGGTGCATGAATCTAAGGGGTCGAAGAAGCATAGGCCACGTACAAAATGAGAACTCCCACCTCCTGGCAGACTGAAGATCAATATTTATGGGGCTTTTGATTTGAATTCAACTAAGGGAGGAACTGGTGTGGTGGTTAGGGATGAGAACGGCGTGGTCCAGGCCACCTTTGCTCGTCCTATTGAAAAAGCCATGTCGGCCTTGCATGCAGAAGCGGAAGCGGCACGAGCTGGATTTCTCATAGCCATTCATGAGGGCTGGAGAAATGTAGTTATGGAGAGAGATTGTGCGGCGTTGGTGTCAACGTTGACAAGCAGGTCAGCCCCTATGGCAGAGGTAGGTAGTGTTATTTTGGACTGTCGCCACTATATGCGTGATTTCGATATATGTCACGTTAAGCTAATATATCGGGAAGCAAACAGTGTTGCAAATAGACTTGCACACCTTGCTAAGAGTAGTGACTTATATGCCTTTTGGATTGATGACACTCCGAAGATTATCTGCGACATGTTGTATGAAGATGGTTGTATTACTTCACGAGGATTTGGCCCTATGTCCCTCTCGTTGTATTCTCCCTCTTTAATTAATAACAATCCTAAGCGCGGGAAAGTGCCTCTTAGCTATGGCTAGGTGAATCCCCAACTTCAAAAAAGTTATTGTTAGTTAAGGAAATTAATTAAGAAGAGCTAGTGAATCATGTCAATAAGTAGTATTACCGTAACTGATATGATTGATTTGGAAATTAATTAATCAATCAAATTTTCATCGAATGAACATTTATGACCGTTAGATATATTACGAATCTAACAACTAAAAATATTCAAAAAAAATATATATCTACGATAAAATCAGTCCAGGTAAAATCACTCCACCTTAGAATTATCCTAACATTATAACTACTAATCTTATTTATAAATCTTGATTGATTAGCTGATTAATTAAGAATGTAAATCACGAAAATAATGTGTTCGATCATCTAGTCAAGCAGACTAGGAAACACATACCACGTATATAAACTTTTTAACTTCACGAAAGCCAACAATGGAAAATATCATATATATTAATACCAGCAAAATCAAAATGTGATTGATCTTATTCCCGTCCATGAATTGACAATTACTTACGTTAATTTCTGCATTGACAAAGGAAAAAAATGCACTATATATGTTGCATGTACAACCCTCTTGGTCATCACACTCATTCAACTTACATACATACTCATTTATTTCTTCTTAATTTCTTGGTTAGCTAGCTAGCATGAGTAATATAGAAGCTTAGGGTTTAGTATCAAGGGTGGAGTAGTTGCCAAGATGTTTTTGTTATTGGTCTTATGGATTGCTTCACTCTTAACGAGTTCATGTGCTAGAACCGATTTTTCGAGAACAAATGCTTTGAGAAATGATGAAGATGGTTTCTTTGATCACTATGCTGATCAAGTTCCTTCTACAGCAACCGATCCATTGTATAATCCCGAATATCGTAATGAGGTTTCTGTTGCGAAACGAGATAGATATGATGAGTGTTTTGCTGCCCTTGCAAATCGGCAAGTTGGTGACGCTGATATCGATTTACAAGTTCGTTACCTCGCTTCGATCTTTTTTATATAGTATTGCATTATGAATAAATCTAGCATTTGTTAAGTTCATGATATCTTGTGATTAAAAAGGTTTTCCCAGAATCAAGAAGAAAAAGCACTTTCAATGTGATGAACTATGGTGCTGCTGGGAATGGCCAAGTTGATGATACACAAGTAATAGTTTTTATTTTTTATTATTTTTAAATCATCTGTTCTTTTATTCTAATACATTCTTTTGTTTATGTTTTTGCTTTCTGAAAGGCATTTTTGAGAGCATGGAAAGATGTATGTGGATCCAATCACGCAACCTCAACTCTTATCGTACCGAAGGGCAACAATTTCTTGCTCAGTTCTTTGGTTTTTGAAGGGCCTTGCGGAGCTAGAACCGTAAATTTTCAGGTGTGTGTGTGTGTATATAAGTAATCAGTAACGAATCTCCAAGGACAGACTAGTTTGCTCAAACAAATTCAGGCGATCCAAGCAAGACGTGTAGGTTTTTTCTCCCTCAATTTTCTGAAATAGTCTACCTAAATTCAGCTAAATGGGAGACTTGTGGCACCAAGTAATTTGAATGCTTGGAGAGACAAGGAAAAATGGATACAATTTAAGAATGTACCTGGGCTGATCATCAACGGAGGAGGTCAAATTGATGGTCAGGGCCAAATTTGGTGGAAAGCTTGCCCTAACTGCCAACGACCAACTGTAAGTGATTCGACATTTTGTGATTTACCTAGCTAGCTACTTGGTATATTTTTTGACATTAGTTAACTCATTCTAGCCTTATCCGTAAATTAGATTATAATCCTCAAACATTTTGTATTGTGATGTTAATGTATAGGCTCTCCATATTGTCAAGTGCCCTGGTCTGCGGTTAAGCGATATTAAACATTTTAATAGTGCAAGAAACCACATTAGCATTGTTGCTTGCAATGACGTTATAATTTCCAACATTGCGATTAGGGCACCTGAAGATAGTCCAAACACAGATGGCATTGACATATCTGCATCAACCAATATTAACATAAGACATTCTTTTATTGGAACAGGTAAGGAATACTCACATTCAACAATAAACCATTTTCATATGTGAGATATCTTCTATTGCAAGTCATCAATTAACAATATATATGATGTTAATTTCTTCCAATTTATAGGTGACGATTGTGTTGCTATCAATACTGGTTCATCTCATATCAACATTACTAGTGTTCTGTGTGGTCCGGGCCATGGAATAAGGTAAGCTAGCTCCAAGAGAATTTCCTTCTAAACCTCTCTCTCTCTCTCTCTCTCTCTCTCTCTCTCTCTCTCTCTCTCTTCCTTGTTCGTTCGATTAGTCGACAATTAGTCTTTTGTATTTTCATTTATTTCTAATTTTGTATGAAGTATTGGAAGTCTGGGTGAGCATGGAAGTTATAGCACAGTAGAAGATGTGCAAGTGAGGCATTGCATTTTCAGGGGGACACAAAATGGGGCAAGAATCAAGACATGGAAAGTAAGAATATTTAGAAACCTAATTCATTATTAGGATTGTTATGGTTTAATTTTGTTTATTTAGAATCACCGTTTCATTTGTCTAAATCCTTTTTGACAATGTGATTACTTCCTTCCTTCCAGGGCGGGTCAGGATATGCTAGGCACATCATTTTTGACAATATCATAATGCAAAACTCACAAAACCCCATCATCATAGACCAGGAATATACCGATAACCTGCTCGATTTTGGACCACTTTCCGACCAAGCAAATGCCGTCCAAGTGAGCGATGTGACGTACCGTGGCATTCGTGGATCTGTTGACGGCTCACTAGCCATTACTTTGAACTGCGACAATCGGGTTGCTTGCACCAACATTGTAATGGAGAATATCGACTTGAGATCATCTGCTCGAGGTCAGAAGACTGTTGCTTACTGCAAGAACGTCCAGGGCTCGTGTTCTTCAGCTACTCCTTATGTGCCATGCTTTTGAAGTTTGATCTTAGTTCTTTCTTTTTCTATAGCAGCACAAGACATGCCCATGAGTCGGTAAAATCTAGATTGTGACACAAAAAAGTTGCAAGAAACCAGAGTCAATTAAGACTCACAAGGATATGCATAAAACAGCTCTCTTTTGCACTCCGCGCCTGGATACTAGCTGTCTAGCTTACTGCATTTCTACTATGAACAAAACCCCTTTGGTAATCTCAAATCTAAAGAATAAGATTAACCAAATTATGTATCTGTGTTCATGATGGGACTCCCAAGTACAAGTACCAGTGATAAGAAAAAGAAAATCCAGTCCATAATCCTTCCGGCATTGCATCTTAATGCTGCATCAAGTCCATAATTATCAACAAGCATAATCTAACAAAAACAGGATGAATAAGACAAGGCAAAGACAATGGACCTTATATCAGCTTTAATGTCAACAAATTCATACAAAAACGATGCTAGTGTATCAGAACATTCCATGTTCTAAATGCATATTATTCTACAATCATAAGAGCCAGAATGCAATTGCATGCCCTAATCATATGATTCTGTTCAGGCATACATGCATTGCATTGTTCGAAAGGAAACCAATTGAACCAATAACAAAAAACAACAATGACAACAAAACAGGACCACGAGTCTCAATTGCAAACTGGCCTCTCTCGAACCAGGACCATCGCCACGGTCTCACTTTTAATCCACAGTGATAAAATCAACATGAATCAGGGGACAAAAGTTTCAACTTCATACAATTAACAGAGCCGTTTCTCAAGGAAGATCTGACATTTGACGGACAGCAGGCATGTTGTTCCACGGACAAGAACCAAGACCCCATCCTTGATTTGATGTAGAAGTTCCAGAACCGATGTGCTTGTAGTCAGTGGCTAAATCCTCGCCAAGAAGTGATGCAATAGCATCAGTCATGATTGATTGTTCCTTGAATCCAGTACATGGCTCGAGCCAATCCGAACCAACTAATGCATCAGGACGAGTATAATCCAGCAGAAGTGAAGTTTCTTTGTCCTTCTCAGGTGACCAAACGTGCTCTTCTGGCTCTAGTTTCACATTGGATCCTGGAAGAGACACAATCAAGAGCAACACAAGCCATAAGAAAAAGCAGCACACGATTTATCCCACCAATCGAAAGTAACTGAAGCCATAAGTAATCTGGTGTTGATATTTAACAAACAGAAGATAAAGATTTTTACATCAATTTCATTCATCACAGGTCTCAGATACAGATACTCACCAGTAAAGGTCTCTGCAGGTGGCGCTTCCTCCAACGAACTTCCACTAGCACTAATAGGAGTGCACTCACTGAATAGCGAAGTAGCAGAATGACCCAATGGAGAAATTGGGTCACCATATTCTTCCCATTCTGTCACACAAACATTCAAAGTGGAACTTTCGGCCAACTCCACAGGAGTAACACTGGATGAATTTGAACTCTTCTCGTTTGAATGATTCTTTGTACTACTGTGTGTCTTTGCCTCATAGACTACAGCACCCAACAGTCCACTGTTCCGTGGTGAGGCACAATCTGCCTCAAACGCACCAACAGTAGGAGGAGACTGGATAAAATTATCATATGGTTCAAGTAAGGGTGGGAGAGGAAAGGTGCTCCAGCTACCTAAATCAGGTTCTGGAAATTGGAGTGAAGGGAGCTCCGGCTTCACAACCCCACAAGTGGGATTGGAAGCAGAAGAATTGCCATTTGAAAGGGAATGACTACCCTGAATCAGCCCAAAAGGCAGTGGACTCTTGGTGATTGGATCGGGACAGGGCGGAAAAGACAACCCGAACGATCGAGCAACTTTATCACAGGCATCACTTTCAGTCTGGAGGAAACCATTCGTATAGTTACCACCAGAAGAAGGGAACAGTGCAGCTGAGTCTCGAGGACGCTTTTGGCGATGCATTGTTGGTGGAATGAAACCACAATATGGAGAACCAAAGCCTTTCATGAGCATCCCACTTGCAGAGATATCAGGAAGCTCAGGCACATAAGGTAAGACGCAACTGTTCCCTCTTAAACTGTCAAATACAACCTCAGGTATGTCACTGATGCTATTCTGCAGAGGATCATCTTGTGCACTGTCTGTGCCGTTAGGTGCACCACTTGACTGGCCTTGTTGGCTCTCCTGGTATTGCTGCCGACTAAACTCAGGGGGATAAAGTGGTAACCCAGCACGCTGACGTCGCTTAATTCTGGTATTCCAGTAGTTCTTTATCTCATTATCTGTTCGCCCAGGTAGCTAATAAGAGAAAAAGAGAGTAATAATCAAGATTCTCCCAAATTTGATGAAAGCGTATTTTTACTAAATTTTATTATGTAGTATATTGACATTTCCCATGTTACACACTTACACTACAACCAAAAATTTGGAAGTAGCCAATATATATTGTGAAGTCATGGTCAGATAAATTTAAGTGAAAGATAAGAAAAGATGGTGCATCTCATACGAAGATGCTTTAGGAGCAACAGTCAAGATAAGTTGTACATAAAATTGCCAAATTAGACACTTCTACGATACCCACTTTTTGAGTTACAGGCATCAACAAATTATTGTTCATGCTTTTACTCTATGACATGTAGGAACATATCAACTCATCAGTTTCCCATGCTCCTTGTATAAGTAAACAGTTTAATCAAGTAATGCTACTTCCAGAGACTATCCAGAGGATAGGTAATTTAAACATATTTATGACTGAGAAATCTTGTCTGATATATCTAATACTAAAACTCACAGAATAGATAATTTGACAATATTTCACGTTAAAGTGCTTTGCATGATATCCATTTCCCCGATCTTAATGAGATGAAAGGCACAATCATCTTACTTGTGGTAGTGGAAGTTCAGCAGAAATTTTTTTTCAACATTTTTGTTCTCGGACCTCAGCATATACAAAAAACAGGTTTGGAAGCTTCATTGCAAAAGATACAAGCAATCACACATTCGAGAAATAATTTTAAAAGTTTAAACAGATCTGAAAATAAAAGCTGCTAGCTTCATTTTCTTACTTGTATTGCTTTGACCAGAAGCATAAGATTTTAGTAGATTAACACTAACAAAACCACCCATAGAATATTGTTGTTTAATTATTGTAGCAAGCATGTTTTCTTGTTTTCAGATACTACATTGCAGGCATAAGTAAAGGAACTGTGTACTTACATGTGCTGCCATTCGTGCCCATTTGTTTCCCAACTTTACATGGAGTTCAACAATTATACGCTCTTCTTCAGGAGTAAATGCCCCTTTCTTCAGATTCGGCCTTAGGTGATTCGCCCATCGCAGCCTGCAGCTTTTCCCGCAGCGGAACAGTCCTGAGTGCTTCTGAACAGCATTCCAGTTTCCTTCCCCATGCTTCTTAACATACTCCACCAAAATTGCATCTTCAGCCGAAGTCCAGGGCCCTTTCTTTAGAACAACTCCGCCACTTCCAGTTCCTCCACTACTCTCATCCATCAATGGTGATTCAATTTGATCCTTAGACAGCAGTCCATCTTCACTTTCATTACTTGTTCGACTCATCTCTTAATGTCTATCAAAATGGGCCAAAACCATGCAATGTGTAGCTTGACACCTGGAATAGATATGGTGAAGAAACAGACAAAACATTAATTAACCCTCCCTGCACTAATAATTAAAAAAACGAGAAACAATTTTCCATTGTGTTGACAAAATAAACTACAGTGTATCATAGATAAAAGCAACATAAAGACTCCAAGAGCGCACAACCATGATAGAATTCACAAACAGTAAAGAAACAAAAAAAACACAATAAGGAAAATCATAAAAGCAGTTCTGGGTATGGAACATTGTCAGAAAGGGGTAAAGTTGGCAGAAAATGACTAGTAAATCATGGATACATAGTCAATACTTAACTTCATTAATGAGTAAAAGCATAAAGTGATAGTTTAATGGCAAATTAAATCCTTTGACCCTACTCATAACAAGCAATTTGGATCAGTTTAATGTCATACAAAGACAGCCTGATGATGCCTATATATGGTAAGATATCCACATTTATCACAGCATACATAAACAAAGAATGAAGAATCTCAGCTCAAATAATTAAGAATCATAAACCAAAATCAATGCATCTATAAATTCAATACAAACAAAAAAAAACATTAATAAATTAAGAGTAAAATACCTGAGTCACAGGAGATTATATTAATTAAATCGAAACTCGAAGCAGCCAAAAGAAAACTAATCAAGATTAGGTCTTTATTTGGCCGCAAAAGCTTTAAAAAGCCTAGTTTCGGGAGGATCTCACAGCTGAGAAAATCGAAATAATGGAACACCTGAAATTAATATCGAAATAATTCAGATAATAAATTGGGGAAGGAAATATTGAAAAGCGTTGTTGTGTTATTACTTGAAATTGAAATCACAGCTGGGGAGAAGGAGAAAATTTACTCCTTAAAAATCTGGGATTTGTTCTAGCTAGATCGAGAGAAACAGAAACCCTAGGGCATCGAAATTGAAGAGAAAGCAGCGGAAGAAGCTGGATCCTAACCGCAATTTGTGAAAGAGAAGAGAGCCGATCCGAGCGTAAAGAGAGCAACACATCAGACAACTCTCGGAGACACCGCCACCGCCACCGCTTTCACAGCTCACAGATTTTGTTTTTTATGTATAATATTTTGGGGAGGGATGGAAATGAAACAAGGAAAAAGCGAAATGGTGGAAATGTGGGGAAAGAAAGAAGAAGGAGGAGGAATTGGGGGGATTTGCGAGAGGAGAGGGATGTTAGGCTGAGATAAAGGAGCTGACTGTGGACTCCTTGCCACCTCACTACTCCTTCGTCCTTTTTTTCAATTTCCTTTTTCTTTTTTATTTGTTTCTGATTTTATGAAAATTTCCTCACTTTTGGTCTATCTTTCATCTCGGTATATCTCATTTTCTGTTTTGTTTTTTACTTTTACATTTTTATAAAAGAATATGTTATTTATTGTTTACTCTTGATTGGATGGGATGATAATTTTGCTTTTGAATTTTATGAAATAAATAAATCAAAAATCCTATTGCAGCTTACCTATCTTTCATTGTCGTCACATTTTTTCTATTTTTTTTTGTTTTGGGCGCCGTCACATTGCATAATGTACAATTTATTTATTTTTTGCTAAATCGGCCGATTTCTATTTATAGATTTCATCATTTTTTTTTATTAATTTTTCAAATTTATCAAAGAAAGCGTTTATTCACACTTTGATCTTTACACCTCATTCAACATTTTTAAACATTGTATTTTCATATTTTCCTACGCTCCTTTTCTTTTGTTATAGATCTTCCATTTTTTTCAATCTAGTCTCCTCTTCCAAAGTCACCAAAAAGAATCACATTCAACCCAAATTACCATCACCAAATTCAACTTCTGGGATCTTGATTAAGCGAGTCAGGTAAGCTGGCAAAAATTTAAACATGATTTCCTATAAAAAAAAACTAAATGTGATTGAAACGTGAGTTTTTGGATTGAACCCAGGTAGACAAGTACAAAATCTGATCTTTCAAACTCAGTAAACCAAAAGAACTAGAAGAAATCCGGAAGTATATGCTTCAAATGAAAGTAAAGTAGACAAAAATGGAGTGAGGCTTGCAATAAACTCTTTGGCTGGATATGAAGTAGATCGAAGCAAGGGAAAAGAAGTGTAAAACCACGATATGATGACCTCTTCATATAATAGACTATTACGTGCAGTGGCGGCCCTATTCTACTTTAGAAGTGTGGCCCTAATTTTTTTTATATTATCACGGCTTCAAAAAAAATATAATTTATGTCTTTGATTATCAAAATTTAAATATAAATAGTTGATAAAAAAATCACTAAATTATAAAATAATTGTTCCTAAACTACATAGTGGTATGATTGATTGATCATAACAAGAATGACAACGAAAACTATGAATGGACCATTGAAATGAAAAACATCTTTGGGAAAAAAACATCAACCAAGCAAGATAACCTTTAAGGAGACTTGATAAAGATTTTTTTGTAATCGTTAATTGCGTATCAATAGATGAGATTGATTCATGAGAAGAGGATGTGGAAGAGACTTTTTATTTAGTATATCAAATAATAGTAGAGGCAAGTAGAAGAGAAGTCGCACAAAAAGAAGAAGAAAAATGTTGAAAAAGGAAAGAAATTTGTTGGGAAAAAGAGAGAAAGAAATTCGTTGAAGGAGAAAAACATTAGACAAAAAGAAAAAAGAAAAGAAAAAAGGAAAGAAAATTGAAGGAGAAAACAAAAAAGGCTCAGGTCTACAACTCTAAAACTTCATGCCTTAATCAACTGCAATACATTCCCGTTTAGTTGCTCATGGCATGTTTTTTCTTTTATCTAATACCCCACCCCAGTAAAATAAAATAAAATTGAGGCCCCCAAAAATTGGAAGCCTTGTGCGACCGCCACAGGCCCAGAGCTGCCCCTGATCAAGTGTAATATCTGTTGGGTTGCCTTACATTGTAATTGGAGTAGCACCATGACATTCAGCATTGGAATGCAACTTTTTTCTTTTTTTAGTTTCGCTTACAGATTAGTTTTGAATAAAGGTCAGAAATGGAATTAAATAAATTAGAATTTTAGAAAATATGTATATATCAATTATGAAGGTGTGAATAGACGCACCATTTAATAAAAAATTATATTATTTTAGGGGTAAGAGTCAAATAGATACACCAACTTCGATAAATAATCCTTCAACTTTCTCATTGAAAAATAAAATTCTTCAACCTTCAATCTTGTCATTCTTCATTTTATAGAATTCAATTAATGAAAACAGAAGTTGCAACAAAAAATAGAGATCCCTTGCACCGAATTCTTTGGTGAGAAAAAAAAAACCTAGTTCCCTTCTTTTTCCTCTAGCATCATCGGTGTTATTCTTCTCTAATCTCCCTCGTCTCAATTCTGATCCCAAATTTGATCCCGTATTATTCTTCCTCTTTCGATTCTCTTTCTCCCAGTATTCTTGCATGTCGATTTCGGCAGCCGAAATGGGTGTTGCACCTCAAGGCAGCGAGGATTTGGAGCTGCACCTCCTTGCAGCAGCGTTTGAGGAAGTTTACTTGGATTTTCCCATAGCGATGATGATGAAGACAAATGGTTCTATGCGGTGGCTAGGATCTTCTGGGTGACTCCTCTTGGACCTGCGAGGACACAGTTCTTCAAGGTTTGTATGTCGAACCTATGGTGCAACATTTGAGGATCTAGTAAGATCGGGTTCACACAAGTAGCAGAGGACCGGTTCATGGTGAAGTTGCAATCTATTATTGATCGGAAGAGGGTTGTTTCTAGTGGCCCGTGGTACTATCAAAATATGACTGTGGTGGTGGAGGCTTTTGACGACATGTCCGATCCCTTTAAGATCTCGGTGGCACGTGGGCGTGCATGGGTCGCAGTTCATCGGTGGGCAGATTGATGGTTGGATCTCTTCAAGTGAAGTGGTGCCGAAGGATTAGCAACTACATTGGTGAGTATCTCGAATACCATCGACCATTACTTGACCTAAACTCGAAAATACGTATTCGTGTGAACTTGGACTTTGGTCCCCCTTTGGTGGTTCATAAGAATTTTAGAAGTGATACTTATGCTGAAGATTTCTTGCTGATGTATGAGATGATTCATGGGTTTTGTCCGGATTGCGGGTCTTTTGTGCATGGAAAAAATGGATGTATGCTTATGCAGGAGACTTTAGTGTTGAGCCCTACATTACCTTTAGGTGGGCCAGTTACTGGCAGTGGCAAGAAGCCTCAGTGACGGCCTCTTGTATAAGGTAGGAACATGGCATTCTTGGCTATGGACTATGGGGGCTGCCAGGTCTCGACCAAAGAATAGGAAGCACAAGTGGATCAAGCTCCATGTTGAGTTTACTTAGTGCGATGCAGCAATTGGGTGGAGCTCCACCTATAAATGAGCAGAGGAAAGAGTTTGTAGCAGTGCCCCCAATACCGAATGCGATCATGGCACATTCAGGAAAGGAGGCAGTGATTACTATGGTTCCGGAGGTCCCTATGGAACCAGCAGGCTTTGTCAGGGATGTAATGTCTCGTTCCTTTTGTAAATTAGAAACAAATTGGGATAGTTGATATCAAGTTATTGGATGCGGTAAATAATATCTATCGATGGTAGATGTTAGAAGGTCTTCTGTTGACTTTTTAGTTGGTTGATTACGTCGGTTGACTTTAAATGGAAGTTTTAGTATTCGTTGAGTCAAATATGTAGGCATGCAGAGCGCTTGAAACAGAGTAAGGACAAAAAAGTTATGACTAATGAAAGTTTATGAAATTTACTCACGAAAATAATAATAATATTATTAAAATATGGATATTTTTGGAACTTTCCAGATTTGGAGGGGGATGGCTTTTATTTAAGGAAGTCAACCTTGGGTACGATGTCGTATCTTTGCAAGTTTGGAACAGTTGTGGGATGCCTATTTCAAAACCAACAATAGTTGCACTTCCTCTCCATACCATGCTGATTTTGTTCATCTTCAGTTACTTCTTGGGAGCTTAGTTTAGAGGAAGTGAAATCTTTTTTCACTTCTTCCAATCGATTACTAGTATTTTATTCTTTAGAAATGTTCAAGTTGCGCATATTTAGTTAGGAAAACGCGTATGTTTCCTGCGTTTATTTTTATTGTAGTTAGCCGCAATGGATAACTATAGTACTTGTAATCAAATGTACATATATATGTCTAAGTTGCGTAATGCAATTTTAATTATTTCAAAAAAAAAACTTTCTCTCTTCAGGGGCTCAACCTCTCTTTGTTGCCGAACTGGTCAGCGACGGGCCGTCACCGTCAAGCAACTTATGGCCGAGTTTCTGGTATAAAATGAACCAGTCAGATCTCTTCTTCCCTTTCCTCATCATTTCAGTCATCAAATTTGGTCGAAGAGATCACAAGATTGAGGAGAGCTGACTTGCACTAAACTAACGGTTACATTAACACTTAACAATAAATAAAAAACACAATTTAAAACCCTCTTTTATGGATGTAGTATTGATAAATAGAGATCATTCTTAACCGGGGATTAATGGTGCATGCATAATTTCGTGCATTATAAAGGGGGGAGTTGGAATTTTGTTTGATTAATCTACTAAATTAAAGATAAAGTTGGTAGAAAACATATTGAGAAACATAGAATTCTAAACATACTTGCTAAACCAAAAATAAACCTAAACTAACATTTACAAGTGATCATCACATGCTAACAACCTAGCCGATTCATCCCAATAATTACTAAGTGTCTACGAAATTCATATTACCAATTAAAACACATACACATGCTTATATTGAACAAGAGAGCAACAAAATCGAGTAAACACCTTAGTTCAATTTCACCTTTAGAGATCATTGAAACATGCATAGAAAACGTAACCAAATCGAGTCCTATTCTAAAACATGTTTCAAAGCATTAAGAATATAAGCTAGCATATGAATTCGAAACTAAAGTTATGAACACATGGAAGAAACTTGGTAAAAACTAGAAATAAATAACCTTACATCAAAACTTGTTCTTGTCATACAAAAGTAAAGAAAACTATACAAAACCGAAAACAAATACAAATGGGGCATGTTACACTTTTAATTCTGTGAAGTCACACTGAAAATCTTGGTGTAGAGGCTTCTTTGTTGGACGGATGACACAAATACCCAAGGCCAAATCTAGCCAAGAACACTTATGGATGAAGGAGGGATTTCTAGGAGGTGGTGCTTGGTGGTGTTTCGGCCTTGGGAGGTGTCATTCATCTTTTGGATGCAAGGAGGTTCTTTAAGCAGAGTTTTTCCTATTGGAATGTGAGATGATCATGTTCATGGCCGAACTCCCCTTTTATAGGCAAAGAAGATGGCATTTGCCTCTTCCTTCAAAGGAAGGAAACTTCTTCCTCTTGTCCTTCCACCTAGTTGCATAGCCTCAGTCACCTCCTTAGTCACCAAGGTAGGCCTTAGTCATCACCCTTAGTCACCAAAGATATTTCATCAACTTGCATCACCAAGTTGCATAGCCTTAGTCACCTCCTTGGTCACCAAAGATATTTCATCAACTTGCATCACCAAGTTGCTTGCTTGATCATTTTGGACGAAATAATTGACTTAGGCTATTTAGGCTGAGCTTTTGCTATTGGAATGTGAGATGATCATGTTCATGGCCGAACTCCCCTTTTATAGGCAAAGGAGATGGCCTTTGCCTCTTCCTTCAAGGGAAGGAAACATCTTCCTCTTGTCCTTCCACCTAGTTGCATAGCCTTATTCATCTCCTTAGTCAGCAAGCTAGGCCTTAGTCATCACCCTTAGTCACCAAAGATATTTCATCAACTTGCATCACCAAGTTACATAACCTTAGTCACCTCCTTGGTCACCAAAGATATTTCATCAACTTGCATCACCAAGTTGCTTGCTTGATCATTTTGGATGAAATAATTGACTTAGACTTCCTTCTTGGCTGACTTGAACTTTAATAAATGAGCCCAATGAATTGCTTAATGGGCCGGCCCCCGTTGTCCAGAAACCAAAAATCCTCCAAAGTGCACTTTTCATGGTCATTGACCTAAATATGATAAACCAAGTTAAAAACACAAACACCAAGATTATAACATTGCTAAACATAAAGGGAAATGGTTAAGGATCGAGCATAAAATGCGTATATCAAGAGCATTGTTGATGCTGACGAGCCCTAGATTTTGGGATTGACGGGTTTCAGATCAAATTGGTGGGTGATTATTAGTGGACTTCAAGTTTCTTTCCACCACGAGTCTAGAGATACCAAGATTATTCGTCAATTTGACCCGAGGAGGGAGAATCGAATGATTGAAGTTTTTGGGCAAATAAGTTCATAAGTAAAATCTAACCTTTCTAGGCCGAATTGGCTTTACTTGTGTTCTTGAATGTTATTCCTTGTGTGATTTTATGTAGATTGATGAATTTTGGGAACTAAATAGTAGGGTGGAGCCGCCGTCCATGGTGGCGTGGGCCACGCACTGCCGTCTGCGGCGGCACGTCTGACAGGAAAACTTTTCAAAATTAGTTGTAGTGTATGTTATTAGGCCCATAATGTCGTCATGAGTATAGTCGTGAGATGTAGTTTGCGTTTAGAGGTCGTCAACCTTGTGAGTGGGGCGGTGGTGATGCGAGTCGTTACCAGTGGTGGTGCAGTCGACAAAGTTATCTAGTGTGTCCTACATTGTGGTGATCAAATTGTCGTGACAAGTTTATCCAAGAGATTTACGACTTGATTTACTAGAGTTTAATCCGGGTCGAATATTTACTAGATTTGGAATAATTATGTAGTGCATTTCACGATACTAAGTATGGTCGGGTCATTACACCTTAGCTGTGATGGATAAGGTGGTACAATCTCCAATGATAACTGAGAATTAGTATCTTTATCGGTTGTGTGATATTTCTTTATACATTGATCACTTGCTTAGATCAGGTTATCAGGTTCTAGCTACCTTCTTGAAGAAGTCCTATACAATTTACTATTCCATGAGCATGTCTTTTTTATAAGAGCTGTACTTTGCAGTTTTGTGATTGTGCAAATTTATCTACCTTGTAAAAGTTGTGACTTGTTATGACTGTTGAGATTATTGAAACTATTGGATACTTGAGTGTTCTACAGGTTTATATCTTTGGTTTTCCTTATTTTTGGGGAGGTTATGCCAAAAATTTGTAGGATTTTCCTTCACTTGGTGTCGTTAGGGCTTGATTCTAGTTTGAAAACCTTAAACTGGGGTTGAGCTGTCACAAGAAAGAACCCTCTATTTGGGGGTGCTTCAACTAACCAGTGTATTCTTTTGCATATGGAGGATGAGAGTTACATTCAAGTCTAAGAACTAGGGGGTCTAAAAGCAAACTATGTGGAACCAGTTTTGGCCGTATCTAATGCTTCAATTTCGCATATGATGAAAGTTTCCAATGTCAGCGAATCCTAAGGCGGTGCTACTATCATGTACGCCAGGGTTCTTGAACCGCCATCACCGGTTCTTGAGCTCCATGGAGGAGCTTCAAGGTTACTCGTAAGATCATCTGATTCAGTGGAACCTTGTATTGCTGCTACCTTTTAGAATAAAAATTATCGCCTTCTAAAACAAAAAACAAAACAAAAAAACAGAATTCAGTTAATTTTTCATTGTTTTAGTGAGTGGGTTATATTAAATGGACATATCCTCCAAGTGGCTGGATAAAACATAGTACTGACGACTCTATTGCCGTTCGGTAGCATACTAGAGAAGCAATTCAAAAGAGGGCATTTTTGGAATGCTTTCGTGGGAGAAGAATAATTTATTTCCAGTATGTCACCACATTTGTCAAGCCTATAGAATAGCATCTACGACATACTCTGCTAATTTGTGCTTGTTTGGTTATGTACATAGTTATCGTAGGATATTCTGTGACTATTTGATGTTATATATGTGTTTGTTATTATATAAGGTTCCGTTTTTATGTCCCCTCTATGTACTCAACAATTTCACTAGTAATGTATCAAAAACACAATTTCATTAGTAAAGACTTGAAGGCTGCCGCATTTGCCTTTAGTTTAGAACCTACAATTTAATTGCAATTTATTAATTTTATTATTATTATATGTGCACAATATTCATACCTAATTTTCTTACTTTTGATCATGTTGTTTAGAATATGTGCATTGAGATAATTTATATATTCTTCCTTTTTCGTTTTTTCTTTTTACTTACCATACGAAGTTTCTACAAGTTGTCTAGAAAAAATACAACACTAATGAGAGAAATAATAAGAGAGGTTGAGAAAACAAAGAAAACAAAGTTAATTCATTTAGACAAAACCTAGTTGCCTTTGTACTTGATCAACTCTTAATACAAACAAAATGTTCCACATATGTATAGCAAAATATTTGATAATCTAGGGTTAGAATTTTCCTTGGAATCATTAAATACCATGGAAATGCTCCCGTTGAATTGTCGTGAATCACTTATGATTCAATGGTGGAAGCCTTGAAGTTTTTTATCCAAAAAAGCCGGTCTTTTATGATCGCTTATGATAAACCACTCAGCAACCAACTTTTGGGCAGTGGTTGTGCAATCTTTTTCAAGGTTAGGTCAAAACGTTGGTTCAAATTCAAGAGCTTTTAGACATCTTTTTTATTGTGTGCATGCCAAGGTGGTGCATGCCAGTTAGCATTGGTTGAGACTTGGCACTCCTACGCATGAGACAAAATAATATATTTTCAATACCCGAATGAAATTGGGATTATGGCAGAAGTAAACATCTGAAAATCGGCGTAAGGTACACTTGGTTTAGGATACAAGCTTTGAGATCGTTACCAATGGTAAATAAGATTTTGCAGAAAATGCTATGTTGTCGGCTTGATTGGATGTTTATTAGTAGAGGAACATGACTATTGACGAAAATGATAAAAAGTTACCTTATCTAGGATGATTGGAATACCAAATAATTTCACACAAACTTCAAATATGAGGACGAAAAATTAGTTGGTTCCTTATAGATGAGGAAGGGGTCAGGTGTTTCAAAATACTATTTCCAGTATAAATGGACAAGGTTATACTATACTACTTTTTCAATATGTGTGTTGCTAGTTCTATTAATGAGGTATACATGCATGTGATGGTAAATTTGGTCAACATAAGTTATTTCAGATATTAATGCGAGATTATTGGCTCCATATCGATGGCGGGGAATTCGTACTGCACTTTTTCAGATGTGTCTAACAAAGAGTTCTGGTGCAGATGATTTTCCTCCCTTGTCTTTTTAGAAATATTGGGAGATGAAACGCCTGAGGTGGTGGAGGTAGTAAATAGCTTTCTATAAGTACTTTTCTGGGTTAGGTCAACTATATAGTCTATACTCATGTTTGCATAATCTAATCTCAAAGGTGCCTGAACTTGAATGAATGTTTGATTTGTCAAGAACAAATTATAGTCATCTAGCACAAGTATAATGCAGTTAAACTCAAGTGGACCCGTGGGAGGTTTACATTTTTTTGATAGAACAAAGGAAATTGATACATACGTCGTAACACACATATTACAATTGTAGTGATGTTCACTTGTACATCATCAAAATTTACAAGGCATGCCTTAATATACTAGATTTAACATTGCTAAATTGTTTATAGTTGAACATGGAACACGGTCAAGTTGATCAACTACTACAATACTCTTCCTTAGTAACATAATCAACCAAAATGGGAGTTTTACACCATGTATTCCTTATCTAGTTATCCTATACTTATTATATAATAATTTATTTTATATAAGTATAATTAATAAATTTAATCCATATATAAGATGGGCTTTCAGGCTAAGCTTTTACTAGTCGGGAGGGGCCGAGCTTGAGACACCAAGCCCAAGCCTAGCCCACGGGCCGACGGGCCGGGCCTATTGTGGCCTTTTTTTGGCCGGGCTGGACTTGGGTTCTCGGGCCTTCGCGGGACAAATGATGAGGCCTAAAGAGATGAACGCGACACGTCTTGAGCTCCGTTATGGCTCGACGAAAGAGCTACGATGTCGGATTACTTTGACAATGATATTGAGACAACCGTCTTGCTTGGCGTTCTACGACCAATCCCCGCCTTTTTGGGTGGTGACGTAGAAAAGAGAAAAGTGTTGGGCTCGCTAAGAGCTTTCTAGTGATATGTCAATCACCGCCCCAGGTAGAGGTGTGTGGGCTGCATGCGTCACCGTCTGTGGCAGCACGTTTAATAAAAAAATCTTCAGGAACTAGTTATGTTTTATATAGTTAGGTTCGTAACGATGTTGCGAGTGTAATCATGAGATTAAGTACGTGAATAGAATTTGTCGTCTCAGTGAGTGGCAGTGCAACCGGTGGATCATTGAAATGTTACTTGAATCCTACAAGAAGCATAAGATAAAGGGATCATTTCTCTCACTTTTAAGGTTGTATAGTTTTCTCGGCCACCCAGAAGAGTTGGGCTTTAGAGACTTAGTTACATAATGTGAATTTTTTATTAGCAAACTCAACTGTTATAACATACGATTCCAACTTGTAATATCTTGTAAATTATATCAAGTATTTGTGCTCATCTCCAAAACTAAAGTAGTTTTTGTTAGTTAAATTAAATAATAAGCCAAATGTAGCTCACTCTTATTTGACTTATGCTCTGGCAATAGCTATTTTTAAGTTACTTTTTAGTTTTCTCACCAAATGTTTCTATTTCTATGACTCTCAAGTAACCACCATACATTAACAACAACTATGAGTTTAGTTTTGGTGCCTTAATGCATTGATACATTATAATTACATGGTGTATTAGTCTGTTTGTGAAACAAGTAGACTAACCTTGTGAAACAAGTAGATTATCTAGTAAAATTTGTACACTATAGTGAAACAAGTAGACTGACATCATGAAACAAGTAGACTGATTTTACCATGTCAGTTTACATGTTTCATGAGGTCAGTCTATTGTTCACACAATATCAGTTTACTTTTTTTAAAAGAGAATCTAAATAATTTAAGAGATAATTTAGTTTCATGAGGTTAGTCTACTTTTTTTGCGAAGTAGTCTATCGTGTAATAGTAAATTATCTAATTTTAATGTATTGATGTGTATGTACCTAAGTTTAATCCTTTTTAAATTTATTTTCTCTCTCCAACATAGCTAAAATTACTGTATAGCTAGATGTTTTAGCTAAAAGCTATATTTAACTTAGGTATGTCTATCATGTTGGAGGCTTTGAAGCTGATTTTAGCTAAAAAAATGATTAATTAAAACATAGTTATTGTTGGAGCTCTGCTATCCGAAAAAGTTACATATTTTATTGTATCTCATATGTTTGAAATCTTGAATGACTCTCTTACAAAAGGAAGGATAAATGATATTATTTAATGTCATTTTTGATGTGATGGTCACTAATTATAATTAAATACCATTTTATTGATCTTAGTCATCCATTTTTTGTCCCGTAATACACTTTAGTCATTTTGTTTGTTTTGAACGTAAAATGTATGATTTTCCGATAATTATAATTTTTGAGGGACATTTACATGAAGAATAATGATTTTTAGGTCAAATTAAGTTCTAGAAAATAAAGAATTTTAGAAAGAGCTCCCTTTCAGCGCGTTAACGCACTGATACAATAAAGTTACATGGTTTACTAAAAACACGCAGTCAGCTTCACAAAATAAGTAGACTAACCTCGTGAAATAAGTAGATTAAAATTATATGGTTTACGAAAAACACGTAGTTAGTTTCGCAAAATAAGTAGATTGACCTCGTGAAATAAGTAGACTAAAATTGTGAAAATCAATTTACTTATTTTACAATGTCAGTCTACTTATTTTATAAAGCAAACTACATTGTATTAGTAACCCATTCAATTTTAGTTGACTTGTTTTACGAGGTTAGTCTACTTATTTTGTGAAGCTGACTACGTGTTTTTAGTAAACCATGTAACTTTATTGTAGCGGTGCGTTAATGCATGGAAGAATTACCCTTTTAGAAATAGAAATTATAGATCATTTTTTAATCGTGATTTTGCTAAACAAGTATGGCACACCTTGAGAAATCCCCTCTTCCAAAACTAGCATGGACTGTTGACGATTGAATTAAAAAAATCATTTCTAATGATGTTAGTATTTTAACAATTTTTTTGCATCTTGTTAAAATATTTGGCACAGTAGAAATAAAAGAAATTTTAGAAACCTTCAAAAATCATCCCAACAGATTCTACTCAGTGTTGCTAATATTTAAAAAAGTTTTATAATGAAGCAAATTTTCTAAAACCAAAATTAAGTCATGGCTAAGTTATTAAATGACTCCTTCCAAATTAAAAGGAAGAATAGGTAGAATGATCATTGAACTTTGTCACAACCGACAATTTGATCACTGAACATTAGAAAATATCAAAAAAGATCACTGAACTTTAACTTTGCCTGTCAATTTGGTCATTATGCAAGTTTTAGACGTCAATTTTTCTTCATCATCATCGGTCTTCACACTTCTCCCGCTTATGCTATGTATATTTCCTTCATAATCCTATCCATATAAAGAAAGCATTTGACAAATTTTAAAGTTTAAAATAGACAAAGTGACCAAATTGATAGGCAAAGTTAAAGTTCAGGGAATTTTTTTATATTTTCAAAAGTCCAGTGATCAAATTGTCGATTGTGACAAAGTTCAGTGATCATTATAACTATTTTTTAAAATTAAAATGAAGATTAATTTAAATGATTTTGTTAAATAAAATTCCCTACCAGAAGGTGGTCCTAACGACGGAGGCTACAACAAGTCACCGTTGGACCACGAATTTGAAAGGGTTTAGAAGGAGGAACTCTCATCTAAAACATGTGGGATAAACAAATGGCTTAATTTCTCATATGAAAGCTTTATCAATCTAATTGGCCTTGAGTTTTTTCCGTTCGAGAGTTTTCGCTCTAGGAAACTTGCCCTTTACTCGAGAAACAGTATGGATTCACGATATGCATGGCCAGATATGAGATTATCAAACATGAGGCTGATTTTAAATGATGTACCCCATCAAATAATGATCACATGAAAAAAAAATTAAAGTAGTAACTTTCATATGGTCATAGTATCATCCACATAAAATTCAATTTTTTGCATTGGTTTGTTGTTTAAATTTCAATCAAAATAAAAGAAGAATTATCTTATTGTAGAAGTGTAAAATGAAATTAATATTTTAACAATATTATATAGTGTACTTCTAAAATTTAAGTTCACATAAAAAAAGTTTGTGATTTTCATTAGTCACTACCACATTTTTGGGCATTACCAACGAAATGGAAAACTAAGGTCAACGATTTAAAAATCGTCGGCCTTAGTTTTCCATTTCGTTGGTAATGCCCAAAAATGTGGTAGTGAGTTATAGTATTATTAGCTTAAACATTCAAAATTTGGTTTGTTGTTTCATTTTTAATGATTATTAAATATCTTAATAAATAAGAATTATCGTATGATTGTAGAATTAAATTAGTGGTTTTATTATAAATTGAACTTTCCTATATTAAAACTGCATTTTAAAAAATTGAATTTGAGACCATTGCCTCCTCAACCTCCTAATAAGTACGAGAGTCTGACAATATGTAAAGGCTATACTAGTAGAGAGTAGTCAAACCACAGCTCTTATATTTCAGCTGTCAATTGGTAACTTTAAAGTGCAAGGTATCTTTTATAAGAATGTGCAACATGTTCCATTCTCATCATTGTACTGTTTAAAAGAGCCAAGTACCGACCAGATTAATCATGGAGCTGCACCCTCCGATACTCCTCAGGACAAGCTTGGTTCATTGTTCAATATACATAACAACTTGGTTCACTACGATTCCTTCGAGGAGGTACTACTACTATGAAATTGAACTGCTCGATATATGTACGTTGTTCTATCGATAAAATGTTGTACAAACTTAAACTGTGTGCGTAATGATAAATGCATGCCCCAACTGTTCCTTTGTTACAGTAGAAGTGGATATTGGTGAGTGTTAAATCTGAGCACATCTCACATCATATATGGTACTGTTACTTTTTTTGTATGCCCAATTCTCATTTTTGTGTTCTTCAATATATTTTCCACATCATCTTGTTATGATTGTTGTAATCCAATTTCTTATCCATTCTATCTTAACAGAGACACATGGGCCAATGACACAGTCATTGAGGTCCTCAATACATATTTCATCTTAAGTCAGTATTCCATGTTGTGCTCATTGTTAGGTCCATAATTACGTTTTAATTATGTGCCTAACATCGTGCTTATTGCTTGCCTTTTGTTAATAAACCATCATTTTTTATACGTTTCCTTCTCATGCTAGAAAATGGTGAGTTTGCGTGGAAACGAGCTTGAAGATGGAAATTAACTGCTTTTTGAAGAAGCTGAGCAAGTTTCCCGCGTCTTTGGAGAAGATGAAGCAAAGTCGACAAAAGGAAAAAAAGTCAACAACCGATCAACGGTCAACTCTGGCAAGTCCTCGCCGGAAAGTCAAGACAATGGATGGGCCAAGACATCAAGACCTCAAGACTTCAAGACCCAAACCCACTTGAGAGATATTTGAGAAAGATGGAGCCACATGCAAGTCTTGAGTCATGTGACTTGGGTGAGTCACACATCTTGGACCACTTAAAGATTTAATTTGTGGATCATGTCTAAGCATCAAATTTGATTTATTAGCACCAAAAATATCTCCCTTAGACCTATATGGTCGAGCTTCCTTGGTCCTCACACACATCTCATGCCATTTTCTCATTTATAGAATTTTTAGCATCTTTTTTTAGTCCTTATCCATATCTCAACCCTCTAGCACTCTCTTCTATCTCTTTTCATTCTTTTCTAGGACAAAACACTTCTATAACCACCACCATTAGAGACCTAGGTCTTCCCTCTCTTGGGTAGAGTCGAACCTCTCCACCACCACACCATCACTTTGGCTTATTTTGGGTATTCTTCCTCATCTTCACCTCCTAGGGTTTGGATTAGCTTTTAGAGTTCAAAAGAGTGGGAAGTAATCCATCTTCCCCTTAATCCTTGGAATCCTAAGGGTTTGCCTTACCTCCTCTTAAAGATTCGGTGCTTGCATGAAGGAAGAAGTGGAACTAGAACACTTGGAGTTATTTGGTAGAGCTTTGGCTAAAGGAGACCCTTGGTAATTTCTATTCTCTTGTTGTTTTGTGCATGTATCAACTCTTGTATTTAGTTATGTGTAGTGAATAGTCCAATTTGGGAGGCTGGGGTTAGAACCCTAGCCATGTGATGTGAACAAATGATGTCTCGGATTATGTATAATTTATGGTTTTAGTGTATGTTGTGTGATTGTGTATTTGTGAATGAGCTATTGTGTGATTGTGGATGCTTATATGCTTGGACTTCAAAATTTGTTTCACTTATGCATGTGCTGACCTTAGATAAGTTAACATGTGTATGAAGAAACTAAAATTGGGACCATAGTTGAATTAGCTACTCACTTAAGGCTAGATGAGCATGTAAACATGATTAGGGTCTATTCCGAAAGGGTTTACCTTATGGTTTAGTTTCCTTAGCACTAGGCGAGGACTTAAGCTTCTTTAAGTCTCAATAGACTTGAGGGACTCTAGTCAAGCACACATTGAATCGAGAGGTTATTGTGGCTACTAATTGGGTCTTCCAATTTGTAACTCAAAATGTGTGGATTGGGAGATTCACTTAGACTTTCACCCAAGTCCCCCAATAGAGGTTCGGAAAGAGGAACTTTCCACAAGTATCATATAGTATGTTTGTTTGTTTCACTCATGTGACATACGACCAAGATGTAAGACCGAAATGGCTTAGGTCTTGGGTCTGGTTCACTAAATATTTCAATGTTGCACTCAAGTCATCTAGAGTTCGAAATGACCTAGGAACTTGGGTTCGAAACCAAACATGACCCACAATGTCATGATTTGGACATCAACTTGTATGAATAGACTTTAATCCATTACATAAATTGGGACATTATTTGCGCATCATATGGTTAGTGGGATTTCCTTAGACGACCATCTTTCCTTATTGAATTTGTTTTCTATTTTTGTTTGCGCAGTTCTGTGTAACCAATCATTCAACCAACAATTCGTATAATCACTCATCTAATCTAATCACCCATCGCAATGCTAAGTTTCCAAAGGACTTGGTATTATGAGATACACATTTCCGCATTTAGTTTTAGTTTTTAGTGTCAAGTTAGTGTTTTGTTGTTTCTGTAGGGTCTTTCATTCGAGCTAAGGAGTTATAGTGGCTAATCCTCATGGGTTCGACACTTGACTACCTTAAAAATACTATAACTTGTTCCATATACTTGCGGGTGGGAAAATACTTTGCATTTATGAGTTAGTTCATAATTCAATAAGTGTAAGGGTCTATTTCTCTTCGAACAAATTTTTGGCACCGTTGCCAGGGATTAAGTTTATCTTAATTCCTTAGCTCCGGTTTGCCCTTGAATATTGCGGATTATCCAGACATTTTGGCTTGATGTTTGTTTCTTAGCTTCTACTTTTCTTTGTTTTATCATTTAGTGCTTTGTTTTTCTTGTCATTTTTCCATATGATACTTTGGTAGGTGTGTTGAGGTGAAATTGTGTTAGAATTTGTGTTTCTAACCTTTGTTGCAGAACAATTTTTGACCCATCGAAGGGTTGTACTTTAACCCATCGAAGCTTGTTTGCAGGTTCAGCAGGTTGCCAATTTTGACCGGCCGAAGAAATTTCTTGACTCGTCGAAATTTGACACCAGAGGAGACAGGTTGCTTTCTTCGACTCGTCAAGCTTTGGTCTCGACCCGTCGAAAATATCATGAGTCACCAACCCGGGGACTTGCTTCTACCAATCAAAAAGGTGTTGTGTTAAGGTTGTTTCACTTCATTTCTACTCCTTGTTCCCTTGAGTACCTATATCCTTTTAGAGCATTTCTAAATAGTGTCTTACTTTTACGCATCATAGTTAGTGTGTGTCTAGATTTAGCGAACTTAATTTTTGCAACACCCTATATTTTAGGACCTTATTTTTGTGATTTCGATATATTGGGTCACGTAAGCCTATATCACGGTTCGCTTCGGTGACCATTACACATGATGGCCACTACACCACGTACCGAATCACATTGAACTCTTGGAGTGCTCATTGATATTTCCTTGAGGGGGGTGTCAAAGAAGCACCGTGGATGGCCCTTAAGGCTTTGAGTACTTTAAGAGTTTAGGCCTAATATCAAGTGGTTGCTTAGTGTGATTTTAGGTTTGTGCACTTTTATCATCCACGTCTACACACATCATCTTCTAGTTCATCACCCATTTTGTGGAAGACCAATTTGGGGTTTGACATCTTGGCTCCGTCTAGAGAATTTTCAAGCACTAGTAGTGAAGAAGATGGTGGTGAACTGGTGTTGAAAGTTAGTAACCGAGAAGCACTTGGGAATTTGTTTGATCTTACCGTAGAGGCACAACGCGAGAATCCGACGTGTAGAGTTAAGGTGTTTCAGATTGAAGTTGATCCTCGACTTGAGGAAGATCCACCATTCGAAGAAGAAGTTGAACCCCCCGTAGAGCGAATTATGGCATAGGAAAAAATCTATGAAGGGAGGCCATTGTCGGAATGTGTCTTACCCTCCTTGGCGGCACATACGGGATGCATTGTGCTACAACTGTTGGTGGGTGAGTCATTCAAGATCAAGCCTAACTTTTTGCAAACTCTTTCCACGTTCCTTGGCCATGCTAACTTGGACCCCTACTTGCATTTATTGGAGTTTGAGGAGGCATGTGCCCGCTTGAACATTTGCAATATGAATCCCGGTCAATTGAGGTTGCGGGTCTTCCCATCAAGCTTGCGAGACAAGGCAAAAAATTGGCTCAACAAGCTCCCCCCAAACTCCATCATTTCTTGGGAAGATTTGCAAAGGAAGTTCATCACTAAATACTTTCCTCTGGGTAAGATTAATGAGAGAAAGACAAGCTTAATGACCTTCTGTGAAAATGATGGCGAGTTATTTTGTAAAGCATAGGAACAATTCAAGGATCTAGATTTTGGATTCCCAAACCATGGCCAATCCTAAGATATGCTTGTCTATCTCTTCTATCAAGGATTAAGCACGAAGACGAGGAGAAAAGTTGATAATACTCGTGGAAGACACTTCATGGATAAAACCGCGGATGAAGCTTATATCTTACTAGAAAGGTTGGCGGAAAGATTGACGTTGTGGGATATCAAGCCTAGTGTGAAGAAGTCGGCGGTCTCAATGAGGGAGGCCACCCAAGCCAATAGGGGAGGTATTTATGAATTTAAGGGATCCCATATCCAAGAAGATGCTATCAAGAGGCTCGATGAGTTAACGAATCGGAAGTTTGAGCTCTTGATGAAGCAAAATAGAAGTGGAGGTCAAGTCTACCAAGTGTCAGAACTTAGTGTTGAGCCGATCACTTGTTGATATGTGAAAGCACGGTGCATGAGACTTTAAGTTGCCCTCATCAAGAGGATTATCTGAAAATCATCGAAGAGTGCAAAAGAGTTTTCTATGACCAACAAAGAAATGATCCCTATTCCAATTCCTATAATCCGGGTTAGAGGTACCACCCTAACTTCTCTTGGAATGGTCAAGGACAAGGCAACCAAGGAGGTCAAGAAGGGTTACCAAGGCTGACTGATGGTGTTCAAGGAGGTTTCCAACGATCAAATGGAGGATACAACAATCAAGGCGAAGGTCAAGGCAATTATGGTGCTTCCAGAAGTGGAAATAAGAGGTTCTCAAGTTATCGAGGAGCACTCGAATTTGCACCAAAACCTAGTAGAGGATTTGCCAATGCCTTGGGGTAACACTTACCCACCACGAGAGCCATTTGTGCTAAGAGCTCAACAACCACCTTTGATACAAGCACCAATCCCTCCACCATAATTAAAGGCGCCCAAATCTAACACGGACGAATTGTTTGCCAAGCTTGTCAAGAATCAATAAGAGGATAAGAAGATGTATCTTGACATTTTCATGAGCATGAAGAATGAGAACCAAGCTCTTTGCAATGAGAGCAAAGAGCCATCCATAAGTTGGAGACTCAAGTTAGTCAATTGGCAAAGGTAACCGCCATGCAAAAAAAATGGCAAGGCCCATGAGTCTCCCTCCACCACCGAGAAGAATCTCAAGCACCAAGTCAAGGCGGTGTTGAGATCCGGAAGGGGATTCGAGAACTATGATGATGCTCCTATTGTGGAGAGCGATGATGAAGATGACGATGACACACCATTTATGTCAAAGTCACATGCCAAAATGGAAAAAGGTGCTACAAGTGGAGAAAATACCGATTTAATTCCCAATGAGGATGATGACGACTTGGATGATGATGAAGACGAGTTTGTGGTTAGGCACGAGGGTTATAAGACAGGTACAAGTCACCATGGGAGCGCTAAAAAGGGTAAAGAAGGTAGAGGTGTGGATAGAGAGCATTCCAGGATGAATTTGAGGAAGGCAAGAGGTGAATGAGCTGTCTAGAATTCGACCGGTAGAGACATTCCCTCTACCGGTCGAAGAGAGAAAACTATTCTAGAAGGTGCACATTCTCGACTCGTCAAGGATTATCCTCGACCCGTCAAAAAACAGAGTCAGGACAAGTCAAAGAGGCATTCCGAGAAGGTTCCAAGCAATAAAGATGTGTACCTACCCTTCCCCCAAGTGAAGAACAAGGAGAGGGATCAAGTAAACTTGGATTGAAAGACCAAGGAGTGTTTGGATGTCTTCAAGAATATTGAGATGAATATCCCTTTTCTTGACTCCATTCAAACTATTCCTATATACTCCAAGTTCCTGAGGGGCCTTTGCAAGAATTAAAGATTTAAGAACAAGTTGCAAGGGGAAGAAAAGACCGAGAAGGTAAAGCTTAATGCTATGGTGTCGGTTATCATACAAAGGAAGATGCCCAAGAAGTTAAAAGATCCGGGAAGCTTCACCGTGCCATGCACTATCGGGATGAGGTACTTTGAGAGAGCTTTGAAGGACCTTGGAGCTTTTATTAACTTGATGCCATATTCGGTATACAAGTCCATTAGCTTGGGAAAGTTGAAGCCAGTGAGCATGTTGTTACAACTAGCGAATAAGAGCATTGTTCATCCATGGAGCATAGTTGAAGATGTACTCATCATGATCGAAGATCTCATAGTGCCGGCCAACTTCGTGATTCTTGACATGAAGGAACCGAGAGTGTATGATGATCTCCCCTTAATCTTCAGAAGAGATTTTATGGCTACTGCGAGTACCAAGATTGATGTTAAAGTCGGACAGCTTACCAAGACCGTGTTTGAGGAGACAAGGGCATTCAAGATATTTAACAAGTCACCACCGCTCCCTTCCCTACAAGCCATGAGCATCAAGGTTGTGAATTCGAGACCCGAAAATGATGAAGATGTGCGCTATAAGGAGACAGAAGCCGATACGTTGAGTGTCAAAGAGGTTAAGGCACCAGATGCGATAAAGGGTTGTGAAAAGAAGAGGTTAAAGCCGAAAAAGCTCGTCATTGGAAGCAAAGTCAACTTGAAGAACTCTGACCCCTCAAGGGATGCATGTTACAAATTGCTTGAGATATGTCTAAATGGATTAGTGCCCTTGAGGAATTTGATGAATGGGAGAATGTTGAAGCTTCATAAAGAGCAAGTAAAGGCCTTGAAGGAGGCAACAAGAAAGTGTAAATGGAGGGTCTATCATTCTAAGGATCCAACCATGATGGCATGACCTTCTCTTCTATGAATGGACCATGTTTATGTCCTTAAACTACAACTCGTAATGGCCGGACACCGTTAAGAAGAGTCCTTAAAAATAAAGTATGAGTGATTATGTGACCCGAATGAAGCCAATTTGAAGAAAGTCGAGGATGCCTAGTATAGAAGGCAAGACCAATCTTGGTCTTGCATGTTGATAATTATTGGTGACTATAGGCACCAAGTTTCAGTCTTCAGGAGGGGGGGAGCACTTCTCATCTCTTACCTTATTCTCATTTTTATGCATGATTGATGTATTTTGTGTGTAGTACTATAGCTTTGTTTATGTAAAATTTCTAGTAGGAAAGTGTGTTGATTGTGTGGCATGTTTATTTGATATTTGATGTAATTTGGAGAGTTAAAAATTTGGGAATTCTCGACTGGTCGAAGAATGATAGTTCTACTCATTCGACCCATCGAAAAAGGGACACAAAGGAGGTAGGTTACCTTCTTCGACCGGTCAAAAAATCCTAGTTCAAATTTTTGACCAGTCGAAAACGTGTCTTAGGCAACATTGACCCAAGTTAACCTTTAATGAAACCTCTTTTCCCTCTCCTTTCTTTCCTTCTTTCCACCTCTCTCTCATTTTGTTCAAAATTGTTTATTGGGTAGTTGAAATTTGAGACCAATTGTGACGACCCGGAACAGAATCAGTAGAGTAATCAGCTTAATTCACGAGTTAGCACGTAATTACTGTTTTCCGATAATTGATTGATTTGCCGGTTTTAATCACGACTTAATTATTGGCAGAGAATTTAAACTGAGTCTCTTCTCGAGAGTTGTTGTACACGTGATTTCGAGTTCATTGGCGATTCCGGATGATTATTTCGACGACCGAGGAATATAATATGAATATTTGAAGTTGCAGAATATCGTCGAGTTTATCCGTTCGTGTCGAGTTTATCCGAATCGTAATGGTTATCTGTTTTGAACCGTCGATCGTCCCGAGACGCGAGTATAAATATCGGAAATAGTCGAAAAATTGTCGAAAATACTGTTGGAAGTTTGACCGACATTGACTTTTGGTGTTGACCGTTGACTTTGAGCTGACCGGAGAACCACCGCAGGCATCGACCCGTTTGCCGTCGGATTTCACGATTTCGGCCATCTCCGGCTTGGACCTTGGTATATTTCGAATCCTCTCCTCATTTACAATTATTTAGAACTTGGAATTTTGTGATTTGATGCCGGATTGAGGGAGTTCGAGTCGCTTGAAATTCATGGTTTTTCATCGGAATCGGCCTCGTGTGGGGGCGGCGCTCTGGCGACTCTCCAGTGAGGTTATGGGGTGGAATCAGTTGGGTTTTGGTTGGTGATCATTTCCCCTTTGGTTTGGAGGGACAAGGTGGCGCGACGACGCCGGAATCGGTCCGGGAAGTTTTCCGACCGATTTGGGGTTTTGAGCTTTCGAGCTGATTTCCAGCCAATCTCGCCGGAATTGGACTTAGCCACAGTTGAGAGATGTGTTGGGCTCATTGAGATGGTGAAGCTTCGGTGAGCTTAGCCGCCGGAAAATCTCTCCGGTTGACGGCGCGTCGCCGCCGCCGGTGGCGGTCAACGGCGGAGCTCCGGCGACCGTTGACTTTTTTGGAAATGTGTCGAGTTATATGTCGTTTTGCTCGTATTCGCGCCCTGATTGTCGCCTTGAGGTTTTCGAGTTGATTTGGGTATCGGATTTTCAGTCGAGGGTTTGAGTGGAGATTTCGGGAATTTCGTTAATTATTTTTGTATCCGTTATACGTTTCCGGGAACGGTTGGTTTCCGAGGTGTGGTACAGTGTTGTGAGCTATGATTTTGATCAGATATATTTTGTGATTATTCAAGGGATCGAGATCGTGCTTCGGGCGAGGGATCTTCCGCCGGACCACGTGATTAGCTCGAGTGCACGCTGTGCTCACCTGTGAGTGGACACTTTTATATTTTCACTATTGTTGCGAGTTCGTGATTTTCCGTATTTGTTTATATACGATGTTGAGCTTATTTATTATTTTCGGAGGTATTATTTTATATTTTTATGGTGATGGCATACTTGCATCAATGCTTCGGCTACTCGGCTAATCACCGGTAGTCTGACCAGAGTTGAGAGATTCCTCTGGGCAGGGTTGAGAGATTCCCCTGTTATGTCGCCGGGGTTGAGAGATTCCCCTGGCCTATCACTGTCGGGCTTGAGAGATTCGCCTGACTGTCGGGCTTGAGAGATTCGCCTTGCACCTCCATATATATTTTCCAAACTCGCTATACTTGTTTATTGTATATGAAATTGGTGAAAGGCATATGTTTATTTTCGTCCACTCACTCTAACGTTTTATTGCCTTTCCCCTGAGCTTTTCGATTTCCGTGCCCAAGTTGCAGTTCGGATTCTGGTGTCTCACGTCGCGGTCGGAGTCTAGTCGTTCGAGCTACCTTTCTTTTGCAGTAGGTTCCTTGTTTTGCCTACTGTTGTATATTTTATATATATACACTAGAAGTCGCTCTGATACGTTACTGATACATGTTTTATGTGGTTTTTCCCGGATTTTCTATATTATACAGTTATGTTTACTGTTTATTGCTATTGCTATGATATTGAGAAATCCGGATGGGATTGGTGCCCACGGTTTGGCTTTTGTGGCATAGGATGAAGTGTATTTTCCGGGTGCAGGTTAATGGCAATTCCGCGTTAGTAGCGTTACTCTGCCGAAATTTATATGGTTTTTGTTGGTTCGTGTTTTCAGAAGGGGTTTGATTCCGGTTTAGGAAACTAAATCGGGGTTGGGTCCTTTCACCAATTGCATGAAAACTTATCGAAATTGTTTTTGGTGATATGTTGACTGTCATTGACTTTGGCCAAAATTTTGGTGCAAGCATGCTTTAGTGTGTTTTTTTTGGGTGATATACTTGCCTAAGATTAGTTTATTCAAGTTTTGGTTCAATGATTGAGAGAATTTGTGTAATTGATATGTTTTAGGAACTAAGAACTTGATGAAATTAACTTGGCAAGTGTATTACACTGTGTAGATTATACGACAATGCTTATTTAAGAGTCTCATGTTGTGTGTGCTTTACAATAGATGACATTACGATGATGCTACACATTTGAAGTCTTAAGATGCATGTTCATGTGATCTTTATGTTGTGTTTTTCATGCTTAAGTACCATATTGCCTTCATGATGATTTACATTGCGATCACATTGCATTCAGATGATTAAGAGACAATGATATGGTCTTGAGTGTGTCCATTGTATACATGTGTTGTTGTTTGGTGTCTAAGTATTTTATGTGTATCATGTTCTTCAGGTATCCAAGTCATCCATCATCATGCCCTAATGACGTAAGCATGTGTCCTAAGATGAAGAAGATGAGGCTCCTTCCCAACCTGTGCTAAGGATGAATGCTAAGGGCAAGGTGGTGTACCCAAAGTTGAGAGACTCTGCCCTATTTGTGCGGAGAGGTGTGTTATGGATGAGGCCACCGAGCACAAACTAAGGACCGTTCTTGAGGTAATTAGTCGTTATGGGATTCGTGTGCTCACACAAGGATGTGAAAAGGTATGATGAGACCACAATACGAGAGTTCTATGCAACACTCAAGGCCACCCCTTCAGATGATGATGAAGGGAGAACATTAAATTTCCGGGGGAATTGCATTGTACTCTCCCCTCAATCCATTGAGAAGCTTCAAGATCTTCCATCACTTACTGAGCAAGAGCAAGAGGATTTTTGGGAAAGGTTTGATAGGGTTTCTTGGGATGACTTTGCTTTAGAGTCATGCCCACCGAATTGCATTCTGGCGCATGGCAATGGGAGTTTCCAAACTTTAGACCTCACAAACCTCTATCGGGTCGTTTGGCTCTTCGTGAAGCATAATGTGAGTCCCTCCGATCATAGTATGGAGATCAAGAGGATGTGCTACCGCACAATGCATACAATGATGGATGGTGAAGGGAAAGTCGAGTTTGGAAAGATCATCTATGATTTCATCATTAGTTCTGGTTAGAGTACAACCGGCCCTCTCGTCTTTCCATACCTTATCATAGAGTTTTATCATTCTTGTGGCGTTCGTGGGATTCTCAAGCCTACAATAAGTTGTCAACACCCCATGGGATACTCAATGACGTTGCGGTTACCAAGAGTCTCGGAGATGAAAAGCTTCCCGCACTAAACCAAGCTAGTGGCAGATCTTCTTCTTCTTCTCAAGGCTAAGGTCCTCACATTGGAATGACACCGGAGATGTTTACGTACTTTGACGGGTATATAAGGGGAGATTCGGAGCCATCATTCACTTACCATGGAGGGGATTCCCACCCTTAGTGACCAAGTATGCACCCTAAGTGAGCGGATGAGCACTTTGGAGGTTCATTACCGTGGAGGAAATGTTGGTCCATCAACCATGGGGTAAAAAGATGTGGCCCATGATGATGGGGGTGATGTAGACATGGGTGAATGAAGACTTTAGCATTCTTTGTTTTATTTAATCTCTATCTCTTATGTACTTCTCTAACCCCATTTTATGACTTTGTAGGATTTTTATGGTTTGTAATCTCATTTGAACATCATAGCTACTATTTAGTTGATGTTATTGTGTTACTTGCTATATTTTTTGTTTGTTGTGTGTTGATGCTTATCTTTATTGAGTTTCATGCTTTTGTGATGCATTCATGAATGATTTGGATGAGCATTTTACCTTTCTGTAGAGTTCTTGTGTTTGTTTTTATGAAATGTGTGTGTATATGATGGAATCCATTGAGAAAGCAAGAATTTAACAGAAACATTAAGCTTGGAATGAGTTTATTGCAGGTCAAAAAGTTGGGGATTCAGTTCTAGGTATTTTTGACCGGTCGAGAAATTTCCTCTACCGATTAAAGAAAGCAAACTATCCGAGTTGATGTCTATTTTTGACCGGTCGAGGAATTCCCTCTACCGGTCGAAGATAGCAAACTGCCCAGTTTGGTGACCATTTTCAACTGGTCAAAAATTCTAGTACATTTTTTCTCAACCGGTCGAGCCCTGTTATGCCACACTTAAATTTCCAACACCACAAGCTATGAACTTGATGTCGTACCTCCTTTGCGCTTTCATTTGACACCATTTGCCCTCTGAGGGCGCCATTTTCCTGTCCTTAGATCACCTATGCAAACTTTGTATGGCGAGGCCTGACTTGGCCTTAGTTGGTTTACATTTTATTACATATATAGCTTATAGCCAGTCGTTGAAGCATTTGCATCCTCTTTCTCCCTACTCTCTCTCTCTCTCTTTTTACTTCTTAGCATGCCATGTTTATGTGGAATTGATGCTTCAAGTTTATTTGAGTCATGTTAGAATGTGGTAATCTTGCGTGATACATGTTGTGATACTTGTTGCTATGGACTAAATGCCTTTATAAGTCTTCGATCATTTCATGCTAAGGTGTTCAAGTTCTAAGTGTGATGTCCCCTCATGTTATATGCTAGATTACAATGTGGTTTTCCTTTGAAATGTTATTAGTATGCATGCCCCCATTGTCGTTGATATGACTCTAATAGCTTCATTACTTCTAGAGACTATATGGCCATTGAAGTGTGAATGCATTCTAGTTGCTATGCCTAGGAGAATTTGTGTTAGGCGAATAATTTTGTGAAGTGTTGATGCCTTGCTATGTGGTGTACACTTTTGGTTATTATGTGGCTTTATGAAAATTGAGGACAATTTGATTCCAAAGTGTGAGGTAGGCGGCTAAGTTATTGTCACTCCTTATCCGAAAAATTGAAGAAAAAAAATTCAGAAAATGTATTGCAAAAATATGTGTGTTTGTGTTCCAATAATTACTCCCAATGATGAGATTGAACTAATGGCTAGTAAATTGCATGATTTTGAGCATGTTTAGAAGGAGTAAGCAATGCATGTTTAATTGGTTTGAAAAATGCATATGTCATTCAAAATACGTTCACGTGAGAAAAAGAAGGATTAACATGTTTTCATAGCTATTTATACCCCATGTGAGTATTTTGAGCCTTATTGTGCATGCATATCTACATTATGCACATACTCTTTCATGTGTGACACTGATTAATCATTGTGTAATCTAGAATGTGCTTGAAACCATGCAAATCATTTTCCAATCATGAGTTGTTTAAAATATGATAGAGGCATTATGATGATCACCATTTTGACCAAATAACCATAAGTCCCTTATGTGCACACGAGTTGTGACACCCCTAAATTAGCCCATTTGAGCCTACGTCTAGCCTTTCTTTCACTTCCATGGATGTACCTAAACACGTAGCCTAGTGTAGTAATCATTACCCTCGTTCTAAAGACTTGGTGGAGATTTCTAAGCTAGCATTCAAGGAGTGGAGTGTAGATGATGTTGTCTAAGGCGTAGTTTGTGTATGGGGATAGGCTTTTTCAAACAATTTGTATGTGTTAGATTGCCAAAACAAAAGAAAAGAAAAAGAGAAAAAAAAAGAAGAGTTAATTGAGAGCTAGGAAAAGAATGTAAAAATATGTGAGCTCTCCGGCAATATATTCAAATGTGATAGGTTTGGATTAATGTCCTTCAAACTAGTGGATATGGAGTGTGTTACAAAGTGATGGCCTAAGAATAAGAAAACGTGGCCTTTGGCCTATCCACAAAAGAAAAAAGGGTATTAAGAATGATGCTTTGGTCCAACAAGATGAAATCCGGCCCTTGCGATTATTAAATGACATGGTGATGCTTGGGAAGAGTGTGTAGGTAACAAGTTTGGGTGTTATGACTAAGTCTTTGGAATATCTTACCACCACATATCCAAAATTCGAATGCTTTAGCCCTAGCCTCATTACAACCTTAATGAAGTCCTCTTGATTTGAAATACTTATGTTTGTGAATTGTTGGAGCATTTGGTTGAAAAGAAAGCTTAGGGAAAACATGTGATTAATGCGATTTTTGAGTGTAAACACTAACCCTCAAACGCTTGTGTGCATTGAGTGATATCTAGTGAGTTTGATGGTTAGGATACATGCTAATTTGAATACATTTTATTGTGATGCATTTGGCTTAGCATATAGCATAATCATTTCGGCTTGTTACATGTGCATTAATTTCATGCTTTAAAGTGTTGCTCAAAAGTAGTTCAATCTATTTAGCCATGGTTCTTTGAGGGAAATCGATCATCCATTCGGGACACTTACATGCCTTGTGTGTTTTTTGTGCTTAGAGTCTAGCTTAGTTTAATTCTTTTCTTCTTTGTTTGCTTGAGGATAAGCAAATTTTAAGTGTGAGGTAGTTTGTTAGGTCCATAATTATGTTCTAATTATGTGCCTAACCTCATCTTATTGCTTACCTTTTGTTAATAAAGTATTATTTTTGATACGCTTCCTTGTCATGCTAGAAAATTTTGAGTTTTCATGGAAACGAGCTTGAATATGGAAATTAATCGCTTTTTAAAGAAGCCGAGCAAGTTTCCCACGTCTTTGGAGAAGATAGAGCAAAACTGACCAAATGATGAAAAGTTAACAGTCAGTCAATGATCAACTCCGGTGGTCAACTCCGGCAAGTCCTCGTCAAAAAGTCAAGACAAGATGGGCCAAGACATCAAGATCTCAAGACTTCAAAGCCCAAGCCCACTTGGGAGATATTTGGAAAAGATGGAGTCACATGCAAGTCAAGTGACTTGGGTGAGTCACACATTTTGGACCACTTAAAGCTTTAATTTTTGGATCATATCTAAGCATCAAATTTGAATTATTGGCATCAAAAATATCTCCCTTAGACCTATATGGCCGAGTTCCCTTGGTCCCTCACACACATCTAATGCCATTTTCTCATTTCTAGAGTTTTTAGCATCTTTTCTTAGTCCTCATCCATATTCCAACCCTCTAGCACTCTCTTCTACCTCTTCTCCTCCCTTTCTAGGCCAAAACACCTCCATAACCACCATCATTACAGACCTAGTTCTTCCCTCTCTTAGGTAGAGTCGAACCTCTCCACCACCACACCATCACTTTGTCCTATTTTGGGTATTCCTCCTCTCATCTTCACCTCCTAGGGTTTGGTTTAACTTTTAAAGTTCAAAGGAGTGGGAAGTAATCCCTCTTCCCCTTGCTGCTTCGAATCCTAAGGGTTTGTCTTACTTCCTCTTGAAGATTTGGTGCTTGCTTGAAGGAAGAAATGGAACTAGAAGACTTGGAGTCATTTGGTGGAGCTTTGGCTAAAGGGGACCCTTGGTTATTTCTACTCTCTTCTTATTTTGAGCATGTATCAACTCTTGTATTTAGCTATGTGTAGTGAGTAGTCCCATTTGGGAGGCTAGGGTTAGAACCCTAGCCATGTGATGTGAACGAATGATGTCTTGGATTATGTATGATTTATGGTTTTAGTGTATGTTGTGTGATTGTGCGTTTGTTAATGAGCTATTGTGCGATTGTGGATGTTTATATGTTTGGGCTTCAAGATTTGTTTCACTTATGCATGTGTTGACCTTAGCTAAGTTAATATGTGTATGAAGAATCTAAAATTGGGACCTTACTTGAATTAGCTACTCACTTAAGGCTAGATGAGCATGTAAACATAATTAGAGTCTATTCCGAGAGGGTTTACCTTAAGGTTTGGTTTCCTTAGCACTAGGCAAGGACTAGAGCTTCCTTAAGTCTCAATAGACTTAAGGGGCTCTTGTCAAGTACACATTGAATCGAAAAGTTATTATGGTTACTAGTTGAGTCTTCCGATTCGTAACTCAAATGGTGCGGATTGGGAGATTTGCTTACAGCCTATTTGGTAACGAGATTTCAAGGCGAAATATGACCAAATGAAGGGATTTCAAAATCCCACTTCACAAATCCCTTTGTTTGGCAAAAATAGAAGTGGGATTTCATAAAACCGGGATTTAGGAAGGGATTTTGGGACTGAACAAAAAACGGGATTTTGTGATTCCGTCTCAATAGACATCATCAGAAAATCCCAAAATCTCTTGCCAGAAAGACGTGACCTGAGCATGAACACACATTTTGCTCTCTAGCCATCGTCGATTTCAAGGTTCGTTCTCTAGGCTGGGCTCGCTTCCATAGTGTTAATCTAGGGCTTTTTTGGATGAATCTTAGGTGTATGGATCTTCAATTTTGGATTGTTAGTTCTATGTGTTTCTTTCTTTTGTTATCAAATCTGATACTCTTGACTTTGTTGACAAATTGGAATGGATTCATTGCTTGAATTGGGTTGTTAATAGAGACCATTTTGAATCTGAATTGGGTTTTATGACAAGGGTTTGATTCATTCAGATGAAATATGTAAAGGGTCAATTCAATTTATTTGATTACTCTATTCTTGTTGTTGTAGTTGGCGTTGAATTTTTGATTTGTAATTTATTTTATGTCAAATTGGAATCAATATGAATATGGATACTGAGCTTTAAGTTAAGAACTGATGTAGCTGCACTGTGCTCCTCACCAGCTATCACTAATGAATATATGATAACCCAGTAGCTGTTTTGGAGAGATTGCTGAACATATCTGGCTATAAGAATGTATCCGTTTGTTTGCTTCAATTTTTGTTTTTCTTCAATATCTACTTTATTCTTTATGATGTTGATTTCCTTCTGTAGGTGGCTTGGCTTACTTAACAGGGCAAGCACAGGGTACTCAAATATCGTGAGTTTATTTCTTCTCCATGTTGTATTGTCATTTGTTCTCGACTTCTCGTGATAGAAATGTGCCACTAAATGTGGCAATTAGAACATTGTAGTTATGTAGTACTAATGTTTGCATGCCTTTATAAGCAATAGAGCTTATTATATTGAACATGTAGTTGGTTATATACATAGTAATGAAATTCCATATTCATAATATCACTTTAGATTCACTTCTTCTAACTTGGATTGAATTCAGTATCAGCTACTCTAATCACAGCTATACTTCTATATTTTTGATCGTAGTAGTGAATTCTGTATTTGATATCAGTTTCAGTATGATTTCTCTAATTTTGCTTGCATAACCAAATATGTGCTCCTGATGTTTAGACTGAAGTTACCAGTAGTGAAATTTGATTTGGTTTATGGTGAAATTGACTTTTTTTTTATTTTTAATCCGAGTAAACTAAAGAAGGAAATAAAAGAGCTGAGGTTAGCTGGTTGGTATCTTAAGTCACTTCTCTGGTAATTCTGAAGAACAATTAAATAGAAATAGCTATTTATTTCATTTTGGCATGGATGAGTTTAGAATCAGAATCATTAATGCCGTGTAGCTAGCTAGATATGACTACGATTTCAGATGGAACTCAAGTTTCATTGGTCCCATTTAGCCGTAAACCCATTCAAATTCAATAATAAGGCAGTTCTCAGACATGTTCGAAATGCCATGAGCAGTATGTTTACAAGTTTCATAGGTGGTAAAGTGTAAGATATGAGAGCGCAAATGACATTGGTTACAAATTCTTTTATAAGTCTAAGATGATCATACACTTACTGGGTTGTCTTTAAATGCAATTGTGTACAAGTTGTGTAGGAGGATCACTTTCTTTCTGCCACTGCATTTCATTTTAGCTAGTCGGACTCATCGTTCTTTCTTTTCATTTCCATGTCAGATGCACTAGCAATACTCTAGGGCGGAGCTTTATGCATGTTTTTTTAAGCATTTCATTTACAAGTAAATGATGGATGATATTTGATAGCCTAAATCAGATTTTTAAGTTGTATAGGAATGAGATGATAGGGATCCGGACTTCAGACTATATTATGTGTCAAATGAGGTACAGAATGCATGAACGTTACTTCAATATATGATCTTTTGAGCCTTTTGGTTGGTGCATTGCTAATGTATCCTTTTTTGCGTCTGCCTAATATTTGACATCTCTGTTACCTGCATTTTATTGTCATTTCCTTTTGTATGGTCTTGGGTGACTCCATGCTGTTTAAATCTTTTTATCTCAAGCAATCTGTCATGTTGTAAGCTAAATGAAACACATACTGAGGAATATTATTTCAGTTCATGTCACTTCTGTAATGTTATATATTTTTGCTTGTGTAGCAATTACCTTTGTGGCAGAGAGGGAAATTGAGGAGTTGTCTTTGGTATACATGAATCAGAGTAAGAACTCTTTGATACTATATTTCTTTCAATTTTCATATGGAATGGAATATGCAAAAATTTTGAAAGAAGGAGCACATTAATTTATATGAGACAAGAATCTGCATACAAATACAAGCACCTAATGTGCATGGTTTGGTTGCACAAGTAGATCTAGCTAATCACTTTTTCTATTTTATTCTTTTTTATTTTCTCTTTGGTTATTTTTCAAGTGGATTTCTGCCATCTCCTTTGTTATTAATTTTTGATAATCAACATCAGTAGCCATTAAGACGATGATATAGAGAGATTTCTTTTGTATAGCTTAGTCGTTCAAAACTAGAAACATCCTCATGTACAGCTTTACATGGTATTCCATTCAGTGAATTATTTCTGGAAGACAACTAGAAATCCTACAACTGGGAAAATATCAAACTTGCAGACTTAGAAGCTTCGTTCTTTATCTCTTTTCCCAATATTCATTCATGATTAAGCTTGTACTAAGAAAATGAAGGATGTAAACATTGATAATTTATGTTGTAATTTATGGCAATATGTAGCTAAATGGTATTTCTAATCTGGCATGAATGTGGTCTTGTTTCTATTATATTTTGTCTTCTTTGGGCTAAAGTTGGTCTTGCAACTCGAAGAATTTGCAGTATTTGACCCGATCTCCGGCTCTATTGTGTAGATATCATGACAACTAAAAAAGGGAAAGGAAAATGAAGCGAGATGAAACAAGAAGATGGAGGCAAGAATATGAAATGAAATATTGAGATGGATTGTTCCTTGGCTGATTTTCTTCGAAATCAGAACAAAAGTGGCTGCAAAGCTAATGAAGGATGAAAAAGTGTATCTTATAACGTGGTAGCAGCTAATATGTCGTCTAAATTCAATATGACGGTGACAAAGAAGAATATTTTGAATCACCTCAAAAGATGGAAGAAGACCTATGTCGTAGTTGCTAATATCTTAAGTCAAAGCGGCTTCAATTGGGATAGTGGAAGCAAGATGAAAGCAGTGGCGACGAAAATTTATGGAATGAGTATGAAAAGGTACCATATCTTCTGTCCATCTTTCTCTTGCATACGACTTACAAAAATTTGCTTTGATTCGATATAGGATCCTTTGATATATACTCTGCTAATCAACTAATTATTTTCCCTAGCTAGTTAGTAATTTGTCTTGTAACGACCCGAACTGAAAATGGTATGTTAATTGGCTTGAATTGCGCATTTCACGATTAGTCGCAGTTTTGTCGTAATTGGTCGATATAGCGGGTTTGTTCACAACTTAATTATCAGGCACGAATTTGGTTTGAGTTCCTTCGCAGGAATTGTAGAGGATTTAATTTCGAGATCGTGAGAATTTTCGGAGAATTTTTCGGATAAGTGAGCGATTTTTTATCGAGTTTTGAAGTCGGTTGGTGAATGTGGATTTAATCGTGACCGTCTAATTTGGATCAAATTGAATTATAGCCGTTGATTTAGGGATGGTATGTGTACGGTATGTATACGATATAAATACGAAACAAATTGGGAAACTTTCAATTTTTGGAAATACCCGTTGACTCGCGTTGACCCACGGGTCAAAATTGATCCGTTTTGGGACGTGAGCTTCTCGGCTTCGATGTGCCTTATTCCGGCATCTTTTGGCCATGGTTCCTTCATGAAAGTTGTTGGGCTTGAGCTCCTATTTCTTTTGATAGGTGGATCACTCATTTTGGTTATCGGATGAAGAAGTTATGGCTTGTTAAAGTTTGGAGAATTCCGGCCGAATTCGCCGGCGACGGAGACAGCGGCGATGAGGCTTGAGGTTATGGGGGTTTTGTAGCCCATGGAGAGGTGAGTCTATTCCAAGTGGTTTTAGCCCTTGTCGTGCCCGATGGTGGTCGATTGAAGAAATTGAATTCCGGCGAGGTTTTTGAACTTCACGGTCAGTTTTGGACCTTTTCCGGTTAAAATTGGGCTTTACTTTGAACTACAAAGTTGTTGGAAATGTCGAGATCTTCAAACTGATGTGTCGGTCGACATTTTCTGGGTTGGTGGAAATTCCGGCGCCCGGCGGCCCCACGTGCCACCGTGCGCGGCGGATTTCCGGCGAGGTGGATTTTTGACAAGTTTTATGTCATTTCACTTGTTTTCGCGTGCCGAACGCAATGGTGAGGTTTTTGAGTTGAGTTGAGTATTCTATTTTGGGATGAGGGTTGTTTGGGTGTATTTTGAGAATTTTGCTATCCTCGTCGATATTTCGAGCGATACGTCTTTCGAGAACGCGGGGTTCTTGACATATTAGCTCTGTATGTTGTGTTTCAATATGTATTAATCGTATCTCTGTTATTCAGGTGATCGTGAGCGAGCGTTTGGCGAGGGATCTTTTGCCGGACCTCAGAACTAGCTTGTACTGTGAGTGGACATTTATTTACACTGTCGTAGCGAGTTCTTGGTTTCAGTATTTATTTCCAGTATAATGTTCAGATTATTTATCGTTTTGAAAATATTGTATATTTTATTGGTGATGACATTTATTTATTTAGCATCGATGCATTGGTGATCACCGGTAGTCCATCTATCAGGCTTGAGAGATTCGCCTAATTTATCACCGTTGGGTTTGAGAGATTCGCCCGACCTGCTACTATGGCAGAGAAATCCGTCGGAGTGGCGACTATTATGTATTTAAGAACTCGCATTATTTTATGATTAAATAAATGGTGAAAGGCATATGATTATTTTCGTCCACTCACTCTAACGATTGTATTTGCCTTTCCCCTGGGCTTTTCGGTTTCCTTTGCCCAGTTTGCAGTTTGGGTTCCAGTGTTGCGCGTCGACTGTGGAGGCTTAGAGTTCGGATCACACTTCAGTTTCTGTAGATTTATTGTTCGACCTACTTGATTTAAATGATGTATATATGTGTTGCTCTGAATACTTATGTTTGTTTTCAGTTGAGTTTACTCCTGAATGTTCTGGATTTCTTGTAAACCTGTTGGTTTATTATATATATGATGTTGAGAAATCTAGATGGGGAACGGAGCCCCACGGTTTGGCTTTTATGGAATATTCGAAGTGTGTTTCTTTGTAGGTTCTAATAATTGGTTCACGTATTTCAAAGTAAACTCTGGCAAAAAAAAAATTTAAGGTCATATTTTCGAAGGGGTTTGATTTCGGTTTAGGCAACTAAATCGGAGCCGGGTCCTTTCATGTCTAGACCATGATTTCGTCTGTGTTTCCCATGTTAAAGTTGAATTTGAAAACAAAACCTGCTTAAATTGGCATTCTAACCTTATAGCATTTAGATTGAATACTGTGCAATATTGTTTATTTTCTACTGCTAATGTCTTCACAAAATTTTTAGAGTACCTTTTCATGATCATGTCAGACTTTGTTTCACCTACAAATGAGTTGTCTTGATTTAGTTATAGTTTTTCAAAGTTAGGGGTCTGTACAGCTTAATCTGGTTTTCAGAGTTTTTGACCCTGTGTCTTTTTAGTCAAAAATTGTATCAATCTGTTTATATTTTAAAGTATGTGTCTTCATAAAAGTTGTAGTAGACATAATAAAGAGTATCTCAGTTTTTGATTCACTTGATTTCAATTTTTCTACATTTAGTTATGATTTTACAAAGTTTAGTTCTAATCGTAATAGACATGCTGCACTGTCATAATTTTTCGAGTTTCTTTCACTAGATTTTGTTGGTCAAATGCATGTAGGGTTATTACCATCTTTGAGTTCACATTCCTATCTTTCAAACAAGTCCAAGCACACTGATTTCAAAATTTTAGAGTAGTACAATTCACTATAAAGTTGGCTTTGACATAGAAAATATGCTTTATACCGGTGTTGTATTCTTTTGTTTTTACTTTTTACTAATTAGGTATTGTTGCTATGTTACCAAGTAAATGGAGTAGGTATGTGGTATGAACTGAAAAGCAGAAGATTTAGCATATATAGTGTTAGTGCACAAACTAACCAACAGTTAGTTGGCATATGCAATACAGGCTTTAGCTTTGTTTTGTGTTTTGGATTGCCTTTTTCTTTCATTCATTCAATATGTGATCCTATATAGACATCTAACATAGTTTTCTTAATACATGTTAGACACATAAAGATGCAGCAAAGTACCATTACAAGTCTATTGCCATTTGGGATGATATCGTGGACTTGTGCTCAAAGGATAGGGCTACTGGAGCAGGGGTTGAAAATGCGGACGATGCAATTGAGAAAATGAGTGTTGGAAAAGAAAACAGCAGTGTTGATGGGAGCGAGAACTTACAAGATGAGACGTCAAAGAGAAAGGCTATATCTTCTACAGTAACATCAGTTATGAAACCCAAAAAATTAAAGGCCGAAGACACCATGGCTCTTGCTATTTCAAAAATGGCATCCTTGATTAAAGAAATGACGTCGATTTTTAGTTTCAAAACAGCTACATTGAGCATTGATGAGGTTTATGAAGAGTTGACTCAGATACCCGATTTGGATGAAGATGTTTGTCTAGAAACTGTGGAAGTGTTTGCCAATAATGATACAAATTTCTCATACTGAAGAAGATTCTAATGGAGAAGAAGAAGGACTTTATTTTGAGGTCCATGCCAAAAGATGTGTAGAATTGTTGTAGGGTTTAATTAAGACATTAATGTCTTTGTTAAGGACTGTTTTATGGTTAAACTTGAACAATTTCAATCAAATTTGGATAAGTGTTAAAATACGATTATTTTCTCTTGTAATATTTCTAGTAATATTTGCGATAAGTATTTTAATTCTCTCGATAAACAAAGACATGAAAAATAATTACATGTTTATAGTTGAAAAAAAGTTCCATGTTAGTTGTAACGCAAAAAGATTTTAAAAAATGCACGATATAAAATAGAATGAGAAAACTGAATTTGAAAAATCTTCTTTGAATTCTCAATTTACCCAAACAAGTGATTTTGAAAATCCCTTAACTAAATCCCATCATTTCATAATTTTGGTATTTACAAATCTTGAATTTCAAAATCCCTTGGGATTTCAAAATTCCATTGTCAAATAGTGCCTTGGACTTTATCCCGGGTCCTCAAATAGAGGTTAGGGAAGATGAACATTCCACAAGTATCACACAGTACATTTGTTTGCTTCACTCATGTGATATACGACTAAGATGTAAGCCTGAAATGGCTTAAGTCTTGGTTCCAGTTCACTAAATATTTTAATGTTGGGCTCAAGTCATCTAGAAGTCAAAATGACCTAGGAACTTGGGTTCAAAACCAAACGTGACCCACAAAGTCAAGATTTGGACATCAACTTGTGTGAACGGAATTTAATCCACTACATAAACCGGGACATTGTTTGCTCATCATATGGTTAGCGGGTATTCCCCTAGTCGACCATCTTTGCTTATTGAATTTGTTTGCTATTTTTGTTTGTGCATTTTAGTGTTACCAATAAATCAACCAACAATTCATATAATCACTCATCTTAAACTAGTCACCCCTTGTAATGCTAAGTCTTCAAAGGACTTGGTAGTGTGAGATACACATTTTCGCATTTTGTTTTGTATTTAGTGTCAAATTAGTGTCTAGTTGTTTCTGTAGGCTAAGCGTCTTTCATTCGAGCTAAGGAGTTATAGTGACTAATCCTCGTAGGTTCGACACTCGACTACCTTAAAAATACTATAAATTGTCTCGTATACTTGCGAGTGGGGAAATACTTTGCATCTATGAGTTAGTTCATAATTCAATAAGTGTAAGGGTCTACTTCTCTTCGATCACTCAATAACCGTTAGTGAAGCCCAGTTTTTTCTTGTAGTCTTTCGTAACATGATGTGATATCTTTTTTGAAAGACTTGCATTTGGCTCATTATCTTGTTCTTGGTTAGTATTAGAGTCCATGCTCTATGTGCAGTTAAATCATTTTGGTTCAAATACTAGCTTTTCATGTATTATAAGCACATGATCACAAAGCTAAAATCATGGATTTCTACATGACATACTTGGTAGAGCCTAAACCTGCGATTGTACTCGTGGATCCATCAATGAAATGAAAAAGCGACAATGACATGGAATGGTTCAACCAAATGCATTGCTAGAAGTAGGTTTTGGAGTTTATGTTTCAATAAGGTTCTGATATTACAGGCATCTTTAGATAAAGTGATTGGTTGAATCATCATTGTTTCAGTGTGGAGTCTATTGCCAGTCCTCAAGTCTAATGAATCTCTGACTAATCAGCACAAAAGTCCTCAAGGGCCATTTAAAGAGATATTTTTTACTTAAAGAGATATTTGATGGTCTTCATCAACTACAATTCCAAATAATCCTCCTTTTATCATTGAAGGAAGCTCAAAAATCTTAATTAACTCTGTTAACAAGAATTTTCCATAGAAATTCTCGCCAATTGTTCGGGACATATATCTCTTGTGTTTCCAGGGTCAGTCTTTAGAAATATTTATCGGGAAGCCAATTTTCTTGCAAACAATCTGGCAAAAAAAGGACATTCCTAGTCCTCTGCAACTATTTGGTGTGCTAGCCTCTTCCCTTCCTCAGGCCTTGCCTTTCAATTTGTTCTGAGAGGTAGAGGATGTGAGCAAGGGTTTGTTTTGCAATTCTTCTGTTGTTTTATTTTGTATCAAAAAAAAAATAAACCTCCACGATATGTGATTTGCTTAACGTGCAATTATTACAAAATGATTTAAAGGAAAAATTAGATCTAATAGAAGGTCATACATGAGCTAGTACGGTAGATGTGGGATGACCCAGTCGATCGTGCCAAAGGAAAGAGTGAATTCATGCAAAGGCTTGAAGAACATGAGACTCAGATGACAATCAGATGGGATAGAGTCCATCCTTATAAGGACCGAAAATAGCGATGTGAGCATTGGGTTGGCCCATGTTGAGAAATGTTACACATAGGGTACCACTGAGGTGCTTGGCCAAAAACACTTGGAGTTCAAGTGGGATAAGGAGTCGAATTAGAAGCTATATAAGCATTGGAGGCCTGGTATTGTTATACATATGGAGGAGCCGCGTATAAAGGAGGCGTGACATAAGGCTGAGCATGTTGAGAACGAAAACCTTGGTGTTGAGACGATTCTTGTTCTAATTGGGTTGTCTTCCTTGACTATTGATCCTACCGTTGTTGTTGCTATTGCTTTGAGAGATTTATTAGGATGTTGATCACGCTGAGTTGGAGGATTATGTCGAGCATTGATGGAAGAGAGAAAAAGCTTGGCCATTATCAAAAGACAATAGTTGCTTTTCAAATGTAAGGATGCGGGCTCGGATTTTAGTGACAATAGAGAGAGAGGAATTCTGAGTCAGGGCAGTGTGAAGTATTAGATAATCGAGACCAAGACCTTGAAGAGTAGAGAGAACAAGAAGATCATCCAGAATGTGCTTGTTGATAGGGGCTAGAGAGTCAGCTAACCCCTTGACATGATCAAGGTAATCATTAAGGGATTGAGACCCTTTTTGAATCTCAACTAGCATATTCATGACACTAGAAGCACTTGTGGTGGATCGTTGAGAAAAGTGCCAAGCGAGACAATCCTAAATATTTTTGGAGGTTTCGATCATACCCTATATACAGTGAGCATAGAAACATTTGCAGTAAGCGAAGTACTAAGAATGCTTACGATTTGCTGATAAACAGTTTCCCATATTTCAAAGGTTGAATTGCGGATGGTACGAGCCGATTGATCATTTACAGTGGGAACCATTGTAGTAGGAGGAGGGGGGGGGGGGGAATCCGATGACATAACCCGAAAGATTTTGACCACGAAGATATGGTTTCAGCATGCGAACACTACCAGAAAAACCGACTTGGACGACGAACCAATTTTGCCATCTAAGTGCAACATTTCGATGTTTAAGTACTTAGATGGTGAAAAATTCGTCATTTAAAATTCTTCGTATAAGTGTCGTGGTCTAGGTACTCAGACGATGAAAGTTAAATGTTTCATCGTTAAAGTCATCTCTAAGACGACGAACTATATTTCGTCGTCTAAAATCCAAGGCGATGGAAAACTGTAACCCAAAATGATGAAATTTTTGGTCGCATAAAAAGACTTAGACGACGAAGAAAAATGCACATTGTTTAAGTGTTTTTACTTAAATGATGAATAAAAACGCTTCATTGTCTAAGTGGAAACATTTAAATTATGAACGACCAACATGTTCGTCATTTTAGTGAACCTACCAAGACGACAAAACAGTTAAGTTTCGTTGTCTTAGTGTTTCGTCGTCTAACTTGTCCATTTGAGATGACAGAAAGTATTTTTCTATCCAATCATTTTCCTCTTAGACGATGAAACACACTAAATTTGTTGTCTAAAAATACTCCAGCTAGAGCAATTCGTCGTCTTGTTTCATTAATTTTTTTCGCCAAAAAATTCAGAACTAAAAATTGAATATTTAATAATTAAATTAAGAAAATATTAATAAAAATAATTAATATTTAATTTATAGATAAAAAGTGTGTCGAAATATAAACTACAGAATTACAGAACAGACATCGCAATTGAGATTTCCATCAGGAGTTGGGATCTCGCTGATTTCGTCGCTGCCTAGATCATGGTTATCATGTCCTAGATCCAGAGGCATGACATTCGGATGACAAGTAGGAGGTGGAATCATGCCCAACCCCTTGAGGAATTCGTACATTTTATGCATCTGAGTCTTAAGTGCTTGAGTCTTCTCCCTGGCCACTTGAGCCTCATCCTCGACTCTCGGACCCGTTCCTCGACAACCATCGCACTCGAACGCCTACTCGACAAATTTGACGACAACGCCGTTGACTGAGTCAAATCTCATATGTCTACTTTTCCAAGGCCACGAACCTCCTTCCCTGGTCGTCGATCAAGTATTCGATCGCAAATCTCGATTTGAGTCTCCAAAGATAGAGGAGGCAACTCATCAGGCGTCATATTCGGATTCTAGGACTATATGCACATCATTTCCTCCTCGGGCAATTGTTTCATCTTCTCCTGAAATTAATATTGTGAACAACTTATGAATGTCAATTTCTACCAAAAATTTGACATAGTTTCCCTTAAAACAAGAGAAAACCAAAAACCTGCACGAAATAAAACATTTCGAATAACCAAATTCCAAAATAACAAATAGTAGGCACCGATTTAGGTTTGAATTTCTCAAGTTTAGAATAATAAAAAAGTGCTAAAACATTGCTCTATTACCTTATCAATGTTTTGCACAAATCAATGTGTCTATGATGAACAATGCATATGTTAAATTTGTTGATCAATATCTAACTAGGATATTGGACATATTTATATGAACATAACATATGTACTATCTATTTTAATTTGTTAAGAAATTTTCACTTTCTTGGAGTTGGATTAATTAGATGGTTAATACTATGTAGTTTCTTAAACTTCTAAAAAAGTAATTGAATTGGTTTCTGAAACTTCTAAAAAAGGGTTACTTACAGCATTTTGACTCACAATATCTTCTTGCCCAGGCCTCACGTACACAGTCGTGTAGCCATTAACATAACAGTGCTTTAAACCTTTCTCTTTGTGAGCCTTTGCCTTGTAGATCATCACGTGTGAGCCCATCTATTATTTTTAGGTTTATTTTTCTTTTCAAGTTTTAGACCAAAAAAAGTTAGGTCCCCTCATGTTAAATCCTGGCTCCGCCTTAGATAAGAACACCCTATTCTGATCGTTTACCTTATCGAAAGCTAACAAAAATGGATCCCCGGCCAACCTCTTGGACACCATTCCGACTAGAGATTAACCATAGTCGTATGGTTTGAATATCAGAAGTCTAGCCACCAAGAAGCTTTATGTCGATTGATTCAATGTTGACTTTCCGCCGGGACACGTCAACTACACCAACTTCTTCATCCAAATCCAAAGCATATGCAAACTTCATCGCAATAACGTCCCCCCTTATTCATTGTTACACTCATAGACAAAAACAAGAAGTAAATATGATTTTCCGGTGACTATGCAGTTTGCACTCTACGCACTACTTGAATGAACTCAGTGCAACCCAGGAGGGTGGGGATCGAAGGCTAATATATGCATCAAAAGTATCTGACCCGTCGAACTATTATATATACTCGATTAGTAGCTAGTTTTTTAAGACATCATTACTTGTCTCAGTACCTGTAGCTTCGAGAGTGTGACATATATTTGCAAGCATGTTCAGTCATTAGTCATTACAGTTCGAGGAGTCCAATTTCAATTAAAATTAAACTTGCTTGGAAAATTAATGACACTCCCCGACCTTCAAAGCGCGCTGCGCGCATGGCAGCAATGTTTAGTGTTGAGGCCACCTCAAGTAATCTTGTTACTAATGCATAAACATTATTAATTTTACCATCAATACCAGTTAAACAGTTTCAATTATAGATCAACAGTAAGACTAAGTTGTCAAATTTACCATACTAAATTAGCTGAGGGGCAAGGTGTGCAAAGTGCTGAGTATCTCTTCCTCGAGAGGATATCTCTTTCGGGTATGAAGCCTTTGGATAGTACTCTGCCAAGCACCTATAACAATATATAAGAAGCATAATTAAGTAAATATGTATCTACCGTACGAGCTCGTTGCATTCAAAAGTACATTCTCCATGTATTAATTACTAATGTGATCGACTTACGTCGATTATCGATTGGTCCTTGATGTTCCCGACACCTGTTATCAATAAGTTTTAGCAGACTCCCATTGCCATTATCAGCAACAAGACCAAACAATAGGAGCTGCGGTCCAGATTTGCTATCCAGATTTTCCTTCACTATTGTTTGGTAGATCTGGATCACATTATTAGAATCTATAGTCTCTAATGTTAGCAAATCACATAAGCCACTCTCACACCACTGGTCATATGCTTCAACTACCCTTACAAATTGCAGTTGGGAATTCTAAAAGAACAAAAGCAAATAAATTAGAGTTGATATATATATAATATACAGATATCATTATCCAAAACTATTTGCACATATAATTCAAACCTTTTGCTTGTTGAACTCTTCCAAAGCGAAATGTGCATTGATCACAGATCTGGGACACTTTCTAGAGTAATTATTGATAGGGCCTGCTCCAACATATCTCATTTGTGGAAAGTACTGTTCCAAGAAACAACGATGAGATCGATCGATGGACGTAAACAGATGCGAATCACAATATATATATATGCAAGAAAACAATTCGCTTGTGCATAAACGTACACTGAGGGCACTGATCGAGAACATAGAATTGGCATGCATACTGTACCTTCTCAAGACGACGACCCAGATAACCCACATTATTAAGCGATCTTTGAATGCGGGGACGGTGCACTCCCGAGAAAAAATCAGGAGGGTTTGTAACCGGAAACATGTCTTGAATATGATTAACATTTAAGATTCTAATTTTGAAAGGAGTCATCGTGTTTGTTACTGGTCTTCTATTTCCCATCTTCCCAAGCATAGACCGAATAGCAGCTGCCATCGACTCTTTCCCTTTAATTTATAAATACATCACATTAACAATTGAACATAACAGAAACCCTACTCCAATGATATATATGATGACATTACAACTACGTTTACAACCAGAAACCCTAGAAATTACGTACCTTCGCCTGCAGGTTTTTTGTTTTGTTTTTGTACGCATAAGCGCAGCATATATAACCAGAATAAGTTAAAAGCTTATCTCTTACCTACTGTATATATATAATATAATTATATATAGAGAGAGATTCTATGTCCTCGATCTCTTGTACGTCTTCTTCAGTTTTGTGTTTCAGAATATGGGGAGGCCCTATTTTTAATCACCTCTATCTGCGGTACGTTTGGGCTGGGCTTAGGCCTTTTATGTACCTAAGCTCCCGTCCAATGCAAATTCGTTGCTAATATTAGGGTTCTCAGTTTCGGGAGCTAGATCGATCGAGTGATAGGTATGGCAGCTCTTCGTTCTGTTCTTGGAAAGATGATGAATAGTAGTATTCTCACCAATAGTAGTACTAGCAAATGTGTTCACAACAACGCGAGGCTAGTTTTGAGGCTTAGCACTGCGGAGGCTTGCAACCAAAGCAATCTGGGTAACAAAAAAACCAAGCAGAAGGAAGCTCCTACTCCTAAAACTGCTTATCTCTTTCAATCGGGTTGTTATGATGAAGATGGATATCGAGTTCCAATGACTGTTAATAGGGTACGTTCAGAAAGGTTAGGGTTTAAGATATAGAGGGTTTGCATAATCAATTGTGATAGTATATTTATCACGTACGTACGGTACTGTTCTAACTTGTATAATTTCGACAGGGAATTGATTATCATATGGATTTAGGGGGACTCGGACCTGCTCGTTTTGCTGTGGACGAATTCAACAAGCGAAAGGTGTGTGTGTGTATATATATATATCAATCTGGCCTATCTGATTAATCTCCGGGATTGTTACTTTCGATTCATTGTCCTCTTATAGAAATCCCAGCTGCAATTTTTGAGAGTACACAGAACCTGGCATGGATGAAGCCGCGTTTTCACTGCTTTTGTCTCTATGAGCAAATGTTGGAGGCAGTTGATGATGCCACGGGCGTGGTAAATCTTTACCAAGCAGTGGTTAAGATAAATGATATAAATTTTTTCGTGGATCAAAATCACATGACTAAGATACGTGATATAAGTGAGGGCATGTATTTACAAGAATTTCACATTTTCCGTGATAATGGATACCCTTCAAGACTATATCATTACCTAGGTATGTAACTCGATCATTATTTAATTACATTTGGATCGATGTTGCTTGTTTGCTTAGTATTTATGGTACTTGATTTGCTGGAAATTGCAGACAACTTCTTCGTAGACTGATCGATGCTTAATTCAGAATAGTGGACTGTATGTCAATTAAGTCTCTGATTGAATCGGTAATTGGCACTTTGTTTGGAATTTCTCGTAAAACAACTTTTTTGTTTTGCAATTTCGCTAAATATCAGCCATATTCTGATATTCGTGACTACTCTATCACTGCAGATTGGAATGGATTGTACGTAGTGAATTAGATTTTTTGGATTTGCACCAGAGGCTCACCTTGAGAGATGGTCACGCAATGGGGGAGAAAATTTAAAGACAACGAGACTTTATTGGCAGGCAGTCAGGACAGTTCTTATTATATTTTTATAGATAGATTAAGATTAAGATCAATAGAAATCATGCATATTTTAAAATGACAGAAGAAAACCTTGTGTGATTCAACCAGCATCTGAGCATCGATTTGGTTTATGCATAAGACGAGTATATATGCAAATGTTCTAAATGAACCCAATTTAGCACAACCTGTTGAGTATGACTGTATGCATGTTGTGCTCAGGCTCAAAGTTCAAACAGGCAGTTGTGATCTGGTTCAAGCTTGCAGTCTTAGCTTCATATATCAAACTTATTCCATTTAGAATTACACTCGACATGTAAGTTCCATCAAATCTCGTTGGCTTGATTTATAAATTAGTCCCTGTTTGCGTTGTGCTTGGGGTATGATTATGTTCAAGGGGGCAGAGCCAGCACTAGGTCAGGTAAGGCCAATGCCCCCCGGGCCAGATTTACTTACATATATTGTATGACTTATCAATCATGGTTTTCAGTTATGATTAGTTGAGTTTCCCTACAAAGCTATGCATAACTAATAACGACCGATACGTGAAGAACAATATAATTGACCAGTCTCCCAAGGAAACGAGGCTGTGGTTCTACGACGACAGGGTGTAATGAGCTAAGTGTTAATTTATGTATTTTGATGATCGAGGCTTCGAGGGAGGGATTTGATCATAAATATTATTTAATCAATGTTATTCAAAAAAGAGAGCAGGCAGAGGGCATGTGGCTCCCATTAAGTTGTTCTTGTGATTGATGACTCTCCAGTCTTTTGGTGAGGGCTCTGGTCTTGAGGTTTCCTTTGCTGGCTCTAAGGATTTCTCTCGGGGCCTTCTAGTGACTTTGGTTATTGCGCACTGTTCAATATTGATGTTCACAACTATAAGGACTAGATGTGCGTATGGTGCTTGTAGCTTGCATGAAGAGTTGTTTCTCCTTAAAATGCAATGTTAAGAAGTATGTTTACATCTTATCAAGATAGAGTAATAAAAATTCGCCCTACTTGAACACAATTTCCGACTCCGCCACCGATTATATTGAAACTCGTCCATATGATTTCAGCATCTTTTTAATGAGTTAACATTTACTTCACTACAAGAAAACTCCACTTAGACCACGGAAACTTTAATGTTCCGTGGTCTAAGTGGAACTTAGACGACGGAGATCATCTCCGTCGTCCAAGTTCTACCTGGACGACGGAGATTGTGTCTCCGTCGTCTAAGTGATTACTTGGACAACGGAGAAGATTTCCGTTGTCTGAGTTTACACTTAGACGACGGTGAAGATTGTCTCCGTCGTCTAAGTGTAAACTCAAACAACGGAAATCTTCTCCGTTGTCCAAGTCATCACTTAGATGACGGAGTAAATCTTCTCCGTCATCTAAGTGGACACCCTAAAACCCTAAGCCCCTAAACCCTAAATTACGAAACTTACACTTAAACGACGGAGATGCACGTCTCCGTCGTCCAAGGGTTTACTTGGACGACGGAGAGGTGCATCTCCGTCATCCAAGTGCAAGTTTCGTAATTTCACATCTAAGACAACGACCATGTCCCAATGCATATTCTTTCCGTCGAGACCATAGAGTAAACAATTCTTAAAGTGTGAGCGTCGACGGTTTCAAAATTGGAGTTACAGATTTTCGTGTATCCATGTTTTCGGTTTGTAACAATTTTGGATTTGCGGTTAACTGTGCCGATGAAACCCTGAACGATCTCAGTATTTAGTGGAAATTATTCTACTTATATATGGTGTTATGGCGAGTATATCCAACGGTCGTTTTGTCCAAATTCAATTTCGTTAATATCGATGTGCAATGAGCCTATACGTACCGATACTTAAGTTATACATATTAGTAGATACTTAACAAGTTTGAATACGTAAATTAATTCATCGTCTTAAATTTCACTTTTTATATATACGATTCTTTAATCGATATTTTACGACAATTCCATTCAAATTACAGGTCCAAAAATTCGTTACAAATTATTTTTAAAAAATAATTTTACGGAATTTTCACCTAGACCACAGAGATGACCATCTTCGTCATCCAGGTGTTCACTTAGATTTTTTTTAAAGTGAACACCTGGACGACGGAGATGGTCATCTCCGTGGTCTAGGTGAAATTTAAAAAAATTTATTTCTGGCGGTGTTTTTCCCACTAAAAATTTGGCAAAATTTTAAATCCACTTAGACGACGGAGATGTCAATCTCCGTCGTCTAAGTCAAAATAATTGGCGGTATTCTTTTCCCGCTAAAATTTTGGCAAAAATTTAAATCACTTAAACGACGGAAATACTGATTTTCCGTCGTCTAAGTGAAAAAATTGGAGGCATTGTTTGAAAATTTAAAGCACTTAGACGACGGAAAGTCAGTATTTCCGTCGTCTAAGTGATTTAAAACTCTTTAAATTCATCATTTTCTCAATCTCTCTTCATTTTTTCCTCTCCCTCTCCCCCCCCCCCCCCAATCAAACCACCCACAATATATCATCACCATCACCATCCACCATCATCATCACCACCACCACCGTCGCCGCCACCACCGACATCACCACTGTCGCTGCCACCAACACACACCACCACCACCTATAACATCGCCTCCCCCACCACCACACACCACTAGCTACCGCCTACATTGTCGCCTCCACCACCGGCCTCCACATTCCGGCCAACACCATCGGCACCGCCACCACCGGCCTCCACATTCCGGCCAACACCACCACACACCACTAGTTACTGCCTACATTGTCGCCGCCACCACCGCCTATAATTAGTTTAGTTTTAGGTTAATTTAGTTTATTTAGGCTAGATTAATTTATTTTATTATATTATAAATTTTGTATTTAAATCCATAATGATTTAAATTATTTATTCATTATGAATTTTGTACGTATTATATATTATTAATAATTAACATTCAATAAAATTTTGCAATATTATGAATATTGATATACAAAAAATTAAATGAAAAATTCATGAAATGCTAATTAATAAATTATTAATTAGCATTTCATGAATTTTTCATTTAATTTTTTTTTTTACAAAATCACCACTTAGACGACGGAGATGGACGATTACCGCGGTCTAAGTTTGCACTTAGACCGCAGAGATAGACGTTTTCCGTGGTCTAAGTTTTCATTTAGACGACGGAATTCTCCATCTCCGTCGTCCAAGTGCTTGGACGACAGTACTTGGAGCACGGAGCTTGGAGAACGGAGCTTCCGTCGTCTAAGTACTTAGACGACGGAAAACTACACCTAGGCGACGGAAATAGTCCGTGGTCTAGGTGCATTTTTCTTGTAGTGCTTGTCATTAATTCTCGAGTTTAGCTAAGCTTCTGTGCTGTTTTAAAACTTTGAGAAATCTATGGTGGACGAAAAGTTACTGATAGCTTGCTTCTGCAGTTGTACTGAAGCATGAACTCGTCCACCGAGCAATATTATTAATATGATTGAATTGCGATATACAAAAGAAATTTTCCAGGTACAAGACACTTTGGTTGAGTGTGAGACGATCTTGGATTGGCTCATGGCAGTGTGGACATGGTTTCGATCCAGCTTTACAAGTCTTCTTCTACAGATGATTTTTAATTATTTGGAATACGTGGCTGAAAGGTGATTTATGGTCCCTTTCTCTGATGCTCACCGTTTACGTTGGATGCTTTCCTATTAGAAGATGAATTCAGGGTATCTTTCTAGCATGCTTGTGCTGGTGACAAGCATGCCAATATTGTTGAACAAATATGTCAGGTGGATTGATAATATGGACGTCCCCAATTCGTTCATTACTGTGAGGATACTGAACTTCACTCTGGTCAGAAAGTTCAACCTTAAATATAAGAACTTCATCATCAAGTCTGAAGTTTTACGAAGTCGTCAATATGTCAATATGATGTTCAAACTTTAAAAACTATTAAAGTGGGGTCCAAAGTTTCAAAACTATATCTACGTAATGTCTAGACCAATTTTCTATCACAGAAACGTTTATGTAGATGACGTGAGAATTTTAAATATAAATAAAAAAATACTATAATACCCTTATTAAAAAAAAAGAAATCTATTAATTCTGTCACTGTCTCCGGAAGAGTACGTCAGCGTCTCCACTTAGTTTCCTTCAATTCCACCTAACGAAGCGTTGAGAGAAAGAATTGGCGAGAGAGACTTTTAGGTTTCCAGTGATGGGGCCTCTCTCTCAATTTCCCAATCATTTCCCTATGATCCCTCCCTAAACCTCCTTCACATTTGTTACCCACAACTTTATTCCACTTGGTCACATTTTGCACAGGCCTCACATTATTCTTCACTGGCTTCAACAAAACCCCTACCTCTCCTCATTATTCGTTACTTTGAGACACACAGTAACGATTTTAATTGAATAGATTCAATGCCATAGTGCTATTTGTATTTAGGCCCTTGATCACTTTGATGTGGCAAGCACCAAACAACAAGAGGTTGTTGTGAATGATGAGTTGAGGGTTTAGGGTTGAGTTTTGTGATTCGATGGAGGATATTACTAAGCTGATGGCGCAAGCACCACCCAATTAAGTATTTGTTCACCACCAAAGGGAATGTAATAGAGCGATGCATGTCTTAGCTAGATGGGCTCTATGTAATGTTGAAAACCCTACGATATTTTATGCAGCACCTTTGGTTTTGATTGGGGAATTGATATACGATTATACCTAGTTGATCTTTTAATAAAATTTGCGTTTACCTCAAAAGTATATAATTGAGTTACTTTCCAACTAAATATAGAACTGATGAGGACAAGCAATAAAACCAATAGATACAAACTTGCGGGCAATTTCAGTTGAAGGAAGGACAGAAGAAAAATATTTAAACCGACTAGCTATAAATGTTTTAAAGGTGCATTTTATTTTTATCATAAGTATCCGATTACTATTGGCATTAATTAGTACATGGAACAGTCAAAGTAAACATATAGTAGATGAGGATTTTTTGATGATGGATCACTCTTGAATTGGAACATATATATAAGACTATTTACAATATTACAAGAAAATTAATTACACCTATTAAATTACACAATATACACCTCATAATATTTCTAGAAGTATGACTCACTCCAACATTCCTCCTCAAGTTGGTGCATACAAGTCTCAGATGCTCAACTTGTCAAGTAAATCACTGAAGGTCTTGGATGAAACTCTTTAGTAATGATGCATGCTAACTGCTCATCTGAATGAACAAATAGAAATGAGATAATGCGAGCATCTAACTTCTCATTATTAAAGTGTTTGTCAATCTCTACATGTTTTGTTTGATTATACTGAACGTGATTATTTGCACTTTCTACTGTAGCAGTGTTGTCACAATAAAGAGTCATAAGCCGTTACTTGCCCAATCTGAATCAGTGTATCCGCTAGTATCTAAATCTCCATGTTTATGAAATACCAGGCCTTTACCTAGAGCATGTTTCAAGTACCTTAAGATTCTTATCACAATATCCATGTGAGCTTCACTAGGATTGTGCATATACTGGCTCACCACACTAAACAGCATAAGCAAGATCAGGTCTAGTGTGAGACAAGTAGATTAGCTGCCCAACTAATCTATGATACAGAGCATGCTTGTTTGTAGGGACTTGATCTTGATACTCTCCAATACGATGATTATGTTCAATAAGTGTATTAACTGGTTTACAGTCAAGCATACCAGTCTCTACCAAAAAATCTAGAACATACTTACTCTGATTCAACATAATACAGTTCTTGCTCCAACCTACCTCAATGCTTATGAAATACTTCAAGTGTCTAAGATCCTTCATCTCAAACTCAGAAGACAACTGAACTTGTAACTTCTTAATTTCTTCAAAATCACATGTCACAACCATATCATCCACATAAATTATCAAAGCAGTAACCTTACCCTATAAGTATTTCAAAAATAAAGTGTGATCTGAATTTCTTTTTCGATACCTAATCTTCTTTATGCATGTTGTGAATCTTCCAAATGAAGCTTTTGGGGATCTCTTCAATCTATACAAAGACTTCTTCAATTTTCACCACATTCTCTCCTATAGAAGTACCATATCTTGGAGGCAGATCCATGTAGATTTATTCCTTCAAATCTCAATGACGAAAGACATTCTTGTAACGACTCGAACTTTGAGTTATGTGATTATCGGCACGACATGTGATTATCGCGAGTTGATTGTACATATGTAGTTTGTTAACGATAAATTATCGGGTAAGAATTTGGTTTGAGTTCCTTCACGAAAATTGTAGAGGATTTGATTTTGAGCTCGTAGGAGGTTTCAGAGGATTTTTCGGATAATCGGGGAATATAAAATGAATATTTGAAATTTTTGTCGAGTTAGTTGTACGTACTTATCTGATTGTGTTGGAGTTATCCGACTCGTGGGTTTGGTCGGTTTGCTACGTATAAATATCGAATAGTCGTAAAAATTGAAAAATCACACATTTCAGCCGAGTTGACCGAGTTGATCCGTTTCGTTGCTGCCATCCGACTTGTCGATTCAGGCCACCTTCGGCCGTGTTCTTGGTATGGTTAGAAAGCCCTTGTGATTTTCTATTGAGTTATGTATTTATTTGTGAGATTTGGTTTAGTTTTGAGGGAGTTCAAACTCGGTGAAGTTCTTGGATTTCGCCAAAATTGGGGGGCGGTTTCCGGCGAGTTTTGGTGTCGGGATTTGGTTCCCCTCAAACCCTTGAAGATTTCTGGGTGATTAATTTGGGATAAGGAGGAGTTTTTGGGGTAGCCTGTGGTGGTTGCCGGAATTGATTTCGGCCTTGGAATTTCGAGGGAAATTCCGGCCACGGTGATAGTTGCTTGGTGTTGTGGTTTTGGGGGTTTGGTTGGGTTTGAGGAGAGGAACACTTTGAGGTATGGTTCGCCGGAGTTGATCACCGTTGGCGCTGCGCCGGCGGCGGCGCCGGCGGTCAACGACGGAGCTCCGGCGAGGGGTTGACTTTTGTGGTTTTCAGATATTTTTATGTTATTTTGCTCGTAATCGTGTCCCGATCGTAGTCGTGAAGTTTTCAAGTTGAGTTGAGTGTGTTAACTTGGGACGAGGGTTGTTTGGGTGTATTTTGGGAATTTTGTTATCCTCGTCGATATTTCGAGCGATACGCTTTTCAAGAATATGGGGTTCTTGACGTATTTGCTCCATATGTTGAAATCGAATATGTATTGATCGTATCCATTTTATTTAGGTGATTGTGATCGAGTGTTTGTCGAGGGATCTTCCGCCGGGCCTCAGGGCTAGCTGTTACCTGTGAATGGACATTTTATTCCATGTTGATTTTCATACCTTGATTTCCACAGTGGATTTGTGAGTCTATGAGTATGCTTTACGATTATGCATTAACGAGTATGCATTTATGATTATGCATTTTATGAGCATACATTGATTTGGAGGCATATGTGATTTGTTTTTACACTGAGTATGGATATACAATGCATCGATGCTATGGCATCTCGGCTGATCCCTGAGATACTCCGGGAGGGTTACGTCTATATGAGTACCTGACCCGTGATTCACAGTACCCGCGAGAGTTACGTCTTTATGAGCACCTGACTCGTGCGTGTTGTAACTTTGAGGAAAACGTACTCAAGTTACTGCCTCCACACACACAGTACCCAGGAGAGTTATGTCTTTATGAGCACTTGACCTGGGCTTGTTTGTTTTGACTCGCATGATTTTATGTGCATTTATTGTGAAAAACATGTTGGATTTATTTATGCGGCATATTATGATTTACGTCCACTCACTCTAACAGTTTTATTATTTATATGCTCTTCTCTGGGCTTTCGGTTTTCGCCGCCCAGATTGCAGTATCTTCCCCGTGGTTGCACGTCATCACATGAGGCCTAGATTTCAAATCACACTTTCCTTCTAGTAGGTTTCTAATGTAACCTGCTAGTCTTGTATATTTTGTAATTAGAAGTCGCTCTGAATACTTGTGTAGTGTTGTTCAGTTTGAGTTATACTCCTGAATATTTTCTGGATTTCTTGTAAACCTTAAGTTTAGTTTTATATATAGATTTTGAGAAATCCGGATGGACAATGGTGGTCCACTGTGTGTCTGGAAATTTATCTGTGAAGTGTAATCTTCTTGCAGTTTTTGGTTTGTACGTTTTATAAAGTAAACTCTGGAAAAAATTTTGTCAGTTATGGTGTCGTCAGAGCCTAATTTCGGTTTAGGCAACTTAATCGGGATCAGATTCTTTCAATTCTTTACATCAAACTGATGTAATAGCCAATCTAACTTAGTTGCTAACGACATGAGAACACGCATCGTATTGATCTTTGCCATTGGTGCAAAAGTCTCATCAAATATAATCCACTTCATACTTCTGAGTATATTCTCTCGCAATCAACCTCGCCTTATACCTATCAGTAGAACCATATGCATTATGCTTTAATATATAGACCCATCTACACCTAACTATCTTTAATCCTGGTGGCAAGGGTAAAGTCCCGAGTACCACTCTTGTTGGGAGCATCCATCTCAACTTCTATCGTCTTGACCCACATCTCCTCCTTCGTCGCATTCTCTACTCTTTTAAGAATAGATTCAACAGATAATTGATTCACAAAGACTACATAGGGTTTAGACAATCTTTGGGTCAAAAATTAATTAGCTACAAGATACTTGGCTTTAGCTGATAAAGTAGGCTAATATATGTTGAAGATTGACCATGGATTGACCTATTAGACAAAACTTTTCTAGACTCAAGTACAGTAGAATTTGACAAAGAAAGACTACTACATACCTCATATAATGACAAGTTAGGAGAGATCAATAGAGAGCAAGGGACTGGAGTTGCATATATATACATCTTCCACAACATACAGTTGAACACTAACTAGTTCTCCTCCTTTTGACGAGTCAGACAATTGTTCGATCGGTCGAACATACTCAAAAACTAGGACATATGTCATGGCCTGGGATTCTACTAAGGATAAAAAAAATTGACTTGTCGAGCTGAGCCTTCGGGAAGTCCCTGGTACCATCTTTGATTGATCATGAACTTTCTTTGACGGGACGAACCTTCTCCCTGAAACCTATGTTGAACCGTTGAGCATAATCTTTGATGGATCAAACCCTGCAGCTGGAGCTTATGGATCATCGGACGAGGTGCTTTTAAGGGGTCGAGAATTTTTTGATGGGTCAAAAGTGTTGCTGGACGATTTTTCTGCTTCTACAATTCACTTGTTGGCCTTCAAATTGATCTTCAAAAAACACATGTTTCTCGTCCTCACTTAGAGTCGATGTGGAGAAAAATAGCACAAGTATTCACTAAAGGTTACATCCATAGTGACATAGAACCGTTGAGATGAAGGATGGTAGCACTTGTATCATTTATGATGGGAACCATAACCAACAAACACACAATTGAGGGCACGAGCATCCAACATCGATCTTTGATTCTTGTGTAGATGAACATGTGCCATGCAACCAAAAACATGAGCAGAAAGCTTGTTGAGAGATGGAATGGCAACATGCTGAGATAATACCTCAAATGGAACACAATTCAGAAGAGATAAAGATGGTACGTGTAGGCGGTTGATGAGATGAGAGGCACGGAGTACACCTTCTCCCTAAAGGTACTTTGGCATGTTAGCACTTAGTAAGATAGCTCTTCCCATGTTCAAGAGATGGGGGCTCTTTCTTTCAGATACTCTATTAACTGCTCTGGTGTTTGAGGACAAGTAGTCTTATGAACAATTCCAGGTTGCTGAAAATAGTCTCAAAAATAGTTATTGACAAATTCTCCTCCATTATGATATCGAAACATTTTCACACAAATATCATACTGAGTTTGAATAAGACTATGAAACGCAGTAAATGCATAGAATACTGCATCATTCTTTTTAGTCGACACAACCTATGTCAATCTTGTAAACTCATCAATGAACTAAACAAACTATCTTATTCTTGTCTAGGTAGGATTTTTCAAAGGCCTCGGCCCTATACTTCAGAATGAATCAACTCAAATGGTGTTGAACAAGAGAGCTAGAAGAGTAGCTGAACCTATGACTTTTAACAAAAACAAAGATTTCACATTGGAGGCTAGACTCTTTTAATTCCAAAAACAAAGATGGCATAGACTTCTTCATAATACCAAGTGACGGATGACCTAGCCAGTGATGCCATTCACTCGATAAGAACTTAATGTCAGGGTAAAAGGCCTCGATGGCATTTGTGTCTCCCCAACATATATGCAATCCAAGTGAAACATTCTTCTCCTATGATCTCCCATTCCTATTATTTCCTGAGTACATAGATTTTGAAATACCACAGAGATAGGATAAAACATGACAGAACATTTGATTTGGGAATTCAATTCATATACCGACAACAAATGATGAGACAAAGAGAGAACATAAAGAATATACTGTAACACAATAGACGAAGTAACTTGGATTGACCAATTATCTAAGACTAAAAAAATACACAAATTGCATTAGACACTTCAGGAACAGGAGAAGACAAAGTCGAAAACAATTCCATTATGTTCAGATACTCCATTATGTTCAGGTATGTGAGGACAAGTAGTTTGATGAACAATTTCATGCTCTTGAAAATATTCCCTAAAGGAGGGATTGTGAAATTCTCCTCCATTTTCAAATCTAAACGCCTTCACATGGTACAAACAATATACTAAGTTCGAATGAGGCTATGAAATGCAGTAAATGCAACAACAAAAAATACACCATCCTTCTTTTTCATCAATATCACCTATGTCAGTCTCGTACAATTGTAAAGGAACAAAACAAACTTTCTCATTCTTGACAGAGTAAAACTCTTTGAAGACCCCATACATCCGAATGAATAAACTCAAAAGGAGCTGAACTGGAATGAAAGCTTGGAGGGTAACTAGACTTGTGACTCTTAGCAAAAGTACAAGTTTCATAATGGAGGCTAGACTCCTTAATTCCCAAAAACAAGGATGACATAAATTTCTAAATAACACCAAAGGACAGATGACCAAACAAACGATCCCATAACCAAATGTCTTTAACTCAATCAGAACTCAATGTCAAGGCAACAAGTCTTGATGGAGCTCGTGTGTCCTTGTTGTACATGCAATCCAAGTGAAATAGTATTCCCTTACAATCTCCCTTGTCTATTATTGCTTGAGTACATAGATCATGAAATATCATATACATAGGATAAAATGTGAAAGAACATTTGTTTTGAGAATTCAATTCAGATACTGACAACAGATGATGGGACATAGAGAGAACATAAAAAAAATTATGTAACACAATAGACAGAGTAACTTGAATTGACTAAATACCCAATACCGGAGAAAACATGCCATTTGCATTACACTTCAAATATAGGGGATGTAGACAAACTCGAAAAAATAGAGTCTTTTCAGAGGTCATATGATCAGATACACTAGAATTAATTATCCATGTACCACCATCAATAAAGCCAGAAACTTTTAAAGTAATACCAATTTTACCTTGATGTTTCTCAGTTAAAGAAACATTACCCTCTATGTCGTCTTGACTCTCCATACCATAGAAAATAGGTTCTTCAAACAACAAAATATCCAAAGCTATGTGTGAAGACCCAGCTCTCGATTTAACTACCTAAACCGAGATTAGGCCCTCAATACTTGCTAGTCTATACATGACACGTATTTATTCGAACTCTATGTTGGAGATCTCTTACGTTGAAAGTCATAATTATAATAAACTTAATAACATAATAGTTCATAATTCATCTGAGACATTGAAATCTAACTTCGATATCAGAGTAGCTAGAATTCTAATTGAACTATGATGACTAAAATACTAATCTGTAGGATCAATTTGGATCCTACGGTGCACACGGTTATGCCTTGATCAGCTTACGTGATCAACCTCAATAGAAAATCTGCAACTTGGGCGAATTGAAACCGAATAGCCCAGAGGAAAGATATATAAAAGAAAGAAAATCGTTAGAGTGAGTGGACAAAAATAAAAGGTCAAACGAAAATGTAAAACATATTTTATGTCTTCCCACCATATTCATATAGTAAAAACATAGTGAGTCCACGTAAAAGATAGGTGTATGGAGGTGTAAACATGCGTAACCACGAGTCGCGTGTTTGTCCTAACCTTCCCGAAGCACCTCGGTGATCAACCGAGATGTCAATGCATCGATGCAATATACATACACATAACGTGCATAAAAACATAAAATCATATCATAGGCCTCCGTGCATAGCATAAAAGTATCGTAACATAGTACATATATATATATGTATATAAATATATCTATATTCATAAAGAAAATCTATAATCATAATAATAAAATTAGACTCACCAAGTAACATTGAAAAAAAAAATGTCCACTCACCTAGATCGCCCGAAACATAATAGTCGATCCACTATTCTTAAATCGTACTACGCGTTCCTAGACCGAAATGGGATCCCAATGAAAGGACCCAACCCCGATTTAGCTTCCTAAATCGGAATCAAACCCCTTCGAAAACATGAACCAACAAAAACTTTTCGAAATTTGGGCAGAGTTTAGCTACTAACGTAGAATTGCCATTACCTGCACGTGGGAAATACACTTCATCCTATGCCACAAAAATCAAACCGTGGGCACCAATCCCATCCGGATTTCTCAATATATCAACAGTAAAGTAAAGTAGTAAATATATATGCACTTTACCGAAATCCAGTGTAAAATTGTATAACGTATTCAATAGGAAGCTCAGAGCGACATCTAATACATAATTGTATACGCATACCACAGTAGGTAGAACAATAAACCTACTGGATGAAACAAAGTAGCTCGAGCACTATGCATCCGACCACGACGTGCAACACCAGAGCCTGAACTGCAAATTGGGCACGGAAACCGAAAAGCCCAGGGGAAAGACAATAAACACGTTAGAGTGAGTGGACGAAAATAAATGTCTTTCACCAGTTTATATATATATATTATAAAAACATATGCGAGTCCAGATAAATAAAACAACATATGTACACGAGGTAAAACTCATACTCCTCCAGTGTACCGAGCATGCAAATAAAATCCCACGGGGTCACTCATGGACTCCACCGTGCTAGTACAGTCTGAACCACGGAGTCCCTGACTACCACGTGATTCTGAGCCAGAAATGGCCTCGGTTCCGAGGTACTGCCCCTCACCGGTCTGGTCGGGGTACTGCCCCTCCAGGCGGCCCTCCGTCGGGGATCAGCCGACGAGGCAAGGTGTATCGATACAATAACATAACCACGACTGTACTCTGTGTAAACCAAATCATAAACATTTCGATGCAAATGCATGAAACAGCATATAAGTGTATGTATACTCGTATACGTATAATCGTATAAATATATCGTATAATCGTAAAACACATGCTCATGCAATTCGTAATCTCAATACGCATGCTCAAGTTCGAAAATCATATAAAAGACTCGCAAACAATCCGTGAAAAGAAATGTCCACTCACAGACTGGCGTAACGCGTATCGCGTTAACCCGTGATCCGGCGGAAAGTCCATCGCCAAACAAACGATCACGAACCCCTGAATAAATCACAACGTCCAATATTCAAAGTCATAATCCGACAATTCGAATCAAACCACGAGAAACCACCGTTCTCGGAAATACACAATTCGAATACGACGAATCGTCGAAAATCCATATATACCACCTCAATACCTCGTTTTAAGTTCGGACGCTCAACTCGAAAAACGAACCTCCGCACTGCGATCGGAGCGCGATTTCGAGTCAAACGACATGCGACTTGCCGAAAGTCCAAAAGTCAACCCGTTGACCGTTGACCGCCGTCCACGGCGGCGCCACTGTTGACCGGAGAATTTCACGGCGGAGCAACCCCTATTCCATGCAAAACCACCCACTGAGCAACTTTGTCAACTGCACCGAAGTCCAATTCTCACTCTAACATGGTCAATTTCATGAAAAACCGAATGAACACACAAATTTCAAATCCAAAATTCTCCTTGTACACATCGAATTGAAACACGAAACTTACAGGGTAGCTTCATGGTGATGAGGGCTACAAAGCCCACTCAAGATTTCTGCTCAATTCGTTCTAAAACATGGAACCCGAATTCAAGCAAAACCCTTGAACTTTGGCCGGAAAATTCTTCCTCTCCGGTGAGCCTCGGAGTGCATGGTGGCCGGGAACATGATGAGGAAGGTGAGGCGAAGAGATTGGGACCAACCCCGTCGCCTGGGGTGGCCGGACGGCCCGTCGCCGTGAAGTCCACCGTACGCCGTCGTCCTCTTCTCTTCCTCCACCGAGTTGACCGAGTCAACTCGGTCAACACCCAATCTGGAAAGTCTTCCCCTTGCCCAAAATAGCAGGTTACTATATATAGCCTTTCCCAAAACGGAAACTTCATGTTTATCCAATTCGACGAACTTCAAACACGCGTAACTTTCTCGTCGTAATTCCGATTCCGATAATTCTCGCGGCCACAAACTCGTCTCGACATATTCTTCCAATATTACCCAAAGTCAAACATATCGGCCAACCGAATAAAAAGTCAACCCTTCAAAGCAACACACATTAAATCGACTAAATAATCAACAAACGGCAAAATTCGCAACTAATTCCTCGTAACTCCAAATTATGCTCCGGAAGTTCCCACGAACTCGAAATTAAATTCTGAACAACTTCCGTGAAGAAACCAAAACCAAATTCTCGATCGGTAATTTAGTCGTTAAGTAGCTCGCCATCTAAATCCGAACTTCAAATATTCATAACTAATTCATCGGTCGTCCAAATAACGATCCGGAACCGCCCACGAACTCATAATCACACGTACAACGACTCTCGAGAAGAGACCCAGCTCCAATTCTCAACCAATAATTTAGTCGTTAAGAACTCTGGCGATTCCATTATCTGTCGAAAATCCGCGACTGCGCTGTAACTCACGAATCAAGCTGATTATACTTCTGATTCTGGTCCGGGTCGTCACACCAATCAATAAATAAAAGTTTGATCGAGTAGGTAAAGTGGATTTAGAAATCCAAGATGATATGTCGATCAGAAATTTACCTTATTTTCAATAACCGTAAATCTATATCCAGACGTGTCCTCATCATCGACGTATCATGCATTTGATCTTGGTCTTCATGATGTACTGTTCTGGCTCCATAAAAGTGAGCCTCGACTCGACACACGACGATCGACCGAGTCGAAGGTATCAAGTCGACTTAATTCCTGATAATGAACCAAATGTTACGCTAACCGACAAACCATACTAAATTACCCAAAAACCATTACAAATCGGCTAATAAAACTTCTCGTGAGAAAAATGAAATTTTTGGTCGTTGGAGCTCCGCCGCCCAGGCCGATACATGAGCCACAGGCAGCGGCCAGAATCCAACTAGCTCTGATTCAAGCAACCTGCAAATCAAAATGAAGATCACAATAAGAATAACAACTTTCTAGTTCATCCCATACTCAAAAACAGACCGGAAGGTGCCGAAAATTACCTCGAAAGGTTTTGAAACTCGTCGTAATCTGGCGTCGATCGTCTGTCGAGCTCAGGCTGAGTTGGACTGCGTATGTAGTGCAAACAAATTCTAGGAGAGTGCACTTCAAACCCCCAATTCCGGCCAAGTCGTCGCCGTCGATGACGACATAAACCTTGAGTTTCCGTCAATCTTTATGGCTTCGAATCATCATCGATCGGTGACGCTTGGAGGTTCCAAGGGTAGAGAGAGGCGAGGGATGACGAGAGCTTCAATTCCGGATCGGAGCGGCTTCCAACGGTGGCCGGAAAACCAAGATCCGACCGGGTTGTGAAACGGGTCAAGTTCGAGTTTTGGGTCTCGCATCCGAGTCACATGAAATGGGTTCTACCCAACCGGGTGAAAATTTTGAATTTATACTGTAGGTATAAATGAAATCAACGGGCCAGATCAAACCACCATCTGATGACGGCTCAAAATAATTCACCAATAATTAATTTTTTTAATTTAATTTCCTACTTTCCAAACTTCAAAAAATAATAACTAATTACTCGGACCTCCGAAAAATAAAATAAAAATACACACGAACTCACAATAAAATCCTCTACAACTTCTGTGAAGAAAATAACTCCAAAATCATAACTTATAAAAAGTCAATTTTTAAACCCCAACTAATTTTGATAAACGTGTCGTATGCTGATTAACTCAATAATTACACAACTAACGATGATTAAGTCGCTAATTGGCCGGGTTGTTACACCATGAAAAATTCTTCACAAGTAAACAAGACAAGAAACAACGAGTAGATCAAGAAATCAGTCAGACAAAAAAGATTTCGACGAGTTGCGAGAGTGATTTTCGACTCGTCAAACAAGACAGGACATAACGATTTTGACGAGCAAGAAAAAACTCACAGTGAAAACATGTCAGGTCTTCATGATTTTCAAGATCAATTTAGGTTCTCATGCCTAATCAAAGAGAACACAAGAGATGAGGAATTTTTTGATGATTGATCACTCTCGAATTGTGGCAGATATACAAGACTACTTACGGTCCTACAAATAAACTAATTACACCTACTTAATTATATACACTTGCTAATATTCCTAGTAGTATGACTTACTCTAACAAAAACATGAGATACTTATGATTTCTATAAATTTTTGCTACTTCATATCATATGAACTAGGATAATCCAATGGCAATATGAATTTTTATGCACCTCCAAGACTATATTTGCCTATTGGCTTTTTTATGAACTAGAATTATGTTTCTAAGAACCAAAGTGGCGTGTACCAACTTGCAACTGATAAGACATCCGTTTCCATATTATGTTGTAAACCATCTGGTGAAATTGAGCGCCAAAAATAGCAACAGAAACCATTCTGTGACCACACTGTAGAAATTTAGGAACAACAACACCTTATTCGAACATGGAAATCTCTAGTGTAAAAATAGGTATTAGCAACTGAGTTCCGTTGCCTATGGTGCTGTAACTATTGCCCATTTTTCTAGTGATGCCTATTGGACAATAGTTTGACATCGCAGAAAGGCAGCATGAAGAATCTTTCATTTGTAAGTTCTGGTTCAGAAAGTTCAATGTGCCAACGTGTCACAACATATTCCTCGTTGGTAAAGAGCTGCATACGGATGGGAATCATGTCAGCACCGCGAGGATCACATCTACAGAAGTTGATTCAAATTTCTCGACTAAATTACCTCATCAGTGTCCGAACTTATCTCGTCCAAGCAAGTTAGTATCCAAACCTACAAAGTTATGAAAGTGGCACCCAAATTCTTATTTACTATAAAAATAGGATATCTGTCTAATTTCTGTTGATCGTCCATTAAATAACCGACGTTGCATGCATGTGTGATTAAAAGAATAGAAGTAATATTGTCATTTGGGCCTGGGTTAGTATTTTCCTTTTATTTCTATTAATTTTCATTTATGTTTTCTTTATTTCGTCTCTGTTGCGGTCCTACAACAAGACCCGACCCACCCTTCAACGTTCACTTCTCAGACCTTGGCGGTCATGCATCTCGACCTGTTGATCGCGTCCAACAATCTCATCATCACGTGCTACTGCTTCTTGTGCTGCCGGAACTTGAGCTTGAGGCGGTTAGTGAGAATGGCTTGGCTCCATCGCAACCTCCCTTTCGTAGCCACCTCCAGGACCTGGTCCTCTGCCTCCCGCACTGCCCGGACACGCCGAGGAGGACACGTGGATAAGGGCCATTACTTGATTAAGAGCCTGGAGCAACATGAAAGAGTAGAGTTGATGCTAAGCTTCGGATTTCCATTTGGTCTACGACGGCGGCGGCGGCTTGGATTTTCTTCATCCTCCTGCGTAGTGTTATGGAAGAGTCAATAGCATGAATGGATCTATGCCTTGGCTACTAGGGCTTAAGCCCCGGTGATTTTTTAGAAGTCATATAAAAAGTATATGTAGTAGAACTTTGACAATGATATCTATGGTGCAGTTAACTAAATTCTTATTAAATATACAACATAACTATAGTTCGATTCCCCCGTTGATTCTCTTGATTTTACTCCATTTTCTTCGAGTCTCCATTTTTCTCATCTCCATGTTCTTTATTCCAGTCATTTTACTCTAGTTTCTTCAACTCTCCTTTCTTCTCATCTCCTTCTTCATTCTAGTCGTCTTCCAGCTTATTTTACCGGCCGTTGAGTTTCTTCTCATCTCCCTCTTCTTCTTTATTTCTCCAAAAATTCTTGGGTAAAATTAGCCCCTTGAATTTTTAATCCCGAATCCGCCGTTGGTCAATAGTCAGATGAGTTGTTCATTATGGGATTCGAGACGAGTGTTGTTGATGCCATCATCGCTACAAGATTCTGATTCTCTCGCTCTCTCTCTCTCTCTCTCTCTCTCTCTCCCACAAGTCCATGACCAAACAACACCTCACATCGCCGCCATTCGCAACCTCCCGTCGTCGGCCGTCTTCAACCTCACGCTGGCCTCGATCCTGTACCGCCGTTGTCGACCGCTCGCATCAACATCCACAGATCTTGATTGCCCCAAGATATTGGTCGATATCTGCTAGATCCTCTCGGCGGCGTGAGTCGAGCTTGAGGCAAGGCAAGGCGAGCTCGATATCTTGACTCCAAAATACTTCACAACAGTTTGGCCTCTTGCTTCTGTTAATGGGTCGAACCCCAATTTGCTGGCTTTAGAGTCCTTGCTTTCGACTGTTCTTGGTCCCAAGGCAAACAAAAAAGGGTTCCTTCAAGTTGTTAAAGGTGGATGTATCTGCGCAAACTATCGATGGCAACACATCCTCTCTAAAGACAGTTGGTATTTCACCATTCTCTACGCCGCCGGCATCATCGAGTTCAGAATCGAGAGCAACGATGCTAACTCTCTCTCTCACTCTCATCGACTGACGTCGTATGATGTCGTTTTCCAGAAACTAAAAACTAAAAAATTATAGAAAATTGCAGATCCAGATCCTGTTGGGTTGGATCAAACCCATCAAATTTTGAAAAAAAGAAAAAAAAAATGATATAAAAAATAGTAATAAAAGGGCAAATTGGTTTTTTAACTTCGATTTTCAAATTTTCATTTTCCATGCCATCAAAAGTAAAAGTGACGGAGATTAACGGAAATTTTGCTCGATGTATCACGTTGATAAGGTTTTGAAAGTTCATGTATGCAATTGATACATTATAAAGTTCATGTATGAAAGTGATAAGCCGGTAAAGTCCAGGTATCATAGAAAAAAAAATGTCTAGAGCATATAGGTTCCATGACAAATTAAGAATTTGATCTATACAACAAGAGCTTTGTTAGTATCGAGTTTCAACACATAAGAAGAGAATGAAACTTTGCCACAGATGCAACATCTATTCCTGTATCAATTAAACATGTTGTAATGTTTGCTTTAGCTGACATTCATTATAACTAGAAAGAGAAATTATTAGTTGGTTTTGGACCATCACATGACATGTTGAGGTGGTAGTCCAAACCAATACAAACACGACATGTAAGAAAATGATGGTTCTTGGTTGTCCACAGATGGGTAGCCACTCCTACCCATTATACACATAGTCCAATTATATATCAACACGTGTCCTTTTAAAAAAAAATTGCATCCATCTTGTTCTTTGGTACCAAAACTATCTTGTCTCAAATGAAGACTCAACAACGAAACCAAAAACCAAAGCCAACCACATCGACTCCAACTACTTCGACTTCACCAACACAGTCCACGGCTTCTCTTTCGCCCACTGCTTCCCTGGCATTTCTGCGGCACGTGAGATTATGAAATCCAACATCGGCTACTCACAACAAGGGTTGTTTTTGTGTGCATGTGCCAAAATGGCTGCCGGGGATTCCAAAAGTTACAGAGGCGATGGTGATGGAGAGGAGGAGCAGTGGGGAGGAGCTGTGGAGGAATTAGTGGTGAAAAATAAGAGGGGCGACGAGTGTTGCAGATTTTCATTTTTAAAACGGACACATGTAAGTGTGCCATTGGACCATGTATGTAAGGGTAGGAGTAGCTACCCACGGTTGTGCAGCCAAGACTCATCCGTATGAAAAAGAGAGAAACTTATTGCATGTTGATTCATGTGTCGTGTTTACATTGGTTTGGACTAACACCTCAGCATGCGACGTGGTAGTCCAGGACCATCTAATAATTCTTCAACTAGAAAAATCCGTTGGGTGTGGAAGAGGAGGAAAAACAAGAATAATTACTGATAGTAATTTTTTTTTTTGAAATTACAGTACAATCATTTTTATTATTATTTATTCTAATATTATTTAGAGCAATTTTGGAAGGTTGAAATTTGATATGTCTAATGACACCAAAACTGACAACGCTTATGTTTATTATAGTAAAGATAATAGAGGTTTGTTTTAGGAGATTAATTCTCCATAATTCCCGGTGTGTGTCTTGTCCTACTTAGATACGCATATTAATTAGATAGATATATAGAGAATCCATGTTATATCGAGACATTTATTGTAACAAATTGTATCAGCATGTATTTAAGGCATTCTATCAATGAAAGAGAAATAGTTTTCCCACTTTACACACTTTCTCCTGCAACACGTTATCAACAGCTTTTTGGGTTGATAGCCATCACCACCAAAAGAAAAAAAAACCTAACCTTCACATAAGGCCTCAATCGCCGCCGGCAGACCTAGCCACTGCCAACCACCACTGTCAGCCCCTCCCTCTTTCAGCACTCATCACACAAGCATAAGCTCCTCAAATCTTCCTACGTCGTCAAGATTGCTCGACTTCCGAAGAATCATTTCAGACGAGCTTCAACATCAATTCGATCAACAAGTGTATCGGTCATATCGAGCAAAACACCTATCGAGGTAAACTTTTCTAAACCATCAATCTATAAATCTAGGATCAAACTTACTTACCGCAAAACCCTAGATCTAAGTTGATGATAGTTGTAATATGAGTTGCTTTATATTATATGTTTGCCCTAGCTCCTATGGACTTATATCCATAAAGTATAAGTGACGGTCCTGAGGGAGTCATGGTTTAGAAAAGAAAAGAAAAGAAAAGAAAAGAAAAGAAAAGGGAAATCGATCCTATGTAACAGTTAGTCACGGTAGCTGGGTGTGGTTTTTACCACCCTCTATAATCGATTTTGTGACCTTATATCATGGATCACGTTCTTATTCAATAAAACTTGAAAGTTATTGTGATCGTAGTTTTTCGATCATTACCGATAAAACATCTATGTGTATTTTTGTAGATGAGTTCGAATGAGCCAGCTAGACCAGAATTTGACATCCTTGACATTCAAGGCAAAGAATACCACCGTTGGGTCTCAGATGTAGAAACTACATTCATCGAAAAGAGACTGATTAACACTATCAAACCCTCTGGGCCTGGAATGAATCTCTTGCCCCCACTAATGAATCAAAAGCTCAAGCCCTCATATTTTTGAGGCGTCATATTCATCCAACTCTCAAGAAGCATGATTTAAACAAAACAGATCCCATGGTATTGTGGGACATTCTGAAGCATCGCTTCAACAATGTGCATGATGCACAACTTCCTGAGTTGACTGCAAAATGGGAGCACACTAGACTTGTGGATTTTTCAAAAATCCAAAAGTTTAATCAAGCCATGCTAGATTTGCAGTCAGAGTTGAGTTTTTGTGGGGTGGAAAAATCTGAGAATGACATGATTGAGAGGGCATTACAAACCTTCTCAACATCTATAAGTATTCTCGCACATCAGTACCGAATTGAGTACGAACAGGGGAGGACTACCACCTTCAGTGATCTCATCAATCGTCTTGCGAAAAAAGAGAGGCATCATGAGATCATCCTAAATAATAACTCAAGACCGGCTGGTACTAAGAAACCTGAGAGTTACCAAACTGAAGGAAAGGCCCGCAAAAACAAGAAGCTTACTCGTTCAGAACCTTATGCTCATGGAGGACATGCTCCACGTAGGGGTAGCGGAGGGCGTGGGCGTGGACAAGGCCGCAGCCAAAATCTGACTTGGCATAGAGATCAAAACGCTAACTCCAACAAGGACCAGTATTGTTCGGTTTTTAATGGTCAACGGTCCCAAAATTCTAGAAGATACGTTTGTTTCAAATTTGGTTCAACTAAGCATATGCATAAACAGTGTCATGCTAGTAGAGAAATCCAAAACATCTACAAGAGACACAAGCAGTATTTGGCTCAAGAGTCGAATTATGCTGGAGATTTAGAGATGGAGGTTGACACCAATTTCGTTCTTGCAGAGGACAAGGGGAACAATCTTGCTACCCCGAATTTTGAATAAGCCTATGTAACGGGCAATTGTCTCTGTAATCTTTCAAGCTTTGGTTTTATTTTTTGCTTACTTTTCGGTCAAACATTATTAAAACACTTGTCTTGTTTCTGATTAAGAACATCTATGATGTATTTTTGTTGGCAGTAATGAATTTTCTCGATTTTTCGGTATATGAAAGTGTTTGAGAATGTTTTATTTCATACAATTCTTATGTATGGTTCAATGTCTTTACATATATGGCAAAACAATGCAAAGATACGTTCAAAGCGTCCTAAAAACTAAAAAAAAAATTGATCACGGGGCAATTTTCGACCCGTCGAAAATTCCAACGTTGATCGTTTCATTTTGTCTCGACCCGTCGATGACATGGATCTGTTACAAATTTTGACCCGTCGAAATTTTGTTATCGGAAATGCCTAGTCTTTAGTACAAAGACTCACTTATTTACATTAATTTTTTAGATGTGTTAAGGAAAAATTTAGTGTCCACTAGATAGTGGTACTACCCACACCATTCTGCGGAATAGATAACTATTTGTGGATCTTTTTCCATACAAATCCTCAGTGACAACCATGATTGGTGCAGCGCCCGTTATTCAGGGGCATGGTTTTGCAGAGTTTCTGATGCCCCATGGTACAAAATTATATATCACTGATGCCTTATACGCTCCAAAGGCCAATCGAACCTTGCTCAGTTTTAAGGATATTCGTGCCAACAGTTTTCACTTGGAAACTTATTGTGAAAAATGTGAAAGAACTATTGTGTATAACCTCTGTTGAATGTGGCCGCAAGTGCATTCTAGAGAAGTTTCCGGCAACTCGTAGTGGTTTATACTTAACTACAGTTTGGATCATTGAATCCAATGGCGTGACGCACACTACTATGTGTGATTCTGCCTCATACAAGCTTTGGCATTTTCGATTGGGGCATCCAAGTCATGACATGATGTCAAAATCTTAAAAAATACTCATGGTTTAGAGCGAGAAAAAATGTGGGATTACGTATTTTCATCGGTTCAGATGGTGAGAATGAGACTACTTCTCTCAATCCTAGCTCGGTCTCAAAGACGAGTGCAACACCATCCCGACAAAATACTACTGAGGCGTTGTGCATTATCCCACCCGATTATTCTTATGTTGCAATCTATGCTGCACATCGCTCATTTTGCAAAGCTTGTTCTTTAGCAAAGTTACAGGCACGCCATTCCTTGGCTGTTGATAATAATGACAATATCCCATTCTTACAAAGGATCCAAGGTGATATTTGTGGACTTATCAAACCCGAATGCGGACCATTTAAATATTTCATGATTTTGATAGATGCATCAACTCAATGGTCACACGTTACTTTGCTTTCCACAAGGAATGCTGCGTTTGCAAAACTCCTGGCTTGAATCATTAAGCTCCGGGCTCACCACTCGGATTATCCAATCAAGTCTATTCGATTGGATAATGCAGAAGAGTTTACATCAAAATCTTTTGATGATTACTGCATTTCTCTTGGGATTGAAGTTGAACATCTTGTTTCCCATGTTCATTCTCAAAACGGTTTAGCAAAGGTTCATATCAAGCGGATACAGCTTGTGTCCAGAGCTTTGGTAATGCATACAAATTTATCGGTCTCTGCGTATGGATATACAGTGTTACACGCAGCCATGCTTCTTCGTTTTTGACCCGTAGCCCGGCATTCATTCAGTGCGTACCAGTTGGTAACTGGATATGAGCCTGATGTTTCACATTTTTGCATTTTTGATTGCGCGGTTTATGTGCCAATTGCGCGCACCTCCACGGCGTACTAAAATGGGTCATCAAAGAAGATTATGCATTTATGTTGGTTATGAATCTCCAACGATAGTCTGCTATCTTGAACCTTCGACAGGAGATCTCTTTACTGCTAGATTTGCAGATTGTCACTTTAAAGAGACATATTTCCCGCCGTTCGGGGGAGATAGGAATGTTTCCATTCCAATGATCAGGAATTAACGTGGTTTAATCCCACTGTGTCTCTTCATGATCCTCGCACGTCTCAGAGTGAGATGGAAGTGCGAAGAATACTTGATCTTTAGCACATAGCAGACTCTATGCCTGATTCATTTGCTGATATTGCTAAAGTGATGAGATCGGATTTGCCTGCTGCAAATGTTCCTGCAAGGTTGAAAATCTCGAAAAATGGATTCGTTAGTGGCAACATCCGGCAAGGAGGCGTTCATCTTGCTCATGTAGAAGGTGTTGCGTCGGCCTCGGCTCCCACCAGAAAAAGGGGGAGACCAAGAAAATCCACTGATGAGCCGCTGATTAAAAGGTAGACAATCAAGCCACAAAAAGATCTATTCATCATCAACATCGTGAATCCTTCACATGAGATTGTCTCTAACTATAGTTATGTCCTTGAATCATAATTGACAAGTCTGGGGGATGCTTCAGAACCTCTTGTGATGTCAGAGAATAAAGAAATCTCTCTTAGAACAAATGATGCGTGCGTTCTTATGGATAGATATCCCATGTTAGTTGATGATGTGTTTGCTTATTCTATTACTCAGGAGATTATTGAGGATGATGAAGTGGAACCCCGCTCTATTGTTGAATGTCAACGTAGAGCAGATTGGTCGAAATGGAAGGTAACAATCCAGACTGAACTAGACTCTCTGAATTAAAGGCAAGTTTTCGGTCCGGTTATGTTATGCCCTTCGAATGGTAAGCCAGTTGGACATAAATGGGCATTTGTTCGGAAGTGTAATGAGAAGAATGAGGTCTTGCGTTATGAATCTAGGCTTGTAGCACATGGTTTCTCTCAGCCCCCTGGAATTGATTTTGAGGAGACGTATTCTCCTGTTATAGAGATCATCTCCTTCTGCTATCTAATAAGCTTGCTAGTGTTCGAAAAACTTAATATGCAACTTATGGATGTGGTTACTGCATATCTCTATGGTGATCTTCATTCAGAGATATACATGAAAGTGCCAGATGATATTGTTATACCCAATTCAAGTAAATTAAGAAGTGCTCATGTTATCAAATTAAGACGTTTACTATATGGATTAAAGCAATCTGGTGGGATGTGGTATACACATCTTAGTGACTACTTGATTGGGAAATGATACAAGAATGATGACTTATACCCTTGCGTGTTCATTAAAAGAACAAGTTAAGGTTTTGTTATAGTAGCAGTCTATGTTGATGATATGAACATCATCGGAACTCTTAATGAGATCAATGAGACAGTTTGCTACTTGAAATCTGAGCTTGAGATGAAAGACCTTGGTAGGACTCGATTTTTTCTCGGATTAGAGCTGGAACATTGAGTTGGTGGAATTCTTATTCACCAGTCTGCTTATGTTCAAAAGATGCTCAGGCGATTTAACATGGACAAAGCACACCATGTTAGCACACAAATGGTTGTTCGCAGTCTAGACCCCAAGAAAGATTCGTTTCGTCTTGTAGATGATGATGATGAGATCTTGGGAGCTGAAATTCCATATCTTAGTACTATTGGAGGTTTGTTGTATTTAGCTCAGTGAATACGTCCAGATATTGTCTTCTCAGTGAACTTGTTGGCTAGATTTAGCTCTGCACCTACGCAACATCATTGGAATGGAGTAAAACAAATCTCCAGGTACTTGAAAGGTTCCATTGACATGGGTTTATTCTTCCCTTACAAAGAATATAGAGAAAAGCATGAAATTCTCAGAAAAGAGAAAGTTGAAACGCATTCTGGGGATTTCTACCCATCGAGGATTTCCCTCGACCTGTCGAAACCTACACCCTGAATCGACCAGAGTGATTCCCTCGACCCGTCGAGGGATTCTCTCGACCCGTCAAAAAATGGTCCTGTTTCAGACAGTTTTCATGTGATCTCCTATTCCAAAATACCGGTTGATGTGTTGGTTGGATTTGCTGATGTTGGGTACCTCTTTGACCCATACAAAGGTCGTTCACAGACTGGTTATGTTTTCACTATCTTAGAGATCAACAAAGTAAACCCTTGTTGCTACTTCCTCGAATCATTCTGAAATTATTGCTTTACATGAAGCTGTTAGAGAATGTGTCTGGCTTAGGTCAGTCATAGGTCATATTCAAGGGTCTAGTGGATTGTCATCTACTGTTACTGTTCCGACTTACATCTATGAGGATAATGCAGCATGCATTAAACAAATGAAGTTGAGTTACATTAAGCGTGACAATACAAAGCATATATCGCCGAAGTTCTTCTTTAATCAGCAACAACACCAGTTGTTGAATATCCAAATGAACCAGATTGGTTCCGTTGATAATGATGCAGACTTGTTTACCAAGTCACTACCCTAAATCTATATTTGTGAAACATGTGAGATGCATTGGTATGCGCAGGTTATCTGAACTCCATGACTAAGTTTACAATCAAGGGGAGTTATTTTATGTAGAATCAAGGGGAGTTTACGTCACATGTAGTAGTTTTTGTAGTTGATGCGTTGTACTCTTTTTCCCTTAGACTAAACTTTTGTTTTACCCATGAGGTTTTTGTTTGCTTAGCGAAGGTTTTTAGTGAGGCAACAAGTCATAAATCATTTCTTAGGCTATCGGCACAAAGGGAAGTGTTTAAGAAGATTAATTCTCCATAATTCCTGGTGTGTCTTGTCCTACTTAGATACGGATATTAAATAGATAGATATAGAGAATCTCTGTTATATCGGAACATTTATTGTAACAGATTGTATCAGCTTATATTTAATCCATTTTATCAATAAAAGAGAAATAATTTTCTCAGTTTACACACTTTCTCTTGAAACAAATATATAAATTGTTATGTATATTCTTTTCCCATCTAAAAAAATAAAAGAATTCGTGGGAGCAACTTTTTGGTCGAAAAAGAAGGGTAAAAGAGTAACAGTAGTCTTTCCTGCAATAAGAGGAGAAGACGCAGAGGAACTCAGTTGGGGTTTAACAATAAACCTCAGTTGCCGCAATGAAGACCACTCAAACAATCCCCGACCTAAAGCAGCACTAGATAGATACACCAAATGCGCTCAAGACAAAGGTGGTTCTGGTAAGCTTCTTCTCTTTTCAAATTGCCAATCTTTTCATTTATCAATTCTTTCATACATTCGTTTTGGTCATGTGTCTATCACCTGTTCGACGAAATGCCTCAATGGGAGTTAGCTTTGAAGTATGTCACTTGCTACTTGCAAACCCTTTTCATCTTACGTGAGTTTTCTCTTTGTGTTCTTTTATTAAGGTTGTTGATGAAGGTTTTGTGGTCAATTATCAATGTGCATGCTACTCGCTTGAAGCTCATTTTCAAAATAAGTTCAATGAGATATTATCATTCTGGGAAGCCCATTTTTGCTTCTTCCATGTCCCGTGCAAGGTTCAACGTTACTGATAGTGGGTTTTTGCTTAATGAAAATAGCTATTCATCTCAATATAGAGAACTGAATCAGTTTTGTTTTGGTGGAAAGAAAGTCATCGAGTCTGTTGACACTAGCTCATTGTTTTCCTTAAATGAAGATATGGAAAGAATCATGTTGATACTCGCAAAACGTGGATGGAGTCTTGGTTGTTTAAATGGGTATAATAGCTATCGGAATCAGTTCTACGTTATACAGGTTTTGAACTATTTGTTTGAGGAGAGTTTGGATGCTAAACTTGCTCTGTACTTTTTCAAGTGGTCAGAATGTCGTACTGGGTCAATGCACACGATTTGGACTGTCTGTAGAATGATACATATTTTTGTTCTTGGGAACATGAATTATAGAGCAGTGGATCTGATAAGGCGGCTTGTGAAAAATTATGCTGAACCCGAGTCATGTGAGTTCTTGCTGCAAGTACTTTATGAAACCTGTAGTGGAACCGAGATTTTAGAAACTGTGTTTAGCATGGTAGTCAATAATTATGCTAAGGAAGGTAGGATGAACGTTGCTTTGGGCTTATTAACATGTGGAATGAAGCGCCTAAACATCTTTCCTTCGTGTTGGGTCTGCCACACCCTGCTAAGGGCATTATTGAGATCTAACCAGTTGGACTTTGCATGGGATTTACTCGAAGTTATGAGGACTAGAGGACAAGTTTTGCTTCCTTCTAGCATAAATCTTTTTATTCATAAGTACTGCAGTGAGGGTAATCTGGAATGTGGTTTGAAGTTGTTTTTTGAAATGAATAAGTACGGTATTCAACCTGATGTTGTTTCATATACAACCATCATTCATACCCTTTACAAGATGTCTTATGTTAATGAAGCCACTGCTTTATTATTTAAGATGGCTCAGTTGGGTATCTCTCCTGATTTGGTATTGATTGGTTCAGTTGTTGAGGGTCATTGTAAAATGAGACAGATAGGAGAGGCAATTAAGATACTAAAGATCTTCAATTCTTCTCTCAATATTATTATGTACAATAGCTTTATTTCGAAGTTATGTACAGATGGTAACATGTTAGAAGCTTCTGGATTGTTTCTTGAGATGACTGAATTGGGTTTTCTCCCAGACTGTATTAGTTACTCAACTATGATACAGGGCTACTGCAAACTGAAAGACATCAATAGAGCTAATTTGTATTTTGGGAAAATGTTTAAAAGTGGAATTACACCATCCACTATCACATACACGTTGCTGATTGATGCTTATTGCAAGTCTGGAGATACAGAAATAGCAGAATATATGTCTCAAGCTATGCTTTCAGAGTGTCAATCACCTGATGTTGTCACATACAACACTTTAATGGATGGCTACGGAAAAAAGAGAAACTTACAAAAGGTATTTGGTGTATTAGATATGATAAATTGTTCTGATGTTTCCCCTGATGTTGTGACATATAACACTCTCATTCATAGTCTTGTAGCAAGAGGACTTGTCAATCCAGCAAAAGAAATTTTGCTTGAACTTCTCAAAAGGGGTTTCTCTCTGGATGTACTATCATTCACTGATGTCATAAGTGGACTTTCAAAGGAGGGAAACTTTGAGGAAGCTTTTTTTGTGTGGTCCTGCATGAGTGAGTATGGGGTGAAACCAGACGTAGTGACATGTACCGCTCTTCTCAGTGGATACTGTAGGAAACATCAAATGGAACAAGCCAGTGCTCTATTTGGCAAGATGCTTGATGCTGGAATAAATCCAGACCGGATACTGTACACCACTATGATTTATGGATTTTGTCGTGTTGGAGACATGGATAATGCTTGCAACTTGATATGTATGATGATTAAAAATGATATCTTTCCCAATGACATTACTCACAGGGAGTTTGTCCATGGGTTCCGAAAAAAGTGGGTTAGGAATCCTGTATTAGTGGCTGCTCGTACATTGAAAGAGATATTTTTCAGATATGGTTAACATGAATATCAGTGAGAGTACAAACAGACAGCCTGAGAGTTGCACCCATTTTGGGGAATCCGTAGCAAATCATTAGATACACAGATAGTGTATACTGTGGGAGCAGGAAATCACTGATCAGAACAAGCCATGTGGTGCTGATATGGTCCCTAGCTTTCAGCTAAGAGAATTTACCAGTGTGTGCCCATGATGTTATCTCAGCTCCGGTACACTCACTTTTACTTCAAGCAATTAAGAGGGAACAGATCTAGATTGGATCAAGAGGCATCTCCATTTATCTTATTCCAAGGCTATATCAAGACATAATTGAATGACATTTTAAAAAGAGAAAAATCAACTCTTTGAATGCTCAACCACTGGCAAACCTGGGACTTGCAACGGTAATGCCGTTCATTGAAAGTTGAAACTGCTCATATCATTGGTTGAATTATACGGTCAGGCGTGTAACTTTTGTAGGATTAGATATTGGTGATAATGTCAAATTGTTTTTAGCTTATTCCTGGTGACATACAGTCTAAAATGTATCTAATTTTTTTTTTCTCATATTTGGTACAAATCCCATGTATCTAATTTTGCACTTTTATGCAGGCAAATTCTATTCCTGCAAAGTTAACAGAGATCTGAGGTCAAAGAATATGAGTGTGTGTTTAAGAACTCTTTTGAATGTCATTGGATTCAGTTGGAAAGAATTTGACTTGAAGCTGCAGAGGTTGGTGTTGATTTGAAGATTGTCTTAACACCCTATGCCTTTCCTGAGAAAAGATTATATGTCATGGTCAGGGGTGTGCAATTCAAGATTTTAGCCATTTGGGGATGAACTGGTTGAGCCTCCCTGCTGCCAAAATTTTCTGGTAGATCAGAGTCCATTTGGCATGGCAGACAGCTGTTTTTGTTGAAGGATTTATTCATGTAGTGATATTTTATTGACCAGAACACAGAATTAAGAATACGGCTGCTGCATAAACAACACTGCCTCAAAAGTCAGAACTACAACCTCCCAAAGAAATTGAAGGTACTTTTGAATATATTAATTTAGTTAGGACTTGATTGTTCGTAACAGTCCAGAAATTGGTCAAGTGGGCTTCACTTATAGAGCAAGAATTGACCTCGCATTTGAAATACATAAGAGTAAATTTTACATTCCAAATTGCTGAATGAAATGGATCATTTGAAATTCTTCTGCTCCCTCTTTTTCTTGTTATTTGTAGTTTCGGCAAGTTCAAGTTCCTCTTTTATTGTAAATATGTCGAACACCAGAGCAATTAGAGAGCACGTTCAGTTGGTAGTGACACCGTAAAGAAGTAAGGTTGTCTCGTTGGGTCCAATTACAAAATGGGGGTGGTACCAGCTAGTGAAGCTACTCGAGGTATGGAAACCAAACTTGTCCAAAGCTTTGGAAGAGAAAGATGTAGATTTCTCTGTTGTGGGAGTTCCAGAGGAGTTGATTTTGGAGAATTGGCAGATATCTGTATGCCGTCAGTGGTACTGGTGAAAGACCGAGGGATTACCCTAGGATATGGCACTCTTTGTCTATTATATAAGGCCTTGGTCTTGGTTTATCCGTATTTTTGATTAAATTGTAATGTTATATCTTTTCTATCGAATAACATAGTATTATGGTGTCACATTAATATCAAATTCCTTGTCGGCGTTGCTACTGGGGAAGGTGAAGGATCCTCGGCTAAGGGGTCTACTAACACTGATGTTGTGTTTCTATCGAATTCTGCTAGGGTATTTAGTAGAAGCACAGGTGAGGCTATTTGGTGGTGATGATGCTTTCTGTCCGAGTGTTGCTCCGCTTTGTCTTTGTTAGGAACAATACACAAACGGGCGTTAGAGCTCTTGACGGGGTCGGCCCGCCTTCAACAGTGATAGTAAGGTGACATCAGAATATTTAGCGAATATAACAGTGATAGTAAGAGTAGAGTAGCGGCATACCTTGCCTTAGTCATAAATGAGTTGCTTATAAAGGTGGTTGAGGGTGTTACTTGTTGTTCCTTATCGTTGTGCGATTTGTCAGTGCTAGGCCCAATACTCGATATTGCTTCATCGAGAGCGTGACTATACGGATGAGGTCGAGTCTTGTTCAAAGTTGTAGCCCGTGGTCCTATCTTGTGTTTAGTTCTGGTGGTGCTAGTCCGTGTAGTGGCTAAGTGAGCGTTAATTAGGTGGTACATTAGCATATACCAACAAGTTGTTTTGCAGATGAATACTCTGATTGTTGAGGTCCCTGTTTAGCAGGAGCAGTGGGCGGTCCCCACCAAGGCCGTTTGTGATGTCCAGTAGCAATGTTTCAAGAAGTGCTTTGACTAGAAATCCACCAACTTCGCCCACTGGCATATCAATCTTGTCAAAGGCAATTGGATGCCCCCGGAGCTTGATGGTCTTGGGCTCGAAGTCCCTTCTTCACTTTTCATTTTTGACTACTTGGTGAAGTTACTCATTCATTTTAAATATGATCTCGAACCTCATTTGCAGCTATGAAGCTCGATGCTTCCTCATTCGAACTCAACGAAGAGACGCTCTTTTAGCTAAACAATTTCCTGGCCGACAAGGAATGGTCATTGGCCCATGTTGCAAGCCAGAAAGCTCTCCTGTCTCTAGCCTCGGAGAGGGACTCCGATCTCTTCACTCGTTACTCTAGGAAGCCTCGAGACGGAGAGGACTTCCTCGACTAATTGATCGATGTGGAATCCTTTTTTCCCTATTCGCTAGACTGACACGCTGGTGAAGGATGCCATCCGTAAGAGAGACAAGTACACTACAAAAAACCCAAGCTTTCATCCTTGTGGTGCCCCTTCGGGAAAGAAAAGACTCTGAAGCTTGGAGAAGAAGGTGCTTGAGGAGTCTGAGAACTCCCAAGATAAGAAGAAAAAATCCATGGACACTTTCGGGGTCGAGACTGTCGATATCGAGGCTCTCCTTCTTTCCCCAAGTTTGAGGTCTCGAACTTCTCGGCTTGGGAAGAAGCCACTTGAAGCTGCCCAGGATACCCATCCACCTCCTCCACACGGTCAAGGTTCTTCCAGAGGTAACTCCTTTCCACTTCTGATCTCTTTCCTTCATCTCTTGCTCTTGTCCTAGTTTCTTATTTTGAACTTCGAAATCAACTGCTTCTCCTCCACCCTCTATCGTGCACGACGGTTTTCTTGCCGAATTATCACCACGGACTCACTCCGGTAACGCTCCTCCGGCCACGCCCTCAGTAGATTTTCTGTTTTTGTATGATGGTCAACCAATTTTCTGCAATCATGAAACTGCCTCGATCTTGATCCAGTGCCTAGGCAGGAGGGATCTTGAGAAAGACCTTCTTAGGCCAGAAGACTGGGTTAACAACCTTCGAGCAGCGTACTCGTGCCAACTCGACGTAAGTTCTTCAATCTATAATTGCTTGAACTTGATGTTATCCCCCTCTATATGTATTGATCAGCCACTAACGATGATTTTTGACTTTCAGGGGATGCTTCACACCGAAGCTTGCTTCAAAGAGATGGACTTAATTAATGTGGATCTCCAGGTGAAGCTTGACTTAGCTTCTACAAAGAAGGAAGAAATCTCCTTGAAGCTTGCTGACGCTGAGGAGAAGCTTCGAAAGGCCACCCAAACAGAGTAGGAACTTTGAGATTCCATTGCGCCCCTTGAGAAATTGGTTGTGGATACAAGGACCAAAGTCACCCATGTCGAGATCGAGCTCAAACTCAAAAAGGTAACAGTCGAGGTGATGGAGATCCAGGTTGTGGACCTGCAAGAAAACTTGGATGCAGCCCTGGCCAAAAACAAGGAGCTTGTGACTGACCTCGAAGACGCCATGCAGGCTCGGGAAAACGAATCCACCGCTGGCCGACGTTTGATCCAATACGCTTCTACCCAATACTTTCGACTTGTCTGGAACCAAGCTCTCACTGCTTCGGAGGACAGCCTCTTTGCTGATGCTAGTGAGGTCGACGATAAATTTGAGTGCAAGTACAAGTACGAGCCCTTTTTGGGTCCCTTTCAGGTGAAGGCAAGTCTACAACTCACCTCTCCCGTGCTAAAATCGCTGCAGCTGCTCCAATGGTCGAGGCACCTCTTCTTCATACCATCATAAAGCAGCTCGAAGCTCCTAGGAAGGCCATCGATGTGTGGATTCTCTCAAGCTTCAAGATCCTCCGTCTAGCTCGACCATGGTACCTGCCTCCGCTCATGTCTTGTCTACCCCGGCTGCCCCGATCATCAAGTTCCCGGAGAGTTTCAACGAGCCTTGGACTTCTTTTTCTTAATTTAGTCTTTAAATTTTGACTCATTTGGTTATCTAACTTAAACAATCTGTTTGGCCCTTTTTGGATGATGCATTCGAGCGTCTGATTTTGTCAAACTGCTTAATTTATTTTATCTTTTAAATTTCGAAGCTTACACAGTAGAAAGATACATTTTTCAATAACTTTACTCACCTTCGCGTTGATGGCCTTCATGCATCCTCGATCTTTAATAACATTATCTACACTTCTTTGCTTTTCAAATTTTTCAAATTTTCATTGTATCATACTCTTTAAAAGTCCACTAAGGGTTTTGGTGGCACAATAATTTTTGTTTTATTACTTTAGCATCATATAATTGTACATAACAAGTACCTTTCAATAACTTCCTTACCTCATGCCCCCAATAAACCTCTCTTTCGATCCTTAAGAATCGAAAGAGAGGATTATTCCGCTTGTATGGAAACTTAATTTCTATTTTGCAGTCATCTTCGATCTCGAAGTTTGACCTCGAAGTTCGTCCTTGAAGCTCTTCTCGAAGCTGTGACTTTGGAACTTCTTTGGATATGTATTACATGTGATCTTAATTCGAGGTCCTAGATGAAACCTTCGAATTATTCTTCTCTATATTGTTGTCTTGCACTTAAGCTTTTGGGATTCCATTTTAACTTGGTTAAAGGTTTCACTCTTTAAGCTTCGTTGCACCTTTTCCAATGAATACCATAAGTTCGGCTCTTTATTAGCCTTTCGAACTTGATATTTCGATCTTGGGTCAACAATTCAGCTTCTAAGCTCTTCGATCCTTAGTCATTTGTTTGACACTTAAGCTTCTTGAACAAACTCTTATTGTGTAGTCAGAGGTCCTTTGCTCAACAGCTTTTCGAACTTGACTTAGCTTTCTAGTCATGAGTTCGGCTCTTTGTGTTTCCGGTAAGAGGTTCTTTGCTCAAAAGCTTTTCAAACTTGACCGTCGCACATCAAACTTGTTCCTAACTCTTTTAGCTCTCAAACTTGATTCTAGTTGAGATCAGAGATTCAGCTTTTTCAGTTCTCGAAGTTAAACCGACACTCGAAAAACTCGTTCCTAACTCTTTTAGCCCTCGAACTTGATCCTAGTTTAGATAAGAGGTTTAGCTTTTTGAGTTCTCGAGCTTAACCGTCATACTTTCCATCGTTGATGGTTTCACACATACATAGTCATATCCGACACTCATAGATATGCAATTAATCAAAATGCGAAACTCATATTGGAAACAAATGCATATGTTTTATTCAAACTTGAGATTCAAATAAACATAAAAAGAGCTAATTTTTCCTCTTGACCAGGAGCTTGCCCATAACAATTCAAACTTGATAATTATTCTAACAAGTTCTTTATTTGCATATAAACAACAAATTTGAATGTGTGTATCTCCCAAGCTTTCATTTGTAATATTTTTTCAAGTATATTGCATTCCACGGCCTTGGGAGGCGTTGTCCAGTCTTAACATCCCTTAACCGGTGTGCCCCCTTATTGTAGACTTCAGTGATCTTGAAGGGTCATCCCCATACCGGTTGGAACTTTGTTGATCCATGTGCCTTGATACTTTCTACTGTTCGCTTAAGGACCCATTCACCCATCTCGAACGATCTCGACCTCACCCCAGGATTGAAATATTTTCGAAGTTTATTTTGATAATTCAGGAGGTGAGCTGCTGCTGCCTCTCATCTTTCATCTGAAAAATCCAACTCCTGCGCCATTCGAATTTCATTTCCACCTTGCTTGAAGGCGATTGTTCATGTTGTCGACATCAATTTCTCTATGGGAATGGTTACCTCCATTCCATACACAAGAGAGTACAATGTATCGTTCGTCAATTTTCTTGGTGTAGTCCTGTAAGCCCATAGAACGCTTGGCAACACCAATGGTCATCTTCATTTCCTTCCTGCAAGACTCTTCTTAACCTCATCGAAGATAGTTTGATTTGTTATTTCGGCCTGAGCATGTCCTCTCAAGTAGCTTCTCGAAGAGAATCTTAATAGAATTTCGTGCTTATCACAGAAGTTCCAGAATCCATCATTGTTAAATTGTGTCCCGTTGTCACATACGATCTCCCTTGGTACTCCAAATTGGCAAATGATTTGGTTCCAAACAAAGTTCGAGACATCCTTGGACATGATCGCTGGAAAAGCTTGAGCTTTAACCTACTTGAAAAAGTAATCGGTCACCACCAGCACATGTTTCAATCCTCCTTGCGCCTCTGGTAATGGACCTACAATATCCATTCCCTACCACGTGAATGGCCACGGTCTTGCCTGCGTTACTAATTCATGAGCGGGAATATGACTTATCGGGGAATGGTACTGACATCATTTGCACTTCTTTGCATACTGTTGTGCCTCTCGATGCATGTATGGCCAGAAGTAACCTTGAGCAGTTATCTTCCTTGCTAGGCTCGTGCCCCCAGCATGTCCTCCATACATCCCTTCATGCATTTTTTAGTATCGCTTGCACTTGGACCAGTCCAACACATCGTAATAAAGATCCTGTGAATGACCTTTGATACAACACATCTCCAACCATTCAGTACCTTGCAGCCGTGAATCTGAGATTTTTGGCCTTTATGGGGTCCTCTGGTTGGATGTCGAACTCCAAATAATTAATGATTATGCCTCTCTAATCATTTGGGATCGATTCAACCATCATATATTGACATTCGATCTGCTCTTCAATGCTCGGACGTTCGAGCACATCGATGCTTATTGATAAAGGCTATTCGACACATCCAGATGCCATCTTTGCCAATTCATCGGCCCTCAGGTTTTCTTCCCTTAGGATATTTACCAACGACAATTGGGAGAACTCAGAAATCATTCTTCTCACCAATGCTTGGTATTGGATCGTCTTCTCATCTAGTGCGGTACACTCGTCATTGGATTACCCGACTATAAGCTGCGAATTGGAGTGTATCTGTAGGCTTTCGATCCTCAATTGGCGTGCTACTCGCATCCCAACCAATATGGTCTCATACTCGACTATGTTGTTCGAAGCTTCGAAATCCAGTTGGATGGCACAATCCAGCACGAAACCTTCTGAACTCTTTAAGATTATGCATACTCCCACTCCAGCGAAGTTCAAGGACCTATCGATGTTCATTTCCCATCTCGGATCTTCCCATGGAACGTCTACTATGGTTAACGGGATGTGACACTCGACAAGAAAATCAGCTAAGACTTGTCCCTTCAAGGTGGTGTATGGCTTGTAGGTGATGTCAAATTTGCTCAACTCTATGACCCATTTCATCATCCACCCGGACATATCTGGTTTTGTGAGGATTCCTTTGATGGAGAAATCGGTATACACCACGATTTCTCTGTGACGACCCGAACCAGAATCAGAGGTGCGTTTGGCACGATTCTCGAGATTTGAGTTTAGTCGCAGTTTTGCGATATTATGTGGTTTGCCGATTCGACTCGCGACTTTGTTTTCGGTCGAGAATTTGGGATGAGTGTCTTCACGGAATTGGTAGAGTACGTGATTTCGAGCTTGTGGGTGGTTCCGGAAGATTTTTCCGATAATCGAGGAATATTTTATGGTTATTTGAAGTTTTGAGTTTCGACGAGTTTATCCATTTGTTTCGAGCTTATCCGAATCATTTCATATTTTCATTTCGGACCGTCGATTGACCCTAGGCTCGAGTATAAATAGCAAATTAGTCGAGAATTAGTCGAAAAACTTCATTTTGGGCATTGACCGACTTGGAATTTCGTTGACTTTCCAAAATTGGAAAGTGAACCATCGGACCGAAAAGGAAAGTTGCCATTTTGGGAAGTCACCGTCCGGCGACCTAATTCCGGCGACCTTGGACTTCGAGGAAGGTATGGTTAGAACCCTTGAGTAATTTCGAGTCGTTTGGTGTTGAAATTTGTGAGGAATTGTGTGGGTTTCTTGGAACCCGATTAGGGCCGAATCGGTGTTGGTCGCCGGTGATGGGAGGAAGGATTCCGGCGAGTTCCTGGGGTTGGGTTGTTGGGGGTTTCGTTCCCCATCCCTCAGTGATGCTCCCTAGGTGGTTAGATTTGAACGAGATGGAGTTTGGGACCGAACCCGATTGAGTTTTTCCGGTGAGAATTTTGCTCGGTTTTGCTTGATTTTGAGGTGGTTATGGTTTGATTTGGGCTTAGTGATAGAAGGGGAATTGGTTCGTGAGATCGAGGCGGTGGAATCTGGAACTTCCCGCCGTGTGATTCCACCGTTGACGGCGCGCCGGCGGTCAACGGTGGGGGAAAAAGTCAACTTTTCAGATTTCGACGATTTTAATGTCATTTTTCTCGTAATCGCGCCCTGGTTATCGTACAGAGGTTTTTGGGTCGATTTGGTTAGCCAATTTTCAGTCGAGATTTCGAGTGGAGATTTCGGGATTTCCGTAATTCATTTTGTACTGCATTTCGTATTTCCGGGAACGGTTGGTTCCGTGCATCAGTACAGTGTGGTGGACTATGTAATTGATCAGTTATGTTTTTGTGGATATTCAGGAGATCGGGATCGAGATCTGGATCGTGATCGTGCTTCAGGCGAGGGAACTTCCGCCGGACCACGAGTTTAGCGCGAGTTCGCGCTAGCTGATCTGTGAGTGGACAAGTTTCTGTTTTCACTGTTGATTTGCGAGTTCGTGGATTTTATGATTTCCGTATTTAAATTATATGATGATTGAGTTATATGTTATTTTTCGGAGGTATTATCATGTGTTATTGTGATTGGCATTTATTGCATCGATGCTACCAGAGTTGAGAGATTCCTCTGTCCCAGGGTTGAGAGATTCCTCTGAAGCAGGGTTGAGAGATTCCCTTGAGTGCCGCCGGGGTCGAGAGATTCCCCTGGCCTATCACAGTCGGGTTTGAGCGATTCACCCGACGTCGGGCTTGAGAGATTCGCCCGACAACCTCCCTATATATATGTGTTGTGTTCCGAACTCGCATTGTTTATATTGATTGTTTATATATAACTGGTGAAAGGCATATATATTTATTTTTGTCCACTCACTCTAACGTTTTTATTTGCCTTTCCCCTGGGCTTTTCGGTTTCCGTGCCCAGTTTGCAGTTCGGATTCTGGTGTTTCACGTCGCGGTTTGGAGGCTAGTGATCATAGCTATCTGTGTTTTCCAGTAGGTTCTTGTTTCGCCTACTGATATATACATTGTACATGTTTTACTTTAGAGGTCGCTCTGATACATTCTGATACTTGTTATGCGGATTTTCACGGATATATTATATATGATACAGTACTATTTACTGTTTATGATTCATATATTGATGTTGAGAAATCCGGATGGGATTGGTGCCCACGGTTTGCTTTTTGTGGCATAGGACGAAGTGTTAATTTCTGGGTGCAGGTTATGGTAATTCCACGCTATTAACGAAACTCTGCCGAAATTTTGGAAAATTTTTGTTGGTTCGTATTTTCAGAAGGGGTTCGATTCTGATTTAGGTAGCTGAATCGGGGTTGGGTCCTTTCAGCTTGGTATCAGAGCATTAGGTTGTCAGATTCTGTAGACTCTTGTAGTTGTGACACTTAGGGTATTTGAGTTGATACAGCATGACTGGAGTGATGACCCGACTGGCCAGCGGTACTCATCAATACTTCGGGTGTTGTGTGTCCTCAAATATCTGCGGTTTCATGATTACGATCTTTCTGCTTGTGCCTAATGCTTGTCTTGTATCAGTAGGATGCCTCCTCGACGTGGTCCCCGTGTTGATCGGGATGATGATCCTGATGAGGATCGCCGAACGCGCGACTTGCTGATGCGAGTGCTGCGTTTAGAAGAGCGTTTTGACCCTGTGGTCAAGGCTCGCACTGCGGGTGCTACTGTGTTTTCGGGTTCAGTTGAGCCAGAGATATGTGAGGCATGGTTGGTTCAGATTGAGCGGGTTTGTGAGCGTCTGCAGTTTACTCCTGAGCAGATGTCAGTAGCCGCAGTTGGTTTACTTGAGGGTGATGCATACTTTTGGTGGGTTAGCACCGACAGGGTTCCGGTTGATACTCCGTGGACAGTGTTCCGTGATTTGTTTATGCGGAGGTACTTCAATCAGACTACCCAACAGCGCAAGTACGAGGAGTTCACGAACTTGAGGCATGGCAGTTTGTCTGTACTTGAGTACCGGGATCGGTTTACCCGTTTGTCTCGTTTTGCGCAGGATATGGTGGCTACAGAGGAAGCCAAGTGTCGCAGGTTTGAGCTGGGGTTGAATCTGAGCATCAAGGCGACACTGACTACGATGCCTCGGAACAACTTTGATGAGTTTGTCAGTGCTGCACTCCGAGGCGAGGATATAGAGCGGGAGAGACAGCAGAGGTACCAGCCGAGGCGATTTGAGGAGGGTGGACCGAGTCAGGGGCCTTCGAAGAGGCAGAGTTCTGATACTTCCGGTTCAGCTTCATCCTCAGGCGGTGTATCTTATCGTTCACCAGTTGATGTACCGAGGCAGAGATCGAGGTGGAGGAGAGACTGACCGCGGCGACCGCAGGCTAGTGCTGGTTCTAGCGGTTCTAGTTATCCTCGGCGTACTGGTGGCACTTTTGCTGTACCGAGAGAGTACCCGTTGTGTAGTCTCTGCAGTCGACATCATGTGGGTCCATGTCAGAGAGATCCTGTCACTTGTTTCCGCTGTGGCCAGGTGGGTCATTATGCGAGGGAATGTTATCAGTATGATGTTACTGGAGGACAGGGGGCCCAGAGTTCCGGAGGAGGGCGAGGGGCCACTTCGGGAGCTCGACCAGCACAGTTTGCAGGCCAGGGTAGGCAGCAGGGACAGGGCCAGCGAGGACGACCAGCCGGACAAGCGAGGGTTCATGCTATGACTCTACGTGAGGGCAGAGCATCACCGGAGGTCGTTATCGGTACGTTACATGTCTTTGGTATTCCAGTAGTTGCATTGTTAGATCCAGGTGCCACACATTCATTCATATCATTTAGACTGTCATCATTAGCTACGGTACCTGCATCTCCACTTCCGAGGTTGTGGAGAGTGTTGTATCCGTCAGGTGAGGTTGTGAGCATCGGTTGGGTTTACCGAGATTGTGAGGTGTTTGTTGATGGCCATGGTTTAGCCGCTGATCTGTTGTTGCTTGATATTGTGGATTTTGATTGGATATTGGGTATGGACTTTTTGGAGTCGCACTGGGCCATGTTTGATTGCCACAGGAAGGAGGTCGCGTTTCGACGACCCGGGTTACCTGAGATACTGTTTCGTGGCGAGAAGAACACTTCCCTACCGTGTTTGATTTCCGCGATGAGGGCGGATCGGTTGATGAAGAAGGGTTGTGTTGCTTACTTAGCCCATATTGTGGACACTACAGCTGCGGTGCCGGACCTTGGTAGTATTGAGGTTGTATCTGAGTTTCCGGATGTGTTTCCAGCGGAGTTACCTGGTATACCCCCTGTGCGGGAGATTGACTTTACCATTGAGTTATTGCCGGGTACTGGACCGATTTCCCAGACACCGTACCGGATGGCGCTTGCGGAGTTGAGGGAGTTGCAGATTCAGCTCCAGGAGTTGTTAGAGAAGGGATTCATTCGACCGAGTGTTTCTCCGTGGGGTGCCCCAGTGTTGTTCGTGCGGAAGAAGGATGGGTCCATGCGTTTGTGTATCGACTATCGAAAACTGAATCAGGTTACGGTGAGGAACAAGTATCCGTTGCCACGGATTGATGACTTGTTCGATCAGCTGAAGGGAACATCAGTCTTTTCGAAGATTGATCTTCGATCCGGATATCACCAGTTGAGGATCCGAGATTCTGACGTAGCCAGGACAGCTTTCAGGACGCGGTATGGGCACTATGAGTTTTTGGTTATGCCGTTTGGGTTGACCAACGCCCCCGCAGCTTTCATGGACTTGATGAATCGGGTGTTTCGACGGTTCTTGGACAAGTTCGTGATTGTATTCATTGATGATATTCTGATATATTCGAGGAGTGTGGGCCAGCACAAGAAGCACTTGCGAGCGGTGTTGCGGACTTTGCGGGACCATCAGCTATTCGCGAAGTTTAGCAAGTATGAGTTCTGGTTAGATAGTGTGAAGTTTCTGGGCCACGTGATTTTGGCCGAGGGAGTTAGTGTTGATCCTGACAAAATCGAGGCCGTGCTGAATTGGAGTAGACCCACTACTGTGCCGGAGATCCGGAGTTTCTTGGGTTTAGCAGGCTATTATCGACGGTTTGTACATGATTTCTCCCGGATAGCTACACCACTGACCAGGTTGACGAAGAAGGGCGTTAAGTTTGAGTGGTCTGATGCGTGCGAGGAGAGCTATTTGCTCCTGAAGGAGAGATTGACTACCGCACCGGTTCTGACATTGCCAGATGACAGTGGTGAGTTTGTTGTATACAGTGATGCGTCAAAGTTGGGCCTTGGTTGTGTGTTGATGCAGCATGGTAGAGTCGTGGCATATGGTTCCAGACAGCTGAAACCGCACGAGGTCAACTATCCGACGCATGATTTGGAGTTAGCCGCTATTGTGTTAGCGTTGAAGAGTTGGAGACATTACCTGTATGGTGCTCAATGTAAGATTTTCACTGATCACAAGAGTCTCACCTACTTGCGGACGCAGCCGGATCTGAACATGAGGCAGCGCCGATGGATGGAGTTGATCAACGACTACGATTGCACTTTCGAGTACCATCCGGGGAAGGCTAATGTTGTGGCAGATGCACTTAGCCGGAAATCGGGAGCCTCGTTGTTCCATATGTGTGTGGCCAGAGTGTTGATGTTAGCCGAGCTTCGGGCTACGGGTGCTGTGTTTGGTTATGATGATGATGGCGCTTTGTTGGCTAGCTTTCAGGTTCGACCAGTGTTGGTTAATCAGGTGCGGGAGGCACAGGATTCAGATCCTTTCCTGTTGGGCAAGAAGACCATGATACGGAATAGTGTGCCTACAGAGTTCCGATTGAGCGACGTCGGTACATTGTTGTTCAGAGGCAGGCTATGTGTGCCCCGAGACGAGGACTTGAAGAAGGAGATTCTGGATGAGGCCCACAGTTCAGCGTATGCGATGCATCCCGGGGGTACGAAGATGTTTCGTACACTTCGAGCGTACTATTGGTGGCGCAACATGAAGCGGGAGATTGTCGCGTACGTGAGTCGGTGTTTGATTTGTCAGCAGGTGAAGGCGGAGAGGCAGAAACCTGCAGGGAAACTACAGCCACTTGAGATTCCGGTTTGGAAGTGGGAGCATATCACGATGGATTTCGTCTATCAGTTGCTGCGTACTTTGGCGGGCAACACTGGTATATGTGTTGTTGTTGATCGATTGACGAAATCCGCGCACTTTCTTGCACTTCCAGGGAAGGTATCAGTGGGTAGGTTGGCCAAGTTGTACTTGTCGGAGATTGTTCGCTTGCATGGGGTGCCTGTGTCCATTGTTTCTGACCGTGATAGTCAGTTCACTTCTGAGTTTTGGCAGGCTTTACAGCGAGCGTTGGGCACGAGGTTGCGATTTAGTACAGCTTTTCATCCTCAGACTGACGGGCAGTCCGAGCGCACCATTCAGACACTTGAGGATATGCTGAGATAGTGTGTTGCAGTTTCGCGGAAACTGGGATCAGCAGTTGCACTTGATTGAGTTCGCCTACAACAACAGCTATCAGGCCAGTATTGAGATGGCACCGTACGAGGCTCTGTACGGGAAGCAGTGTCGCACTCCATTGTGTTGGAGTGAGGTGGGCGAGCGTTGGCTTATTGGTCCAGATTTGGTGAAAACCACGATGGAGGACATACAGGTTATCCGGGATCGACTGAAGGTCGCTCAGGATCGGCAGAAGAGTTATGCGGATGTGAGGAGGAAGAGTTTAGAGTTCGAAGTTGGTGATTGGGTCTTCCTGAAACTATCTCCGTGGAGGGGAGTTGTGCATTTCGGGAAGCGTGGCAAGCTTCGACCGCGGTACATTGGTCCGTATGAGATTACGGAGAGGGTTGGAGTTGTTGCTTACATACTCGAGTTACCTGCTGAGATGGCTCGTGTACATGATGTATTCCATGTTTCGATGTTGCGGAAGTACATCTCAGATCCTTCACATGTGATAGCCCCACAGCAGTTGCCGATCAGAGTGGATTTATCGTATGTTGAGGAGCCAGTGCAGATTCTCGATCGTCGTGAGCAGGAGTTGAGGCGCCGCGTGATTCCGCTGGTGAAGGTCTTGTGGCAGAACCACTCGGTTGAGGAGGCCACTTGCGAGACCGAGCAGCGTATGCTGGAGCAGTATCCTCATCTGTTCACCTAACAGGTATGTAAATTTCGGGGTCGAAATTTCTTTAAGGGGGGTAGATTTGTGACGACCCGAACCAGAATCAGAGGTGCGTTTGGCACGATTCTCGAGATTTGAGTTTAGTCGCAGTTTTGCGATATTATGTGGTTTGCCGATTCGACTCGCGACTTTGTTTTCGGTCGAGAATTTGGGATGAGTGTCTTCACAGAATTGGTAGAGTACGTGATTTCGAGCTCGTTGGTGGTTCCGGAAGATTTTTCCGATAATCGAGGAATATTTTATGGTTATTTGAAGTTTTGAGTTTCGACGAGTTTATCCATTTGTTTCGAGCTTATCCGAATCATTTCGTATTTTCATTTCGGACCGTCGATTGACCCGAGGCTCGAGTATAAATAGCAAATTAGTCGAGAATTAGTCGAAAAACTTCATTTTGGGCGTTGACCGACTTGGAATTTCGTTGACTTTCCAAAATTGGAAAGTGAACCATCGGACCGAAAAGGAAAGTTGCCATTTTGGGAAGTCACCGTCCGACGACCTAATTCCGGCCACCTTGGACTTCGAGGAAGGTATGGTTAGAACCCTTGAGTAATTTCGAGTCGTTTGGTGTTGAAATTTGTGAGGAATTGTGTGGGTTTCTTGGAACCCGATTAGGGCCGAATCGGTGTTGGTCGCCGGTGATGGGAGGAAGGATTCCGGCGAGTTCCTGGGGTTGGGTTGTTGGGGGTTTCGTTCCCCATCCCTCAGTGATGCTCCCTAGGTGGTTAGATTTGAACGAGATGGAGTTTGGGACCGAACCCGATTGAGTTTTTCCGAGAGAATTTTGCTCGGTTTTGCTTGATTTTGAGGTGGTTATGGTTTGATTTGGGCTTAGTGATAGAAGGGGAATTGGTTCGTGAGATCGAGGCGGTGGAATCTGGAACTTCCCGCCGTGTGATTCCACCGTTGACGGCGCGCCGACGGTCAACGGTGGGGGAAAAAGTCAACTTTTCAGATTTCGACGATTTTAATGTCATTTTTCTCGTAATCGCGCCCTGGTTATCGTACCGAGGTTTTTGGGTCGATTTGGTTAGCCGATTTTCAGTCGAGATTTCGAGTGGAGATTTCGGGATTTCCGTAATTCATTTTGTATTGCATTTCGTATTTCCGGGAACGGTTGGTTCCGTGCATCAGTACAGTGTTGTGGACTATGTAATTGATCAGTTATGTTTTTGTGGATATTCAGGAGATCGGGATCAAGATCTGGATCGTGATCGTGCTTCAGGCGAGGGAACTTCCGCCGGACCACGAGTTTAGCGCGAGTTCGCGCTAGCTGATCTGTGAGTGGACAAGTTTCTGTTTTCACTGTTGATTTGCGAGTTCGTGGATTTTATGATTTCCGTATTTAAATTATACGATGATTGAGTTATATGTTATTTTTTGGAGGTATTATCATGTGTTATTGTGATTGGCATTTATTGCATCGATGCTACCAGAGTTGAGAGATTCCTCTGGCCCAGGGTTGAGAGATTCCTCTGAAGCGGGGTTGAGAGATTCCCCTGAGTGCCCCCGGGGTCGAGAGATTCCCCTGGCCTATCACAGTCGGGTTTGAGCGATTCACCCGACGTCGGGCTTGAGAGATTCGCCCGACAACCTCCCTATATATATGTGTTGTGTTCCGAACTCGCATTGTTTATATTGATTGTTTATATATAACTGGTGAAAGGCATATATATTTATTTTTGTCCACTCACTCTAACGTTTTTATTTGCCTTTCCCCTGGGCTTTTCGGTTTCCGTGCCCAGTTTGCAGTTCGGATTCTGGTGTTTCACGTCGCGGTTTGGAGGCTAGTGATCAGAGCTATCTGTGTTTTCCAGTAGGTTCTTGTTTCGCCTACTGATGTATACATTGTACATGTTTTACTTTAGAGGTCGCTCTGATACATTCTGATACTTGTTATGCGGATTTTCACGGATATATTATATATGATACAGTACTATTTACTGTTTATGATTCATATATTGATGTTGAGAAATCCGGATGGGATTGGTGCCCACGGTTTGCTTTTTGTGGCATAGGACGAAGTGTTAATTTCTGGGTGCAGGTTATGGTAATTCCACGCTAGTAACGAAACTCTGCCGAAATTTTGGAAAATTTTTGTTGGTTCGTTTTTTCAGAAGGGGTTCGATTCCGATTTAGGTAGCTGAATCGGGGTTGGGTCCTTTCATTCTCAATCTTCGAAATATTGTTTGCTTTGCGTGGATCACTGCCAATATGAGTTTTTTGGTTGGAGTGTACCTTGTTTCGGCTTCGAGGAGGCAGTGGCTAGTAAAGGATATCGGCCATTGATGTATCCCTTCCTATTGGAATAAGGCGACACTCGTTGCTACTCCTAACACAGCTAGGTACATGCAAAGTGGCTCCATGTCTCTTGGCACCACCAATAACTTCTTACTCGCCAAGTACTGTTTGAACTCCCAAAATGCTTCCGACTGCTCATTTCCCCAGAAGTTTGAAGCTTTGAAAAATGGTCAGCATCGATCGGTCATTTGAGAGATGAACCTACTTAACGTTGTTATCCTCTCAGTAGGACTTGAATTTCCTTTTTCATACTGGGTTCTTCCATGCTGAGGATATCCTCAACTTACTTTGGATCTGCCTCGATCCTTCTTTTACTCACAATGTAACCTAAAAACTGGCTGGAAGACACACCGAAGATGCACTTCGAATGATTGAGTCTCATCTTATACTTTCTCAAAATCTCAAACGTACCTCTCAAGTCTTCTGTGTGATCTCCCTTGTATCTTCTCTTGACCACGATGTCGTCTATGTATACCTCCATCGTCTTCCCTAACTAATCTTTGAACATAAGGTTTACCAATCTTTGGTAAGTTGCTCTCGCGTTCTTCAATCCGAAGAGCATGACTTTGTAACAGAAGAGGCCTTTTTCTGACTCGAGCGTGGTTTTGAGCTGGTCTTTCGGTGCCAATGGTATTTAATTATATCCTGAATAAGCATCGAGGAATGACAACTTCTCGAAGCATGCGGTCGTATCTACCATCTGATTGATCTTCGAGAGTGGATAACAGTCTTTCGCACATGACTTATTCAAATTGGTGAAGTCCACACAGACTCTCTACTTCTCATTATTCTTCTTGTTCATCACCACTACGTTCGAGATCCAAGTTGGACATCATACTTCTCTTATGTGTCCAACTTCGAGAAGGCGATCTATCTCATCACTTATGATCTGGTTGCGCTCCGACATGAACCTCCTCGGTTTCTGCTTGTATGGTGGAAAATCTGGATCGGTGTTTAACTTATGGCAGGCTATTCTCAGGTCAATACATTACATATCTCGATGTGACCATGTGAACACATCTTGATTCTCGGTTAGGAAGTTGGTTAGGTCTCGAACTTCCTCTTCAGTCTGGAGGGCTCCTATCAAAATTTTCTTCTTTGGATCATTGTTAATGGACACTTCTCGAACCTCTTGTAAGGTTGATGTCGCCTCTTGTTCATCCTTCTCCTTGTCTCCTACATCTGATAGGCCCTCCTTTAATTTCTATTTGACAATTTTCTTGTCCTCCTCGATCTTCATTTTCGAGTCGGACTGTTCCTTGTTGTCAGACTTCAAGCTTTGACCAATAGCTTCGAGTTTCTTTTGCCTCTTGGTGAGCGGCTTCGGGTCTGTGAGCTTCGAGCTAGAGGGTGTTGCGTCGAACTTCTTGATCTCCATGATATACAAGTTTTTCGACAGCGTCAGGTCCCCACGTACTGAGACTACACGACCTTTATCCTCCGAGATAAACTTCAAAACTTGATGTCTCGTCAAAGCTTCTTCTTCCATGTGGTGCAGCCAGTCTTTTCCAAGCATAGCATTGTAAGCCGAGTGCTTATCTATGATAATGAAGTTCACGTCTACCCTTTTTCCAGCCGTGGTCACCTGGAGAGTGATCTTCCCATAGGGCCAAGTCTCGACGCTATCGGAGGCCATCACTGGTGATTTGCTCCTTTTGACGAACTTCGAGTCGATGCCGAGTTTGCGGAAAGCCTCAAAGTACAGAATGTCGATGTTATTGCCTGCGTCCATCATTACTCTTCTCACCATGTAGTTGTCGATCCTAGTTAAGATGACCAAAGCATCTCGATGAGGAAATTGGATCCCTTCTCCATCCTTTGGTGAGAAGCTAATTCATAGGCTTTCATTTGCCTTTTCTTCAGAGATTTTTTTTTTTGCGAAGCATACCCTTATGATTTTCTTTGCTTGTCGGGTCTCGCTTCTAATTTGTCTCTTGTACTCTTCTTTTGTGGATAGACTTCCGTATCTGGCCAATATTCCGAGCACCGGAGGGTGTTCGTCCACCGCCTTTTGCTCTTGATTCCTACTGGTATTGCCCACCTTGTATTGTTGCAACTTTCTTTGGCTTATAAGCTCCAGGATAGTTGGTTTCAATGCTTCACACCTTCAAATGTTATGCCTCGGTCTTGGTGGTATGGACAATACCGCTTCTTCTCATTGGTATCCTTAGCTTCGGCTTGCGATGGTGGCTTCTTGAATATCCCTTCCTCCTTGTGCTTATAGAATATGGCCGTCGGGCTGATGGTGAACCACTGTTCCGTGGGCTTCCTTCGATCCTTTTGATCTTCTAGATTTGAAGCTAGTTTTCTCCTTCAATCTCGAACCTCCACAACTTTCGAAGTCCTAGACTTAGCTTCGATGTTCGTGGATACTCTTCCTTTTTGAGTTCCCTTGATTTTTTCCAAACGTATTTCACCCTTTATATGGTCCAAGATGTCTTCCATGGTTCTTGGGACCTTCTTCACTAATTTTTTTGAACAGTGGTGATCCTTCGACTAATCCTTCTCGGAATGCGACGACTACAATCTTTGAGTTAGTCTTTGTCGTCACCATTTTCATCCCTGAATCTTTCGAAGTATTTCTCCAACTTCTCCTCTAGGTTTTGCTTAACACTGAACAAGGTGGAGAAATCCTTTTTCTACCTCCTGTTGCAGAAGTATTGTGCGATAAATAATCGCGTTAGCTTCTCGAAGCTTGATATCGATTCTGGCTTTAGTCCTTGGAACTATTTCGTGGTTGGCCCAGAAAGGCTGGTCGGGAATAACTTGCACATTAAATTCTGATAAGTGGTCTTGATCCTCATTGCTTCAGTGTATTCCTTGATGTGATCCTCCAGATCAGAGGTTCCGGTGAACTTTGTGAACGCTAGGATGGAAAATCACCTTGGCTTCTCAACTTCCAATATGGCATCAGTGAAAGGTGAATCGGTGATTCCTCTCAAAACATTGGCTGCGATATCACGTAGCCTTGATTCTCGAGCTTCTTTCACAACTTTTGCCACATAGTTCTTCAGTTCACGGCCTCTTAAGGGTGGCACATAGTCATCGTCCATCTCACAGCCATCTTCTGCCAGGTTTTCCTCCCCAGACGTATTATCTTCGTCAAGTGGGGATTCATCCTCTTGCGATGGTGATCAACTCCTTCTCGACCTAGTTGTGCGCCTCTTCTTGGCTCATTCCTCTCTTCTGAAGCGAGCTAATTCGGCTTGGAGATTCCTTATCTCCCGATTTGTAAGTCCTCCACGGCGGCGGCTCGAACCTTCGTTCTCTCTTACCACCTGGACTTTGGAGATAAGTTTCTTCTCTCTTCTCCTTCTTTCAGCTCTTTCATCAACTTCGCCATCTTCTAGTTCATCTTCAGCTTGGTTGAAATCGTTGTGCTGCAACACTTAGTTGTTCTTGCCTGGGATATCGTTTATCATCGTTTCCCACAAATGGTGCCTACTTGTGGGTGCACGAAAAAATTCAGGTGGACAAGATTATTTCCAACAATTAAACTGACATCCCAACCATCGAAATTCCACCAAAGTAGGAGCCACTACCTCTACTAACGTAGTGGCTGGACTTCGAAGTTCCTGCATCGAGTTTCGATCCTCGAACCTCGCCACATCTAGCAACTGCCTCCTATTTCAGTGGCATGTTCTTAGGATCACGCGCCTCCTACACAATATCCCAATAATGTTGGAAGAAGAGAGGTGGTATACCAATAAGACCCAGTGCCTTTGTGGGATGCATCTGAAATGGAGCTTTTTTAACCTCTTCTGCCAAATAAGGAGTCATCAACATATTCCCCATGTCAGGAGTGACAACTGGTCGAATACGAGTAACTACCGAACGGATCTGATTAGTTGTGGTACCTATCGAACAAAATTAAGCATTGTAGTAACCCATAATCACAGACTCAATGCCTCCTGGTAACTCCTGCCACACTCCCTGCTCATCAAACAAGCCGACAATATTGTTCTTCCAGCTCCTATTTGTACTTCTCTAATGGTTATACTTTGTATTTCGGTCACCATAGAGCATCCACATGTTCTTCCCTCGTTGACTCAATACAAGGCCTCCTAGGTCAACACTCCTACAATCTAGTCATCAATCTCTGGCTCTCTGGCACATCAACATCATCAAATGCACGACACTGGTATTCTTCCAACTTTCGTTGGACTTCAACCCTCTTAGCTTTCCAACTACCATACTTAGTCTTCGCCCAATCATGCAAGCCAAATCTAGTATGCTGAATCCTCTTCACCATCTGGTATTGAAATGTCTCGGTCTTCAAAATGGGTGCCATGCTCCATGCCTCAGCCATAACCTCTGTACTTTTCCCATTCTCTGCCCACATAGCTTTAAACTTGAAAAAGTTTCGATGTCCAGGAAAGTGAAGAGGCCGCATTTCCTTCATAGTAATTAGTAGAGGGATATGATACGATCCACAGTGAGGAAGATGAACAACCTCTACCACCAAGAATTTCTATCTCCACTCCATCGTAGCCATAACTCTTTCCAAGAGACATTGGGTACAGGAATTAAGCCACGCGAAAAGGGCACCCGTAAACCCTATGTCTACCAACTGTCACTGATTCAAGCATGCAACCGTGTCATCTAATTGCCAATTTTCCTGACCCTCTCCACCCGACTTTTCCATAATTCGAAGAATTTTATTGAGATCCCCGAAAACCACCCATGCCGAAGGTCCTGCCTGGGCCACCAGGTACCTTATCGCAAGTCTTCTTTTGATTTCGTACTGCAGGTTCCCCATACAATCATGTGATTTGCATCTAACCTCAGTGCTTGCCGAAACCCTAACACTAGCATCAATGGAAATGTCACCCCAATGTGGGCTATGATCTCGAAGATGAAGATCAATTTGGTAGAGAAAAATCCTAGAATAGTAAATTAACACTAGTGACTCATGTGATAGGAAATTGTCCCCTCCCCAGGAAAAGAACAATATATATTTTTTTTCGTTTTATTAATTGGAATTCAAATCCTGAGTTATTAAATCAATTTTATCACACAAGTCACCGTGCACAATTCCAAGACGAGGCAGCGATACGGCGTCGTTCACAGTTATCTTCTCAAACCAGAAAGGAAAGATATCAGAGTTCATAATCGATTCAACTAGAAAGAAAGAAAAAAGAAGAAGATGAGACCAGTGTGCCCTTTCGTCAAGGCCGAGCTGCCGATCAAGAAAGACTCCTGTCCTGTTACGGCGGCGGCCTCAGCTGAAACGACGACGGTTTCCCCAAAATGCCCCATGGGTTACGATTCTCAGTCCTTCAAGCTCGGCCCTCTGAGCTGTATGATATGCCACGCCCTTCTCTTCGACTCCGCCAAATGCGTCCCTTGCTCTCATTCCTTCTGCAAGTCAGTCACTGAGTTACATCATACCTTTTTAATCTCTCAATTTTCATCGATTTCGATATTTTGTAATTGAAATTAGGTTTTGTTTGTGTTGAAAATTGGAATTTAGGGTTTGCGTGTCGCGTTTTAAGGACTGTCCGCTGTGCGGAGCTGACATTGAGAAAATCGAAGCGGACGCGGAGCTTCAGGGTTTGGTGGATCGCTTCATTGAGGGTCATGCTAGAATCAAGAGGTCTCATAATCAAGAAGAGGATAGTCCCAGTAATACTACTAGTAAAAGAGTGATATATGAGGACGTGTCTTTGGAGAGAGGTGCTTTCTTGGTCCAACAAGCCATGAGGGTACATTGTTTCTTTCTTGAACTCTTTCACATGTTTTCCATATTTAGTTTCGTAAAATTGATGATGTATGTGAATTTATAGGCCTTTCGAGCCCAGAATATAGAAAGTGCCAAATCCAGGCTCAGTGTCTGTGCAGAAGACATCAGGGGTCAATTGGAAACTATGGGGAATACTTCCGAGTTGTGTTCTCAGCTTGGAGCGGTTCTCGGAATGCTTGGTGATTGCTGGTCTCTCTCTCTCTTCTTCACACTGCTTTCCATTATTGGATGTTTCAATTATGCAGAGTATTTGTGTATTCTTTGTCTGACTAATGATAAGTATGGAGAAATAATATAACAGGACTATTGAATTTTGTGTGATTTATTCAATCTATTGGCTCTACCCAGTATATAAACAGATGGAGAGAGTCAGCAAGATTACGGCTTTGATTGTTTAGGGTGTTCATTCTTTTTTCAATGTTTCTAATTTCAAATTGTTTCTCAAGCAAAGAAATATTTTTTTCCTCTTCCTGTCAGTATCAATAATCAATTTGTCCCCCTTCAATATGTCTCTATAACAGAAATAATTATTTTCATTTAAGGGTACCATTAAGCATGTAGGAGGTCAATTGAGATTTTGATTTACGAACTTTGGTGTTTGGAGCTGTTCCATTATCGTGCTTTATAGATAATAGAGGAACTGAGCTTGTTAATGTGGACTTTTCTGGTCGATTATAAATTTATTGTAGAGCTAGCAATGTTGTATTATATGTCTCTACTTATTTATCTATTAGAATGTGGTGTTACTGATGTCTTTTAAGCAATGACTCCTGATATATTTGCTTGGATGAATTCATAACGCATTCCATATGTTTTTATTTCAGTCGAGCAACTGGAGATGCTAGTTCTGCAGTCAGTTATTTTGAAGAAAGCATTGAATTTCTTTCAAAATTTCAAGGAAATGATCAAGAGGTCATTGCATTTAACCTTAACTGCATTATGCAATTATTTCCTAGTCGTGCTAGCTCTTACATGGTATATCCCCTCCTATTCTTCTACAGATAACACATACACTCTCTATCTCACTTAATAAGATTGGAGATCTTAAATACTATGATGGAGACCTACAAGCTGCAAGAGCTTACTACTTCAAGTCCTTGAATGTTCGACGTGATGCTGTCAAGCAGGGACTGACTGTTCCATCCCAGGTAGCAACTATTTGTTTATTGTTGCTCATTTGTACTTAATTATTTATCATTAGGACAAGATTTCTGCAAGACTATATAGACCCAACTCAAAAATATATATAAAAGAAAGCCAGAAAAAGTACAACCAGAAATACCAGTCAGATTCTATAAAAGAACAGCTTTTCAATCATTTAATATAGCAAAAGAAATAGTCTCTGAAACTGATACCTGTAGCTTGTAAAAATCTGCTCTCTCCCACTAGTGATCCACCTCGTTCCCTTTAAAATTCTTTCTGTCTCTATTTCATCCTAGCTATCGAGCGCACCTCCCCAGTTTCTCTGTTTTACCTTATTAACTTTTTCCTTTAACGCAAGTTGCTGATCAGAGACGGCAGCAATTTGGAACCTACCAACTCAATGAACCATCCAAAATAGCTATGACTATTACAAAAGTGCAACTGGACAGTTTAGAAGTGAGGTGAATTGGCAAAGAGAGTGTTGCCTTGTACAATCATATTATGCACTGGACCACCCATAGCAATAATAAAAACTAGCACATGTCTTCAATAAACCAAGAGAGAATGTCTATTACCTGCCCTAAACCTGTTTTCGACAGAATCTGGAGATCCTTGGAAGTCTTCTATCCTGCCCAAATGGGAAGAATAGTTTACAGACTGAACACTAAAGAAGTTAACTCCCGCATTTCCTTATCAGTTACATCCTTGAAGAACCTAAATTTCCAGTTTGCCTTTTTTCTCAGCAATTGATCTTCCTTCACTCTGCCATCCCATCCTACCAAAATAGTCGTCTTCAACTTCTGTATTTGCAGCAGGGGCAATATATGATGACCTCTACTCATTGCATACAGTGATCCACCACTATGCGAGTAGCTTTGCCCAATAGGTGACTGATTTACTACTCGAGACCGAGTGGATTAGTGTCAACTGTCAACCCTCCTGCCCCATTCAAATTTTTTTTAGCCCTCCTTCGATCATCTACTGCAAAATCCTAGAAGATTATTGTCTTTGGATTGCCCCCTAGCAGCAAATCCAATTAGTTTCTCTAATCGATCAGCCCAAACAATAGGCTAGATGCTTCACCTTTATCCGAGCATCTGAAATTTTGAATACATTGATGCGTACTAATTTCAGACATTTACTTGATCACATAAGGGTAAATTAACACCATCATAGTAGTTTGTCAGTTGCAACCAGTCCATCCGTTGACTAAATATATATATATATATATATGTAACTCTAAAAATATTGATGACAGATGGCATTTAATTGATAGGACCATGCACACAGGAAGTTAAAGGGTTCTGTTTGGTAGAATGTATTAATTCCTACTACTGTGATGTTATCTAACAGCTTAACACTATTACGACTGTAATATTTTCTAACATCATGATTGGAAGCAGCAATTTATTAATATATGAAGAGAAAGTTTGAGTTTTGAGATTGTAATGTCCGCAATGGCACATTCCAAGCCTAACATGAATAAAATTTCAAAATATTAATAAATCGCTGAATATATCTGAAGAAACAAGATGGTTTAGGTGATGATGATTGAATGCATTTGGTGGCCTCTTTGTTAGTAATCTGAATTGTAAAGAATGCATTGTTTCCAAAGTTCTTGATGCATTTGTTCTTGCAATTACAGATTCTGGATCTATCTGTTTCATTTGCAAAAGTGGCAGATGTTGATAGAACTCTAGGGAACGAAGATGTGGCAATCAATGAGTTTCAAGAAGGAATCAAACTGTTAGAGTCTTTGACATTAAAATCTGAAGATACTGGTCTTGAGCAACGGGTAAGGTTACTTTGGTTTTGTTTTTGTTTGTTTTGGGTCATGTGTATACTTATTTCTCAAGTTGTTAAAATACTAAATCTGATTGTACATTTTGTTTTAAATGCAGCGGCTTTCAGTGTTGGAGTTCCTTAAGAATCAAATTGCGGAGAAACAGACATAAATCAACATTATAAAGAGAGAACAAAAGGGATATAGTTAATAATTTCGCTTTGCTTCAGTAATAAGCTCAGTTACTACTCCATTGACATGATCAATTGGAGGTACATCTAATGTTGTGAGGGATGAAGAATGAATGAGTGCTGGGTGCTATTTGCTCCAACTTTTCTTCACCAATTGATGCCTCCCAGTCATCACTCATCATCATCTTGTATATAAACTATCATCCCCGATATAAATAGCAAGGGAATTTCCTTTTCCTGCATGTATTGTACTTTCTTCTCAATGGTAGGTATGAACTTCCCCTTAAAAAATCATTTTAAAGAATTCCACTATATTCTGATTCGTTCATTTTTCCTGTCATACAATAGCATCTTGAACGTTATTGTGATGGAGCAATGTAGCTTTAACACTGTATAGATCAAATATATTCTTACTTTGAGTAAATAATCTATGTATGTCTATTTTCATTTATTGAACTTACACTTATCAGAATGACCTTTATTAAGATGGATATTTAAGAATTGTAGGCAGGTTCCCCTTAAACAGTGTATGTGACCTTAGGAGTGTCAAGTCCTCTATTGATATCTTGTGTCTGTTTTCTAGTATTTGGTATGGAAGCCTTGTTGTAGGTGGACTGGTGGTTGCATCACTTGCATGTTAGATTATGTTTGTTCAAAATTCTGAGTGCACATGTATTATGGATAAACCATATGTTTAGCTGGAAATTTGGCTGTTCTCTATCTGTGAGCACTGAACAGTAGTAGTACTGATTTGTATAATGCTTACTGCTTAAAGTCATTACATGTTACTTGCACTTGCAAGGATTATAAAGTGTTTCCATAAATAAAGCCTATAATGGTGCTTGCAAGGCTAGCTGTATTACAAAGTTATCAAACAATTGTTGACAAAAGAGGTTATAAATTATGCTGCAAAATGTGTAGAGGAGAAACAGATATTCCCAAGGTAATATTTCAACAGCATTCATTTTTACTGTGTAATTCCTCTCCTATGTTTCTGTGAATATGAACATGAATCATATCACGTATTTGAAATCTTCGTGGCAGCATCATGTGGTTTGCATGGGTAGTTCATCATCCAATGGAAATATAATAGATGGTGAATTAGCAGATCAATCGGCTTATCTGGAAATGTTGTCATCCATCATTCCAAGGTAAGTTCTCATCATTCATCATTATTACTATGACCTTGGAAATAATGTTGGATTCTTCATCATTCAATTCTCCAACCTACATTATAAACATATATACACGAATGTCTTTATGGCAGCCATCAGAGAAAAAGAACAGCTATAATTCACAAGTATAATCATGCTTTTAGAGGATTCTCTGCTATGTTAACAGAGACCGAAGCTTCTGTTCTCTCAGGTATTTTTGTAAGGTCACCGTTTCTCTACAAAACAAGTAGCAAGGCTTTACTTGAAATTTTGTCAAGCAGTTCTAATCTTTGATCCTTGAGTAGTTTTCTATCTCCATGAAAAAATCAAGCGGAAGAAAATTAGAGAACTGATATACTTAAATAGGTGAGACTCTAAACAAGAATCCTGTTGACATTGAGAATAAGCCAGCAGCATGAACTGATTAAGCCAACAACCCTATCCAGTTTTCTTTCTTTTCTCTTTTCAATTGACAAGAAATGAGCTTAGACCATAATCAATACAGCACTAATTACTGACTTACCAGCATTGTCTCGTTGTGAAGAAGCTACTCAACTTGCTTTTGAAAATTCTACAACATAAAATGGGATTCCTTCTTTGTTAACTTTGTTAACTTTGTACTTGGCTCGTACTTTAATGTACAGAGAGAATCAAAGTTTTGTTTTTTACTATTAGAATGAACTTTACTGTGTATCATAGTTTTCTCAGTGTATAAGACATGGTAGTGATGGTACCAGTTGTCCATCAGTAGAACTCAAACCTTTGAGGTACAGCGGGAAGGCTTAGCTTAGCCATTACTTGCTAGAACAAACAGTGGTGGACATTTTGTGTTACTATTAGATTATTAGGAAATATAGAAGCTGGAGCACATTTTAACATAGTCCAACATATATGTAGGTCATGATGATGTCGTTTCCATCTTCCCGGACTCATTGCTGAAATTACACAACACATTCGTGGGATTTCTTACAGGATGTGGCAGGCGGGATGCACGAGCAGTACACATCAGTGCCAGACTAGTAGTAATGTTGATGTTATAATTGGAGTGATAGACACAGGTACCACTGACTAGTTTATTTTATATACCTCCCTCATAAAATGATTTTCGTTGCTTTCCTTGTTTTCATATTTTCAAGTTCTATAAATATGAGGTAAGTAAATATGTATGTCAAGGTATTTGGCCCGAGTTTCCAAGTTTCAATGATGAAGGAATCGGCGCAGTCCCTTCAAGATGGAAAGGGGTCTGTATGGAGGGCTCCGACTTCAAGAAATCAAACTGTAACAGGTCATTATTACGAAATTGCAAAATCTTTTATTTTCAAAGTTACTTTGAAAGAGTATGTATGTTTGTTTTAATTATCAAGTGCATTATGTGTTACTAGGAAACTGATAGGTGCAAGATACTACAATGCCGAGTTTTCATCAATAAATGGTAATCAGAGCTACTTGGCCAGACCAAGAGGCTCACCAAGAGATTCTGTTGGCCATGGGACTCACACTGCATCCACAGCTGCTGGTGCACGAGTTTCAGGTGCTAGTTATTATGGCTTGGCAAAAGGTACAGCAAAGGGGGGTTTGCCTTCAGCTAGGATTGCAAGCTATAAGGCATGCTCAGATGTTGGTTGCTCTGGTGCCACCATTTTGAAGGCCATCGATGATGCTATTCGTGATGGAGTAGATATGATATCAATTTCCATTGGGATGAGCTCAGTATTTCAACCAGATTATTTGAGCGACCCCATAGCCATTGGAGCATTTCATGCTGAACAAATGGGAGTCATGGTCATTTGCTCAGGAGGAAATGATGGCCCAGATCCCTACACAGTTGTCAATGCTGCGCCGTGGATCTTTACTGTTGCAGCTTCTAACATCGATAGGGATTTCCAATCTAATGTAGTCCTTGGAAATGGAAGAACATTCACAGTAAGATACTTTATCAAAAATCATATATATAACCTTTTTTTGAGATACTTTTCACATCCGTATTCTACTATAGGGTTCAGCCATTAACTTCTCTAATCTTACTCCCTCAAGGACATATCCTCGTGTTTGGAAAGGATGTAGCTGCTGATTTTACACCTGTATCAGAAGCAAGGTGGTCACAATATTTAATTTATTGTTAGTTTTTTTTGTTACTTTGAATTGTTGTCCATTTGAATATGGTGGTGTCCCAATCGGTAAATTAATTCAATTTGAAAGGAATTTATCATTTGCCACAAGTTTGACCAAATCTGAGATTATGTATCTTGAAATGCAGAAATTGCCAACCAGGATCATTTGATGAAAAGAATGTAGTTGGCCAAATTGTAGTCTGCGTTGCTGATGACCCCACTGTTTCAAGAAAAATGAATAAATTAGTGGCAGATGATGCAAAGGCCAAAGGGATGATACTGATAGACAACAATGAGAAAAGTGTGCCTTTCGATTCAGGTACTTTTCCGTTTGCAGAAGTTGGAGATATTGCAGGTTTGCAGATTCCCAGATACATCCACTCTACCAAGTAAGCTTCAAAAATGTGTGCAGTTGCCTTATGTTGGTTGATAATTAAGTATGTTCACGTAGTTTCTGTCCATGATATAAATTTCTATCTGAATTGCTGATTGCTCGTACTGTTTTTGTGTTTTGAAATTCTGTGTATCATTGCTACCCTTTACCTAGACACCTTTGGTTTTCATTTATTATCTGATTGCTTTATTTTGGAAGGCTGTTAATTCGCATTCCATAGTCTAGCTACAGTTAGTTCAGGATGCCAGTCATTTTCAAATGATCTAGAAACACTAAGGTTTCTCAGTTCCTCTGAATTATGTCATTTTGTCTGCACTGATATAAACTTGATGTGTTCTTTTAAGCAATTGCTATGGCACTCTAATGCATGATATAAACATTTCTTCAGTACTTTTATAGTAACAGTAACTTCTCTGTGCATTCACCACAGAAATCCAACAGCGACAATCCTTGCAACAGTTGACGTGCAAAGGTATAGACCTGTGCCAGCAGTTGCATATTTTTCGTCAAGAGGTCCTGCACAGCTTACAGAAAACATTCTTAAGGTTAATTTCTTTTGCTTCACCTTAAATGCTGTGTTTGTTCACATGTGGAATTTCTACAACTATATATCAAGAATTTGGTTGAGTCTCAATTGAGTTTTAATCACACCTTTGGTTAGTAATGTGTTTTGGTTAACTTTTCATAGTACAAGAAAATGGCACTGTGTTTTGTATTCTTTGAGGGAATTTAAAGATCATGTTGGTTCTAGTTAGTTACTGCACGCATCTCAGTCAGACTTCCTAAAATTTTACATGTATAGATGGGTAGATGCACTTAGGTTTTGTCTTTTCAGAAGTTAGAAGAATTCAAAAACGAATCACAACATGATTATTCTGTGGAACTAATCTAAAATTTGCAAACATGTGCATACAGTCAGCAGTCTCAGTGGGCTACTATATATTTAATTATATACGCTTGTCAGTGTAGGGTGCTCACTGATCAACAGTTTAAAAATGCTTACTGATAATGTACTTGTGCTTGTGCATTATCTGATTTGTTTGCAACATTGTTCAGCCTGATATAATGGTTCCAGGGGTTGTCATTTTAGCTTCCATCAGTCCCATGAATGAAGCAGGGAGTCTCCCTCATGGGGAAATGCCATCCAAATTTGCCATAAAATCTGGAACATCAATGGCCTGCCCACATGTAACAAGTGCCGCGGCATTCATCAAGTCGACTCATCGTGAATGGTCGTCTTCCATGATCAAATCGGCACTCATGGCTGCAGGTACAGTTTCTAAGATGTTCAAAAACAAAAACTTTTAAAAATCTCTTGAGCACTTTTCTTTTACCTAAATGGTATTTTCTGCATCTACTCTATTTGCTTAATATCGTCACAATAAAAACTTTAGGGATGTAACGTGCACGTTGAAGGAAAAACTAAATAGCGAGATGTTAGGTACCTCCATATGCATTGATTTAAAGCTGTCGAAAACATTGCCTAGCTAAAACAAATTTATATGAGTTGATAATTTCAATCTAGAGTACCAGAACATAGGAGCATATATTTATTTGGTTCTGTTTTTGGTCTTGTATACAACAACATGAGAAAGCCTTTGACAAACAGCACTAACAACTATGCAAGTCCATTTGAGGTGGGGGTTGGAGAAATAAACCCAGTGAAGGCTCATAATCCAGGACTAGTCTTTGAAACCATGAGAGAAAATTACCTTGATTTCCTTTGTTATTATGGCTACACAGAGAGAGACATAAAATCAATGTCAAACAAAAACTTCAACTGCCCGAAAATGTCCAATGAGGAACTCATCTCTGGTATCAACTACCCCTCAATCTCCATAAGTAAACTCAACCGGCACCGACCTGCAATGACAGTTGAAAGAACTGCAACCAATATGGGATCCCCAAACTCTACATACATTGCAAAGGTAAATGCTCCTCTAGGCTTAGTAGTCAAGGTTCTACCGGAGGAGGCTCCTACAGGCTACAATTATGGATCAATAACATGGTTTAATGATCGGCATTCTGTTGACACTGTGTTTAGTGTGAATGTAGAGTAACGAGGAGCCTGCTAGTTTTACTGCCTTGACGGGAAAATGTGAAACAAAAGGAAATCGAAAGATAAAAATACATGTTTAATTATATATCTATATGAGCATATAGTCTCTGTTTGCTGCGTATCTTAGTATCAGAATTGTCAGTTTGATTTCCAGAATTGGCTATATATGCTATCTGAACACTCCTCAACATGCACTAAGAACAAAAAGTTTGAGCCCAAAGGCTTCTTACGTGGGGTTTCAACCATTCAAATCCTAAGGTACAGCTCTATCACGAATTCACTACCTTTCTACATTCCATCCTAATAGCAAGTCATAAACACTACAATTATTGTCATACGGAATTAGTTCAGTTTTAGAGTCCATTCAGGTCTGTTCAGTTTGGCATTGCTTACTCCCCAGTAGTATGGTGCAAGAACCCTTATCTACTATAATGCGTGCATTTGTACACGGAAGAACAAACTCAAATGTTATCAGATTTCCAAGAAAGTGGCACCGTTTGTACATTATTCTAGTCATTCAATATGCATGCATACATTGCAAATCAAAGGATGAAAATATCTCATACCTGCGCATCACTACTGGTTCAAATATGGATAGCTATACCAGTTTCTTTTATTCTCTGATGGAGCTTAAGCTGCAAACAGCCCCATAAATAAATTTCGAAACTGGATTACATTATATTTCACATATTACACATCTCTCTGCATCTCTCTAATGCCTCCCATAACCGAGCTTGCTGTTCATATTTGCCTCGCCAAAGCTTTCTTCTGCTTTCGCCAGGTCTTTCTTTGCAATCTCTTGAGCAATCTCTGCAACAGCTAGCCTTTCCCTTAACCTCGAAATTTCAGTCTCCAAAGCATCAACATCCCCTCTCAGTTTCTTCACTACCCCTTCCCTTTCACCGAACTTCTTCATTCCCAAAGCGGATTGAACGAAGGGTTCCAGCCAACACAAGTCAAATCTGAAGGTCTCAACCTCATCCCATAAAACTTGGAGATGCTCATTGGAATCATGCTGACATGAATCCTCCATCATATCCTTAACCTTTGTAGTGTTCAGAAAATGTAGTAGCCGACCCAACGCCGTGAATGCCCATTCACTGAACATACGACTTCTCTTCCGTTGGCAGGTTAACAACGAAGGATGCCACGAGCACACTTCCTCCAGAAGTGGAACAAATGCTCTATCTATTTTCCCTAAACCCCTGAAATCTACGAGCTCGCCAGCTGGGGTGGAGGGGGTGTCCTCACTTTCATCACTCAACGGTGGGCCAATTGGGCTATCAGTCTCCTGGTAAGGAACTGGATCAGATTTTGGTGGTGTAACTGCTATTACTAAGTGTGGAACTTCCGGAGAATCAACATTTGTTTGCACAGGGCCAGTCGTTAGTCCATCCTGAAAAGCAAGCATCTGTTCGTAACAAAGTGATGTATGTGTTGTTGAAGCTTCAGAAAATTTCACCGAATCCACATCCGAAGACAAACTTTGAAGTTCCTGCTCAAGAAAGGCGGTTTCTTGGTCTTTCAAAACCTGAATGTCTGCTTTACTAACTGCAACCTCAGCTTCAACAATACAGATATCATCCACAATGTATCCTTCGTTCGGGTCCAAAAGTTCACTCAGAGGCATGAATGATGTGAATCCCCAATCACTTTTACTAGCACTGAACTGATGCTGGGTGTCTGTAAAATCAAGTTATAAATGATCACATAAACATTAACAAAATGATTCAGTCTATATTTGGAAGACTCATAAAGCATATAATAAACAATCATGCCTTTTGCTTTGACAATAATCAATAAATCACCACTATATGATCCCCTAATTCACAACAATTGCAGAGCACAACCTTGATGCTAAAGCAAGTGAACCTTAAATTTTCCTAGACAAAGCGTGCTTAGCAATCAAAAATTCAATAAAAAAAGAGACAGTAGTAGATATCAGAAGAAGAAGAAGAATGACATACCAATTGTTATGGACTTGTCGCTGTTAAATTGGTTAACTACAGTCAAGGTGAATTCTGCATATCTACTCCAACCAGATGGCAACTTTGAAGCATCAGCAACATTCAAGTACATAGACAAGTACTGCTTCCCGTTGCTCCCCTTGGGATACACCACGATCCGCCTAATCAAAACCAACCAAGTCAATATACCGTGACTATTCAAATCTCATCAGACCCTAAAGTAGTACACAGAAACCAAAAAGCAGCAGAAAAATACCATTTGAAGTCTCCGACGACAAAACCGTCGGAATAATGTTTCTGGGTTTTGAGCTTCGAGAAGTTGTCAATGGTCCATGTATACGTCATGGAGATTAGCTCCCCCTCCATTTCTGTTAAGCCAAAGGTAAAACCCTACCAAATACACACCAACACGTGATCAATGCAGCATATATATATAAGATCCTTCGACTATGCTATACTTATTTTTGATTATTTTTAGGTATATGACATTAAATAATTTTTTTGATAATATTTTATAATCTTCACCGTCTAATTATTAGGTCTATATGAGTAGATCATTAATGTAAATTTTTAGCCAAAATGATGATCGTTAAGGTATCGAATTAGGTTAAATCAAGAGACGAATCGAATCTGTCAAACTTGAACTGTTCATATTTATAAACTTTAATTACAGTTTTGAATACCTTAACGATTACCATTTTGGCTGAAAATTTATAGGCTTAAATTTCTTTATTCCCTTATTCATACATATTTCACGCATTCCTACACATTAAGACTTAAATTTTAAACGATAAAAATAATAAAATATAATCAAAAAATTAATATAATACAAGAGAGAGAGTGATTGTGGCGGTGGAAGGAGAGTAGTGGTTACATATTATTATATTATAGTATAATGGGTATTGGTTGGGATATTTTGTTTTGGTTTTGGGGATATTTTGTTTGTTGAGTTGGAACTAGTGAGTGGCCGGCGAGGGTCTTGGAGTGATCTCTTCTTCTTGTCCTAGGAGAGGAGTGGAGAGGAGAGACCAGAAAGGTTTTACTTACCGACAGATTGGCCGTGGGGTACGTGGCACGCTGTAGAGCCGCGAAATATGTGGGACCCTAAGTGACTGGAGCCTCTGTGGGTGGGAGGAGCAGTTCAGGCAGCGCTGTCAAACACTGCACATCTTCCAGACCTGCTCTTTGGCCTCTTGCAGAAGAAAAGATATTTGTTTCTCCCTTCTTCTTTTTGATTTTTGATTTGATTAGAGTAGATTTTTGTCAAGGTTTTATTTTTGTTTATATTTTGGGAGTGGGTGGATTGGCCGGGATGGATATACGTATGGTTTTCAGATAGATAGAAGTATTTAAAGACATTGTATGAGAAAGTGAGAGTTATGAGAGATCCAGAGTCAATGCATCATTTTCATTTGTGGTGATATCATTCAATTTTGTACTATAAGTTTCAAATCAACGGTAGTCATTGCATTGCAATTGTCACATAATGCTCATCTAAAAGTCAGGACTATAAAATTTTGGACATTCTTTTGTGATCTTAATGGGTATGCATATGTGGCTGCCCACTTGCACTTGCATGACGTGGAGTCTTTCCTGGCTGTTAGCGTGGTCGCTGCATCTCTTCTTCTCACTGTTGGTATGGTTACTGTCTTCTGACGAAGTCGTGTGTTGGATATACATGTTGTTTGTTGATTGTTGGTTTTTTTGTTGGTTTACTTCTCTTCCCCAGGTTTCCGGGTTTGTTGTTTGTTGGTTTTTGTGTTGGTTTGCTGTATGTTGTGTTTGTGTTAATGCAAAGTTCTTATTCAGAAAAGAAAAAAAAAATTGTGTGGCAACTGCTATTTAGTTCATTAATCATTTGACACGTGTAGTTTGATTTTTTTTTTCTTCACTAAAATCAGAACCAATATTGAAATATAATTAAGCTTTGTTCGAATTTTATATTAATTTCAAGAAAAACAGTATCTATTCGGTGGCCAAATCGAGAACACCACACAAAGATACGTAATTAGAAGAAAGTGTAGAGTCTCGTCTTATTAATCTGATTATGTCTCTATATATAGATGTAGGTGTTAGCACATAATACTATACATCCCTAATTAAACACGCTTAACGTTAAACATCTATCAACACCTCATAACCCAAATGAAGGATCGCTCAGGAAGGAAGAACTTTGTTGAACACATATACCGGAACCGGCCACTTCCTGACTGAACACACGCCCACTAAACCTAGCGGATTAGACAAGTATTACAGACAAAGTAATAAAGGTTAATCCCACATCGAACAATAAATGCTCAACCAACCTCCAACCTCCTATTTAAAGCATCATTTATGGCAGGAAGGAGGTAATGCATCTCACGTTAGTACTTTGCTAATGCTATTACACTTCTGATTCATTGACTTAAGCATCAGGGTATGGAAGGCGGGCCATCCCGTCTCGATTTCTGACGCACTTTATGAATTGCAGTTTAATAGGTCCAATGCAGAGGAAAGAGAGATTCGTCAGGAGCGATCCACATAATCATCTCACTGTTCATTACCACATTCAACGGAAACCGGTTAAAATAGCTAGCGATGTCTGTGGGAAACACATCAATTTGGTACCAGAAGTGAGATGGTTATGAGCTGAAAAGCTACCGAAAGTACTCTGGTCCATCAGAACAACCGCCACAGACGCCATTGGGGAAACACCATTTTGTCTCACGTTTAGAACATAAGTCATCCTCCTATTAGAGCAAACCCACATAAGCCTAAGGATCAAGAACTTCGATGAATTAACAAACAAAAAGAGCCTATGTTTAGATGCAACACTTTTAGAAGAACAACGTGACGCAGCACACATCCACAACGTTGAAAAAAAAATAGAGGACAACACATCTCTACAACAGACGCGTCAGTGCGAGGCCTCAAAACTTAGGAGATTGGGTCTTGAAGATCGTCACTCACAAAGTAACTAGCCTTCAGCCAAAATGGGAAGGCTCGTATAAGATAACGAAAGTGGTGAAACCAGGTACTTACTACCTTGAAGACATGAACAGGAAGCCCTTGCCGCATCCATGGAACATTGAGAACCTTAGGAAATACCATCATTGACCTTTTTGTGTAGTTACCCTAATGCAACCAGTTGTACCTACACTGTCGGGTAGGGTTGCGTTTAGGATTTTAATTTAACAGACACTGTCCTTACTTCCCTATTTTTGTAAACTACAGTAAATAAATTGGAGAAATTTTCAGACCAACGCATGTGTTCTCATACTTTTAAGCGTATACTTCCGTTTAACAACCATATCCATTTCGCAACAACGTACCATACAAATTTGATTAAGTTCTCCTCAGACTATTCATTGAGTAAAAGAGAAAACACGATATGATAACGTAACAATAAGCAAACACAAGATAAGTCTACACTTGCCCAAAATACTTGTCTTTAGTTACAAAATAAAAATCCTACACTTAGAAAAATAAAGGACAAGGGAAGGAAAAGCAACATAGCAAAGCTACACTTCATCCGTTTATTCCTCTGAGTCCGACGAGGTTGAGCTGGAGTCTTTAGCCTCATCTGCCTTGACGGACTCAATCTCATCGTCTTTATCACCATCATTAGATGTCCCGCTACTAGTAGTCTCTGCCATGCCTTCCTGCTCCTTTATCTCCCCAGAAGACTCTCTAGCATTTGGGACTACCCCATCCCTCTGCATATCCTTTGGCGGAAAGTCACAGTGAGCTTTGGTTTCAACAACAAGGGCATATTGGTGAGCATCCCCGTCTTAGTCAGACTCGTCACCACCTTCATCGGAAAGGCCATGATTGTAACGAACCGATTCAAGTTTATCGACTTAATCTTTGTTAGTCGAGTTAATTATCGAATTAATCATTTTTTGATACGTTTGTCGAGATCCGTTGCCACTAAAATCAATTTTTTTTATAAGTTTTAGATTTTGGACTCGTATTCTTTTTGAAAGTTGTAAATGAAATTATTTTCGAACTCTTCGAGCTGAGTACGTGGACACGTTAATTGTTAAATTTGGAGTTACGACAAAAAAGTTATGGCCAATCGAAATTTGTCGGGAATTTTTATGTTTTGGTAAATTTTGAGGTATAAATACCCACTTTCCAATTTTGGAAAGTCAGAAACTTTCCCTTTTCGGTCTAGGAAGGGTCAACACGTGGTTAACCTGCCTTTTTTCTGTCTCTCCGACCCGGTTTCTCCCCGTGTTGTCGTCGCCGGCAAACCACCACCAATTAGCCACTAAATTGGTCGGCCTTGGTATCAAAACCTTCGTCTTGACCTCTTATTCCTTTTCTATAACATATTAATGTCTAATTCCTCATTGGTTGAGCCAAAAGTTCATGGAAAAATAAAGGGTTTTGGCCGGTTTTTGCCTAAGAAGGCGGCGACGCTAAGGTCGGAGTTGGGTGGCGGAAGGCTAGGGGTTTTGAAACCCACACTGCCACGAGTCGAACCCGACTGGTTTTAGGTCATGCCGTGCCTTAAGCCGGTGATCGATCACTTTGAAATCCGGTGAGGATTTCAAATTTCAACTGGTAAATTCGATACTTTTCGGTTTGATTTTGACTTAGTGTTGTTCATGAATGTTGTTGGGCTTGGAATGAGCTTTCGATTGATGTATTATTTTTAAGCATCCATGATGGTTAGATTCTGGCCGCCGCCGACAGTGGTGCATGGGCCCTATGCACCGGCGTGCGTGGTAGAGCTCCGACGACCCTGAAGAGCTATTTTTACAAGAAGTTCCGCTAGTCCATACGTACTAGTTTTTGAGTAGTTTAATTGATTTTGGAGGTCTTGTTTAATATTTTTATGTATATTTAGGATTCGGATGCAACTCGACACCTTCGACATGATCTTTCGTCGTGTGTCGAGTCGATGCCCACTTTTCTAAGGAGCTTGAGATCATAGCACGACGAAATTGTTTGATTTCGCGATGTGGCAGAGTAATGAATCGAAAATTGAATGAACGCTATGTAATGAATTACGAGTTAGTAGATCGACTATTGAATTTATTACGATCCAGATGAGTGGACCCTTTTTATTTTCATAGTTGATAGCGAGTTCAATTTTCAGAATTTCAATATTTCAGCTATGCGAGTTCATTTTATTTCTGGACTATAGTATTACAGTTTAATTTACAATATATTTTTTAGAACAGTTTATTTTTAGACGTTTTTCTTTGTGATGACATTAGTTAGTTGCATCGATGCACTGACTATTCGACTGATCACCGCATAGTCCAGTCTGGGGAGGTCAGGGTGCCTTGTTTGGCCATCAAAAGAGGTCAGGATACCTCGTATGGCCCATCACCTACATTTTATTTTTACAGATTGTCAACTCAGGTTAGGAAAAAACTCCTAAGCGATCATGTCCATTTGCAGTTCTGTTATGATACTTGGACTCGCATTATTTCACAGAAATTAGTGGCGGAAAGGCATAATAGTTATGTTTTATTTAAATATGATATTTTACTTTTTGTCCACTCACTCTAACGATTTTTCTTATTTTCTATGCCTTTTTGTGGGCCTTTTGATTCAACCTCCCAGGTTGCAGAGTTTCAGCTGAGGTCGGGTGTGCATACAGTTTATGACATAGTAGTATTCTCCGTTGGATCCAAAGTTAATCCTACGAGTTAGTATTTTAGTTTGCATAGTCAGTTTAAATTGTTTAGTTGCTCTGATGTCGAAAACAGTTGTTTGTTTTTTATTTATTTTTGTAGTGAACCATTTTGTGAAAAATTTCTTTATTTAGTGACCCTTGGGTTTTGAGTTTTTCTACTTCGATTTTTATTTAGTGAGTAGAAACTAAGGTTAGTAGATTAGTTATGGCTTAATTTCGATTTAGGCAACTAAATCGGGGCCGAGTCCTTTCAATGATCCTTAGCATACTTCTTCAGACGGAAGTAGCCTGACTCCTCCAAAGCCTTCATCAGATTGTTGATGGCAACCTGCTAGTCTTGCTCCAACTCAGCTCGTTGCTTTGCTAACACTTCTGAAACGGCAGTCTCCTTCTCAGAAGACTCAGACACAAGCTTGGCTTTTAGCTCCGCCACTTGCAGCTTTAGCTCACCAACCTGTTTTTCCAAAGTCTTAATGGACTCCAAGCTGGCGTCATAGCGTTCTTCCACCAGCTTCAGTTCCACCTCGGCATACCTTTTTTTCCCTCAGGGCATCCTCGCGGCCTCAGCTAAAAAGATCATTATACTGCTCCCAACTCTCAATCTCCTTGATACGTTCTGTCCAAACGGATAACTTATGTTTGAAAATACGGAGGTGCTTCTCTGTTTTGTTCTTCTATTGTGTCAGCCGCCTGATGTTTGACAAACCTTATCCTACACCACAACCAACTCGTGCTTCACCTCTACCTGCTCTGTTTTCTAGGTTTCTGACCCCTTGAGCTCCGTCAGAAGATGAACCTCATGGAGAAGCTCAACAACGTGCTTGTAAACACACTCCACATTGGCTTAGAGGGTGCTGGAGAGCTGACGAACCTTCTGGGGAGACTTGGTATTCTCGTCAAGTGTGCGAGAAAGATGATTATAGAAATCATAAACAACTAAGGTACCCATGACCACGCCCAATAATAAAGACTCGACGACCATGTTGACGGGAGGCTTTACAGCAGATTTTCTCCTTTTGAAACCTTGCCCTGACGTGATATGCTCATTTACCTTCGCCTTGCGAGCCAAACGAAGTTCATCACCCGTCACTCTGCCAGTGTGGGGAGCCTTGTTAGTCTGATGATCGACATCGTTGTGCCCTTGCCCAACAACCTCCTCTTGTATAACCTCCAAAACTGGAACATCTCCAGAAGGTTTCCTTCGGTTAGGACGACTCTGTTTGGACTTGGGCTTATAACCACTTACATCTGCCTCATTGGCATTGCATTTGCCAGACCCTGTCTTTCTCCTTATTACATCATCTTGTGTTGTCCATTTGGCGATAATGTTTGCACTAGCCATATTAAGGGCTAACTGTTCACTTTCCTCTGGCGGATAGAGGGTCACCGCATCCTTCACCCTTCAAATAGGGGCAACAAGATTGGTGGCAACGAATGATACCACCGACTTGGCGACAAGAGCGTTCTGAAAGAACGAGTTCATTATGGCCTTCGCTTCTTCCACCTTCTTAGTTGTTTTGGTGTTGGGAAGCTACTGTAAGAATCATAAGGATCAAGTCAGAAAATGCAACATCAACTCTAACGCAGAAGACCAAGACTGTGAACTGTACCTAGCAACCTCAACAGTCTGATTATGGATATGACGTCCCAATGAGTTACAACCCAGACGTCATGAAGCTTCTTATCCTTTTGAAAAATATAACGGATCTTGTTCAAGCATTAATGGAAACTCCAATTGGCCAGCATAATCACAAGCCACTGTTAGACAAAAACCAAAACCAAGCAACAAATATGGAAAACACCACCAAACACACTTATGGGGCAAAATCTAGATGGAACTTGGGGATTCTTCATATCCTCACTCATGGGCTCCCTCCCAAACTCATAATACCCACAGACCATGAACACATGCTTCTGCCAATCTGTGTTAGACGTAGGCATGGCCGTTAGCCACTAGGGCTATTTGTTCCCTCTTAGTGTAATGCTACCCATATCACCTTCCCGAAAGGCATACTCCATGTGGTAAAATTGATATATCTCTCTCAAAGTTGGGTACCCACATCCAGACATGTTGAATATGTTGTACATGGCAACCAAAACCTTGCACATCACTGGGGAGCATTGCCACAGGGTAATTCCTAGATGGGACAAGACATACTGGAACCAAGGATATAGATATCTCCGTCATGGGGATGTGTGCAGGGCCATCTCAAAGCTTGACCGGGTGGGTACAGCTTAACGCATGGAGGAATGTTAAAGTTCGCCGTCACTTCATCTATCTCGCTCGGTGACATAATTGACTTCGGTTCCTCAACAAAATCTCAGTCAGTCATAATCTACCTACTCCCGCCATTACGAGACTCTAGCGGATGTTAGGGGGGTCGACCGAGTGTAACAACCGTGGAAGAGGACGGACCGGTCGAAGCATCATCCGTCAGCTTGAAAATCCTCCTCTGTTTGTAAAACTCATTCCTATCTGGTTGACTAAAGTATTGGTTTATGTTGTCATCTGACATGGTGAAACTCTAAACGAATGTCCGCTGCAAAATGACAAATCATCCGTTAGCTTTAAGGCACTCGGTTAGAGCCATCACCCAGGCGAAATGCACCACACTCACAAAAAACAACGCATATGAGACAGCAAAATGGATCGTAGCAAGCAAAAGAAAAACAAGACAGAGAATAGAACTTACAAAGAGTAATAGAGTGCGTCAGACAGAGCGACAGAACAACAGAAAGGCGAGAGAACAATGCAGCAGAGCTTCGAGAGCGATAATGAGAAATGTGAAAAAATGATTCACACTCTCTCACTATTTATAGGCAACAAAGGTTTTACCCCAGAAGATCTCAGCCGTTCATACCAACCGATGCAAACTGCTGGATATCGACACATGGTCCAATATTAACCAAGCAGAGAGATGTCTCGGTTAACAAAGCGGCACCATTATTACCTCATCTAATCACAGTGACGTCATCCATCGTTTCAGAATTCAAAATTCAAAATTCAAAATCAAACGACATGTGTCGCACATACACAAAATTTAATGCTTACAAATGCATACAAAATGGTACTTGTATAGGTCATGACCTAGAGGGACTAAACTTCTTATATGCCGAATACACCAGAGTTTAGTTCAGCTTCAGTTACTTAATATTTGACGCGATCCCAACATTAATACTGACGGATTAATCTCCTGCCGTAAATCACACGAAAGATTATTCCCACCCAATGGATGATGCATCATCCCACCATTGGGCTAGCAGGACTAAACTCCTAAAATGTCAAATATACCAGAGTTTAGTCCAGCTTCAGTCACTTAATGTCTGACGCGATCCCAACATTAATACTGACAGATTAATCTCCTGACGTAAATCACACCAGAAATTAATCACAACCAATGGATGATGTAACATGCCCCCATTGGGCTAACGAAACTATACTCCTGATATGCCAAATACACCAGAGTTTAATCCAGCTTCAGTCACTTAATGTCTGACGTGATCCGAACATTAATACTAACGGATTAATCTCCTAACGTAAATCACACCAGTGATTAATCCCAACCAATGGATGATGCATCATCCTACCATTGGGCTAACGAGACTATACTCTTGATATGCCAAATACACCAGAGTTTAGTCCAGCTTCAATCACTTAATGTCTGAAACAATCTCAGCATTAATACTGACAGATTAATCTCTTAACGTAAATCACACCAGAGATTAATCTCACCAAATGGATGGTGCATCATTCCACCATTGGGCTAGCGTATCTGCCACTACGGGACCTGATAGAATAATGCCATCTTACACACTCCGGGACTTCACAACTAACAATATATTGTGTTTACGTTTTAGGCAGGTCATGTCTTGCCAAAGACAACAGATCTTACTTGAGTAGTTGGGGGACTATTGGGTTGGATAGACGGAACGTCACATGTTAAGAAAACTTAATTAAACAATTACAAACACAACTCCCCAACCAAGATCAGTATCTTAGGCTCGGGGACTTGGTAGTACATCATACTATACATCCCTAATTAAGCACGCTTAACTCTAAATATCTATCAACACCTCATAACCCAAAGGAAGGATCGCCCAGAAAGGAAGAACTTTGTTGAACACATCTACCAGAACCGGCCACTTCCTGATGAAACATGTGCCCACCAAACCTAGAGGATTAAACAAGTATTACAGACAATGTAATAAGGGCTAATCCCACGTCAAACAGTAAATGCTCAACCAACCTCCAACCTCCTATTTAAAGTATCATTTATGACGGGAAGGAGGTAGCGCATCTCATGCTAGTACTTTGTTAACACTATTACACTTCTGATTCACTAACTTAAGCATCGAAGTATCAAAGGTAGGCCACCCTGTCTCGACTTCTGGCTTACTTTGTGAATTAGAGTTTGATAGGTGTAGTGCAGAGGAAAGAGAGATCCATCAGGAGTATTCCACATAATCATCTCAGTGTCCATTACCACATTCCTTAACGAAAACCGGTTATAACAGTAGGGTTTACATGGTTAATACATTAATTAGTAATTATGTAGACATCTACATAAATATATCATTTAAAACACTACCCCTTGATGTTTACCAATGAATAGTACAGTGTTGGACGCACTTAGTGTTGCCTCATTTAAAAATCTTTTCAGATAACAAAAACACAAAGTGAGAGAAAAATAACCATAATCGAAGGAAAAAAGTACAACACACTTATGTCCTAAGTAACATGTTTATGGACGCTTCCCCTTAAGAGAATATCCCCCCTAATCATTGCAAGCTTTAAGTACTTTGCATATGGGGACTCATTGTTAACTTTGAATCTTGCAAGATAAACAAATTAAAAGTAGCACAATAAAACAACAAATATTTTCATTAGCCACTTAATATAATTGTTGCTATAATATGAAAACTTTAAAACATTAGCAAATTGCATAAACATAAAGAAAAATAAGAAATGTAATATTAAAGTTTAATATGATGTATCTGACCATAAGTATCAATATATATATATATATATATATATTTGATAGATTCATATAGGCTTTTCGGGAGCTCTGATAAATTCATAACTTCGCGAGAGTAAGAATATGTTGCAACATTATGATCATAATTTGAAATCGATTTCACAGAGTCAAGTTTGAGTTATGTAGGCATAAATTTAGTTGACAATCCCTAGTGATTACAAAACACAACCTATGTAAGTCTAGTTGCTTTAATAAGTGAAGATCAAGAAAGAAGATTGAAGAGAAGAACCTACTAATCTCACTGGTACTCATTTAAAATATGCATATGCATATCATGATTTTTCACTAAGGATTAACTAGCTTCCTATCTTGAGTCGGTTAGTTAACTAAAGCTTGACTTTCTATGTTATATTTGAAGCTGAAAATTAGGTTTTTAGAGTTCAAAATATCTTGGCATCAGTAACCAGTTAAGCAAAAAGCCTATAGGTGAATTCATGCCATGATAAAGGCTAGTTATGTTTTTTCGAAGAAAAAATAGTAATTTTTCTGTATAATATGTTATTTTTAGCATTTATACTATATTTTACTACTAATACGTACAAATACAAATTTTGCATGATTTTTTGGTCAAAATACGAGTGCAAAGTGACCTATTGGTCACTTGCCTATATATATATATGCATGCTCAATTTTGGACAAAGTATTTGATTATTTTGATCATCTCACATTTGATGTCAACAATGAGCATATGGTACCTGACCTCTCATGGGCATGTCAATATGGTACCTGAACTCTCAAAACTATCAATATAGTAGTTCAACTCTCAAATCTCTATGAATGTGATACTTCCATCTATTTTTTTGTTTATGAGCCGTTTGAATGCTTATGTGGAGGCGGCGTTCACGACGGCGTTCGGAAGGGAGTGAGAGTCGAGGGTGATCAGAGTGAGGGCTAGTTTAGGGATTCTAACTTCATTGGCAGTGGCGATGCTGGGACAAGCGAGGTACATGTGTGTAATCGGACAATCTAGCCCAAGACGTCCACCCAAAACAATTTTTTTTTGAAAAATGGCAAAAAAAAAAATATATATATATATATAAAGACTCACAAATAAAATAAATAAATAAAAAGAGACGTAAAAAGACCATTATACCCCTCAAGTTGAAGTTAAAATTATACCACATCAGTATTCAAACGGTTCATAAACAAAAAAATTGACGGAAGTATCACATTCATAGAGATTTCAGAGTTCAAGTACTATATTGATAGTTTTGAGAGTTTAGGTACCATACTGACATGTCCGTGAGAGGTCAGGTACCATACGCTCATTTTTTCTACAATTCAAACCTATAGACATCCCTTTAAGGAATAAACCTACAAAATTTCAGCCAATTTTTTGATCGTTTGGTCATCCAAAATGGTGAAACATTACGAACGAATAAGGAGTGTCGGATAAATGCAGACGATACATAAATGGTGAATCAAATGGTCAAACGATTTTCGATTGGACTCAAATTTTACAGGTGACTTAGTTGACGTAATATTTATAGCATGAGTGGTCTTTGTGAGTGCAGATTTGTGACGCCCCCGAGCTTAGGCTCCCTTGGTTAATGAAAGCACTAGATCATAAGGGCTGCCTATAATCGTGGAAGCTAAAGACCTTCCTTCTGAGACTTGTTGATGATGTGAAGCTTCGCCGTACAATTTCCCCTGAGTATTCTTCCATGAAAACCTACAAAACAAGTCCAAGCACGGTGTGGTACCATGCTTAGACTCTCCGATGCTTAAGTTAGTATAGAACAAAGCATAAACGTGTATTAGTGTTGAATTCCTTCTTACCTTTGCCAAGTTATGGCATCATATATAAAATGATCATTCAAGGTCTAAGCACAGTCCGTTTAAGAATAAGACTACTTACTTTCGGATAGGAGGAGTCCATTAAGGAATAGATCTCCTTATCCAGGGCTAATCATATTTGTAGATTACCACAAGCCCTTTGGTGTAATCCTCTTAGGATTCGTACAAATCTTACTCTTATCCCCTAGAATTTCTGCCAATCCCTCGAGGTCTGACTTTGTTAATCCCTCGAGGTCTGACTCTGTCAATCCCTTGAGGTTTGATCGTACTATTCCTCGAGGTCCGATCATGCAATCCCTCCAGGTCTGATCGGGCTGTCTCTTGAGGTCCAATCGTACTTTGGGATTGCCACACCATCTTACAAACATTCTAGAGGCTTCTACATCATTCTAGATACTTCCAGAAACCTCTAGATCAATCGATTCATAGTTGGAACCCTAAACGTATAGGCCAATTCCCATTATTCCAATTATCGGACCTCTTCTGCTTATGGACCTGGGGGACCAGAATCCCTCCAGCTCGATGTGGCCTAATTCGGCTCCCACAAATACCCCCAAGGCATGCCAAGCAGACCTTTTTAATTGGTGTGGCTTCACACTCTAGCTAATTTGGCCTACAAAAAATGTCAAAGCAATAATATCAAACTGAAAAAGAAACACATACCTTAGCCATGATTGTTTCATGGAAGCGAAACTCCATTAAGATATTTCTCATTCTTCACACGAGCGTTCTTGTTTCCATAGGTCTTCCATGGGATACCTCAATATTCCAGTAGGTGAATCGTTCATAAAGATGAAGATAATAACAAGCTTTGCAACTTGCTTAACTCAAACCCTTTAGCTTTCTGCCATAACGAGCTTATGATTGCTTGAAAATCCACTCATATCTTTCCTTGTAGTCTTCCCTCAGCTTAGAATGCCAAATAAATTGTTATAACCTGGTCTTCATAGAGAATGCTCAACAAAAAGTCGTTGCTAAAATTTCTGGAAAATTCCTCAAGGTTTCTGGAAAACCCTCGAGGTCAAGAAAATACTCTTGAGGTCAAAAAAACCCTTGGGGTCAGGAAAGCCCCATGGTTTCTGTAGATTGCTTACTTAGAAACCTTAGGAAAAATGAACGCTTTCCTTCGAACTTGATCATCTTCTACCCTGGTTCATAGGATCATCTTAGACATGTACTTTTGCCTAGAAAATTGATATTGACATCTTTCCTCATGCTCAATCTCATGTTTCATCGAACAAGAATAAGCAAATAGTTCTTTCTTTCTCGACTTTTCAACCTCACATTCCAGAATAGATAGTTCATAATGCATGGTGGCAATTTGCCCCAGCTCTGTGACACTTTCCTCCAGCTTTCTGGAACCTTCCTTCAGCTTTCCTCAAGTTTTCGAGCAATCACCCCCAATTTTCATGGAAAGCTCGAGGCTTTGTGAAAGACTGTAACTTTTCTAGAAAATAACTTCTTTTTTTCTGAAAGTATTCAGCTTAAGAAGCATTCCATCTATTTTCCTCGAGCTTTCGGGTAGTAGATCTTTCTCCCTCGAGCTTCGAGTTATTTACGAATAGTACAGTTCAAACTTTCATCAAATGCATCTTTCTTGATCAATCAACAAATCTTTCTCAAACAAATCGTTCAACTTTTTTGACATAATCAGGGTTGCCTACTTAATCGTTCCTTTTACATCTAACAAATCGTTCTTAAAGGTTCCATGGTCTAAGTGGAACTTGGACGATGGAGATTATTTTCTCCGTCGTCCAGGTTCACACTTGGTCAACAGACCGACACACCGTGGTCCGAGTGGCCACTTAGACGACGGACTGACACATCTGTCGTCTAAGTGAAGCATTATATAAGTCCTATGCCGAACTCTCTTCCTCTTCGCTCACTCGTCTCTCAACTGATCATAATATCTTCCTGTCTTTATCAGCGCCTCACGCGTGCATGCAATTCAAACGCTTCCTAGCTAGATAACATGCACTATATATATATATATATATATATATATATATCTTCGGCTCCAACCATCGATTAATTCGCCATATATCGGAGAAGGATAGGTACGTACGTAGTTAATTTTCCAACTCCATTAACGTAGGTTTATATATATATATAATTAATTGTACGTTTGATTGATTGCATTGTTAATAATTAATTAGTACGTCTAATATATATTTATATATAATATATTAAGTTAAGAAATTGATGATATATATAATTAATATGTATATATAGAATTAATAGTTAATTGACTAATATGTAATAATTAATTAATTATAAAATTTTGTAGAAGTATGGACAAGAGTTTGATGAAGTTGCGGAATAGATGTGATGTCCGGTATATGGATGGAATTAGTGAATTAGTGAATTTTGCGATAGAACATGGTCAGGGAAAGAAGCGTTTTAGGTGTCCGTGCCAGAAATGTCTTAATTGTCAGTATGTGGAGGTTAATGTTATGGTGCAACACCTGTACGAAAATGGTATGATGTGGAGTTACACTACATGGAGCGAGCATGGTGAAACAGTAGACTTCAGCTCAGACTTCAGCTCAAGGTAGAGTTACCAGGGTGCCTCATCCAGCGGCAGTGATGTCGGCCCCCCTGCTTGCAACCCAACTGCAGATTTGGTTAATGATGCATTTTCGGGATTTATTCATGGTGGACAACAACACCAAGAGGGAGGTTACAGTACCACTCATAAGCATGATGACACATTTTTCGTTGCTAGCTTGGCCATTGACACTAGTGAGATGGATAAGTACAACAGAACGCTACTTGAAGCGCAGACCCCGGTGTTCCCTGGATGTCGAAAGAATGTGTTGCAATATGTGATGGAGCAAATGAAGATAAAAGTGAAGCACAAAATATCAGTCAGTGCTTTTGACGAAATTCAGGAGCACATATGTAAGTTGCTTCCTGATGATCACAATCTTCCTAAATCTCATTATAAGGTTAGAAATATCTTGAGCAGCATCGGCCTAAAGTACAAGATAATTGACGCATGTCCTAATGATTGTGTGCTTTTTTACAAAGAGTATAAAGATTTGGACAATTGGCTCGTATGTGGCCAATGCAGATATGAGCTAAATAGGAAGAGTTCGAAAAAGAGAATTCCTGTGAAAGTTGTTCGATATTTTCCCTTGATTCCCAGATTGCAGCGCCTGTACATGTTTCTACACACAGCAGAGGCGATGCGATGGTACGCAGAAAAACGAATAGATGACGATGTTCTGCGACACGCCGCAGATGAGGAGGGTTTCAAACATTTCGACAGAGAATTTGGAGACTTTGCTGTAGATGTTAGAAATGTTAGACTCGGACTATCTACAGACGGATTCAATCCATGGGGTAGTAATAGCTCCGCCGTCAGCACTTGGCCAATTATTCTGATGCCGTACAACTTGCCTCCGTGGATGTGCATGAACAAGGAATTTAATTTCCTTACTATACTAATTTCAGGTCCCAAATCTCCGGGGATGTGCTTAGATGTCTACTTCAGACCTTTGATCGACGAGCTAAAACTGTTGTGGCAAAATGGAGTCCCAACTTATGACAAATTCATTGACACGATGTTCATGATGAGGGCTGTCGTAATGTGGACGATCAGTGATTTTCCGACGTATGGGATGTTGGCCGCCTGCAGGACGAAAGAATATAATGGATGTCCTATATGTTTGGACGACTTGAACTCTAGTTGGCACGCGGGGAATGTGTGTTACTTGGGTCACCATAGATGGCTTCCTCACGACCACCCGTGGCGACAAGATGAAGCTCATTTCGACGGGATGGTAGAGAATAATCCTAAACCCCGTAGTTGGTCGGGCGAAGAGATTTTAGAGAGGTTGAGCTATTTCGACTTTGGTGTGTTAACCAATGACGCGGATGTAAAGAAATGCAATCCAATTCCTCCACATGATCTCAGCTATTGGCATCACAAAAGTATATTCTTTGAACTCCCTTACTGGTCGAAGTTGAAGCTGAGGAACAACTTAGACGCGATGCACATAGAAAAGAATGTGTGCGATAGCGTGGTGGGAACAATTCTCGGTATTAAGTTCAAGATTAAATATACTCCCAAAGCGCGCAAAGATCTGGAATCAATGAATCTACGTTGTCCCTTGTGGTTGATGAGGGATAGGAGATGAGTGTACAACAAGATGCTAGCTGCACCTTACACAGTGAAGCCGACACTTAAATGTTCTGTATTTCACTGGTTTAAGGGTGTTTGTTATCCGGCTACGTATGCAGCTACTATAATTGGAGCAGTGGACGAAGTGCAACACAAGTTTGTTGGTCTAAAGACACATGACTAGTGGACGAAGTGCAACACAAGTTTGTTGGTCTAAAGACACATAACTATCACGTTATGCTGCAACGCCTGATTCCAGTGGTAATTCGACCATATTTGCCTCATGATGTTGTAGAACCAATAGTGGCATTGTGCAGATGGTGGCAGAGGTTATGCGCCAGAGAATTAAAGAAGTCAGATGTGGTGGAACTACAACAACAAATTGTGCACATCATTTGAAAACTAGAGAGGATTTTTCCCCCTACTTTCTTTGACATCATGATACCTAATGATCCACCTGCCTGAGCAGGTGCTCATTTCTGGTCCTGTCCAGTGCACTTGGATGTATCCTCAAGAAAGGTACGTACAATTTCTTAATTATACAGGTTTTTCGATTCATAATTTGTTCCACTGGAGATTACTAGCTATATGTACTTATTCTTATTGTACAGGTTTGATTTTGTAGACAGCTTGGACAGTATAAAAGATTCGTCAAAAACAGGTCAGCCCCGGATGGCTCCATAGCCGAGACATACCTAATGCATGAGTGTGTTACTTACTGCAATAGGTATCTGAAAGATCCACCACCTCCCACTGCCTCCGATGCCAGTGCCAGGATCAATCTTTCTATCGTCACAAATGTCACCCGACCGTTTAGAGGAGTATTAAAGGAATCATTAACACGGGAAGAACTTATTGAGGCACATTGGGTAGTGTTGCGAGACTGTGACGAAGTTGAGCCGTACATGATGTCATACAGGGAGAGGCTTTAGGCGTTAAATCCGGACAAGTGTTCGGCGTGGTTTGAGAAAATGGTTAAGAAGTTCCCTGATTATTTCTTCCAATGGATACGTATGTACGTATGTCTCGGTATTTAGTAATTTATATACATATCGATCATGTTTGTAGAAAGTAAACCCTTAAATTTTCTGATTTTCGCATATGATTGGTCTACAAAAATCTGAAAACCACGGGGGGTATTGGTCCTGGCCAAAGCACTTGCTAGCTGGGAAGCTGATTAAACACTATATTTATCCTGACTGTTTTGTGAATGGTGTAAAGTTTCATTCATTGGCCCGAGATGAAGGAAGAAGAACACAAAATAGTGGGGTAGCAGTTGGGAAAGACAATGATCTATATTACGGGGCTATTGTATATGTCGTTCAGCTATGTTACGGGAATGATGTCAACGTTTTCCTATTCAACTGCAGATGGTTCAAGCGTACAAAGGAAGACCTAGGACTTTTATCAGTCGATACAAACTCAAGCTGGTATGAGGATGAGCCTTTCGCTATCGCCACTTTAGTTAGGCAGGTGTTCTATTTCGACGATCCGAAAGTTGGTGAAGGGTGGAAAATAGTGAACCATATATCTCATCGAGGAATATGGAATACGGAGACAATTGAAGGGACACCGGCGACTGAAGATGTTGCTGAACCAGAAAGAGACATTCCTACCTATCAAGAGCCTAATATTTCTGTCATCCGCTTCGATATAATGGACCTGGTTCAAGATGGTGAATAGTTACCCATGCCTGATAGTTGTATAGATCTAACTGAAGATGAGATTATTGATGCAATTAATGAGGTAGATGAAGAAGATGTGCAGGATGAGGACGAGGACGAGGACTCAGGTTATTCGTCGGACGATGTTGAGTATGATGAGGAGGATGAGCAATTGGATAACGGGGATGATGATGATGACGATTATGACGAAAAGTACAATCTTGTAGTGACGAGGGGTGTTAATTGGTAATTTATTATTGTAATTATTGTAATATAAGATGTATCATCGATCAATAATTAATATAAATATTATGAAGAGGAGTATGTATGTATGTACAACTATTAATTTTGTACTTAATTAATTACACGCATGCATGGTCGGTTCGAACGACGTACGTAAATTAAAATTAATTAATTAATCGATTCGGATCGATCAAGGATCAGATCGGATCGGATCGGATCGATCGAGGAGCGGATCGGATCGATCAATGATTTCTTCGATTGAATTGAATCAGAAGAATTGAAGGGACACACTTGGACGACGGAGACTCCACTTTTGCGTCGTCCAAGTCATGCCCAACCCTAAACCCTAAACAGTTAGGCCCTAACCCCTAAATTAAGGGTTTTTAACTTGCACGACGGAGATAAAGGTTTGCGTCGTCCAAGTTTGTACTTGGACGATGGAATAACCATTTTTCGTCGTCCAAGTGAGTACTTGGACGACGGAGACGCTAATTTGCGTCGTCCAAGTTCATATTTCGTGATTTTATCTAAGACAACGACCATCTAGACCTTCTCCCAATGCATATTTTTTTCATCAAAACTATAGAGTAAACAATTCTTGGTGTGTGAGGTTCGACGGTTCCAAAATAGGAGTTACGAAATTTCTTGTATCCACGTTTTCGGTTTGTCAAAATCTCAGTTTTGCGCTTGACTGTGCTGATGAAACCCTTCACGAACTTATTATTTTCTAAAAATTATTCTAATTATATATTATCTTACGGCGAATGTATCCAACGGTTGTTTTGTCCAAATTCAATTTCGTTAATATCGATATGCAAATGAGCCTATACTTAATAACACTTAAGTCATAAAGATTACTAGATACTTAACAAGTTTAAAGACGTAAAATTATTCGTCGTCTCAAATTCAATTGTTTATATATACAATGTGTTAATCGATATTTTACGACTATTTCATTCGAATGACAAATCGGCAACTTCCTTGCGAATTAATTTTAAGTAAATTGAACTTGGACCACGGAGATTGACCATCTCCGTCGTCTAGGTGACCACTTGGACGACGGAGATGGCCCTTTTCCGTCGTCCAGGTGGTCAATTGGACAACGGAGATTGTCTTCTCCGTCGTCCAGGTTCAAACAAGATGGCGGTTGATTGTACCGCCTTAATTTTGGGCACCGTTTCAAATGTTGACTTAGACAACGGAGATGGTATTCTCCGTCGTCTAAGTCAACATTTGAAACGGTGCCCAAAATTAAGGCGGTTAACACCGACTCGCCGATTAATTGGGGGCCGTTTCAAAATTTTGAAACGGTTGACTTAGACGACGAAAACACCATTTTCCGTCGTCCAAGTGCACTTAGACAACGGAAAATAGGGCTCCGTCGTCTAAGTGAAACTCTATATATAGGCCACTGCTCATTCTCTTTTCCTCATCCCATATCATTCTCCTCCCCTCCTCTCCTCTCCTCTCCTCTCACACTCTCTCAAAAGCTCCGACCTCCCTCCTCCGGTAACTCTCCGGCGACCAAAATTCTGGCGTTTCTCTCTCTCCGGCAACTCTCCACTCCGGCGACTTTCCTGCGACTTTTCCGGCGACTCATCTTTTAGGTAATAATTATATTTTTTAACATCATTATTATTAAACTAATTAATAAATTGGTAAATTAATTAGTAATATATTAGTAATAATAATTATTAGTAAATTAATAATTATTAGTAATAATTAGTAATATATTAGTAATAATTATTATTGGTAATAATAATTAATTATATTAGTAAATGAATCATTATTATTGTAAATGCATGATAAATAATAATTAATTATTGTTTTAATTAATAGTATAATTGGTGATTATTATTGAATATAATTATAATTTGTAAATATTGTTGTAATATTGTAAATTTGTAGTAAATATGGTAAATTAGTGAATTATTAAAAATAATAAATTGGTAATTATGGCAATTTTGTAGTAAATTGGTAGTTTTTTATTTAAATTGAGTACATAATTAAGTTTGGTATATTAAGTTGCACTCTTTGGAATAGATGACGCCTCATTTCCTAGTTTATCTCCTTAACCCCTCGTGATGTGTGGATTTCATCACCGCATACTATAACCTAACTGAAGTTATGGACATGAGGTTGAGGGCAGAGTTTGCAAAGGACTTGAGGGAGTGTAAAATTTCAAAAGATTGGCTGAATGTCGGACATGGTGTCTAGAAACGAGTTATGACTGGTGACAGGTTTTGGATCTAAGAAAGACGACACCAATAGAGTATATACCATTGATTTGGTTAGCCTCGGGGTGTTTTGTCGAAATTAGTTCTGCCTCTCGCGTTTTGTCTATCCCTAACTGACCATATTTTTCGATTGAACCAAAGCTGATTTATTGAAAGTTTACACTTTATCGCGCGGGTCGCACGTCCATTAAACGACCCAAACACCAAGCTAGTGTACTCTATTTAAATCTTAGGCGCACTCAATACTAAGGTGTAATTATCATAAATTTTTTTATATAATTATTATGGTAGTCAGGTATTTTAACAACTCCTAAGTTTAAATGGCTCCGTCGGGAAAGAAAAATACCCAACATGAGGCTGAAGATGCTATGCTCCGACGCTTGGCGAAGCAAGTCGGTTGGGATTTAGAGGAGGGCAACGACGCGCTTTCTCCGAACCCTTCAGCTGGTCTGTCAACATCGCCCACTGGGGAAATTCCCGTTGCCCAAATTATCCCGATCGGTGATGACGACGCCCATTCCGGTCGGACGCCTGATTCGGCAGAAAGTACTCAGGCGTCGTCGACCTCGGCCTCCTCTGAATCTATCCTTTATAGCGCTCGGCGCAAGCTCAGGAGGGCTCCGACTGACCCGGAACCCAAAAGGACTCGCGGTCTAGTCAAAGGCGGAAAATTCGAGAAAATTTTCAAGGGGACCAAGAAAAAGATCGAGTTGCCGTACGATGAATTCATCGGTGGCCCTCCCACATCTCAGCTGGCTAGTCTGTCAGCGCACAGCATATGGTCAATCCTTCGCGAAAGAGTTGCCGAATGAAGAGAAGACGAAACTGTTTAAAGAACTTTTGGTACGTAATACGTACAATTTAAAATTTATTTTCTAATAACCAATAAAAATCGTAATTTTATAATATATACGATTATAATTTTCTATTTATTTCTGATAAGAACAATATGAGGTGGATCCCACACCGGAGATGCTTAGGCATATTAACCAAACTGCCAACTCCATCTACCGTGATTGGAAGTATAAACTTCATGTGTATTATGACAATATCGGCCCCGTGCCTACCCCCATAGAGCTGTATGGGGATAGGGAAGATGAGTGGCAGTGGTTGTGTACCACTTCCAAGATGAAGAATATAAGGTGTTTACTTTTGTATTTAAATTAAGAGAATTGAATTTATTTTATTTTAGTTACTCATTAATTTTTTAATGATTTATGTTGTCCAACAGAAATTCTTCGAAATCAACAAGACCAACCGGGGGAAGAAGGACAAACACCATACCTCCGGCGCCAAGCAAGTGATTCAAATAGCCAAGGAGCACAGAGATAAGGGCTCTAAAAACCCTTATCTCGATGCTAGCATCAACGCATACGTGACGTCTGGGCTCGAGAATGAAACAAGTCAATACGGCGTAAGTGATATATATGTGCTTTTAATTAGCGTAGTTATTATTTAATTATTATTTATTAAATTTTCGTACAAATTTATAATTTTTTTTCAGACGAGGTTGGCAGAACGGACGCAGGAGGAATTGGCCAACACTCAGCTAGTACATCCGGATATGCCGCCCGAAGACCTACATCCTCTATCGATGGAGAGCCAAATTGCAATCGCCGATGAGGTATACGGTCGTAGAGCTGGAAGGGAGGTTAGGGGGATGAGACGTAAGGTGATGCGAGATTTGTCCTCCGACTCATCTATAGGAGGTTCGGCGAGGAAAAGTACTCAGGTTGCGGCCATCCAAGCAGCCTTTGAAGAGGTTCGACGCGCACGGAGGAAACACAACTCGCACGGGAGGAAACGCAATCTATGCGTCAGAGGCTTGACCAGCAAGAAGCGCAGATAGCCCAACTCGTCGCCCTAATAGAAAATCAGGCTCGACGACAGTGTCAACCTCCTCCGAACCCATAACTTGACGACGACGACCCGGCTAGAGGCGAGGGACTCGGCGGCGCATCTGCTCTTCCAGTATTTTAGTAGTTTGTGTAGTTTATTATATCATTTTTTTTCTTCGATTCCGAACGATATTTAATTTCATGTATATACAAATTAAATTTTATTATTTAAAAAAAAACAATTTATTAGATTTAATTAATTTTAACATATATTTAATTATTTAAATGAGAATGGAGTATTTTAATTAAATTACTAATATTTTACTATAAATTAAAATTTAATTAAAAATAAATAAATAATCACTTAGACCACGGAGAATTGATCTCCGTGGTCCAAGTGAGAACTTAGACCGCGGAGTTTTAGGTCTTTCTCCGCAGTCTAAGTACACACTTAGACCACGGAGATCAATTCTCCGGGATGTTTATCCCGGATGTTTTTTGAACGGTGTAAAGTTTCATTCATTGGCCCGAGATGAAGGAAGAATAACACAAAACAGTGGGGTAGTGGTTGGGAAAGACAATGAGCTATATTACGGGGTCATTGTATATGTCGTTAAGCTATGTTACGAGAGTGATGTCAACGTTTTCCTATTCAAGTGCAAATGGTTCAAGCGTAGAAAGGAAGACTTGAGATTTTTATTAGTCGATACAAACTCAAGCTGGTATGAGAATGAGCTTTTCGCTCTCGCCACCTTAGTTAGGCATGTGTTTTATCTTGATGATCCGAAAGCTGGTAAAGGGGGAAAAATAGTGAACCATATCTCTCATCGAGGAATATGGAATACCACGACAACTGAAGGGACGCCAGCGACTGAAGATGCTGAACCGAAAAGAGACATTCCTACATATCAAGAGCCTAATATTTCTATAATCCGCTCTGATATAATGGACCTGGTTCAAGCTGGTGAATGCTTACCCATGCTTGATGGTTGTATGGAACTGAAGATGAGATTATTGATGCAATTAATGAGATAGATGAAGATGAGGCGCAAGATGAGGACGAGGACGAGGAAGGACGAGGACGAGGACGATGACTCAGGATATTCGTCGGACGATGTTGAGTATGATGAGGAAGACGAGCAATCGGATAACAGTTGTGAGGATGATGACGATTATGACGAAGAATATTAATTGGTAATTAAATATTAAGAAATTTTAACTAAGACGATGCAAACGTGTATTTGCGTCGTCCAAGTATGCACTTAGACGACGCAAATGTAAAATGCACGTTTGCGTCGTCTAAGTTAAAATTTCCTACTTTCACATCTAAGACAATGACCATGTAGACCATGTCCCAATGCATATTTTTTTCGTAGAGATCATAGAGTAAACAATTCTTGGAGTGTGAGCATTAACAGTTCTAAAATAGGACTTATGGATTTTCGTGTATCCACGTTTCCGGTTTATAAAAATTTTGATTTTGCGGTTGACTGTGCCGATGAAACCCTTAAGGAATGTATATTGTCTTATGGCGAATGTATATTCTACTTATATATTGTCTTCTGGCGAATGTATCCAACAGTTGTTTTGTTCAAATTCAATTTCGTTAATATTGATGTGCAATGAGTTTATACTTAATAATACTTAAGTTTTACAGATTAGTAGATACTTAACAAGTTTAAAGACGTAAGATACTTATAAGTACGATTCTTTAATTGATATTTTACGACTATTTCATTCGAATGACAGATCGGAAACTTCCTTACGAATTATTTTTTTAAAATTATTTTTACGAAAATTTTACCTAGACGATGGAGATAGACCATCTCCATCGTCCAGGTGACCGCTCGGACGACGGAGATAGACTTTCTCCGTCGTCTAGGTTCAAAATTTTGGTGGTACAAATTTCACCGCCATTTTTTTGGAACGGTTCAAATTTCTCCTGGATGACGGAGAAGACTATTTCCGTCATCTAGGTGAAATTTGAACCGTTCTCCAAAAATTATGGCGGTTAACTCCTACCCGCCTAATTTATTAGTTGTCGTTTCCAAAATTTGAGTCAGTTCACCTAGACGACGAAAACGGGTGTTTCCGTCGTCTAGGTTCACTTAGACGACGGAAAAATGCATCCGTCGTCTAAGTGAAACTCTATATCAAGCAACTTTCTGATAATTTTTCCTCATCTCATTCGCAATCCTCCTCTCATCTCTCTCTCTCTCTCTCTCTCTTTCTTTCTCTCTCTCTCTCTCTCTCTCTCTCTCTCAAAATCTGGCGACTCTCCTCGCCGGTAAGTTTTTAATTTGTTTTTAATAATAAATTAGTAAATATAGTTAATTAGTAAATTATTGGTAATTATGGTAATTTATGATAATTATGGTAATTTAGTAAATACAAAATATAATATATATGTAAATTATTGTAATTTTGGTAAATTAGTAAAAATAATAAATTGGTGAATTATTGTAATTATGTTAAATTAGTAAAATTAGTAAAATTAATAAATTGGTAACTATGGTAAATTATTATAATTATGGTAAATTATTGAATTATTAAAAATAATAAATTGGTAATCATAGTAATTATGGTAATTACTATAATTATGATAATTATTATATTGTACTTGGGATGAATTATATATGGTAAATTATGGTACTTAATATTAATAAATGATAATATCAAAAAGGGTTTATGGTAAATTATTGTAATTATGGTAAATATGAAAAATATAGAAAAAATAATTAGTAAATTGTTACAAATAATTGATGGTAAAATAAGTTTAATATTTTATTTTTACAACTCTTAGGTTAAAATGATCCCGTGGGGTAAAAAAAAAGTTCAAAAAGAGGCCGAAGAGGCTCAACTCAGACGCTTCGCAGAGCAAGTCGGTTGGCAGAGTCAAGAGGACAACGTCGCGCCTCCTCCGGACCCTTCAGTTGGTTCCTCGGCAGCGGCGACTGGAGAAATTCCTGATGCCCCAGCTATACGGACCGAAACTTGTGAGTGTACTCGATCAAGAGGTACAAAACCGTAATATGTTGGACACTTGCGGAAAGGGAATTAATCCGGCAACCTATGTGCATCGGATCTTCCTAGAAGAAGGCACCAAGCCTATAAGGGAAGCGCAACGTCGGCTCCACCCTCCCATGATGGAGGTGGTAAAAAAGGAGATAATTAAACTCATGGACTGTGGAGTTATTTATCCTATTTATGATAGCTGTTGGGTTTCCCTTTTGCAAGTTGTACCTAAGAAATCCGGAATCACCGTCGTCAAAAATGCAAAGAATGAACTCGTGCCACAAAGGACAATCATTGGACACCGGGTGTGCATTGATTATAGGAGGCTCAACACCGCAACTCGCAAGGATGATTTTTCGCTACCGTTCATAGATCAAATGCTTGAAAGGTTAGTCGGCCATGCATTTTACTGTTTTCTCGACGGATACTCCGGTTACAACCAAATTAGCATTGCAGGGGAAGATTAAGAAAAGACAACGTTCACATGCCCTTCGGAACGTTTGCATACCGCCGAATTCCATTTGGATTATGTAATGCACCAGGTACATTTCAACGTTGCATGCTCTCAATTTTTTCCGATTACATTGAAAAAAATTATTGAAGTATTCATGGACAATTTTAGTGTGTTTGGAGTGATTTCGATGCATGTTTAAACAATTTAGAAATTATTTTACAAAGATGCGTTGAAACTAACTTGGTGCTTAATTGGGAGAAGTGCCATTTTCTGGTTATACAAGGGATCGTGTTAGGTCACATTATTTCGGAAAGAGGATTAGAAGTTGATAAATCTAATGTAGATCTTGTGCGTCACTTACCCTCTCCAACTTCGGTTAGAGAGATTCGTTCTTTTCTTGGACACGCAGGATTTTATCAAAGGTTTATCAAAGATTTTTCCCACATCTCTCGCCCGTTGTGTAAATTGCTGCAAAAGGATACTCCATTCATATTTGACGAGGAATGCAACATTACCTTCAACAAGTTGAAGGAACTTCTCACGAGCGCTCCAGTTTTGAGCAGCTCTGATTGGTCCCTACCTTTTGAACTCATGTGCGATGCCTCAGATTTTGCCGTAGGAGCTGTTTTGGGTCAGCGAAAGGACAGGAAGCCTTATGTAATTTATTACGCCTCTCGGACACTTGATGAAACTCAAAGAAATTATACCACCACCGAGAAAGAGTTACTTGCAGTGGTTTTTGCTTTAGATAAATTTTGGTCTTATTTACTTCAAAATAAAGTAATTATGTACACTGATCATGCAGCTTTGAAGTACTTAATGCTAAAAAAGGATGCAAAACCAAGGCTTATTAGATGGATACTTCAACTCCACGAATTTAACATCAAAATCAAGGATAAGAAGGGAGTAGAAAATGTTGTGGTGGACCACCTATCATGTTTGATAGGTGAGAATGAGACGGTTGAAATTGAGGAAAATTTTTCGGATGAAAAACTCTTCAGAATTGAGATAAGTGTTTCGAAAACTCCATGGTACGCAGATCTCGTTAATTACTTAGTTACCGGTGAGTTTCCATCTACTAGCATAAATCTCAGCATGACAAACTTAAACACAATACTAGGACTTTTATTTGGGATGAACCTTATTTATGGAAACAATGCTCCGATTTAGTTATTAGGAGATGTGTCCCAAATAGTGAATTTAAGCCTATTTTAGAGTTTTGTCACAATAAAGCATGCGGGGGACATTTTGGTTCGAGGATGATAGCCTTTAAAATTTTAGATTGCGGTTTCTTTTGGCCTAGTTTATTTCGTGATGCTCATGCATTTTGTGCTGCATGTGATAGGTGCCAGAGATTCGGTAATTTAGGACCTAGAGATCAGATGCCACAACACTACATATTTAATGTCGAGATTTTTGATGTGTGGGGTATTTATGGGACCATTTCCTCCCTCCAATGGTTATATGTATATTTTACTCGCAGTAGATTATGTGTCAAAATGGGTGGAGGCAAAAGCCACCCGTACTAATGATTAGCGAGTTATTGCAGATTTCCTACGAACTAACATTTTTAGTATATTTGGAATGCCACGCGTTCTAATTAGCGATGGAGGAAGTCATTTTTGCAATCGCACGGTAGAAGCATTTATGAGGAAGTATGGCATAAAACACAAGGTTTCCACACCATACCACCCTCAAACAAATGGAATGGCTGAAATTTCCAACCGTGAAATCAAGAAGATTTTGGAGCGAACCGTCTGCCCAAACTGGAAAGATTGGAGTCAATGCTTAGATGATGCATTATGGGCATATAGAACAGGCTACAAAACCCCCATTGTTATGTCACCTTTCCGATTAATTTATGGAAAAACGTGCCATCTTCCTGTAGAATTGGAGTACAAGGCATGGCGGGCCGTGAAGAAATTCAACATTGATCGAGATGTGGTAGGTTTGCATCGGAAGCTACCACTTTGTGAACTTGAAGAGATTAGAAATGATGCTTTCGACAATGCATGGATTTACAAAGAGAAGACGAAAAAGATCCAAGATAAGATGATTTGCGGGAAGAGTTTTGAAGTTGGGCAGAAAGTATTGCTTTTTCATTGGAGACTTAAGCTCTTTCCTGGCAAGCTTCACTCTCGATGGATGGGGCCCTTCATAGTTGTTCAAATTATGCCTCATGGAGCTGTTCTCGTTCGATCATTAGACAAAGGCAGTGAGTTCAAAGTAAATGGCCATCGCTTGAAGCCCTATTTTGAGGCATTTACGAAGCATAACGTGGAGGAGATGCAACTCCAAGAACCAGCCATTTCGGAAGCAAAATGATGCATCACGTCTAAGCTAAGACGTAAAATGAGCGCTCATTGGGAGGCAACCCAATGGAGAAGAAGACAACATATTTGCTTTCTTCTCCCTTTTTCCTTAATTTAGTTGCTTTTGCATGTTAAGTTAGAATTTTCGTAGATCCTATACTTCATGCTTAATTCTATTCTTTTACTTTAGTACATTGAGGGCAATATAGAGTTTAAGTGTGGGGGAAGGGTTTACAATTTAATTATGTCTAAATAGTATTTTTCAGAGTTTTTAGGATGCACTTAACTAGTCGATGATGAAATTAGACCGAAACAAACATATATGGCGTATGAATCACATGCATCAAATTATTGTGCTAATTGAGATATTCTATGTGTTTTTAACATGTAGTAGATATTATTTGCAAAACATGGTACAGAAATCGAATGCTTGAATAAGTTTTTAATCCTATGAACCCTGTGTGAGCTTTTGAGCTATCTGTTCTTTATTCGTCAAGTGAATACACATCCATTTCGTAGCTACTAGCTTATATATGCCTCATTTGATTGCTTGCCATAGATTTTAATAAACTAGAGAATGCTAGAACTTACTCATGTCAATTTGCAAAGCTTTTAAATTGATACATACTCTGATTTGGATATGATTAAAGGCATTTAGGATTTTCCACCACGTGGCTAAATTCACTATGTATCCCATTTTGTGCGCATAAGCTGCGACACCCTTAGATAATTAAACTAATTGAGCCCACGTTAAGCTTTTCTTTCATCACCATATATACCTCAACACTTACCCTAGTGTAGAATATCCTTACCTTTGTTCCGGAAACTTGGTGAGAATTTTTCGAAACTAGTAGATAAGATGATGTTTTGGTGAGAAAAATTGAAGGAGTCAATGTGAGTATAGGGAAAGACTTGCCAAATAGCTTAAAAAGTTCGAGATTGCCAAAAAAAAATATTAAAAAAAATTTGAGAGAATGAAAAGAAAAAAAAAAATATATATATATATATATATATCTCATGGGAATATGTTGTGTTCTGAGTATAACCATTTGGATTAATGTCCCCCTTATTTGCGGATTTGGAGGTTACAACGAATTGAAGGCCCAAAAATGAAACAAATTTGGCCTTTGTCCTGTCCGAAAAGCTCAAAGGGTAGTTTAGATTGAATTATACATGGTAACATTTGAGTGGAGATGAATGATGAAATTGATAAAGATTCTAAAGTGATAGGCTAAGTCGTTGAAACATTTTTATCACCACATATCTAAATTTCCAATGCCTTAGCATTAGCCCATTACAACCTTTTCTAAAAAGTCCTTTATGATCCTTAAAATCAGTAGTTTTCAATTAGTAGAGTAAGTTGCATGAGTAAGCTTATGGTTTTGATTCATTTGTGCAAGTAATTAACTCCATTCATGAGGTTTTCGTTTAAATTCATATACACTTTAAGTGAACCCTTTTCATGAGTGACTCAAGCTTGGTGACTCATTCTTGATGACTAAGGGGATGACTCAAGGCTTATCTTGGTTATTCTTAGCTGATCTTGATGACTAAGGGGATGACTCGAGGCTTATCTTGGTAATTCTTAGCTAATCTTGGTGAATAGGGGCATGACTCATTCTTGATGACTAAGGGAGCATTAATGGATCAGCTAAGTTGGAAGGAAGAGGCAAGGTAATCCCTTGGCCTATATATAAGGGCTGGCCAGCCAAGAAGAGGGCGTCGCTCATTTCACTTGCCAAAGCTCTACACTAATACCTCTCATCCACAAACACATCAAGGATCCCCTCCAAGCCGAAGCACTCCATCCTCCACAAGCATCGGATCATTCACAATACACTAAGTCCCTTGTGAATGAAAAGCGTCCTCCAAAGAAGTCATCAAGCACTCAAGACAAAAAGTGTAACCATGATCTTCAATTTTCATTCTTTTGCTTTGTACTGGATCATTTTGATGTATTTAATGAAGAACAAGTTTGGATTTAAGTTAAATATTTTTAAGCCTTTTCGTAGTTTGCATGTGTTTATGATTTCAAGCCTTTTATATATGTTTGATACAATCTTAAAGCTTCAAAACCATGTGTTAGATAATACGCTAAGTCCCTCTCTTTTGCATGTTTCGATGATCGTACTTTGTTTAGGGTGTTTAGACGCTAAGTTGCACTCCTACTCAATAATCAAGCATGTATACTCAGTTAGAAGTCATAAATTTCGTAGCTTACTTAGAGTTTTAAGGCATGAAAAAGGGTAAGGTTAATAAGATGAGATGATCACTTGTAATTAGTAATTTAGAACTTATTTTCTGTGTAGAAAGCATGTTTAAGAGGTTCTTTGATTCTTGTTGGTTTGCTTGTCTATGAGTTGGAGCATAATAGAGTTATAGGTTTCTGAAATATGTTTACTTGCCATCTTTTGTCTTTATTTTCGTAAGACATTAATCAAGCAATTTCTAATCCCCTCCGTACCTTTAAATTTCTATTCAAGAACGAAATCATGCATGCACCTTCTAATTCCCCGGATAGAATGATCCCTACTCACTAATGTTACATCCACAAAAGAAAAGTTTTAAATTGCATACGTATGAACTATGTGTTGAGTGTCTACTTTGTGTTAATATTTAATGCATGTTTTGCGCGTATCACTTTTGTTTTAACTTTTCTTGTTTGGAAGTCTTACCAATATTTTTCAGCCATGCCACAATTTTGGATTCGAATAATTGGTATTATTTCTTACTTTTGAGTCTTTGTAAAAGCTACTAGTCATCAGAGACAGTTTCTTGTGCACTGAGAAATAGGGCTACTTTCTTCTGATGCATGTGTTTCTCATCTATACGAGTATAAATTAAATGTGTCTTTTACACTCCAAAAAAAATTTAAATAATAGTAGTCATATGGAGAATTTAAATAATATGAAAAACTTAAAAGACTACTGACATATTTGATTACACGTGCATTCACTTTGTTGTAATAGACACCATACAAAAAATTTGTCTCATTAGAGTGCGTTTTAACCCCACTTAATGAGGTCGAACATTTTTATGATCATCATCTTATTAGTGAATTAGCAAAATTGGTGATACCGATAGCCCAATAGAAAAACCATGAGAATGTGTAAAATTGCTCTCATTTTTTTCAACCATCTCGAATCCAATAATCAGATTTGCAAAATAATTATTCATTTAATTTGCATCTCCACAGAACTTTCAAATTAAGTAAACTGGAGAATTTATGCAAAACATGAGAAACTGAGATAATCTATAATTGGGAACCTGAGCAAAAATAAAAAATAAAAATAAAAACAATAATTGGGATGGGTTTAGCTTAGCGGCATGCGGAAAACCCAAACGTAAGCCTCTATCAGATAGGGCACGATACGACAACCAGTAACAAGGACCCAGTGTGAGTCACCCAAGTCGGGCCCTGGGATACAAAAAAATTAAAAATCACTAAAAGAAATCTTGTAGGTCTCAACTGAATCAAATATGCTAACTGAATCGACATACTCAAAAGCCCAATAAAGTAGAACCAAAAAATTCATAGCTCAAGACCAACTATATGGGCGATGACCTGAAGAAAAACATGGGGAGTTCTATTGGAAATTAAACCGCAAAGAAGTTTCACATTCACTCGCTACAATAATAAACTTTAAGTCTCGGAATGTAACTAACAAGAAACCAAAATAGACATAATCTTAAAATGAGATCAAAGTGATGGGATACTTCATTGCTCATTCCTCATCTTCCTCATCACCATCACCACCAGCTGCCTTCTTAGCAGCTGCCTTCTGGTTCCTTCTCTTCACTCTTCCGGGGCGGCCTCCTCCGAGGGGACTGGTGATGGCAAAATCAATGTGTTTTTGTGAGTCCATTCTAACCATGAAAGATGGGATGTTGACCACCTGCCTTCCAACCCTGTCAATGAATCAAGAGAATTAAAATAAGGCTCAAGTTATTGCACACAAATAGCACTCCATAGATATCAGAACAGACTACAGCATGTACACCAATTGTCACAATTAGTGAAACTCACAATAAACCACACCAAGTAATTTCATAAATATTAAAGGTCCAAAACTACTTAACATTTCAAAGGACAATGTCTTGCAACCTTATGAACAATATCAGTCGGTAGAATAAATCAATAGGGCATACACAACAGCCATCCAAGAACTAACAATTTAAAAATCTACATGTACTAGTTACAAGTTTGCAGCAAAAGTGCTAAGGTAAATTACAAACACAATGAGTGAACAACAGATCTCAAGTGGTGTGCAAGTGGTCAACCAAACTTAAAAGAGATAATATTTTCTAACAGAATAGCCTCTATTAAGGACATACACAGTGTAAGCCATAATTAATCAGTAGCAACAACAAACACGCAAGTACAACACATACCTGATGTGCCTTTGCCTGATGAGAACTCTGGCGTGGTGGACAGACTTGGCCATACCAACCTTGAAGACCTGTGTCTGGAGACGCCTTTCAAGGAAGCTCTCAACGGTCAAGGCAAGAACATAATCGAGCTTGTTCTGGCTCTCATCCAGAAGTCCGTACCGGTTCATCCTGCGCAGAAGAGCCTCACCCTCAAAGATACGGCGAGGATTCTTCTCATCCAGGGTAAGAAGTTCCCTGGCAGCATTACGGATACGGCTCAAAGCATACTGAACCCTCCACAACTCCCTCTTGCACCGAAGCCCATATTCTCCAACAAGCTTCAGCTCAGCATCCAAACGTTCCTTCTCGTAAGGACGCCTGGGCTTCTTGAAAGTCTTTCCATCTATTCAACACCAACATAACACACAGAACAGAGTCATCAATTTCAATAACATCAGATTTCAGATTTCACCGCATAAACATTAAATACCACAACAGATCAACACACCCTCCATCTCAAAATCTACGAAACATAATCTATATCAAAATTGTTAACCGAAAAAAAAATTGAAACAGATCTAAAACTCCTCGATTAACCGAATCATATGACACGAGAATCGCAGACTCAATAGAATACCAACCTCATATTATTTCAAAACAAATATTGTCACAGAATCATGGTTTACTAGTAAGAATGAGAAAACGAAAAGAAACCAAAGTCAGATCATTCAAACCAACGAGTTATCAAGCTTTAGAAAAACCAGAGAACTAGTACATTCGAAACCCTAAATCGTCGAAAGGAGGTGGCTTACAATTGCGGTAGAAGACAACGTGGACCATGATTGGCCTTGGATCAGATCTCTGGTAAGAGAGAGAGAGAGACTGAGCAAGCTGCTGCCGAAGAGTGAAAGGGGGCTCGAGAGAGAATGAAAGCAAATGAACCAGGCAAACCCTAACACTTTAAACCCTAGTCATTCGCGCAAATGACTATATTGCCTTGGTTTGTAACAGATTGGGCCGCCCTCTTTGTGTGGGCTTTAAGTCCAAAGAAATCAACTTTCATATCTCCGGTTATAGAGACTTATTTTGAGAAAGATAGGGAAGAGAGATGGAAGAAACGGCCCAAAGATAAGAAGTCCATATCCACAAGGCCCAAACTATTATTCATGACCTCGATACGGTGTCGGCTGAATTTCGTGATTGTTTGCAGTGATGTTCACATGTTTTTTCCGAGTGCATTTTAGCTCATACACCTCATGAGAGTAACCCATGGTTAACTCTCTCTATAATTATTATTATTTTTATATAATTAATTATCAAATTAGTTAAAAAAAGGAAAGAGAATTATAATGCAATCAAACCACATCATCCTAAATGATAGCAATCTCCTCACTTTAATATTTTTTCAGCTTTCTAAGGTGAGAAATGGAGATCAGAATCAAGAAAAAAAAACCTTCTTGCTTCTAATCATGAGAAATAGAGGGAAGAAGGAAAAAATTCTTGCTTCTTAACTTAAGAAACATAGGAAAGATAAAAAGGAAAAAAAAATTTATCGTTCTATTCATATTCATACGGAAAATCATAATAATAATATTCTTATTTATGTCATTGTTATGATGAAAATCAAGAAAGAGATAAAATTGATATCCTTAATACTTCATCATGACTTTGAGAAAAAAAATATATTTGCTCATTCTGCAATTGAACGAGCTATGAATACATTAAGAAAAAAAAATTGTTACTGGAATACCACAGAAATTTCATTGAAAACTTCAAACTTCAAACTCTACTACCGAAACACTTCTACACTATAAAGTTCAACTAGACTATAAAAGATACATATGATTCTTAATTAATTTTCTCGATCGTCAAATGGTCTAGCTTGACTTATGAAGTTGTGCAGTTGTTCTGAAAAATTTAGTTGACTAGTTGATCCATAAGGTAGTGGTCGAACATTTCCCAGTCAAATTTGATATCAAATTCGTTAATCACAAGCATATATAATGATTGAATTCTTAGCTTAAATTGTAAAGAAGCTTAGTGAAAAGAGAATTCAGATAAAAGGTGTCAGAGATCAAACCACTACAAGAAAAACGCTCTTAGATGACAGAATGTTTACGGTTCTGTCGTCTAAGTATACATCAGACGATGGAAAAAAGTTGTGTCGTCCAAGTGGTCAAATAGACGACGGTGTCTCAGTGCATCGTCTATTTGACCACTTGGACGACGCAGAGTCGGTGCGTCGTCTATGTGACCACTTAGACAACGGAAACTACCCCAGTCCGTCGTCTAAGTTACTACTTAGACGACGCACCGACGTTGTGTTGTCTAAGTGGAGCATTATATAATGTCCATGCCGAACTCTCTTCCTCTCCGCTCGCTCGTCTCATTTTCATCATCATCCTCATATCGATCATTCTCTCTTGATCAGACTCTCCTTACACGTACAACTAGCTAGCACTATATATATATATATATATATATATTTGGCTCCGACCATCGATTCACCATATATCGGAGAAGGCTAGGTACCTACGTACGTAGTTAATTTCCGACAATGTTAACGTTTATATATATAATTAATTGTACATTTGATTGATTGCAATGTTAGTACGTCTAATATTTATAATTAAGTTAGGTAATTGAATGATATATATATATATATATTAGTTAATTAATATAGATCAGTAGTACGTATATATGCATGGATGTTTAAAAATTTGATTAATATTTAGTTAAAACATACATGCATGTTAGATATATTAAAATAAATGGTGTATAGTATATTCACCAATAATTAATAAAGGTAATTAATAAATATTTTAATTAATTATACGTTAATAATTAAGGTAGTTGAAAATTTGTATATATAATAATTTAATAATTACTTCAAAATCTGTATATATAATAGTTGACTAATATGATAATTAATTATTAAATTTCGTAGAAGTATGGACAAGAGTTAGATGAAGTTGTGGAATAGAAGTGATGTCCGGTATATGAATGGAATTAGAGAATTTGTGAATTTTGCGATAGAATATGGTCAGGGAAAGAAGCGTTTCAGGTGTTCATGAAAAAAATGTCTTAACTATCAGTATGTGGAGGATAATATTATGATGCAACAACTGTACGAAAATGGTATGATGTGGAGTTACACTACGTGGAGCGAGCATGGTGAAGTAGTAGACTTTAGCTCAGCAGACTTCAGCTCAGGGTAAAATTACCATGGTGTCTCATCCAGCGACAGTGGTACCGGCCCCCCTGCTTGGAACCCAACTGCGAATTTTGTTCATGATGCGTTTCCAGGATTTAGTCATGGTATATACCAACACCAAGAGGGAGGTTACAATACCACTCGTGGGCATGATGACACATATCTCGTTGCTAGCTTGCACTACAAGAAAACTCCACTTAGACCACGAAAACTTTAATGTTCCGTGGTCTAAGTGGAACTTAGACGACGGAGATCATCTCCGTCGTCTAAGTTCTACCTGGACGATGGAGATTGTGTCTCCATCGTCTAAGTGATGACTTGGACAACGGAGAAGATTTCCGTTGTCTGAGTTTACACTTAGACGACGGAGAAGATTGTCTCCGTCGTCTAAGTGTAAACTCAGACAACGGAAATCTTCTCCGTTGTCCAAGTCATCACTTAGACGACGGAGTAAATCTTCTCCGTCATCTAAGTGGACACCCTAAAACCCTAAACCCTAAGCCCCTAAACCCTAAATTACGAAACTTACACTTAAACGACGGAGATGCACGTCTCCGTCGTCCAAGGGTTTACTTGGACGACGGAGAGGTGCATCTCCGTCATCCAAGTGCAAGTTTCGTAATTTCACATTTAAGACAACGACCATGTAGACCATGTCTCAATGCATATTCTTTCCGTCGAGACTATAGAGTAAACAATTCTTAAAGTGTGAGCGTTGACGGTTTCAAAATTGGAGTTACAGATTTTCGTGTATCCATGTTTCCGGTTTGTAAAAATTTTGGATTTGCGGTTAACTGTGCCGATGAAACCCTGAACGAACTCAGTATTTAGTGGAAATTATTCTACTTATTTATGGTGTTATGGCGAGTATATCCAACGGTCGTTTTGTCCAAATTCAATTTCATTAATATCGATGTGCAATGAACCTATACGTACCGACACTTAAGTTATACATATTAGTAGATACTTAACAAGTTTGAATACGTAAATTAATTCATCGTCTTAGATCCCACTTTTTATATATACGATTCTTTAATCGATATTTTACGACAATTCCATTCAAATTACAGGTCCAAAAATTCATTACAAATTATTTTTAAAAAATAATTTTACGGAATTTTCACCTAGACCACGGAGATGACCATCTCCGTCGTCCAGGTGTTCACTTGGACGACGGAGATTGTCATCTCCGCGGTCTAGGTGAAAATTCCGTAAAATTATTTATTTTTTTTAATTTATTTTAAAAAAAATTAAAAATTAAAAAATTCACTTAGGCGACGGAGATGTCATCTCCGTCGTCTAAGTGAATTTTTAATTTTTTTTAAAAAAAATAATTTTACGGAATTTTCACCTAGGCCGCGGAGATGACAATCTCCGTCGTCCAAGTGAACACCTGGACGACGGAGATGGTCATCTCCGTGGTCTAGGTGAAATTTTAAATTTTTTATTTCTGGCGGTGTTTTTCCCACTAAAAATTTGGCAAAAATTTAAATTCACTTAGACGACGGAGATTGTCATCTCCGTCGTCTAAGTCAAAATAATTGGCGGTATTCTTTTCCCGCTAAAATTTTGGCAAAAATTTAAATCACTTAGACGACGGAAATACTGATTTTTCGTCCTCTAAGTGAAAAAATTGGCGGCATTGTTTGAAAATTTAAAGCACTTAAAGGACGGAAAATCAGTATTTCCGTCGTCTAAGTGTTTTAAAACTCTTTAAATTCATCATTTTCTCAATCTCTCTTCATTTTTTCCTCTCCCTCTCTCCCTCTCCCTCTCTCCCCCCCAATCAAACCACCCACCATATATCATCACCATCACCATCCACCATCATCATCACCACCACCACCGTCGCCGTCACCACCGACATCACCACCGTCGCCGCCATCATCGGCATCACCACCATCGCTGCCACCAACACACACCACCACCACCTACAACATCGCCTCCACCACCACCACACACCACTAGCTACCGCCTACATTGTCGCCTCCACCACCGGCCTCCACATTCCGGCCAACACCACCGGCGCCGCCACCACCACCGCCTATAATTAGTTTAGTTTTAGGTTAATTAAGTTTATTTAGGCTAGATTAATTTATTTTATTATATTATGAATTTTGTATTTAAATCCATAATAATTTAAATTACTTATTCATTATGAATTTTGTACGTATTATATATTATTAATAATTAACATTCAATAAATTTTGCAATATTATGAATATTGATATACAAAAAATTAAATAAAAAATTCATTAAATGCTAATTATTAAATTATTAATTAGCATTTCATGAATTTTTCATTTAATTTTTTTTTTTACAAAATCACCACTTAGACGACGGAGATGGACGATTTCCGCGGTCTAAGTTTTCACTTAGACAACGGAAAATGAATTCTCCGTCGTCTAAGTGCAAACTTAGACCGCGGAGATAGACGTTTTCCGCGGTCTAAGTTTGCACTTATTCTCCGTCGTCTAAGTGAAAACTTGGACCGCGGAAAATTTTGCGCGGTCCAAGCGAGCACTTAGACCGCGGACATTCTCCGGGGTCTAAGTTTTCACTTAGACGACGGAATTCTCCATCTCCGTCGTCCAAGTGCTTGGACGACAGCACTTGGAGCACGGAGCTTGGAGGACGGAGCTTCCGTCGTCTAAGTACTTAGACGACGGAAAACTGCACCTAGACGACGGAAATGGTCCGTGGTCTAGGTCCATTTTTCTTGTAGTGTTGGCCACTGACACTAGTGAAATAGATAAGTACAACAGGATACTACTTGAAGCCCAGACCCCGGTGTACCTTGGATGTTGATAGAATGTGTTGCAATATGTAATGGAGCAAATGCAAATAAAAGTTAAGCACAATATGTCAATTAGTGCTTTTGACGAAATTCAGGAGCAAATATTTAAGTTGCTTCCTGATTATCACAATCTTTCTAAATCCCATTATAAGGTTAGAAATATCTTGAGCAGCCTTGACCTAAAGTACATGATGATTAACGCATGTCCAAATGATTGTGTGTTGATTTACAAAGAGAATAAATATTTACACTATTGTCTCATATGTGGCTAGTGCATAAATGAGCTGAATAAGAAGAGTTTGAAAAAGAAAATTCCTGTGAAGGTTCTTCGATATTTTAAATTGATTCCCAGATTGTAGCATATGTAAATGTCTATACACAGCAGATGCGATACAATGGTACGTAGAAAAGCGAATAGATGACGATGTGGTGAGACACGCCGCGAATGGGGAGGCTTTCAAACATTTTGACAACGAATTTGGAGACTTTGCCGCAGAGGTTCGAAATGTTAGACTCGGACTATCTACAGACGGATTCAATCATTGGGGTATTAATAGCTCTGCCGTCAGCACTTGGCCAGTTATTCTGATGCCGTACAACTTGCCTCCGTGGATGTGCATGAACAAGGAATTTAATTTCCTTACTTTGCTAATTCTAGGTTCTAAATCTCCGAGGAAGTGCTTAGATGTCTACCTCAGACCTTTCATCGACGAGTTGAAACTGTTGTGGGAAAATGAAGTCCCAACTTATGACAAATTCACTGACGATGTTCATGATGCCGTAATGTGGACGATCAACGATTTTTCAGCATATGGGATGTTGGCAGCCTGCAGGACGAAAGGATACAATGGATGTCCTATATGTTTGGACAACGTGAACTCTTGTGGGGAAGGTGTGTTACTTAGGTCACCGTAGATGGGTTCCTCACGATCACCCATGGCGATAAGATGAAGCTCATTTCAACGGGACTGTAGAGAATAATCCTAAACCTCGTAGTTGGTCTGGCGAAGAAATTTTAGAGATGTTGAGCTATTTCGACTTTGGTGTGTTGACCAATGAAAATGATGTACAGAAATACAATCTAATACCTCCACAGGATCGCAGCTATTGGCATCACAAGAGTATATATTTTAAACTCCCTTACTGGTCGAAGTTGAAGCTGAGGAACAATTTGGACGCGATGCACATAGAAAAGAATGTGTGCAACATCGTGGTGAGAACAATTCTCGGTATTAAGTTCAAGACTAATGATACTCCCAAAGTGCGCAAAGATCTAGAATCTATGAATCTACGCCGTCCCTTATGATTGAGGAGGGATAGGAGAGGAGTGTACAATAAGATGCCAGCTGCATCTTACACAGTAAACCAACACTTAGAGGTTCTGTATTTATTATTGCATTTTTTTTTAAAAGCTATAAGGTTAAACTAAATTATAGTGATTTCTAAGTTTAACGAGTCATATAATAATTTACGACTGTACTATTTTTCTTTTCTTTTCAAAGATACTCAACATATTTATGTTACGAATATATTGAATTTCAGAATTTTGGAACCTACTACTTGACACATTTGTTGTAGGATAAAAAAGAAACGGTTTTGGTGAAGGGTTTCCTCTTGGCACTTCTTATCGTTTAAAGTCATTAGTTTTCTTTATGACTGTTCAAAGTGGACTGTATCTTGACGTTTTATGCTTTCGGGTTATCCTTTCAGCATAGTCAAATATCTTCATATGTTGAAGATTAGTTCCTCGATTTTACTATAAACCTGTGTTAATAGTTCTCTCTTATTTTTCGAGTGATTTTGGATATAATCCATTTTAGTTTTCAATTGGTTACTTATCAGTGGAAGTAGCTTTAGATACCTTATGTATCTTGAAATTTCTGATAGAGATTCTTGATGCCTTGCATCAGTTAGCTTAATAGAGAATCTAGTTTCTCAGAAATCGTTCTCATCTTTGAGAATTTCTTGAGCAGCTAGCCTAAAAGCTAAAATAGATAGTTTATCTAAGCGAAGTTTCAACTTAGGTGTCGTCAACAGGTCGGGTCAGGCCTCGGTGGGCCGGACCTAGCGGGCTTCGGGCTGGACTTTATGAAAAATTGTGAAGCCCAAGGCCAGCTCTTGGAACTGGGCCGGGCCTAATTATTTTCTACATAAAAAATAAGTTTCCAGCGCACTAGTCGTAAACATTAGATGAATACTCAAACATCAAATCAAAACCCATATAATATTTTCAAAACAAAGAATATTTTTTTCTATATAAAACTAAATTTATATAATGAAGGCCAAGTAGGCAAACTAGGATTCTAAGAGCAAATCCAACTATCCAAGTAGACAAGAAAAGTGAAGTATGAAGAAACATAAGCACTAGAGCTTGTTCTCACTTTAAATAGTGACTACATTTAAAGAAAATATTAAACTAATAATTTGGTGTAGTCTTATTTTCTTGGTTTGGTTTCCTTATATAAAGAGAAAATTGAACTAGTAAAGAGGTTACAACATTGTTTTATTCTTGCAACTTTTTTTTTTATATAGGTCTAAATTATAATATATATATTAAATATTAGAAATTAAAATACAAGACGAGTTTTTGGGCCGGGCCGGGCCGGGCGAGCTTCATACGGGCCGGGGATTGAGACACTAAGCCCAAGGCCTTCTTATGGAATGGGCCTATTGCGAGCTTTTTTCAGGCCAGGCTAGGCTTAGGCTTCTCGGGCCTTGCGGGCCTCCGAGGCCCGTGGGCCAAATAATGAGGCCTAGTTCAACTTTAGCTTTATCATGTAAACAAGCAGCAAAAAGAGATTGTTGTTTAGCAATCTCAATATCAATTTTTGCTTGATCTTGAGGACGAGCTAATCCTTTTAGTCTCTCTAGAAGTTTAATTTTTTGTTTATGTTGACAGTGAAGTCTCGATTCCACTTAAGTGTTTTTACTTAGTTATTTAGAAGTTGGAAAGTGAGAAATTTTAATAATGACGGTTTACCTTCGAGTACTGAGGATAGATCTTTAGGTGCAAAGTATTACTATAAATAAATTATAAGTTCACTACGCTTTAAAATACATGACATACTAAAAAACGGATTAAAATAGAATTTTGACAATTTTACCTTTACAAATACCATCTCGGGCAACAATGTATGCTACAGTGTATAAATCTAAGTACTTCACATAATTGGGTAAGTACCATTCGATAATTATTCTCATTTTTGAGAGTGAAAAAAATTGACGGTACTATTTTTGGCAATGTCGAGAGGGAGTAACGTCACACAAATAAAAAAGGTCACCGAAAAAAGAGAGGAACAAATAGCCCGACGAGAAGAACTTTTTGTGTTTGGAAACGGTGAAAAATAAAGTAAAAAGGAAACACGGCGCGGAACTGAGCTAGTTCGCTGTCTGTTGTTTCTCTCTGTATGTCACTGTAACTCCCGAAGCTAGTAAGGCCCAGATATCGATGAACATGCAAAAAGGTAACTAATTCTCTTTTGCATCTTCGGTGTTCTGATGCATGTTGAATTTGTTGCTCTGTTTTGATATATACTATTGATTGATCGGGTTATGTGACCCAATACCTCTTCTTCTAGATCTCGTTGTTTGTAGATTTCTGTTTGACTATTGTTGCCTGGTTCAAATTTTGTGTCTGTTTTCATTGTTCGTAGCTCAGTGTGCAATCTTTTCATGCAGAAAAACATGTCTGAAGCTGACAGAATCTTTGCTTTGCGTTAATAGTTGAGAATCGAGATTTAGAAATTGTCTTGGTTATGTTGAAGAAGAAAGAAATGGGCTTATTGGGTTTGTAGGAGAAGTGGAGAAATTCAGGAGTTTGTGTCGGTTTTGTAGAGACCTGAAGAGTCTGTAAGTTGTAATGGAAGGAGGGTCTAGCCAGAGCTTTGTTCCTCCAACTGGTATTGATAAGTCGAGGGTTCTGGATGTTAAACCTCTGCGTACTTTGAGGCCAGTGTTCCCAAATGGCGGTGAAGCTCCTAACTTTGGCTCCATGGCTCCTTTTGGCCATACCCCAAATGGGTTTTCGCCATTTTCCCCATTTTCTGCGCCACCAGTGGACACCCAAAACTCACCTGATCTTAATCAGGTTAATCATCCCGGAATGCACACACCAACTGGTCACATGCCGGCTCCACTTCGGTCTTATAGAGCCCCGAATCCAAGTGGAGCATTTTCCCATGAGTTTCCAGAGGATTCTAATGGTGATAGAGAGTCATCCATGGGTGGTACGGGTAATGGAGATGGGTATTTTGATGGTCATAAGGATGTGCCTGCTCATCGTGGTACTAGTTCATCTAGAACGAAGACTACCAGAGCAAGCTCATCTAGAAAGAAGGCTAGGAAAAGCGGAGATCCTGATGCATTAGTCAACCGAGGATTGAGCATGAACTTTGTTTCTTTGATCAGTCCAGCTCAACTAGATGATGGCAACAGAGAGTTGGTTAACTATGTACTGATGAATTTCGATGCACTCCGGCGAAGGATTTGCCAGATTGAAGATACCAAGGAGAAGAACACCGACACAATTAAGCGTGCAGATCTGAAAGCTGGTAATATTGCAATGACCAAAAAGATTCGAACAAACATGAGGAGGAGAATTGGACCTGTCCCTGGAGTTGAGATTGGGGAAATTTTCTTTTTCCGAATGGAAATGTGTGTGGTGGGATTACATTCTCCATCAATGGCTGGTATTGACTTCATGACTCTCAAGGGTGATTTGGAAAAAGATACCATAGCCTTGAGCATTGTTTCTTCTGGAGGCTACGAGGATGAAACAGATAGCAGCGATGTTTTGATATATAGTGGTCAGGGTGGGATTACCAGCAACAAAGATAATCCGATGGCTGTCGCTGATCAGAAGCTTGAAAGGGGTAATCTTGCTCTTGAGAGAAGCTTGCAACGTGGCAATGAAGTAAGAGTCATTCGGGGATTGAAAGATGACACTACTCCTAATTCCAAGGTCTATATCTATGATGGCCTGTACAAAATCCAAGAGTCATGGAAGGAGAAGGGAAAATCTGGTGGCAGTATGTTCAAGTACAAGTTACTGAGGGGGCCTGGACAACCTGATGCCTTTTCTGTTTTGCAAACAATTAAAAAGTGGAAGGATGGATTGTCATCACGGGCTGGACTTGTTCTTCCAGACCTTACTTCCGGGGCTGAACGTATACCAGTTTCCCTCGTAAATGAGGTTGATAACGAGAAGGGCCCTGCTTATTTCACATATTTTCCTACACTCAAGTACTCTAAATCATTCACTCTAACACAGCCTTCCTTGGGTTGCAAATGTCGTAGTGCATGCCTCCCAGGTGATATGAATTGCTCCTGCATTCAGAATAATGAAGGTGAATTTCCTTACACTGGTAATGGGATTCTAGTGAGCCGAAAACAGTTGGTGCATGAATGTGGTGCTACATGTCCTTGCCCTCCCACCTGCAAAAACCGAGTATCCCAAAGTGGTGCAAAAGTGCGGTTGGAAGTCTTTAAGACAAAAGATCGGGGTTGGGGCCTACGGTCATGGGATCCAATTCGTGCTGGTACTTTTGTTTGTGAGTATGCTGGCGAAGTTATAGGTGAAGAGAAATTCAAACATAGAGGGGATGAAGGTGAAATTGATGACTATATTTTTGATACAAGGCGCAATTATGACTCCTTCAAATGGAATTATGAACCTGGCTTACTTGATGAGGAGAGTCCTAATGGATCTATGGAGGATTATAGCATCCCATATCCCCTTATCATAAGTGCCAAGAATGCTGGGAATGTAGCTCGTTTCATGAATCATAGCTGTTCACCAAATGTTTTTTGGCAGCCAGTTCAATATGAACAGAACAATCGGTCATTTCTCCATATTGCTTTTTTTGCCATCAGACACATTCCCCCTTTGACAGAACTTACATATGATTATGGGGTTTCAGTTTCTGATGACGGGGACACTAACAATGGTCCCCATAGGCAAAAGCAATGCTTATGTAGATCCTCAAAGTGTCGGGTTTCCTTTGGCTGACGGTATCCGTAGATTCTACCAGCAGATGAGCATGGTGCAGCAAACATGATCCTCGATTGTATGAAAGTTTAGAATTTCGACTGTGTTTATGTGTTTTTGAACTCAGCATAACCGTTTTTGCTTCTGTACCTTTGATTTTTGATTGCTTAGTATGCAGTCAGCACCATGTTCATATGTATTGCATTTTGTGTCTTTTCCCACTTTCATGGTTTACCAGCAGTAGCTCATGCCTATGTGCTTTTCTTACTTGCGGGCAAAACTTCCATGAACAAAGCCTATGTTTATGGAAGTCATACCTTGTGAGTTTTGAATTTAGGCATCTTGCTTTCTCTCAAAAGCTATCTGGTATTGACATGTGAGAAGAAGTATTCTATTCTCAGCTTATATGATGTATACCAATGATTGCTTTGCATTTGAATTTAAGCGTCAGACTTGGGTTACTCGCCAATGTTGGTCTGTCTATATTGCATGTTAATCCTTCATCAATTGAGGAGACAAGGATCTAACACAAAACTGGTGGTGCATTTGAGGGAACTTGTATGTTGAATTCTGTTATATGTTCTTTGTTTACAATGACTTCGTTGGTGTATTTCACTCTCTTCATGTCTCTGAAATGGTAACCAATCAACGGTATGTCTGGCATGTAAATGAATACGTTTCTTATCCAAGTATGCAGAAAGAAAGCACAACTTGATTGATGATGAACTTCATTCAAGGGCAAAAAGAATATGACAGACAGTCTTTAAAAAACAAGTATTGCAGTAGTCTGCTTCAGCTATGTCAATTTCTTTACCAATTCCTCTTAATTTTTGAAACCATTGCTGCAACTAAACACTATTCGGTAACACTTTCGACTTTTGAACCCTAAACCAATTGAACTTGCATTCAGATTCAGATTCAGATTCATCCCTATCTATCACCACGTACAGTAAGAAATGGCTTGAATGTCATCAGAACTGCAACTACCTCCACAAGATTCAAGAAGAAGAAAACCATCTGGATACCTACAATGGAAAATGAAGCAGCTGTAAATTTTGCTAATACGCTACAGAACTTCCAGTAATTAATTCTACGAGTTCTAGCCTAGTCTGAAATGACCAACAAAGGTAAAGCGTGAAAATGAGAAATTGCCAAACAATTTTCCTAGTCTAGTAATCAGATTTTACCATATAAGCATGTTAAATTGTTAATATTTTGGATTGGGGTAAGTCTCAGTCGCAACCTCATTTTATATCAAATTTATGTAGCCTTCTACAACTAACAGACTAGCATTATTTGCGAGTATCAAACAAAGTATGCTTAACACTTCAACTACTCAATTGGGAACATTTCAGTCTCTATGTGGATGGATGAAAATCATCTAAAAATTTATTAAACTATGCTGGTTTTACACCTAGAACACTAGAATCTGGTATAAGTAGCTAACTGAATTGCATAATCATATATAGTAGAGACTAGAGACTGTAGAGTACGTACCAGGTAGGATGGAAGCATCCAGGCGCTTTTGTGCCCAAGAAAATCTGTTGAGACGAAATCACGATTAATAAAAAGATGACATACATTCAAAAAAATACCATGAGATCATATAGAGAAAACATAATTTAGTGCAAGACAATGAAAAAGAGTAACTGAATCGTTAAAGGTCTCAGCTGTCGGCATCATTATATATCATGGATTAAAACATCAAGTATAAGTAAGAGAAGCAAAAGCTTACATGGCACCACCACCAGCTGGGCCTACTGCCTTGAATAGTGACATTCCAGTCATAGCGATTCCATTAGCAGCACCTCTTTGATCTTGGTCCTGTAATTAAATTATTGTCAAGTTAAGGCACATTCTTTAGTTGACAAACAATTAAAGAACTGAAATAATATATATGGTAAAACTAATTAGTAAACATAAATTACCACTGCTCTATTTTGGAGAATGAACAGGCCGGTGATAACCGTGATCTAGTAACAAAGAAAACACTAGAAGTCAGACGAGCATATGCAGAATATGATGACAATAAATGAAAGATAAACATATACATAAAGTAAGGAACAAAAGAAAATCGAGTCCTTAAAGTTCTCAGAAAATCTAATGCTAAAGAATAAGCAACAAAATGCAGATAGAGCACACATGGAAGAAAAAACAATGCTTCAACTAAGTGGAGGATAGGCTATCACTGAACCTTACAGCAGATAGTAAATCTGAGATGCCTGAATATGGAATACATGATATATAACTAGTGAACTATACAAAAGTTCTTGAGCAATGAGCACCCTCCTGGATGCATGTGAGCTGGCTGTGAGAGAAAAATTTCAGCCGACTAGTTGTTAATATTTTGAAACATTATTCTTGGCCTTTAGCAACGTTGCATGCACTGTAAAATAAGAAAGATTCATAAAAAAAAAAGAAAAAAAAAGTCATCTCTCATCGGCTATAACGTTACATGTCTTGTTCAAGCAAATTCTATCATTGAAATTTCATAAGAAATTCATTGAACACCTGGGAAAGGATTGCCATCAGCAATAAAATCAGGACACAACTATAATCAGACTAGAACTGATCTGCATCAGATTCTCATTCTTTCTGTTAGAGGAACGACTACAATTTAACAAAATGTAATGCATACTGTGGAGAAGTAGCAGACATAAGTCAGCTTCTTGAATGCATCTGTTAAGTATGTACATTCAGTTAAAAAGCTAAAGAGATACTCGTAGTCATATATGTACTTACGGATGTGACATTTTTCAGCAGAGATACAAAATTTAACATCACGTACAGAGACATCCCGGACAACAATGCTATAAAGGGGTAGGTTGACAAAAGAGGTATGGTCAAAACCTGCATACAGAATCATGTGACAAAAAATCATTAAGATGAAGATCTATACATTCCACCATAAATTTGATGGAAGGATCTTTGCTGAGGATATAACAAATGTACAGGCAGAAAGCGCTAAATATTACCCCTCCAATGCGAGCGATTCTTATAGGACCAAGCTTCTTTTCAACATATGGGTATAGAGTAGTTTGAAAAACAATAAGACCAAAACCTACAAAATGATCAAGTTGTCAACCAAAATTCCAGTTATGGAGTAAGTTAAAAGTTGAATTAGCAATCACAGAAAATAGTATATATGGGAATATGACCTCATTATACATGAACCAGAAGAGTAGTTCTTTTCAAGGTAGCTAAAGTATTATATTTCAAGCTTATAAGCATATCAGGTGATAGATACCATCCAAAGAACAGTTATAAGCTCTCAAATATCAAATCACTTTTATAACAACTCATATACAATGTGGGCTTGAACAGTTAGAATTGAAAAAAAGTAAAATGTTCCAATCTTCAGCAGCTAATAACTAGCTTAGCGTAATATATTTTGATCATCTCTAGGGTCCCTCAAGTGTCAATCAGAATAAACTGACCTCCCTTCACTCTCTGGGATTTCATACATCTTCAGGTTGTTGGCATGTACGTATCTACCATAATGAGCCACTAAAAAGAATCTACACTATTTTCATAACATTGAGTCCTTAAAAAATCATTAACCAAATGATTTTCACTTGAATATAAATTTAGGTGACTGAAACTTCAATCATGTGGTTATCTTGATTCTGTAATCCCAGAAAATTATGCAAATCATCTTCTGCTTAAATTATACGTTAGATGTTTCGGTTAATAATAAAACCTTTATCTTTTTACAACTCCTAAATGATCAGAAAAGAACCTATGGGATAATATCGATCATGTAATTCCAGTCTAGCAGTGGACGATGTAGATAAATGATAAGCCTAGCAGTGGATGATGTAGATAAATGATAAGCATATGAAATATCAAAATGTTACCTGAGATGGCGAGAACTTCACCAACGTCCTCAGTTGTAAAGCTTAGACCCCCTAACTTTCGAGGACTCTCCGCCCATAATGAGAATATCTAATTTTATTTTCAAACGAAACAGTGAACTTTCACTAATTAGCCATACTTGACAGGAAGAGATGAACTCTTACAAAAGAAAAAAGATAAATATGGGAGCAAATTATAATAAAAACATATCGAATTCTCTCGCATGTACATATAAACTTAAACAGATGGAAATACCAAGAACGAGCCCCATTAAGTTTAAACATATTCTACTATTCAGAATATAAGCACTTTGTAAGCAGCTTTGATGGTTCTGTCTTATATGATCACTCGAACATATATATTGATGAGATGCAGAAATTAAAGAATCGCTGTCTCAAATTAAACATATGATCAGACTAAACAGCTATTTCAAGTACTTAACAGTTCTTATCCTAGTAAAACATATGAAATGGCAAGAAAATGTTCAATGAGAGTCCTTACGAAAAGAAATAAATCATAAATGAAAAGAGAAAACATTGTGTTACGAAAGATACCTCTGAATAAGCCATGTCATGAAGTGAGAAAACACAATAAACAATGATTGATGACATTAACGGCCAGTTCCTCATGAGGCTTTTTTTAGGTATTTGTTCTTCAGTTTCTTGTTTTCTTTCATTTGTATTTGACCCGCAGGATGCAGTTTCCAATGCTTCAAATGAACCATCATTTCTAACACTTATGTTGTGATTGTGTAAAGTTTCCTGCAAGCATCAAGATAAGAAATCATTAGTTAGCAGCTGTAGTTTGAACAAGTTATAACCATGATGACTCCAGATATATTAATTACTCTATCCTCGGGGAGCCCCAAAAGTTTGATGCATTAAAGACAATCTAAACTAGTGGAAATAGAAACGATTCATGACATATGCATATATCATAAGTACTCAGGTCTACTGAACTAGTCTGTTTAAAGTTCAGGGCATCATATGAAACATTTAATCTAGTTTCTTATTTAATTGGTAGACCAAGTCACCTAGTCCAAAATTCCAAATAATTCAGATCAGTAAGCTCTAACTAGTTACAACAGCTTTAGGCTGTTTACTTCTTTCTTTATTCCTATTTTCTCTATCAAGAAAAGAAAAGGTATGACTTATGAAGAATATAAACCTGATACAGGAACATCATGATTCACAAACTTGAAATTGATAAGCAATACAAGTCTTTAATACAGGTGCATGTAGCATTAGAGCATTGTCAAAGAAAAAGATAAAGACATGTACCGGAAGCCAGAAACACGCAACGGTCACTCCAAGCGCAAAAATGGATATACAAAGGCATGGCAAGAAGTACGGAAACCTGCATCACAGTTTGACATGTTGCAATATCATGGTACAAACATTAGACAAAACAGGAATGTGGAAACTTTGGTTTCACAAGTTCACTTCACTTTAAGAAGGATAACAATAAAGATTAAGAGTTGGAAACTCACTTACCTCCCAAATATAGAATCTGTGGAAAAGATACTGGGATATTTCTCAGCTGGCTGGATTAAGAGATCAATTAAAAAAATGATTGATAATCAAAGACAAAAAGAAATAGAGAGACAGATCGAGCTGGCCAAAGAAAACACGCCAAAGGTATTTCAAGTCGAATTCCTTTCATGAAACTACTAATAGAATTACCTGGGCAAAGTAACCTCCCAGAGCTGGGCCAATGATCAATCCAATACCCCATGCTGTGCTAACCTGAAAACATACATTCTCGCTTCTGATGTAGTAATTTTTCAGTACTAAACTTTGTATATAGTAAAAAGTTAACGCGACTTACTGTTGACATTCCTAACGCTTGGTGTTCTTCCCGAAAGACCTCACTTGCATATGCCTATTCGTGCAGTTAAATCAGATTTAGAAAGTAACCCATGCATAGAGACGTGGTTGTAAATGACATTGCTAACAACAGTTGGTAGTACAATATGATACCTTTATTGGTCCAAGCAAACCATTCAAACTTCCAAGAAGAAATCTTGTAATGACAGCCATCCAAAAATTTATACTGAGTCCAAACAGCGTGTTGAAAACTACCCTGAGACAATGAAGATGCATATATGAAATGTCTGGCTTGACAACTTCCATTCCTATAACTTCCAAAAACAGGAATCTTATTGGAAAAACTGAATTTACTAACACTGCAACAGTCCCTATTATTATGACAGGTTTTCGACCATAGCGATCAGCTACTATTCCCCAGAAAACTGATGTCAGTGCTCTTCCAAGCATATATGAAGAACCTTTACAATATATGGAAATGGGTTAATAAATCTTATTAAAGAACTAAACTGTGAAGATCTCATAGTTAATATTGAGAAAAATCAATGGCAATAATCTCACCTACATACCCAGCATAGTAGCCAATATCTTCCTCTCTTTTTGCAATATGAAAATCTCTAATCTGCATTGCAAGCAATAAATGGTTAAGTGGTATTCTGAAATCATGCAGATATTAAGTAGAACTCAATGGCTTGGTGAAAACAGAACAAAGTTTGGTTGGCAGATGTGCCTTACATACAAACGTCTATTAGATTATAAGAAATAGAGAAAATCAACTAGAAAGTGAGCATAGTGATTAAACATTCACATATATGAAAGTCATTCATTTCCATTTCATTAGAAATCCAGCAATCCTACTAAAGTAACAAGAGTCTAAGAAAAGTTTACACTCACCATAAAATAAAGAAATGGAAATAAAGATGATATCGGCAGCGCTGAAAAGGAACCACACAAATATACATCAGGATCGGACCAGAAAGCATTTGTAATTAAAAGACAGAAAACTAGAAATGTAAAATTGCATACGAATACAAAAAATAAAAGCACTATAGGGAAGAACATGAAAATCTACAATATATGCCAACAGATTCCCTACATCCAAGATGTTAAGCCTGAAATGGTGACCAAGTACTAGAATGATAGATCTCCCAAAATGAGAACAATAGACAATGAATCTGGAGATCAGCTATTGCTAGTTCAAGAAACTAATCCTAGCTCTAAAGTAAGATGATATGGAGGCAGCACTGAAAAGGTATACTTTACACTGAAACAGACACAGATCAACTATTGCTAGTTCTGAAACGAATCCAAATTATTAGACCAGGGAACCGGAGATGTTCACCCAGTTGACAGAGTCGACTATAACAGATATATCTTGTACAACACTGAACATATAGTCCTCCCCCGTAAGTTATACTACAAGCATTGCTTTGCATTAGGCATTTAGGCTATGAAACTCTAATACCTTTCTCATACTTTCTCCCAACTTGGTCTTATAACAATGTAAATGAGAGTTTGGAGGAGAAAGTAAATGAGCTTTTAGAGCAACCTACTCACATTCAATCTTCTTGAACTAAGGACGTACATGTTTCATCTCCCTAGCTAACAACAATCGACAAAGTATTCACCTTTTTATCGAGATTGACCTCAAAGGAGCACAAAGACTAATCCGTGCCCAGCAGAATGACAATGATGTAGTGCAAAAGAAAGAAAAAGAAAGAAAAGAATGAAGGGTGATTACCAGCAGAAAGCACGATGATCCAAATAGTGAAAAGCTTGCGAATAGGTACGCCTCGCTGCAAAGCTTTGCCCTCTTCAACCTTACAACCTGGGCAGTTTTCATAGTAGTAAACCTTCTTCAGCAAGCTTTCTCTGTATTCTTCCCCCGAAGAAGCCATGATTGACAAAAGCTAGCTCTGAAAATGAAAACAACGCCCACCACCTGTTGGAATTTAATTCACAGCTAGCTAGCTAGCTACTTGATAATCAGGGTCTCGTTTAATAATGATGGACAGGTGCGTGCAGCTGGTGGAGGAAGTTGCCTGCGTCACTCTTAAATGATCGATATGGATTCGTTTGTTTTTGGCTCTTAATTTATAACCATGCAAAAACCCGAGGACGACCAATCCAGATTAACAAATAAAACTAAATCCTCTGGCTGTGGTTGGTTTCTATTCTTTTATGGTAAGAAATCTGGACAAAACGTATACGGCTATACGCTGATTTGAAAGATAAAGAAAGAACGAAGAAGCAAAACCCAAATGGGATTGCAACCAGCAAGATTAGACGGCGACAAATTGGAGGCGAAACTCAAATTGAAAGATGGGAATATTGTATGTTGATTCGTTTGTTTCATGTAATAATATTAAGGGTAATAATTGGCCATCCTAGTATTCTTCTGACCATAGATATGGCGATATACAAAGTATGACCATAGGTTATGGCATGTGACCAATTTGAAGTTTATATATGTACAAGGCGTACCTACACTATGGCTAAGATTGTGGTACAACCCACCCGACCAACACTTGCATGATATCGGAAGGCGTAGATAATCAGCGAGTTGATGTCTTGACAGAGAGCGCACTGTTGAAATCACCCCACATCAGAGATCTCAACTGTGCTCTATCTGGTACGGTAGCTTCACGCAAAACTGACCCTTCACAAAGGGCCAAAAGGCTACTTTGCTTCTTATATAAACCTCTTTATAAGCTGGTCGGGCCATCTTGTACACTCTTTGATCTCTTAGATTAACAAGTAAAAGTACAGTGTCTCGGACAAACTCATTGGGTCGTCCGGCTTTTATTGACTATGATTTATTTGCAAAACTACGAAACGATGTCATGTGGTAGTCGACAAAAATGCCTTTGTCATCACTATTATGGGAGATCCAAATAATTGTGCTCAGGCTGACTCGCTCTCTTCAATACTAAAATTTGCACGTTTTGTTCGTTTGGCAATGTAATCAAATTTTGTGGCTTTAGATCAACTCAGATTTAGAATGGAGAGCGAATCTCCTTTTTGGCTGTCGGCAGCATGTCACCAATGTCACGCATGTGAGTGTGAGGTTACAGAACTTACAGTAGTTTTTCCTTTACTCTTGTACAGTCGCATAGGGATGAAGAGTCCTAGAGGAACTTTTGTCAATGATATTTGGATTTTCTTCAAGTTTGATTCGACGTTTTAACATACAATTTTATAAAATATATTTATATACGATGCACTAAAATAAACATGGTCCTCTTTTTTTTTTTGTTATTTTCAGGTACATTACAACTTCAATTTAAAAATACTTCATACAGAAATAAACTCTTTATAGTGATAGAAAATTTCAATCACAACTCAGGACTAGTTATAAATAGAAATAAGCTTCACATTGTTATAAATTTGCAGCCAAAATAATTATCGTTAAGGTATTCAAAACTGCAATTGAAATTCATAAGTATGAACCGCTCAAGTTTTATAGATTTAGTCCGTTCCTTGATTTAATCTAGTTCTATACCTTAAAAATCATCATTTTGGTTGAAAATTTACATAAATGATCTACTCATATAGACCTAATAATTGAACGGTGAAGATGTTAAAATGTGATCAAAATATTTGTGTAATGCCCAGTAATAAATCAAGAAAAAAAATTCAGGATGGGCAAGAACAACGAAAATAAAGACTTATAAATTTATTCTACAATAAAACTTACGATATATATCAAACTTACGATATATATCAAATGATGAAGGTACAGCCCTACAAGTAAATTGTTCTCTAATTATTGATTTAGATTGTTACATCACATTATTATGACAAGACATAGTACGCTTCCTAGTTACACTCAAATACTCAAAGATTTCCATTGTGTTTAAACCTATAGCACTAATACTCTATTGGAAGCAAAGCATATTTGTTTATCAGAAAAAAAACGTTGAATAATAACTTATTTATAGGATTCAATCGAAAAGATAAAAGAAAGAAAAATAGTTCTTGAATCACTCTCTACAACGTATATAACAATAGGCAATGTGTGATCCCGTAACACACAATTATCGCACATTTAGTCACTAAAAATGGGTCAACACAGCTTAGACCAAACGTAAGGCAGCAATGCAGGTTTCAACTTTAAACAAGGAACCAATTTCATCCGAACGTCCACGCGTTCAGTACGGCAAACGGAAAGTACCAGGACAGACCATGTACAAAAGACAGGATCCCACATTGAAGAACAACAAAAGACTCCATACTCAACCACCAATATAAGCAACACATTTATGACAGATACAAGATACGCCCGTTACTCTACCAATACTACTGTTACACTCCATACATTCTAACTAAAGCGTCAGAGAGTCGAAGGTGGGAACACCCCGTCAAGACTCCTAACGCCCGTTTGGTGTATTGCTCTTAACAGCAGGTAAATGACGACATATGCGCGATAGACCAGGTCAGTCCGAAATAGGCTCCATCCTCTCTTCTGCTAAAGACCCTTACTGAATTTGGTAGAAACAATTGACGCCGTCTGTGGGAAGCGAGCAATCATAAACCACGTACAAAAACCCACAAAAAAGAAGAAGCCCGAAAGCCAAAACTAGCAGGGAAGATGGCGACATACCACATCACATCCGAAAGCAGGAAGACAAGAGACACACCCGTAGACACGATCAGTAGCATCAACGACCTAACGGAGGATGAAGCGGCAACCCATCTCATGAAGGAACTCCTAACGACCAGAACCGAAAGAGATCAGGAATGCCAGATCAGCCAGCGATTGGAGGAATTTACTTGATGTGTTCATCCGGAGCCAAAAGACCCAACGTGAGGAGCTAGAACCGAGACAGGAACCAAGAGTGGGCAGGTAGGTCATCAGAATCAACCCACCATGGGGACTGCGAAGCAACCAACTTCCGGGACCACCCCCACTGCCCGAAAGAATACAGGAATACGACGACGAGGAACCAACTGCGAAAATCAAGGATACCATGCTTCGACGGATGGAAGAAATGGGGGCCGAAATCACATCACTCAAGAAAAGCACGCACACGGGGCAAAAGGGGATGTACACGCCCCGCGTAAGCCCATTATCGGACGTCATCATGGCACAAGGCAGAGGCCCATATTCCAAAACCGTCAAGATCAACATATTCAATGGGAAGGGAGATCCACAAATGCACATCGACGAGTATCAATCTGCCGCCGCAGGTACCCGGTACTCGGACGTAACCCTCTGCTTCCTGTTCCAAGAGGCGTTAATGGAAGAAGCGCGAAACTAGTTCTACGAGGTGCCCATGGGATCCATACACTCGTTCGAGGAGCTAACAGAGTGTTTCCTCAAACGATACCGGCTGCAGGACAAGTACAACACCGCCAACACACTTCTCAAGGTCCGTCAGAGGGACAACGAAAACCTATCTGGCTTCATCAATTGATGGAGAGCCCTTGCGAACACGTGTAGGAACCACGATAAGAAAGTGGCAAAAACGGCGTTACTGGAAATCTGACAGGAACCTTGTTTGTAGAGAAGTTGGTCAGGAAGGACCACCTCGGGTATGACGAGGTCATCGACCTGATCGTCTAGAAGGCACTGGTGGAAACCCATGTATACAGGGCACAAGGTCTGAACTCAGCTCTACCCTCGAAAACACCCAACTACATACACGACCACACACCATTCCCCCACATAGCTAAAATCTCACCACCGAAAACACAGCCCGAATTAACCTCCCGAAAATGTGAGAGCCACTACCATTAACACAAAAGCAACAAACAATATCAGCAAGCGCATCGCGGACGTGAACCACCATCCAGAGATCCCCACCAACGTTGCGAAATCTTCTCGATCGCCCAGGCCTCGAACGAGGAGGTGCTCAAGCAAAATAAAAGCCAGATCCGCCCACCAATACCGAGACCACCCGGTATCGCCCCTATGCAGAATAACAGGGGAACGTGGTGCATGTACCATGATTCGAACACTGACAACACCAACGACTGCGAAATCCTGGCAAGGGAAATCAGGCAGCTACACAACAACGGAAAGTTAATCTTCAAAATGCTGAATATCGAACGACATGTTGCAAACATACGAACGAGGGGTACAATCAACATCTCGGGAGGGAAGCAGAAGCCCGAATACCCACGAGAGAGGGAAGAGCCCAGTCCAAGGGACATATTCGCAGTACATCCTTTGAATCCACCAAAGGCAGGCAGGAAGGATTAGCCTCAAATCATTTTCTTCTGCAGCGAAGAAGAGGGCAACCAGAACAACATGCTCACATTCGTCATTGACCGAATGGTGGATCGATATCTTATCAAGCGTATCCTCATTGACAACGAGGCATCCGTTAACATCATCTTCCGCGAGGCATACGAGGCGCTCAAACGCCCGAGGTGCAAGATGACACAGGACCACGAAAGCATTGCCAGCTTCTCGGGAGAAACCATATACCCTCTCAGAAGCGACTATATGCGATTTGGCATCGGGACACCCGTCACCCCCCAGAACGAGATCAGAACGGACTTCGTCATCGTAGACATTCACACGTCCTACAACATGATCCTTGGACGACCTGGCATCTCGAAGCTAAAGCTAATTATTGCAAGCCATATGCTCTTGGCCAAGTTCCCAACAGATTACAGAATCGACACGATCAGAGGGTACGATTTCGTGGAAAAAGTGGCACGACCAGGCGAAGATAACACACGATTGGAGGTACTCACAGTGGCAGACGGCTCCCCCAAAGAACAGAAACCTGATGACCCAAGGGATGGGTGATACGTGCAAAACATGCTTTTAAAATTAACACAAAGTAGACCCTAAAAACACAGATTACGCGCATTGCAATTTAAAACCCTTCTTTTGTCGTTATAACATTGGCGAGTAGGGATCGTTCTTTATCCGGGGAATTAAGGGCGCATGCATGGTTTCGTTTAAGCAGAAATTTAAAGGTTTGGGGGGATTGGAAGTTGGTTGTTTAATCTACGAAAGTAAAGTGCAAAAACATGCAAACACAACTAAAACTCTTAAGCATCTAACATGTTTTACTCATAGACAAGTGTTAACAATCAAGAAACTTTAAAGTCTAATTATGCTTACTAAAAATAAGAAGTTACACTACTAATTACAAGTGATCATCTCATCTTATTAACCTTACCCTTTTCATGCATCAAACCTTTTTGTAAGTTTCGAAATTCATAACTTCTACTTAAATATACATGCTTGATAATTGAGTAGGAATGCAACTTAGCGTATAAACACCCTAAACAAAGTGTGATCATCGAAACATGCGAAAGAGAGGGACTTAGCGTATTTTCTACCACATGCATTCGAAACTTTAAGATTGTATCAAACATGCATAAAAAGATAGAAATCATAAACACATGCAATTTATAAATCGGTTTAAGAACATAAAACACAAATCTAAACTTGTTCTTCATTTGATACATAAAAGTATTCCAATACATCCAAGGGTTCAAATACAAAACAAAAGAAATGAAAGTGAAGATCATGGTTACACTTTTTGTCTTGAATGCTTGATGATCTACGGTGGAGATGGCTTTCCTTCACAAGGGACTTAGCGTATTGTGTTGGATGGAGGAGGATTGCTTCGGCTTGGATGGAGAAGGATGTGCTTCGGCTTTGCTTGAGAATCCTTGAAGTGTTTATGGTGGAGGAGTATTTGTGTAGAGTTTTTGCTTGTAAAATGAGAGATGCCCTTGAATGGTTCGGCCTCCTCCCTTATATAGGCAAGGAATGCTTGCCTTCTCTCTTCCACCTTGCCTTGCTTCATTAAATGCAAGCCTTAGTCACCTAGCAAGTCATCCCCTTAGTCACCAAGTGTGATCATCATTCATGAACCCTAAGCAAGAGTCACCATGCTTAGTCACACCCTTAGTCACCATTGTGATGATCAAAGGCAAGAGTCACCAAGCTTAGTCACCATTTGTGAACCCAAAATAAGAGTCACCATGGCAAGTCATCTTTTGTGATCATTAGCTTGATAACTTGGACTTTTCAACTTCACCAACTTGCATCCTTGCCGAATTGATTGGGTTTGGGCTTGATAATGGGCCGAAACAAGAGTTGAGAAATCGGCCCATAATTTGCTTTTTGGGCCGGCCCAATTTTCGTGGTCCGAAATCGCAAAAATCGCAAAATCGCCGAAATTCCTCCGAATCGCGCCGTTATTAATCTCCACCGTAAATATCTTCAAAATAACAATTTAAATAAGGAAAACATAAAAACTAAGATAATAACATAGCTAAACGAAAAGGGAAATGCGTTAAGAAACGAGCAAAAAATGCGTATATCAATGGGCTGAATACCATCCAGCCAGTCACGGAACGAGAAGAGCTACACATGATACACCTGTCGAATGAACACCTAGAGCGCACGATCTGCATCGGCGCCTAGTTAGAGCCAGACATAGCAGCCATACTGGTTCAGATCCTATCGGATTGCCAGGAGGTGTTCGCATGGTCTTATGTGGACATGCCCGGAATTGCCCCAAGCATCATCTCCCACAAACTCAGCATCAATCCAATCGCGAAGCCGGTCAAGCAGAAAGGATGAGCGTATGACCAGGAACGATACACGGCCATGCACACAGAGGTGGACAGACTGCAGAAAATTGGTTTCATCTGAAAGGTTGACTATCCGAAATGGAACTCTAACGCCGTTATGGTCAAGAAGCACAATGGATCATGGCGCATGTGTGTGGATTACATCAATCTGAACACGACCTGCCCAAAAGACAGCTTCACATTGCCCAGGATCGATCAGCTGGTGGACGCCACTGTAAGACACGAACTGATATCCATGATGGATGCGTATTTGGGGTACAACCAAATCTTCATGAATCATGAAGACCAGGAGGCCACTTGCTTTACTACGGACAATGGACTCTACCGTTACGTAGTCATGCCATTCGACCTCAAGGACGCAAGCTCCACCTACCAAAGATTGATGAACATCATATTCGATGGGCTAACGAGCGAAATCATGGAAGTATACATTGATGACATACTGGTCAAAAGCACCAAGGCCGTGGACCACCCCCAACACCTACGAACTGTAGTCGAGCTCCTGATCAAGAACGGTATGCGACTGAACCCGGTTAAGTGCACATTCGGCGTAACGACAAGCAAGTTCCTCGGATACATCATCAGCCAACGGGGGATCGAAGCTTCCACTAAAAAGGTCAGGGCAATACTAGACATGCAACCCCCAACGACCAAGGTCGAACTCCAAAGCCTAACGAGAAAACTAGCATCCCTGAATTGCTTTATCTCTCGCTACTCCGACAAATGTGCACCATTCTTAAAGGCCCTCCGAACAACAAACAAACGGAACGTCATTTGGACACCGAATTGTGAAGCCACATTCACATCCATCAAGCAATATCTGGCCTCAATCCCCCTCATATCTAGGCCCGTGAGAGGAGAAACCTTGTATATATACCTATCTGCTTCCTTAACGGCCGTTAGTTCCACCCTTGTTCAGAGGGAAATAGATTCGGAACTGCCAGTTTTCTTCGCCAAAAAGGGCATGACACCACCCTCGACCCGTTACCCAAAAATCGAGAAAGTTGGACTCGCACTTGTAACCGCAGCCAGGCAACTCCGGCCGTACTTCCAAGACCACAGCATCCACGTTCTTACAAACGTTCCACTACGACAAGTGCTGCAATCACTCGATCACAGCGGCCGTTTGGTAAAATGGGTCATCGAGCTGAGCGAATACGACATCCATTATACGTCCCGGACAGCAATAAAGGGTCAAGTTATCGCATACTTCATAGTTGAGTACACTAAGGCCGAAGATACGATATAGCCTGCTCTTGACGGCATGGCACCCGTTAGCACTGACATCCCCGACCAGGAGCCCCCAAAACTCGAATCACCATGGAACCTCTACGTAGACGGATCGTGCACTGAGAACACAAGTGGGGCCGGAATCATCCTTACTGGGCCAGGGGGCGTACGAGCAGAGTACGCACTCAGATTTGAATTCAAAGCCACAAACAACGATGCCGAATACGAAGCCCTCATTGTTAGATTGCAACTTGCCCGAAACTCAAAAGCCCCAAGCATCAACATCTTCAACGACTCACAACTGATCGTTAACCAAATCCGGGGTGACTTCAAAACAAAAGGCGATACGATGACGACATATCTCGGCCACGTTCACACGATGCTAAGCAAGTTCAAGTTTTTCAATATCAACCACATCCCCAGGGGCAGAAACACCAAGGCGGATGCACTCGACCGGTTGGCCATATTGCTTGTCCATACGGAGCCGGGGCAAAGGGTAGTGAAAGTCCTAAAAGGACAAAGCATCACAAAAACACAAGAGATCTTCATCATTGAGCCACACATGACCAGCTGGATGGACCCAATCGTCAAATACAAAACAAGGAGCAAACTCCCAGCAGACCGGGCACAAGCACGAAACATCATAGCCAGAGTAGTCAACTTCAGCATCCGACACAACAGCCTGTACCGACAGGGAAGGACATGGGCCAACCTCAAATGCGTCACACTAAAGAGAGGCGACATGATACTGAGGGAATTCCATTCGAGCGTATGTGGTCATCATGCATGAGCACGATCAATCGCACATAAGGCACTTCGAAGTGGATTCTGGTGGCTTACCATCCATGCTGACGCAACCGCAATTACGACAATCTGCCACCAATGCCAGCTATACGCACACAAGAACCATACGCCTGCAGTACCCCTATCGATCCTCACTTCTTTAGTTCTGTTTGCACAGTGGGGACTCGATCTCATTGGAGAACTTCCGAAATCCAAGGGCCAGTATCGCTACATCATCGTGATAATTGACTACCATACCAAGTTTATCGAGGCAGAACCGATGGTCAAAATCACAACCGAAAATGTCGAGATTCCTCTGGCGTTTTCTCTACTGTCGCTTCAGCACCCTACTCAACATCATCATCAATAACGGGCCGCAATTCCACAACGACAAGCTCTCAAGGCGTTCTGCAGGATACAGGGCACCAACCTGGTATTCGCATCACCAGCTCACCCCCAGACAAACGAAAAGGTAGAAGCAGCCAACAAAATCATCAAAGAGGGAATCAAGAAGAAAATCGAACTCATCGAGAAAGGAGACATCTGGTACGGACAGTGGCCCACACTCCTCCCTGAAATACTATGGTCAATCCGAAAAACTGCAATGGTAGTGACAGGAGAAACCCCGTTTAGCCTCACATTCGGAACGAAGGCCGTACTACCACTCGAACTCACATTCAGAAGCTCAAGAATCGAAAGTTATGACCCCACCACAAACGGAGAAGGGCTACGACTCGATAAGGACTCCTCGAGGAAAAGCGGGACACGACACATCTTCACAATACCGCGAACAAGCAGCGATTCACTCGCCTATTTAACCAGCGTGTTCGGGAGCGGCCACTCCAACTGGGGGACTGGGTCATGAAGACAATCCAAACGAAGCCAAAAAGTTTACGCCCATCATGGGAAGGTCTTTATATCATCGACGCAGTCGCAAGCCCAGGCACGTTCTACATTAAGGACATGTTCGGAAGAAGGCTAGGCAACCCCTGGAACACATAGCACTTGAGAAAATATTTCCACCAAGTGTTTATCTGCCTGCGTTTGATTGGCACTGACACATGTACATCCAACATTTGTGTAACTTTGTGTATTAGTACATTCGCGCGTTTTGTTTATTAGCCAATGACAATGAAAGTATTAATGTAAATCAAACGCATTCAGACAAGCAATGTAAACGAAACAAAGGTACTTAGATATATTTCCAAAAAGTTGTACATAACTCTAATTCAAACGCACGCATGCGCTAGAGAAGTTCCACTACAGAGCAAAAAGAAAGAAAGTGAAAATGCAAGATAATCAGTTGGCCCCAACAGTAGCATCAGCCCCACCCTCCTCCAGCTCCGGCACCCCATCCCTAGCCTGCGATCCGATCTCCGGCTCCTCAAGCGAACGCTTCAGCTTTTCAACCTCAGCGGTCTGCCATGCCTTGAACTCGTCCATCTTGACGAACGGGAGCACGAGCGTGGAGAAGTCCTCACATTGGACATTGGCCTCAGCAGCAATCAAGTCCTCGAACTCGTCCGAATTCTTGAAAGCCTCGTCCACATTGGCCTTAACCTTCTCAAACTCAGATGACGTCTTGAACTCGGCCACCACCTCCTCTATAATCTTCCTGCGAATATCCTCCGTCATCACATGAGTGCGAGCCTCAGCCAGTTCACGCTCCAGCTCTGCAATTCGAGCACCACTGGACAATCGGAGAGCCGAAAGGTCCGTCTCCAGGATTGCGATCCCAGACTGAGACTCCCCTATATCCTTCTTCAGCTCATCGAGCTCACATACCTGCTCGTTCACTCGAGAGATCTTACGATTGGCTATATCAGTGGACCTCGTCAGAGCCTTCTGCATCTTGCCAAATTTGGCTGACAGCTGCCTGCATTCGGCTTTCTCCTTGGACAGCGTAGTAGTCTGCAGCATCGACCATTCTAGGCCCTTGATGAGGAAGAGCTGGTGCTGGAGCTGGGTGCAGGTATCAAATGCTACAAGCAAGGAACTCGGAGGACAGGGCAGTTTTACCCGCCACAGCAACAGTAACGCCTGGCGAAGCCTCGGTGGACGGACCCCTTAGGCATTTGAGAGGATGGCTAAACGCCCCTTGATCATCCGGCTTCCTCATCGAAGACATTTGTAATAGAAACATTCCTATCTCCCCCTAACGGCAGGAAATATGTCTCTTCAAAATGACAATTTGTAAATCTAGCAGTAAAGACATCTCCTGTTGAAGGTTTAAGATAGCGGATTATCGTTGGAGATTTATAACCAACATAAATGCCTAATCTTCGTTGAGGACCCATTTTAATTAGTGCGCTGTGGAGGCGCAATTGGCGCATAAACCGCGCAACCAAAAATGCGTAAATGTGAAATATCAGGCTCATATTCAGTTACCAACTAGTACACACTGCATGGTTGGCGGGGTACAGGTCAAAAATGAAGAAGCATTGTTGCGTGTAATGTTGCATATCCTCATACAGAGACCGGTAAGTTTGTATGCATTACCAAAGCTCTAGACACAGTATCCGCTTGATATGAGCCTCTGCTAAACCATTCTGAGAATGAACATGAGGAACGAGATGTTCAACTTCAATCCCAAGAGACATGCAGTAATCATCAAAAGATTTTGATGTAAACTCTCCTGCATTATTCAATCGAATAGACTTGATTGGATAATCTGGGTAGTGAGCCCGGAACTTAATGATTTGAGCCAGGAGTTTTGCAAACACAGCATTCCTTGTGGATAGCAAAGCTACATGAGACCATCGCGTTGATGCATCTATCAAAACCATGAAATATTTAAATGATTCGCATTTGGGTTTGATAAGTCCACAGATATCACCTTGGATCCTTTGTAAGAATGGAATATTGTCATTATTATCAATAGCAAAGGAAGGACGTGCCTGTAACTTTGCTAAAGAACAAGCTTTACAAAACGAGCGATGTGCATCAAAGATTGCAACATAAGAGTCTGGTGGGATAACGCACAACGACTCAGCAGTATTTTTTCGGGATGGTGCTGCACTCATCTTGGAGACCGAGCCAGAATTGAGAGGAGTAGTCTCATCCTCACCATCTAAACCGATGGAAATAGGTAATCCCACATATTTTTTCGCTCTGAAGAACGGATGACCATGAGTATTTTTTAAAATTTTGATCATCATGTCATGACCTGGGTGTCCCAGTCGAAAGTGTCAAAGCTTGTATGATACAAAATCACACGAAGTAGTGTGAGTTATGGCATTAGATTCAATGATCTGAACTGTAGTTAGATATGAACCACTACGAATAGCTGGAAACTTCTCAAGAATGCGCTTGCGGCCACATTCAACAGAGGTTATACACAATAATTCTTTTCCATTCTCACAATAAGTTTCCAAGTGAAATCCGTTGGCACGAATATCCTTAAAACTTAGCAAGGTTTGATTGGCCTTTGGCGCGTATAAGGCATCAGTGATATATAATTTTGTACCATGGGGCAGCAGAAACTCTGCAGAAGCACGCCCTTGTATAACGAGCGCAGCACCAATCATGGTTGTCACTAAGGATTTGTATGGGAAAAGATCCACAAATAGTTGCATATTCCTTAGAATGGTATGGGTAGTACCACTATCTACTAGACACTCAATTTCCCCTTGAGACATCTACAAAATCAATGTAAATAAGTAAGTCTTTGTAACAAAGACCAGGCGTACACTTTAAGTATACACTTACAGATTTGGGAAGGGTGTCACCCTTGTTGAGTGTTGATATGGCATGATACAAACTGATGTATAACCACATCTGGTGTTGAAATCCAAGTTGGTCAATATTTTTCAATAAAACCGATGTACAAACAACATCATAAGCCAATGATACAGATGAAAAATTCATCTAAGTACATCACTCCCGGGTTACATCTTTGATGGGTCGAAGGAAAACTTTCGATGCATCGAATAACCCAAAATAAAATGTGAATTTCCGATACTATTTTTGATGGGTCGAAGCAAAGTTTCGATGGGTCAAAAAATTATCCAAAACGATGTCTTCGATGGGTCGAATTAATGCTTTTGATGGATCGAAGGAAACCTAAAACGAGATCGAATTTTTGACATCAGTTTTCGATGGGTAGAAATAATTTTCGATTGGACAAAAAATTGACCTGAGGCATCTCTTCGATGGATCGAAATGTGCAACCAAAGGACCCGAGGATAAGCTTCGATGGATCGAAGTGCATTTTCTATAGATCGAAAAATGCCAGAAAACAACCCGTGGGATAGTTTCGATGGATCAAAGTGCAATACTTCGATAGATCAAAAATGTCCCCGAGTTTAAAATAACATCATCTCCTTTGTGTCACATTTGTACCGTATCATTATCTCATATTTCCATATACTTATAGACATCGAACCATACATAAGAATTGCATGGAATAGAACATTCTCAAAACACTTTCATATACCAAAAATAGAGAAATATTCATTGCTTGCCAACAAAAATTACATCATAGATGTGTTCTTATGCACAAAGCAAAGACAAGTGTCTTTAAAAATTCTTGACCGAAAAGTAAGCCAAAAACAAAACTAAAACTTGAAAGATTACAGAGACAATGCCTTTTACATAGGTTTAATCAAAATTCAGGGTAGCAAGATCTTTCCCCTTGTCATCTGCAAGAACGAGATTGGTGTCAACCTCCATCTCTAAATCTTCAGCATAATTCGACTCTTGAGTCAAATACTGTTTGTGCTTTTTGTGATGTTCTGGATTTCTCTACTAGCATGACACTGTTTGTGCATATGCTTAGTAGAACCACATTTGAAGCAAATGTATCTTCCAAAATGTTGGGACCGTTAACCATCAGATTCTAAACCAGACTGGTCCTTGTTGGAGCTGGCGTTCTGATCTCTATGCCAAGTCATATTTCAGCTATGGCCTTGGCCACGCCCACACCCTACTTTACCCCCACGTGGAGCATGTCCTCCACGAACATAAGGTTCTGAACGAGCAACCTTTTTATTTTTCCAGGCCTTCCTCCAGTTTGGTAACTCTCAGGCTTCTTAGTACCAGCCTATCTTGAGTTATTATTGAGGATGATCTCATGATGCTGTACTTTTTTTGCAAGGCTATTGATGAGATCACTGAAGGTGGTAATTCTCCCATGTTCGTACTCGATTCGGTACTGATGTGCGAGAATGCTCATGGAGCTTGGGAAGGTTTGTAAGGTCCTCTCAATCATGTCATTCTCAGATTTTTTTCACCCTACAAAAACTCAACTCGGACTACAAGTCTAGCATGGCTTGATTAAACTCTTAGATTTTGGGAAAATCCACAAGTCTAGCGTTGCTTCAGAACGTCCCACAATATCATGGGATCAGTTTTGTTTAAATAATGTTTCTTGAGAGTTGTATGAATATGACGCCTCAAAAACATGAGGGCTTAAGCTTTTGATTCTTCAGTGGGGGCAGGAGATTAGTTCCAGGCCTAGAGGATTTGATGGTGTTGGTCAGTCTCTTTCCGATGAATGTAGTTTCCACATCTGAGACCCAACGGTGATATTCCTTGCCTTGAAGGTCAAGGATGTCGAATTACGGCCTGGCTGGTTCATTCGAACTCATCTAAAAAAATACACACAGATGTTTTATCAATAACGATTGAAAACTACGATCACAAAAACTTTCAAGTTTTATTGAATAAGAACGTGATCCATGATATATGGTCACAAAGTCGATCAAAAACCAGACCCAGCTACCGTGACTAACTGTCACATGGGATCGATTTCCCTTTTCTTTTCTTTTCTTTTCTTTTCTTTTCTTTTCTAAACGGTGACTCCCCCAGGACTGTCACTTATATTCTATGGATATAGGTCCATAGGAACTAGGGTAAACATGTAATAGAAAGCAACTCATATTACAATTATCATCAACTTAGATCTAGAGTTTTGCGATAAATAAGTTTGCTAGATCTAGAGATTGATGGTTTAGAAAAATTTACCTCGATGGGTGTTATGCTCGGTATGACCGTTACATTTGTTGATTGATTTGAGGTAGAAGCCCTTCTGAAATGATTCCTCAGAAGACGAGCAATCTTGAAACGATTTGAAGAACTTGTGCTTGAGTGAGAGATGCCGAGATGAGAGAGAGAGGCCGATGGTGATGTTAGCTTTTAGTTTTTTTTTTTCTTTTGGTGATGATGGCTATCAACCCTGAGAGCGTGCTGATAACGTGTTGTAGGAGAAAATATGAAAACGGGAAAAACTGTCTCTTTCATTGATAAAATGCCTTAAATACAGGCTGATACAATCTATTACAATAAATATTCTGATATGATAGGGATTTCATGTATCTATCTAATTAATATCCTTATTTAATTAGGTCAAGACAAACACTAAAAATTATAAAGAACTAATCTTCTTAAACAGTTCTCAATTTCCTTGCCCCAGTCAGACCAATCGTAAGTCACGACATAAACAGCCATGAAGCATCTTACGAAGAGTTAATAAGAGATCAAATGTAATACCTTCATATCTCTTAACCCACTAGAAGATCTTGAATTCGAGCTCACAACCATGGTCACATAATATTTGCCGCTTCATATGTGATTCTTTAATAGAATTATAATGCGACTTTACGGCTTTACTTTTGGTACTAAAACCATCTGGATAATAATCTACTAGTGCAGTTAAGTAGGGCCAACTTCTGATTGTTACCAGGATGCATCAAAACTCAGTGATGAATCTCGAAAGGATACAATATCACTAATCTGGTATGTGCCACTCAGATGTTAAGAATATAGCCAACAGTCATACCTTCATTCATCTTCAGAGACGCTTCGTGCTATGGATCAAATTACATATAAACCCACCCAAAAAGCCGCTTACATCTATGATTCGAGATTTTGGACTAGAATCCAAGTCTGTAATTAATCATTTGTAACTAGGTCGTAGGTATATGATTATTGACACATTTTATTATGAACAAAATATAAATAGAGATCCATACAAGTGAAAAATGAAGATGAAGAATCAAGGTGATCTTATTGACTCAGGTAAAAACATACATATGCATTTCATTATTTTTTACTGGGGATACATAACTAGTCTTCTATCCCTAAACCCCTGGATTGACAATTTATATGATCGGTTTTATCAAAGTACCATATATGTTTATAAAATGTTTTCCAAATCATACCACTGATCATTTGTTATATGTAAAATATATTTTGTTTTTACATAAAAACAAAGTTTTAGTTACCTTGAATTAAGGAAGATATTTGTAGATAAAAGAGTTTTTTGTGTGATCACCAAGTTTGATCACTTGACTAAAAGTTGAGCCACGTCTTAGACAACTCTCTTTTACCTTATGTGTGGTCTTCAAGATTGTATACTTGGTTAAGATGGTTCCATCTCTCTCTTATGTGCAATATTGCTTGGCATATATTTAAAATATCTTCTTTATGTGGTGACCAAGCCTCTTTGTGTGATGGACAAGCTATTGGTACTTGGTCAAGAGTTGGGCCACGTTTTATACAGCATTCAAAGCATTTAAACAAAGTGTTTTAAGTTTTGTTTTCAAAAAACTTAATTAAAACTTCAAAAGTATTTCATTCTCATCATAAGATGAAGATATTTTCTAAAGTAAAATAGTTTTGTGTGGCTTTCAAGTTTCATCACTTGGTCTAGATTAAAGACTCTTTTTATACTCTTTTGAATGCTTGGCCGAGCTATGTTGGATTCTCACATAGGACACTTCATTTGGCATATATAAACACCAAGCTTGCCATAAACTCACTTAGTTGTTTAACTTGATATTTGGCTCAACTCTCACAATGTAGAAATTATCATAACATAGTTTAAAAACTATCATAGCATAGTTTCTTTGTTGAGTCTTAGTTTGTTTATATAGTGTTTTATTCTAAGTTTTTCTTTTGTGATTGTAAAACTTAGAGTTGCATCAAAACTTCTTTTCATATTCATTGCATCTTGCATCCATGAGATCGTTTTGGTAGTGCAAGCAACCCAAGATGTCTTCTAAAGAACCAACTTTGTGATAGTTGTATTCTGAAAATAAAGCTTCTAATATCTTTGTATGAGGAATCGAAGAAATAAGACCGAGTGTATTTTTAACTAGTGGGCAGACTAGATAGAGATAGCAAAGTGTATTTCCATCCTCAGAAAGTTTCAAATGTGAAAACACGTAGAAACATGACCAAATACAGTTCTTAGTCTAGCGCGTGAGTCTAGACAGAATAGCACCGTTACTTGCTATTATCGAAGCTGTAGTCTTGTAAGGAATGTCTTAACATGTAATCTTGGGAATCAACTATGAGAGTTGGATTCCGGGTAGAACCTTTTGTAACCTTTGTTGGTAAACTCTTAGAGACAAGATGAAATATAGTTCTTAGGCTAGTGCAAGAGTTAGTGGCACGCAATTTTCTCTCTGTTTCAGGGTTTCTGCGTTAAAGAAAAACATCTTGATGTTATTTGTCTCTTTACTTGTATATTTTTTTTTTATCTCTCTGTTTCAGGGTTTTTGGGTTAAAGAAAAACATCTTAATGTTATTTGTCTCTTTGCTTGTATATTTTTTTTTATATCGTTAAGTATCTGCTATTTAGAATAACTACATATCATGTTATCATAATACGATCTTTCTTTTTCGTAGATGCTTCTCTCAGATGGTCTGCAACGCTTGATGAGAAAGTGAAATAATCCACCGCAATGGACTTCTCTCCTCCTTCAGATTGCATACAGAGAGCAGAAAAAAAAGTTCGGGGTAAGATAAGGAAACTTAAAAGAAGCATATATTGAGAATCCGAATTTTCCCATTATAACAAATACGTAAGAGAAGAGAGCATACAAGTCTTTGTGTTACAGTGATCATCATTTAAATTTCCTCTCTCCATCTACAAAAAAAACTGTCAAGTAGACAACAATCCAGGTTCACAATGAACAGTACATGAAGACTACACAGAACCTTCCTACATTTCTAATACGAATCAAAATGAAGTTGATTCGTTTATTTTTTTAGACGAATTTTGAAATCGATGTATACACAAACTACTTTTTCCTTAGAACCCCATTTCCCAAAGGAATTGAACGGCTGAAATAAACCAGAGAATGTCTTCCCAAAGCTGTACACAGAAACTAATCACATTATTCCTGCAGAAATCGCCGGGATCCAAAGGTTCAAAAAGTACCTTTGTGAGAATATAGGACCCTCGGCACATCTGAATGAGAAGCTCAGTATACCCTCTTCTTGACAGCTCTTCTTTAACCTCTTGCATATCCACAGCTTTAACAAGAGGTCTTCTTAGACTTCATTGCAACCTCGCTATCTTCTATCTACAATCCGCACAAACAACAGTTAATATTTTCATATTAAACACAATGCGAAAACCAGATTAGATGTCGAATCAATGCATGGCGTAAAAGCCTTTGTAAAATGAATCAAAGAGACATGAAATGAATCAAATTGGGCACCAAGTCTCATGAGAGATCAAACGAATAAATTCAGCACTAATTCATTAGTACAAACCAAAACAATGCAGACTTAAAATCGATCCAAATTGACAGACTGTAGAAAATAGGTAAATACCTGCTCTAGCTGACTTGCTGACTCGACGAGAGAAGGAGTTAGAGGGCTGAGACCTGTTGGCGAGCGAGAGAGACAGAGATTCAGAGAACCCAGATTTTTGGGAGAGCACAAGTTTGATTTGGGAAGAGGCTTCAGTGCTCTTTTTAGTTTTTACAGTCTTACCGTCATACTCATTGCCAAGTCTTACTGTTGCACACTTGAACCGGTTGAACGTTGAGTGAGTGACTGTAACTGGTTAGGCATCATGCGCAGCGCACGTGTTGATTTCGAGAGTGATTGTGCGATAATGGTGCCAGCATTGTCAAATGTCAACAAGGGCAGAAGATCAATCGGAGATGCGTTGGTGCTGTGCCTTTTTGGCTTCCGTCGGAGATATCACGATAAATCATTAAATCAAATCTTTTCATGAAACAAATATAGACTTGAGCACTTTGATAGTTTTTCATCCGTAAATGTATTTTGGGAAGAAGAGGCTCTTGTTATGACACGGGATGTAATTCTGCAAAATAATCGTAGTTCTTTATGTAGCTCGAGGTTTTCTGGTTTAGGTCCTCTTCCAATCATTTTTTGTAAAATTTTGATAATTTAATATTTAATTAATTAATAATTTTGTTAAATTAATGTATGGGGTCCATAAAAATTTTTGTCCGTCCCGATTTGGAGATAACGTGTAAAATTAATAATTCTCTAAATTTATAAGATAATAGAAATTCAAAAATTTATATAGACCTTAAGCAATATATAAATTAATAATGTCTTAATATATATAATTAATTATAAATTTATGATGTATAAAGAATGACTCAATTGCGACTTGTTGCTTCTTGAAATTAATGTCATCTTGAATCTCATCTTAGAATTTTCTTAACATGGTAAGAACTTCTAGTGTTGTCTTCTCATATCACATTTAATAATGTATCTACACAATAAAATAAAAAATAATGTATATTGAACAAGGTATAACAATAATAGTTTTCACCATCGTCTAAGCCTATTGAAACAACAAAACATTACCGCAGTATTTGATTTCTTTTTACAACGGCAAACATACCGTCGTAAATTTGGTTGGTCGTAATACTATTTTTCCTTTTCGTAACAGTTAATTGCCGTGGTAAGATTGCTTTTGCAACAACAAATGTGTCGTCGCAAAATTGGTTCACGCAAAAACTAGCTTCATTCTTTGCAACGGCAACTTGACCAACGCAAAAAAATAGAGCCAGATGATAAAATGTGCAAAATGTGCAAATCCATTGATAACAAAGTTTGAATTACATACACTACAAAGTTTCTGCAAAACAATATGAATGCACCATTGAATTGTAAAGTAAAGTTCTAGTAAATGAAACCCACATCTTCACGGTCAACTAAGTAAATGTAACGTCTAAACACTTGTTACATTTACTTCTAGTAAATGTAACGTCTAAACACTTGTTCTTTGTTGCTAGTGCTCACCTGCAAGTCCAGCAACAAGTAAAGTCAATTAAGGAAATAAACCATCATACTAGCAATTCAAACAACAGACTTTAGAACAAGTGAGAATAGTGGGGTTCTACAAGATGTATGAATCTGTAGCAACTATCTTAATCACAGGAGGTGGTCTCATTAAAAAAAATTTAGAAGAAAATATCAAGAGTGCAAATCCATTTAGATAAAATGTTCCATTCCTCTATAGGTTTATATACGTAATTATATGCTCATTACAGTCATACCTCAGTTTGGTAATTTCCCAGACCTTCTGGGCTTGATTTGGGAGCATTATTTGTGTTGTTGTCGCCAAGATTCATGGGTATCACTGACTGCACAGGGCCAGCAGTAACCTGCACACGTAGTCCAGCTTATAATTGCAATCTTACATACTGTGTACCCGACACACAACATTTACAATGCAACGGTCATTTTTGTGTAAAATAATTATTTGTCGGTGAAAATAATTTTGCAACAGCAATTCTTTCCCGTTGCAACTGATGGAACTTTTTGCGACCGCATAAGTTTTTGTCGTAATTGATGAAACCTTTTGCGACGGCGTAAAGATGTCGTCGCAACTGATAAAAACTTTTGCAACGGCGTTGATTTGCCGTCACAAAAAGTCTTCACATTCGCAATGGTTGGTTTGTCGTCGTCATTGGTAGGTATTTGTAACGGTATTGAATGTCGTCGCAAAAAAACGTAGCAAATTGAATTTTTTGTTGTAGTGAAACTAATAAGTTATTGATTAACATATAAATTAATAAATATTAATTCATCGATTATTTAATATATCGTTAAATTAATATATTGTTTCAGTCCTGAGGCTATTGATTTATAGAGGTTTAATTGTATACTATAAATAAAACGTGGGGATAAGCCTCTGAACACTAATATGACACTTACCCAAGTAACTCCAACAGCTTCCTATATTTGAGTTTTTCTCTATTTTAGGGAATATTTTGGTTGTTTTACTCCAACAAATTTCCTAAACGCATTCTCTAAAATAAATTGTAGGGAATGTGATGAGAGGAAATTTGACCCTGCAACGTAAACTCAGGGTCCCCTGCGACGACTTCGATCTAGGAGCGGCCGGGAGTTTTGTGATGTCAGAGACAGTGTTGAGATGGTTTGTGGTTGTGTTGAGGTGGCTGAGGCTGTGACCGGGAGGAGGAGATGGCTGGATCGAGAGAGACTACAGTGGGTCTGCGAGGAAGATGACCCGGTGGCGGACGCGGACAAGAATCATACTAGAGCGGCGGCCACCGCAGGCAAGAATGCGAGAAGAGGTGATTGCCTGAGTCGTCGGTGCCTCTAACCTAACGTCGTCCTGGTTGAGACCGAAATGGGTTGTTCACGGTTATAGGCCGAGAGTGATTGAATGACGAGGGGGCGGAGAGAAGCGACCAGGCGACGACGGCACCGGTGTGAGCTCTACCCTACGCTGGCAAATCAGTTGGGTGTGTGGCGGCTGCGGTGGGATTTCTTACTATAGAGGCAGGCAGGGTTCCTCCTGGAATTTGAGCTCAGGTATTTTGGGCTCAAATCTGGTTGAACTCTCTCCACTATGGGGGATATATCCACTATGGCCAAAGATTGGGCCTCTCCTACGTATTGGGTTGTTGATGGGTTACACTGGACCATTTCGACCTAGTGTAGACTGGCACATTTTTGGTTCCGTATCTAGAAGCCAGGCATTGACGTTGAAAACGCTAAGCGTTGCCCCACGCTAGAAGGTCCGGTCGCACAGGGAGCTGTGCAGGCCGATGGACACCCTGTAAGGCAGTAACTTTGGGGGTATAGCTAGATAGGACGAGGGGCTTTGAATTTTTTAGTCTTTACTTTATGTCTAGTCTGTCTAGTTATGTTGTAATAGGTCTATGCTGAGCATGTAATAGTTTAGTAGATTACTATAGGGAGTTCTTTCATGCCGGTGACTCAGCGTTTTCCTTGTAATCTTTCAACCCAATCAATTCTATCGGTCATCTAAAAAAAAGGGAATGTGATGAGAGAGAAAATACTGTTCTCTATACTTACAACAATCTCTATATTTTTAGAGCATCTCCAACAACTTATGTAAAATTTCTCTATAATAGAGTAACAAAATCTAAAATCTCTATAAAAATTAGTTTTCAACTCCAACAGATTTTCTATCTCGTTCTCTGTAATTTAATAATTATTCACAATTTAATGAATCAATCCCTATTTTAATTAGAAAATATGTGTATTTGTGTTTTCAATGAATAGAGAAAATGATCAAGAAGAGAGCAAATTATGAACTTTGAATATTAAGTATTAAAGTTTAGAGATTTTTGATAGTTTTAGAGTTTTTGATTTTTCTATAGATATAATAAACCCTCAATAATTTAATATTCAATTAATTAATAACCTCATTAAAATAATATTTTTTGTCGGAGACTTGAGTATTAATTTAATACTTGATTAATTAATAATCTCGCTAAATTAATAAATTTTTCAATACTGAGGTTATTAATTTATCAAAAATTTTCAATATGAAGTTTTTGTTTCTCTCTTCACCCACTTTCTCTATTATAGATAATAGTTTAGAGTATCTGTTTGAGCAAAAATATGATATTTTTACTCTAAATTAGAATTAATTTCAAGTTTAGAGTATTTGTTGGAGATGCTCTTAAGAAAGAATGATAAAATCTATCAAATACGAAATCTTTTGGAGATAGAATGCCTTTTGAATTCCTTATAATGAATAAATTATAGAGAAATTGTCGAAAATTAAGTACACACTAATTCAGAGCATTGGTAATCTTTGACTTGATCTCGGAGTAGTCTATACCTACACTTGTATTGATCTGGTCCACTCAATGTAGTAGGCGATTATTCATAGTCTATTATATGGATATTAATTTGATGTGAGTAGAGTTGAACAGAATGTAGTGTGAATAATTCTGACAGTTCAATAAACTATCATACCCATCTTTGCATTAAAGCACAGCTTCTTTTGCTTCTTTGGCAATGAACAGATCATATCTCAACAGTAGGAATTATAGGGCATGAGTAGGCAAGCAAAATTATACCATAACTGAACAGTTGGAAAACTTCCAACACTAAATTACTAGACAATAGCAAGAGTACAATGGTCCCATGAAAACTTATAATGCTGACTGCTGTAAAAAAAATTAAAAAATAAAACACTAAACAAGAAAAGGCTCAAGACAGGCCCAAGACAGGTAGGCAAAGTACAAGCAACAAATGCACATAGATACATGTCAAAATGGAGCTGATGTCGTTCTGCGAAGCTGATACTTTGGCTCAGGAGGTGGTGCACTCGGTAACACCTTCTCTAGCTCCTGCAAGAGAAAAAAAAATATCATAACTACACCTACGGAACACGTTTTCCTTAGATTCCAAATAAAAATGTTCAATTAATCAAATCCAAATTGAGAAATGTAATCCAAAAATCAACATAAGTAACAGATACAGGTGCTTCTTGGAATGCACTCACTCTCACATCCCATTGCCCAAGCTTGACGAAACTTAACAACATAAATAATAGACTTTATACATTATTCTCCCCTTATCATCCACTAAGATCATCTACACATAAGATTTCCCTCCCTAACCATTATCCTAATCAGAGCACTGCACAAAGTGATCTTGATACCCTGTATTCAGTGGTTTATAGCTGCAAATGAAACCTGCCTGTTGGAACATTTTCAGTTTGGGAGTACAGAACAATTCTAACAATCTATTAATTCTATTCTAATCTCAATAGCAAGGCATCAGAGTACCAACTATACTTACAAGCCTAAAACTCTAAAGTACTAACTAAAAATCACAAGTCTTCAGACCATGTAGAATATATCCAAGATCAGATTTGAAGTTGCATTACCTCTAACTCTTAACCTTTTTCTTCTGCTCTAAAAAAATTATATTTTTAATTCTAACAGCTTTGAACAACAAAAATATCATTCATTTGAAACAGAACCAACTATACACAAAATAGAGAGCGGACAAAATAGGAAAACAAACCCAATTGACCAAAGAATGCTTCAACTGCACAGAAAAAAGAAAAAACCAACAATGAACAATGGACCAAACAAAAAAGAATCATATATATATAACAGCATCCGGTTGATAAACAACCAATAAATGATGAAACTCTAAGCATCAGAGACATTGAACCCCAGTCCCCAGAATGATACTATCCCACATATTCACAAGCTTCTCCACCCCTGCATCCTCAATATTTGTATGCTTGCTGCCAACCAAATAACCCAAACATTTACCACTAGTACAAAAAGAATTTCAACAAAATTGTATACCTATTCAATTGCACAACTCTAAAGCCAGTAAGTGAGCAAATGATGGAACAAATCTTCCTAACCCTAAGGGTATAAAAAAGAAACATTCTTTTAAGCAAAAACATATGATGTGTTCAACCTAAAACCATGGTTCATGATTAAGAACAAGGAGTTCAATCTTCTCTACAAATCAGGTAAAAGAACATTAAGTTTTTTTTTCCTTTCGCCTGATAAAGAAGCATGAAAAAACTAATTAAAAGTAAAAATAAAAAGAACACACACAAACAGTTCAGCCTTTGTCCAAGAGCTTATAAAGTTATAGAGCTAAAAAAATATTTTCGGTCATCTAATTAGAGGTGGATCAATCAACGATAAGACTATATAGTGAAGCTCTGCTGTCAACACTATCAATGACTCAGAAAATCTTTTATATAAAATAAAAACTTAAATTAAACATTTGAAAATTAATGCAGAGAGAGAGAGAGAGAGAGAGAGAGAAAGAATTTACGCTCAATACCACTTTCATGTTGCACATACAAATCTACCTGCCTCATCTACATTTGAATAATGTGGTACCATCACCAGTTCACGGTGATAGGAATTTACTGCAAGTGGAACTCATCGCAGATCATATCTAACAAACCTCAAACACAGGGCTGGTTCTATGTGAATTTGTGTGTCCAAGTACATGCATGTTTTGCACAGTTACTGCACCACTTGAAAAATTCAAAATCCCAGATCAATTTCAACATTGGATTATTAATATGCCACCACTGAATTAGGCCATGGAAGATATTTACTCAAAGGAAAAATGCTTGTACACAAAAAAATTGCTTGTAATTATTATGTTCAGAGGAGTATCGTTAAGACAGAGTCTATCACTGGAGCATAGATATCAACTGGAGAGCCAATTAGCACTAATCAGAAGAGTTGCTAGTAGTGGAAAAGAATTGAAAGCCAAACTCTCATGACACTGAGACCACGCAAACCTAAACTGAAGCAATCTTGTTTGAGCTATACGAAGCATAGTTATCTCAAACTCTATAAGGTGTGGATGACTCAGAAAATCCAGGGCACTGGATGATCAGTCTTGCATCATTGTAAGTACAAGTGGTTATAAAATCCTACAACTACATTAGAATTACTTTAGGCTACAGAAGCTAGATACAGTCACACTCCAATGTTAGTTATATATGACAAATAATTTTGGCCAAAAAAGAGAGAATATTGCATATCAATGGGTCCTCCAGCATATTTGGGACTTGGAAGCTTTGGTTTTTTTTTTTTTTGTCTTTTTCAAGGTTTATTTGATATTGCCAAAGACTTTACTGCAAATGAAATGGCAACTTTGCAACAAAATTCAAATAAAAAACTTCAGAAGTGTTTTATTCATGCATAATGCTCTAGGCTACAGGGGTACATACATCCAATACAACATTTGAAGAAACAATGCTACTGTGGATTATTTCCTTCATGAGACACAGGAGACTTTTCACCAGATCCGTCCTCTATAAAAACTCTTCAAAGTAAGAGAGACTTTTTTTAAAAAAATGATGGTTGGAGGCTGTGCACCATATTTTGGTGCTCGGGAGATTTGGGCATATAGATGTCCTTTTTTAATCAGATATTGCAGAGTCAATGAGTGATGCCCTCTAGAACGGTAATGCAATTTTGCAACAGAAGTACATTCATCATGTCATGTTTATCCAGACTGTTTCATGAATGGAATAGGACTCCTTAAAGTAGAAAATGCAGATATTTTGAGATACTAGTAGTGGAAATAAGCCCAAGGTTAACCCTGTTTCTCTCATTTCTATTATGGACAGATCGTCTTTTGTAACTTGAATATGTAAAATTCTTCTGTACACTTGTTTGGATGATCCCTTGGAATTTCTATGTGACTTGCAAAAACACTTCATGACATCCGACATTCAATCACACGAAACAGCGACTTATTAATTGTAGAAAATTGTGAAATGTTTAACTCCCTAAGTTCCGGAAATAATGACTCTAACTATCATATTAATCTACAAAATTATCATGAATAAAAAAAATTCCAATGGTCATGAAATCATGTGCATGGTGTTTATGTGTGAAAACAATAGAAAACGAACTAAATTTATCCTTTTCTCTGTGAAGAAGATTATTACTTGTAGTTGTAGTGAAACCAATTACAATTACAATTTAATTCATTAATTAATTAAGGTGTATTGGAGAAACCGAAAGAATGAAATACCCAAAAAGAAATCATATTAAAAGAATCCCTAACCTTCTGTTTCCTTAGCCTTTCATTTTCCTCCTCTAGACGTGAAACTTTGTTCTCCAGTTCATTTGTATAAGCCTGTATCAATTTTCACTTTTCAGATATTACGTATAATAACAAACACTAGAGGATCATCAAAGTAGAATGTGGAAGTAAGAAAGTCAGACCTGTTTCCGTGCACGTGAACGAGCAGCAGATTCCCGGTTCTTTATCATTCTCTTCTGCCTCCTTTCAACAGTCTTCTCAACAATATCCTCCGGATTGCCCCTTTTCCTCCCAGGTGTCTGCGTATCTGATAATGTACCCATTAATGGTGATTGCAATGCATGCTGGTTGTCAGGGTAAGACACATCCATCACAGAACCAGCCCCTACGTGCATTGGTGGTGGTATAGGCTGACTTTGCATATATACCCCCATCATACTTGGCTGTGGATGCTGATATTGTGGTTGTGGGTACTGCAGCCACTGACCTTGAGGAAAATGTGGTGCCACATTTGCATCAATACCAGCAAGAGGACCACCAGCATTTTTACTCTCTGATGCTTCAGCAACAACTCCTGCTTTGACCAAGAAATCCTCCAAAGTCATCTCTCCCAAAGTAGGTTGTCGTTCTCGAGATTTCTTCTCCTCATTATCTTTACTTTGCTGAATATCTCTCCAAACCTCATCGACTGTCTTCTTGCTCAATGCACTAGTTAAAGAGAGGCTAGCCTGACGCTGCAGAGTAGCTTGGTTGACCATTGTGGTACCTTCAATGTCCATACCCATGGTCTGGTTCGCCTCAGCACTCCATACATTTTTTAGAAGCTCATCAAGGTTCATGCTGCTGAGTGGCTTTCCCAAGTCACCTAACTGATTTTGAACCTCATCTAGCGTGAGACTGTAAATAGAGTTTTGTCGTGTCAAACGCTGGAATTGAGGCTGTTTGCAATTACCATCTGCCCCACCTTGAGACCCCATTGTCTGTATCCCCATTCACCAAACTTCAATAAGAAAATATCATTACACAAAGCCTAAATAACCAAATTTTATGAACCGATACCAAAACTCAGCTACAAAACCACCAGAGGCAATCTTCAAAGTCACCCAAAACTCAGAAACCTAAGAAGATAAAACAAAAGTTACACTCTTGATTCTCCACAAAAATAAATAAACAAAATTTGCATGCGACCTATACCAAACATAACCAAAAGAAAAATGAAATCGATGGATGATATACTAACATTACTTGCAAACAAGTGACACATGTCACAAGGCCAGAGCAAAGTTCCCCAATTTCTTTGTATACAAAGCGTAAAGCCTCAAATCACGAAAGCCTACACACATCTTTGCAAAAGAAAAATAAGGGTCCCTAGTGCTATTGAAGGGTTGGAGCCCTAAATATAACCCTCTAAAAGTAAAGTCCTAGAATTCTAACAATGAGAGTAAGGCGAGTTAATCTGTTGCATGCAAGTACAGTCTCCATTTGACCCAAATGCTTTAAAACCCTAAACCCGAATTCAAACTCAAACTCTGCAAAGCGAGAACTGCTCACCCCGCACATTTCCCTAAAAACACAAAATTACATCTCATTTCTTATTTCTCTAATAAGAGGTGTGGGCATTAGGCCCCGAAATCCATCAACTTAGATTTGCATGCAACCTAATTTTCCAGTAGTTAATAATGAAAGATATAACCAAGCAAAAGATCAGGGACGCAACTTCATTTCCAAATCGCAAATGCGAAAAAGGTTTACAGAAAACAAAAGCTCCGAGAAGAAATTGAGAAAACTAAAGAGGAACAACGAGAGAGAGAGAGAGAGAGCGAGCTCACAGTCCGATCTGAATCCAGCGACGGGGTTAGAGAGCACAGCGAGGTTCACAAAATCATGGCAAGAGAGTAAAGCACACATACACAAACACACACACACTGCTGCTGTTGCTGCTTCTGCTCTCTCTCTCTCTCTCTGTTGTTCGTCTTCTTCTTCTTTTTTTCTTCAATGTATATACGTATCCAATTTGTCGCAGAGAGAAAGAAAGAAAGAAACAAAAACAAAAACAAAAACTTATTAATAAAAGAAAAAGCGCAGTTGCGAGAAAGAGAGAGAGAGAGAGGTTTCCGGCTCTTCCTGCAATAACCAAAAATTCCCCACATTTTTTTATTTTTTATTTATATGGCTGCCCAACATTACAATTCTGCGAGCACCCTCATGTGTGTTAATTGTGCTTCCTCCGATTGCGTCTTCCCACGTATGCCACCTACTGATCGAGGATTCGAGGCTCTTCACTCTTTTGAGTCTTTTCTTTCTTTTTTTCTTTTCGTTTTTGAGTTTGTTTTTTTATTCGAATCTCTCGGATTGCTGAATTGATCTCATTTTGTTTTTCATTATATAATTATATTATTGTCCTCAGACAAAATTACAAGGATAGACAGCTCGCAATATTTCCTAATCGGAATTGTTCAAAGTTTTAAATTTTAATGAACCAATAGTCATCATCTTTCTTTACTAACAAGAGATGAAAATCTCTGCATGCAATGTAACCCAGATAAAAAAATTTAAAAAAACAAGCCTATGAAGCTCCTGGGTACTTGATCATCAAAATTTTCACTTAAAATTCGAATATGCTACTTTCACATGAAATAGAGAATTTATTTCAACGAATTCATGTAAGAACTCCAATGAATTAAGATTTGAGAAATCATAAGGATATTGTGTAAATGAAGAACCCTAATAGGAGAGATTAGCACACTAAAGTATAGGCGATGTTGTATGCTTATAATATTTAACCCATAGAATCAATCATTTGTGGGTTATTATTTGGTTTTTATTTGAAATCTGGAGTCTTCCAAAATATCTGAATGAAAAGTGGGAGACGAAGAGATATATATTGCTCTTACTCCCATGAATTGTTAACAAACCAAAAAGAAAAGAGGTTATGATGCACGAAGTATGAACTTTCAATAGAACAGAACTGGAGCACATATATGGAGTAGAGATTAGAGTTCGACTCATGGGATTGTAAAGGATCCTCATCCCTTTTTTCTCTATTAGTCATAGTTAATATGGAAATTAAACGAGTTGTAGATATAGGAAATTAATTGGGTCCAAACTTATTTGGACATCAAGGTCCAAATTACTCTTATTTATTCCACTATTTGAGTCGTGATTTCAAATTTGAAACCACACATTCTATAGATTATTGAATGAAGATCAACTCTACAAAAAATGAATCAAAATGGAGATTATTTGGGTATCCAATCTTATCAAATGAATGAATGGTTATGGTGAATTTCAGCGTTACAATAACAACCGTTCATTTGTTTTGCAAGATCAGATACTCAAATGATCTCTATTTTGATTCATTTTTTGTAGAGTTGATCTTCAACCAATAATCTATAGAATGAGCGGTCTCAAATTTGAAATCACGAATCAAAAATGGGAGAAAATAGTGAAATTTAGACCCAATCAAAGTTTGTAGACATAATCTCTAAAAAAATTATGAAATTTTATGTTAGTTTTTTTTGGTAATTATTGATTTTTACAAAAAAATAATTGAAGGTGTAGTGAGAAATTTTAATATGTTTTATATAAATTACATAATAGGGGCCAAATAGAAATTTAATGGAAGGTCTAGTGAGAGATTTCATGCAATAAAAATAAAAATGGAGGTGTAGAGAATAAAGAGGTGTAGTGAGCAAAATAGGAGGTCCCAATAGAAATCTTCTTCGTTTTTTCTTCCTTCGTTTTTAGCTAGTAACTGAGTTTTCTTGATGATTGTGGGTGGTAAATATCATTTCATTTTGTTAAATATTTTGATGTCATGTGTTGTTGAATTTTAATGGTCTACTCTTACGTATCTTTAGAATGATAAGAGTTTTCTCAATCGATCATATATATTTCGTCTAATATTAGAGTGAGGGAAACAAGGAATTTACATTCATACGTCCAAATGCAGAGTTTGGCAAAATAAAACGTAAATCTAAAACAAAGAAAAATTCAACTATTCTCAGAAAGGTCTTAGGGTTTTCAAAAAAATATGTTGTTTCTTGTCCGACGATTTGGTCGATGGAGGGCCATGGTGTCGTCGACGTTGCAAAGGTTTGTCGGACGGTAAGTTGTGGCCAGAGATGATCGATAAAAACTTCTCTTGTCGTGTTGGTGCTCGTGGGCGGTAGTTTGGTTCTGGTGAAGTGGCTGCAACCATATGAGGCTGTATTGGAGGTGAGAGGCGATTTGTTAAGGCGGAGATTGATTGGTTCTCCTTGTTGTGCGTCGATGTTGGTGAGATGGGAGGCCTAACTCCTAGGGATTGCACGACCTTCTGGGTTCTTTCTTTTGAAAACGGAAGAGGGTTGGGCGTAGGCTAGTGCATGGATGGAGGAGCGGCAGAGGGATGTAGATAAAGTGAAAGGGTCGTGGCGGTAGAGTTCCCCCAGGAATAGACTGGGTCTGCGGCCCGCATGGCTAGTGGGGTTGTGGGCTGGTCTTTTTTGGGCCTAAATTTGTTTTAAATTTGCATAGGTTAGTTTGTTTTGATTTTGTTAAGAATAATTGTTGAGAGGTCGTGTGTAGAGAGGTTCTGTTTGGTGACACTTGCGATAACAGAGCTAAGGAGCACCGAATTGTAGTGTTGTCGTCTTTGTCATATGTCTAACCCGTGTAGGATATCGACATGGGTGAGTAGCCCCTATCTGTGTGTGGATACCATGGTTGGGGGTGCATATCTAGACAGAGTATAGCGCCCCCGATTTTTTTAGTTGTAGCTTTTTAGCTATCGTTCTACACCTAGTCCGCTTAGTTATGTGAGGTACCATATTGAATTGTAATAGTGTAGGTTGCTCATGGAGAGTTTTTTCTATCGGACTAGTAATCGGTGGACTCCTTTGTAATTTATCAGCTCTATATTATACCGTTTCCCCAAAAAAAACGTAAATCTAAATCAATAAATATAACTTCTTGTGTCGTCACCAATAATATAATTAATGTGAATTTTATGTGATGTCACAGATAATAAACTCTATACACTTATGCTTACCTGTCTGTCGTCCACAAACTCCATACACCAATAATAAATAATATAATTTATTTACTTTTTTCATTTGTTATTTCGAATACGGCTCCTAAAACGCCAATTCTTGATTACTCTAGAACCCATATAAGAACTATTGTTTTAAATAATTTTTCAACATAACAATCTTATATCCAATATCAGAAAAGATGTCCAATAAAATAACATCCAAACCTATGTACTTTGTTACTTTTGATTGGTGTATAAAATAGGTTAGAAAATATAAATCTTATTATTCTTCTACTTTCCAATTGGTGTATTGTATATTATTGCAAGGCTTCTCCTACAAAACTAGCGTGGGATGACAGGCAGGTAAGAATGAGTGTACGAAGTTTACCCAACTAACGAGAGTTTTGTCCATTAGTTAAAGACTTTGAAGTGATGATATAAGCTTTTGTACATATGCACAAATTTTTTTATTAAATATTCGCAGGACCAAACTAAACACATTTTAGAAGAAAACAAATTTGATATGCAACAGAAATTCGCCACGTGAACTCCATCAGAGTATTACACATTGGTAAATGAATGCCAATTTTCTTTTTGGGAGTATATGAATAACAAGCTACTCATTGCACACTTAAATATCAATATCAAAATTAGTTTTAATTTATAAGATTTTAATTTATTATGGCTATAATATTATTAATAACTTTGGTTGTGAAGTTAATGACACAAAAAAAAATTAATAACCTTCTAAAATGGAATCACTAATCATTGAAGTTCAACGCATGGTAAAAGCTAGAGAAAGCTAAGGTATTTTAGAAAAATGCAACACCCTGTCATCCAATGCCACTATATATATGATCACCGACATCAAACAATAATATGTACCGCAACACCTTCCTCAAGGATGCAGTAGTAGCCCATCCTCAGAATTCTTGAAGGCGCTACCATCGAGTCCACCTGGAGCACTAGAATGATAGACCAAGCCCGAACTTTTCACCGAAGTAGGAGAAGTTACTACGATTCGATAAGAAATCGTCTATCCACATAGTGTACCTACATTCATTGTGCTCGATCCGTCATTGGCTTGCAAACCTTCCTGGGTTTCCAACTATTGTGGTGTGAGCTTATGCACCAGTTACACCACCTCTCACCTTTCTCAGCACCTTCCTTAACATTTTCGGTGCAGAGAGGGAGATATCTACTCATGTCGTCTCATCAATTGGGCCATCTGAAAATCATCCTTACACCTTTCTTAGAACTAGATTTTGAGACTTCAATTTTTATGTTTATTGAATTTCCCCATAGATATTTTGTTTAAGACGCTTACGTATTTTACGCGTTTTGTGTCAAGACACTCACATATGTGAGGTTCTCGATTTTTCACGTCACTTCCAAATTCGAAGTTTTAAAACATTGATTGAAACTAATGTTTTGTGATCAATTAGTTGAGGTTATGAAATTCTTCACAAGGGGTAGTACAATGTGAGAGATCAATATTTAATGTTTCTTAATCTAGAGCATAAAGTGCCTTAATTTTCACTTGATCTTTTAACATCATGAGTTCGTTCCCTTTTCTCTTTATCACTAGGCAGCTATTTGCAATATGCAAGTATGTAACAATTCAACCCAAACTTAGTTATAATAATGATCGGAATGTTAAAAAGAAAGATCATAACTTTTTGTTAATTCAATAACGCGAAAGTTAATATTGATTGTAAGAGCATAAGAGCAACAAAAATAGAGAAGTTGGTCTTGAATTTGGTCTCAAATCCAACCCCTCTTTATCTCTAATACCACATTTTGGGGGTGCAACATTGGCCTTAATGTTGGTTTTTGGGCTAGTCTCAACCCTCAACTCAACCTTAGTGCCAAAATAACCATTGTGGGTTTCACATGACTTATGACTATGATTACAAGATCAATTACCCAAATTTGACCCAAATTTATCAAATGCCCATATTTAATTGCTTATTTATTAGAATCTAATAAATTCACAGGGGTGATTAAGTTTACATTTAATATGATTTGAAATTCAAATAAAGTTCATACATTAGGATAAATATATTTAAGGAAAAATTGCTAAAAATGTCACTCAAGTATGACGCGTTCTGAACTTTGCTCACTGATGTATGACAAATATCACTTTGCTCACTCAAGTATTACACTTTTACTCACTTTGCTCACTCCGAATTCTGCAAAATTTGAGGTTTTGAATTCGAGTTACAATCTGTCAAGGAAACCTATTAGGTATTGTAGCTCTCTTTCTTGTGAGTCTTTTCATACCAAGATCGAGCCTCAATTCAACCCAAGGAGGGAGAATCGAACATTTGAAATTTTGGGTGTTCTTGACTTTAAAGGTTAATTCGACCACTTCCATGATGAAGTGGACTTAGGTGTAGTTGAGAAAATTATTGTTGGGTTGATTTCGCGCAGATTGAGCTCTGGTTCGCCAAAAATTGGAGTGGCGCCGCCAATTTCTCCGGTTCGGAGTGATCAAAGTGAGTAAAAATGTAATTCGATAGTGAGCAATGAGATATGTGTCATACATGAGTGAGTAAAGTTTAGAACGTGTCATACTTGAGTGATCATTTTAGCCATTTTCCCTATATTTAAACTAACTTTTAGAAAAATTATTTAAAAGCCCAAAAACACATTTGCTTTCCAAAAAACCCAACTTAATACATCATAGTAAAAAAATCTCAACTTATGATCCCTATTTTTCCAAAAAAAACCCAATTGGCCTGATTTTCTCCTAAAAAACTCACAAAGTTTTAAAACCTATTTTTGATTTTCCAAATTTGCGATTTCTTCCTAATTTGAATTCTTGCAGTGTTTAACTCTCCTCTGTTGTTTCCGGGAAAGAGAGAATCTCTCTCTCTCTCTCTCTCTCTCTCTCTCTCTCTATCATGATCCTGATTTTACCGCAATAAGCACTCTGTTCGATCTCGCCGTCGCTTTAAATTAAAAATTTTAAGCACTGCAAGTTGGAACGCTCTCTCTCTCTCTCACACACACACACACACTCTCTCTCTCTCTCTCTCTCTCTCTCACACACACACACACACACACACACACACACACACACACTACCTCTCATGATTGCGATCGCTATCAGGGTTTCATTTTCAATACTTTAGCTTGAAGTTAGCTCAATTACTTCAACTTCTCACATTTTTACTATTACAATTTTGAGTATAGTAAAATGGTGGCACTAGAAATAAAATCTAGGTGATAGTTTAGTAAATTTTTTAGCTCAATTCCAAAAAAATCCAAATTTTATTTGACACAATTGATGATTTCATATGTTAAATTTTGTTTGCACATCCAATTTCACTCTGTTTTTGTATATGATAGATGATTTAAATTGATGTTACACAAAACTATTTTCGTTCGTAGTTATATAACTCGATTTCTTGAAAGTATTGATTAGGTTAATCAATTTGCCCCTCAAACTATAAACATTGTGAGATCGAAATCTACTTAATTAGGTCTGGATCTGATTTTGGTTCTGATGATCTGTTTGAATATATGTTTGAATATTTGTTAGAGTATCTGTCTGACTATTTGTTAGAGTATTTGTTTTGATAACCTATCTGTTGGAAGTATCAGACTTAACTGTTAGTTAACGAAAACAATTACATGCGTTTCTTCATCTCTTTAACAACTTTCTAATATTTTTCTACAGTATATTCAATGGCAACAACACCATCTCCAATTATTGTGAAATATATTCACGGTCGAGAAGGTGTTATGGATATTTTAAGTGCTGATATCACACTTACTGACATTGTGAATATTGTCCATCAACGATTCAAATCACTTAACAACTCAAAATTGACCTACAAGTCCCGGATCCCACCAGAGGATGAACAATTTTTTTCTGAAAACAGATCGTGACGTGTTTTTGATGGTGATTTCTCTCCAAAGGCTCAATTCAAAATATATTGATATGAGAGTCAATGACATAAATGATGTAGAACATCCAAAACTCATTTGAATATTTGTTTGCATATTGATTTGAATATTTGTTTGCATATTTTGTCAAGCTAAACATGTATACTTTTGCTCTTTCCAGCCAACCACAAATTTGAGTTCCAACCAATCATTTTGTAGCACACAGAATGAAAACTCGGGGCATGATGTGCATATGGATGGCTACATGGAAATTACTCATGTTAGAGACGTTGGTTTTGGATGCCTTCGAGAAGAGAAGACAAAAGATTACATGACAAAACTGAAACGCATAAAGTACTCAAATGAAAGTAGATTAAAGTTTATATATGTGAATACATTGCAAATATAAAGGGTGTGATAAATGCCAATGGTCTGTGAAGACAAAATCATATCGGGTGAATAAATCATTTTACATCACTGAAATCAACAATAAGCATACATGTAAAGAGAATGTGCAGAAAAAAATCAGTGAGATGATGAGATCTTCTATTGTCAAGTATGAGACATTTTTCTAACATAACTAGCTATTGAAATATTTGTCTCAAGAGTTCTTCCTTTATTTCAATTGTTTTCTATAGTTGAAACTTATCATTTCTTCAATACTCAGCTCAATTGTTAAGGACAAACTGCGGGCCGATCCTAATAAGGGAGCCAAGGCCTTACAAACAGAAATCAGAGAGAGTTTTGGCCTGAAAGTCCCTTACAAGATAGTGTGATATGACAAGGAATTAGCAATGACTTCACTGCATGGAAACGAAGCAGAATCATGCACATACTTTCTCTGGTTCCAAGATGAATTAATGAAAACAAATCCTGGCTCAAAAGTTGTTGTCGATGTTGATCCAGAAACACAAAGGGTTCAACATCTTTTTGTGTCATTCGGTACTTGCATGCAAGGGTTCCAATACTTCAGACCCATAATGTTTGTTAATGCAAGTTCCTGAAGAATAAATACAAAAGACAGATCATGGGGGCCTCTGCAAAAGATGTTGATCAAGATAATTCAAGAATAGCTGTGTGAATAGCTCTCTTGGTAGTTGTCTTTGTTTTATGCACTGCATTCAGTATTAACTATACAATGATCTTTATTTTATTTTTTAAAAATCTAGGACTGTATCCAATTGCATTTACGATAGTTAATGCCGTAAATAACAGCAACTGGAGGTGGTTGTTGTTGAACCTAAGAGATGAGATAGGTCGACATAGCATCAACCAGGAAACTAATACTCGAAGAAAAATAACATTCCTCTCAGATCGTGCTAATGAAATTATGAGTTTTCTTCCAGAAGTGTTCCCCAATGATGAGCATGTCTATTGTTTTTGACACTTGGTTGCTAACCTCAAAGACAACTTCAAAGAACTCTTGAAGGATAAAATTTTTGACCTTTTCATGCAATGTGCATATGCAAGAAGTGAAAGACAAAATTAGTTCTTTCTTAACCAAATGAAGCTAGAAGGTGGATATAGACCCATCAATGATTTCTTGAAGGATCTCCCAAAGGAAAAATGGTGTGCGACATTCCTTGGAAAAGATAGGTATGTCGAAATGAAAAATAACATCTCAGAGTGCTTCAATAGTTGGATACAACATCTTCGTATACTGCCTGTCTTCTGTCTTACTGATGAAATTAGAGAATCCATCACACCTTGTTTCATTCTATTTTTCTAGGATATCTGTAAACTGCACTATTTCATTTCTTTTTTCTGTTACTCCTTTTCCAGAAGAAAGTTGATGGAAATGATTGCAAACAAACAAGAAGAATCTAAAAATGGCACACTATAATGTAACTGAGGATGGAAGGAAAGTTCATTGAAATATTTAATATAGGAGGGCAGTAGAGAGTGATGAACTCCAATGGTCTTGTCTACGAGGTTCAGGGTAACAAATGCAGTAGTATAGTCAACATGTAGACATGGACTTGCTTATGTAGACAATGTTAGTTACTGAGGTTTTCGTGCGCACAACCCTTGTTGTCATTCAAGAGAAAGGAAAAGATCATTACGATTACGTGTACAACTTATACAAAGTTCTATATTACAAATAAGCCTACTCATCCGCACCCAATTCAGTGGCAAACATTGAGAAATCGCTTTAGAACATGTCATAATATGGACCGGACGTCAAGCCTTCATTAACAATGAAACAACCGGAAAGACCAAAGTGCTCAAAATGTAACCAAACTAGTCACAACAAAAGAACCTGCAACAACCCTATCAGTTGAAAATAAATGTTTGTCTGGATTATCAAAAATGATGTCAGAATAATTTTTTAAAGTTTGAATATCTGTTAATCTACATGGCTGGAGATCTGTCTGGATATCTATATACGAATTTCAGATCTGTGACTTATTACTTGCAATATAAAAACAAATGTGAGGTTGTTTGTGAACCCTTGTTTCTATGTTTTATGTTGCATCATAAAGAAGGGCAAAAAAAACATTATATTGCATAGGTTAATACATTGATTCACTAATTCATGGATAGCTGTCTGGTGATCTACGCATTTTATGCTTGATTTTTTACGTCTTTCTCTTTACATTTAGCTTTATTTTGACCTTAGTATTCTCTATTCTAACTTACTTTGTTATATTTAGGTCATAAATAAAGGAGAAGAATTAAGGAGGTTAAAATGGAGCGAAAATACAGAAAAATGAAGAATCCTATTTTGACTACGAATCCTTGTTGGAGTAGAAGTCCTTGGGAGAATAAGAAAATGAATTCAGAACATATGTGCAAAATATTTCCTAAAGTGAAGAGGAAGTGTCCGGATCTTTCCTAATTGATGAAGGAAACATTTCCTAATTGTGATTAAAGAAGGATTTTTCACGAGGTTGCTTATATATTGAAAATGTTGACCATATTACAGAATGAGACCCCAAATTACTCAAGAATGGACCAAGATTAATGAGTATGGGTCAAAGACAAAGAGCATGTCCAAAGAAGCCCAAAGAAAGAAGATGGATTAAAATAAATTATCAGAAATCGGCCTTTGTACATCACCCCACTTCGAAAGACCACTGTGAACATATACGGATGAATCTAGATGCGATTAGTATATGGTTGGAAAAATCTAGAAGTCTAGTTTCCAACGCAAAAATAATCACAGCGTTTGGATCCTAGAATGATAGAAATTCTTATTTTTGTGGAGAAGGGTCAGGTTACCCGGATGGAGTAATTAGAGTCCTATAAGGAGTCAAACTAGGCTTTGTTTGGTCTATATAAAGGGAGCTTTGGCCAGAACAAAGTATCACTCATCTTAGAAGCCAAAACTCTACCTAAATACTCTTTCTCTCCTCCCAAAGCTGAACTCATCCAAGAAGCCGCCCTCCATCCACAAAATAGCCTCCTTCCGCCAAGAACTCTCTAAGGAAAATTCCTTGAGTGTTCTCCACCTCCATTGAAGAATCATCCAAGCTTTGTACTAGGGCAAATTCCCAAAATAAAAAGTGTAACATGATTCATTTTCTTTTCTTCTTTTTGTATGAATTTTCAGATTGGTTTTATGGAGTATTTTGGTTTTGTAACTTTAAAATGATCTGCCATGTATTTATTTCTTTATGCTAAGCATGTTAGACTTAATGCATCAATTTAGACTAAGGAAAATTCCTTGTTTAGGTTCATAGATATGTCATAAGGCAAATTCCTGAAGCATGAAATATGAAACGCATGATCTTAGCTAAAGACTTAGATATTAATAGGTTGCATATAATATGACTAAGTTGTTAGAGTTAGGTGAAAAAGATGAGATGGTCACATGTATATATTAGTTAGGATTTTATTTTCGGCAAAAGAAGCTTTTTTAGAGAATTATAGGGTTCTTGATTGTTTTCTTATCTATGATTTAAGCATGCTAGAATTCTAAGGCTCCTCAAAGTGTTTTAATTGTCATGTTGTTATTTTTAATTTTCGTAGATAATAGAAATCAACCTCGCATCCCCTAAACCTTAGCGTAGTCATGCATGCACCCTCAATCCACAGTTAAGAACGATACCATATTTACCAATGCTACATCAACAAGAGAAGATTTTAATTGTACGTGTTATTGCTGAATATTAAGTGTTAATTTAGTAGTTAGTTTTGGCGTGTATCAATTTTGGCGTTATTGCCGACGTTGCAACACCGCTGAAGTGGTTGCATTCACTTTCACAACCTCTGTCGCTCTCGTTTGCCTTCTTTGGGTACATAACTCTTTCAAAAACTTGGCATAGATAGACACTTGCTTTATGCACTCGATCAAGGGCAAATTCACTTGAACCTTCCGAAAGATATCTAGGATTTCTTCATATTTATATTCTTTCTTTGATTTAGTTAACCTATGTGGAAATGGTGCACGAGCAAACGGGGCATTAGTATTAACTAAACTTGAAGGGATAGAGTTAATACCTTTGTTTGGGGCAGATTGCTTAGATAAAGGTGCCTTAGTAGTGCTGGATGCCACATTCTTCTTCTTTTCAGCCTCTTGAGTTGCCGGATCTTCTTCTAAGTCTTCATCCTCAAAAATGGTATCATGAGGCATCTTGCTTGTCTTTGGCAAAGGAGATGCCAACGTTTTTCCACTCCTAGTAACCATAGCACTTACATTCCGTGGGTTTGGAAGTGTTTGAGGAGGTAGTTGTCCGTTCTCCCTTATTTGGCTCATGAAATTAACGATTTGGCTAATTTGCTTCTTCATCTCGGATATATCTCGACCATGACTATCCAATGTCTCCTTCATTTTTGCTTGTCAGTCCAAGAGTACTTGTGGTGAAGCAGATAGTTTGGTCAACATCTTATCAAAGTCTGGATTAGTGAATTGTTGTTGAACCGGAGGAGTTTGAGACTTAAATTGCATGGGTTGCATAGATAGTTGAGGTAGTGGCGGCCTTGCTTGAAATGAAGCACGTTGATAACCTTGTTGAGGTGCCGAAGGGTTCAAACATCCCTCATTGCTACTCCACTTGAAACCTAGATGATCTCGGTTGACAAAATTGATAGACGCTAAAACTAACTACTAAATTAACACTTAAAATTCAGCAATAACACGTACAATTAAAACCCTTTCTTGTTGATGTAGCATTGGTAAATAGGGCAACGTTCTTAATCGGGGATTGAGGGTGCATGCATGAATACGCTAAGGTTTAGGGGGGTGCAAGGTTGATTTTTATTATCTACGAAAATTAAAAACAAGAACATGGCAATTAAAACACATAGAGAAGCCTTAGAATTCTAACATGCTTAACTCATAGACAAGAAAACAATCAAGAACCCTATAATTCTCTAAACATGCTTCTTTTGCCGAAAATAAAATTCTAACTAATATATACATGTGATCATCTCATCTTTTTCATCTAACTCTAACAACTTAGTCATATTATGTGCAACCTATTAATATCTAAGTCTTTAGCTAAGATCATGCGTTTCATATTTCATGCTTCATGAATTTGCCTTATGACATATCTATGAACCTAAACAAGGAATTTGCCTTAGTCTAAATTGATGCATTATGTATAACATGCTTAGCATAAAGAAATAAATACATGGCAGATTACAGAAAACATTTAAAGTTACAAAACCAAAATACTTCATAAAACCAATCTGAAAATCTGAAAATTCATACAAGAAGAAGAAAATAGAAGGAATCATGTTACACTTTTTATTTCGGGAATTTACCCTAGTACAAAGCTTGGATGATTCTTCAATGGAGGTGGAGAACACTCAACGAATTTTCCTTAGAGAGTTCTTGGCGAAAGGAGGCTGTTTTGTGGATGGAGGGCGGCCTCTTGGATGATTTCGGCTTTGGAAGGAGAGGAAGAGTATTTAGGCAGAGTTTTGGCTTCTAAGATGAATGATACTTTGTTCTGGCTGAAGCTCCCTTTATATAGGCCAAGCAAAGCCTAGTTCGACTCCTTCTAGGACTCTACTCCACCCGGATAATTTGATCCTTCTCCACGAAAACAAGAATTTCTGTTGTTCTAGGATCCAAACGCTATGATTCTTTTTGCGTTGGAAACTAGACTTCTAGATCTTTCTAACCATGTGCTTATCGCGTCTAGATTCATTTGTATATGTTCACAGTGGTCTTTCGAAGTTGGCTAATGTACAAATGCCGATTTTTGATAATTAATTTTAATCCATCTTCTTTCTTTGGGCTTCTTTGGACATTGTGACGACCCGGAACAGAATTAGCAGTGAAATCAGCTTAATCTACGAGCTTGCGCGTAATCGAAGATTTTCGACAAATAATTGGATCGTCGGACTTGATCACGACTAAATAATTGGCCGAGAATTTGAGCTGATTCTCTTCTCGAGAGTCGTTGTACGCGTGATTTCGAGTTTGTGGGTGGTTCCGGATCATTATTTGGACGACCGAGGAATAAAATATGAATATTTGAAGTTTCGGCATAATCGGTTTATAATGGCGACCTTCTTAGCGACTAAATTATCGGACAAGAATTTGATTTCGAATTCTTCACGGAAGATGTAGAGAATTTAATTTCGAGCTTGTGGGAACTTCCGGAGGATTTTTCTGAGTTGCGAGGATTAAGTTACGAATATTTACGATCGTGGATTATTTAATCGGATAAGTATGTATTGGGTTGAACCGTTGACTTTTTATCGGATTTTTTGAAGTGTTTGACTTCGGGTGGTAATTGAAGAACATGTCGAGTTGAGTTTGTTGCCGCGAGAATTATCGAAATCGGATTTATGACGCGGAAGTTACGGGTGTTCAAAGTTTACCGAAATGTGTAATTAGAAGTTTCCAAAAATAGAAGGTCTATATATAGAAGTTTCCTGTTTGGGCAAGTCAACCATGTGCATTTATGTAGTTGACTGGAGTTGACCGAGTCAACTCGGCCTTGGGAGAGTGGCGTGTGACGGTGGTTGGCTCGCCGGCGACGAGCTCCGTCTGGCCACCCTAGGGCTCGGCCTTGGGCTCGTTCTGCTCGGCTCGGCCTCCCCGTGGTGGTGCCGGCCACCGTTCACGGCATGGTTCATTGTGGAGAGAGAAAATTCCGGCCAAAAATGGAGATTTTTGGGGTTTTAAGGTGGTTACGATTCCGACCGATTTGAGCTGTAAAAAGTACTGGGTTTTGAAGCTCTTATCACCTAGAAGCTACCATGTAAGTTTGGTGATCCAATTTTGCTTGTACATGGAGAATTGTTGAATTGAAAAGTTTGTGTGATTTCGGTTTTTCATGAAATTGACCTAGTTAGAGTGAGAATTGGACTTCGGTGTAGTTATGAAAGTTGCTTGTTGGGTGATTTTGAGTGGAATAGGTGCTGCTCCGCCGAGAAATTTCACGGTTGGTGGCGGCGTCGCCGGCGGCGGCGGTCAACGGTGGTCAAAGGTTGACTTTTCGAGGTTTTCGACAAGTTGCATGTCGTTTCGCTCGGAATCGCGCCCCGATCGCAGTGGTGAGGTTTGTTTCTCGATTTGAGCATCGAAAATTATAGCGAGGCTTTGAGGTGTGATTATCGGATTTTCGACAATTTGTCGATATTGAATTATGTATTTCCGAGATTGGTTGTTTCTCGTGAGTTGACTTGAAGTATCGAGTTATGATTTTGAGGAATGGATTTTGTGATTATTCAGGGGTTCGTGATCGTTCGTTTGGCGAGGGATTTTCCACCGGATCACAGGATTAACGCGAACTGCATTACGCTAGTCTGTGAGTGGACAATTTCTTTTCACGGATTGATTGCGAGTCTTTATACACGTTTTGCGAACTTGAGCATGCATACGAGATTTCGATTTACATGAGTATGTGTTATACGATTATGCCTATACCAGTATATATTACGTATATACACCTATATATTGTTTCATGCATTTGCATCGAACTATTTACAATTTGGTTTACACAGAGTACAGTCTCAGTATATGTTGTTGTATCGATACACTCGCATCCCGGCTGATCCCCGAGGATGTATACCGGAGGAGGCTGTGACTCCTGACCCGAGGCCTTACCGGGGGGAGGCAGACCTCTGACCTGAGGCCTTTCTGGCTAGAATCACGTGTGGGTCTGGGATCCCGTGATTCAGGCTGTACTATCACGGATGTGTCTACGAGCGACCCCATGAGATTTTTATGCATGCTCTGTACGCGTGAGGAGTTAGAGTCTCCCTCGTGTACCATTTGATTATTTATGCATTCCAACTCGCATATGTTTTTTTATAACATATATTAATTGGCGAAAGACATTTATTTTCGTCCACGCACTCTAACAGTTTTCATGTCTTTCCCCTGGGCTTTTCGATTTCCGTGCCCAGTTTGCAGTTCGGATTCTGGTGTCGCACGTCGTGGTTGGAGGGATAGTATTCGAGCGATGTTTCTTTTATGGTAGGTTCTTAGTTTGGCATACTATTTGTATATCTATATTAGAAGTCGCTCTGAGTATTCTGATGTATACTTTTATACGATTTTCCACGGATTTCTGTAAAGTATAGTTATATTTACTACTTTACATTATTGTTGATTTATTGAGAAATCCGGATGGGATTGGTGCCCACGGTTTGGCTTTTGTGGCATATGAAGAAGTGTTATTTTCAGGGTGTAGGTTAATGCAATTCCGCGTTAGTAATGTTACTCTGCCGAAATTTTGAATGATTTTTGTTGGTTCGTGTTTTCAGAAGGGGTTCGATTCCGGTTTAGGCAACTGAATCGGGGTTGGGTCCTTTCAGACATGCTCTTGGTATTTGACCCATATTCATTAATATTGGTCTATTCTTGAGTAATTTAGGCTCCCATTCAGCAATAGGGTCGGCATTTTCAATATATAAGCAATCCCGTGATAAATCCTTCTTCAATCACAATTAGAAAAGGTTTCCTTCATCAATTAGGAAAGATCCGGACACTTCCTCTTCACTTTAGGAAATATTTTGCACATGTGTTCCGAATTTACTTTCTTATTCTCCCAAGGACGTCTACTCCAACAAGGATTCCTAGTCAAAATAGGATTCTTCATTTTTTTGCATTTCTGCTCCATTTTAACCTCCTTAATTCATCTCCTTTATTTATGACCTAAAAATAACAAAGTAAGTTAGAATAGAGAATACTAAGGTCAAAACAAAGCTAAATATAAAGAGAAAGACGTAAAGAATTAAGCATAAAATGCGTAGATCAAATTCCTCCACACTTAGACTTTGGTAGTCCCTAGAAAAAACTAAATAAAAGAAAGACTAGAAATAAGGAAACACACAACTTCAACGTCAGAGCTAATCCCCACGTTGGAAAATTCTAAGGACTCGAAAACTTTAAAATATTACAAACACAACTAAGCTCTTAGCTAAATTATCTTAGAAATTTCTTTAAGTATATAGCAATGAAATCACAAGAATTTAGAGTTAAAAACTCAATAATTTCGAGAGGTAATAGAGATATGATCATGTCATGAACAAGTAAGACTTAGAAGAAAACAATTGTGAAGTTAAAGCTATGCATATTTTGAACAAGTTTAAATCAATCTCATATGGATACACTCATTATATTTTCACTTGTGAAAAAGGGTTCACTCAAAATGTATATGAATTGAATCGAAAACCTCATAAATATGATGAATTACTTGCACAAATGAACCAAATCATATGCTTACTTTATTCAACCAATCGAAGGCTACTCATCTTAAGGATCATAAAGGTCTTTAGAAACGTTGTAATGGGCTGAGGCTAAGGCGTTTAAAATTTAGATATGTTGTGGTGAAAAATGTTCAAAAGACTTAGTCAACACTTCATCAATTCGAGCTCATTCTTTCTAAAATGACACCATGGTCAGATTCCATTTCGGGGGCTTAATTTCATCATTTTAGACCCAGACTTCATTCTAAATTTTCCTTGAGCTTTACGAACAAGACAAAGGCCATATTTCTTCATTTTTTGAGCCTTCAATTTGTGGTACACTCAAAATCCGAAAATATGGGGGACATTAATTCAAACTTTAACATCTAAAATACATTACTGGAGAGCTTTTGAATTTTATTTTCATTTTATTTCTTTTTTAGCTCTCGAACCTTTTTTTTCTTTTTTATTCTCAAAAATTTACACACTTTTTCAAGCTATTTGAACAAGTCTATCCCCATACATACATCTTTTCCTTCAAAATCATCACCTTCACTCCATTTCCTTGTACTTAGCTTCAAAAATCCTCACAAAGTCTTTAGAACAAGGGTATGGTTATTCTACACTAGGTTAAAGTGTTTAGACATATATGGCAATGAAAGAAAGGCTCAATGTAGGCTCAAAAGGTTATCTAGGGGTGTCGCAACTCGTGCACACACAAAGGACACATGGCTGTTTGGTTTAGTGGTGGAAAACCTAAATGCCTTTAATCATATTCAAAATCAGAGCATTTATCAACTTAAAAGCTTTGCAAATCTATATGAGTAAGTTCTTGTATTCTTTAGTTCATTGAAATCTATGACAAGTAATTAGATGAGACATGTATTATTTTTGAGACATATGCACGAAATTCATTCATAAAAAAAGTATTGTAGGCTCAAAAACTCACTTTAAGGGTTGTATAATCTAAAAGTTTATTCTAACATGCGAAATCTATACCATGTTTATGCAAACCATATCTACTACATGTTATGACAATAAAAATATCTCAATTAGCACTAGAAATTATTTTAGTGATTTTCCAACGCCATAAGTATTCTTTTCGATCTAATTCTCATCATAGACTAACTAAGGGTATCCTAAAGACTCTTTAAAATACTAAGTTAAACAAAAAGACTCAAGACACTTTTTTAAGGGCATCATCCGCCAGAAAGTTCCATTGTCCGCCCAGTTTTTACAATTTATGACTCAAATAAAGTTATAAACCCCTTCCCTACACTTAAACTCTACATTGTCCTCAATGTACTAAAGTAAAGCATAGAATCTAGCATGGCGACTAGGATTTACGAAAATCTAACTAAGAAAATTAAAATGCAATGAAATTAAAAGGTTAAGGGGAAGAGAAAACAAATCTAATTTGTAGACTCCTCCATTGGGTTGCCTCCCAACAAGCGCTTATTTTTTTTTTTGACGTCTTACAGCCTAGACGTGATACTTCTCATGTGTTTGAAATGGTTGACTCCTCAAGCTTTGTGTCCTCAACAAAGACCTCCTTGATGGCCGAGTGATATGGCTTTAAACGATGACCATTGACTTTGAATTTATTGCCGGTTGTTGGACTTTTTATCTTGACAGCTCTATGTGAAAATACCTTGGTGACAATGAAGGGACCAATCTATGTAGAGCGTAGCTTGCCAAGAAATAGCTTAAGGCATGAGTTAAAGAGAAGGACTTCTTGATCGATTAGGAACTCCTTTCTTCGAATCATCTTGCCATGGAATACCTTCGTTTTCTCCTTGTAGATCCAAGCATTGTCAAAGCATCATTCCTTATCTCCTCGAGTTCACAAATTTGTAACTTTCAGTGTAGACCAGCTTCATCTCGATCCATGTTGAATTTCTTCACATCCCACCAAGCTTTGTGCACTAACTCCACTAGAAGGTGACAAGGTTTCCCATAAACCAAACGATAAGGTGACATGCCTATAGGAGTTTTATAGGCTGTCCTATTGCCCACAATGCATCATGCAAGCATTGGCACCAATCTTTCCGGTTTGGTTTCACTATTCTCTCTAAGATCTTCTTGATTTCACGGTCGGACACTTCAGCCATTCCATTCATTTGAGGATGATAAGGCGTAGAGACCTTGTGAGTGATGTCATACTTCCTCAATAATGCTTCCACCATCTTGTTGGAAAATGACTTCCTTCATCGTTGATTAGAACGCACGGCATTCCAAAGCTTGTAAAAATGTTAGCCTTAAAGAAATCTGCAACAACTCGTGAATCATTAGTATGTGTGACTTTTGCTTCCACCCATTTTGAGACATAATCAACAGCGAGTAAGATATAAGTAAAACCATTGGATAAAGGAAAAAGTCTCATAAAATCAATCCCCCACACATCAAAAATTTCGACATTAATCACATAGTGTTGTGACATTTGATCTCGAGGTCCTAAATTGCCGGATCTTTGACACTTATCACACTTAGCACAAAATGCATGAGAAACACAAAATAAGTTAGGCTAAAATAAACCACAATCTAACACTTTGAGGGCCATTTTCTTAAACCAAAATGACCTCCACATGCACCATTATGACAAAACTCAAGAATAGATACAAACTCGCTATCCGGAACACATCTTCTAATAACCAAATCAGAACATTGTTTCCACAAGTAAGGTTCATCCCAACTAAAAGTTCTAGCATTACTCCTAAGCTTTTCTCGTTGAGATCTATACATGGAAGAAGGAAACTCTCCAGTAACTAAATAGTTTACAATATCTGCATACCATGGAGTTTCTGAGGTACTTACTTGAATTTTAAAGAGTTGTTCATCTGAAAAATTCTCCTTAATTTCCACGGCCTCTTTCTCATGTACAATTCGAGACAAGTGGTCAGCCACCATGTTTTCAACTCCTTTCTTGTCTTTGATCTCTATGTCAAATTCTTGAAGTAGGAGTATCCAACGAATCAGCCTTAGTTTTGCATTCTTCTTTGTCATCAAATACTTCAAAGCCGCATGATCCGTGTAAATGATAACCATGGTTTGAAGTAGATATGATCGAAACTTGTCCAATGCAAACACCACAGCGAGCATCTCCTTCTCGGTTGTTGTATAATTTGCTTGTGCATCATCAAGTGTCCGATAGGCATAATAAATGGCATAGGGCTTCTTGTCCTTCTTTTTTCCCAAAACAGCTCAAACGGCATAATCTGAGGCGTCACACATAAGTTCGAAAGGAAGAGACCAATCCGGTGCACAAACTATAGGAGCACTCGTGAGTAACTCCTTTAAACTCTCAAAGGTAGCTCGGCAATCACTATCAAACACAAAGGGAGTGTCCTTTTGGAGTAGATTACACAAAGGGCGAGAGATGTGGGAAAAATCTTTGATAAATCTTCAGTAGAAACCTGCATGACCAAGAAAAGAAAAAATCTCTCTAACCAAAGTCGGAGAGGGTAAGTACCGCATAAGATCCACCTTAGCTTTATCAATTTCCATTCCCCTAGATGAAACAATATGTCCTAAAACAATTCCTTGAGTAACCATAAAGTGACACTTCTCCCAATTAAGCACTAGGTTAGTTTCAACGCATCTTTGCAAAATTAATTCTAAGTTACCCAAGCATGCATCGAAATCCCTTCCAAATATACTAAAATCATCCATGAATACTTTAATAATTTTTTCAATGTAATCGAAAAAGATAGAAAGCATGCAACATTGAAATGTACCTGGCGCGTTGCATAAACCAAAAGGCATCCGTCGATATGCAAACGTTCCAAAAGGGCAAGTGAACGTTGTCTTCTCTTAATCCTCATCCGCTGTGCTTATTTGGTTGTAACCTAAATATCCATCAATGAAGCAATAGTAGGCGTGACTAACCAACCTCTCGAGCATTTGATCAATGAATGGCAAAGGAAAATGGTCCTTTCGAGTGGTGGCATTAAGCTTCCTATAGTCGATGCAAATTCAATGGCCAGTGACGGTTCGTTGTGGCACTAACTCATTCTCCGCATTCTTGACAATGGTGATTCCAGACTTCTTAGGAACAACTTGTATGGGTGAGACCCATCGGCTGCCCGAAATTGGATAGATAATGCCACAATCCAAGAGTTTGATCACTTCTTTCTTTACGACCTCCATCATTGGTAGATGGAGTCGTCTTTGAGCTTCTCTAGTTGGTTTAGCTCCATCTTCAAGCAAGATTCGATGCACACATATGGCTAGATTTATACCTTTGATGTTCGTGAGTGTCCAACCAATGTCGGTCTTGTACTTTGAGAGCACACTAATTAGCTTGACTTCTTGTTCTTCCTCCAACATTGATGAGATGATAACTGGCAAAGTTTCATTCTCTCCTAAGTACACATACTTCAAATGAGTCGGTAACACCTTGAGTTCTAATTCTAGTGCTTGTATAATGGAGGGAACAAGCTAATTTGTACCATAGGCCAAAGGAATAAGTTGCAGCCTAGTGTTTATCTTAGGAGCCTCGTTGAGTGCCATAGCCACGGATTCTAGGGTCCAAGATTTCGATCAAAGTATCAATAAGGGCTTCATCCCCGAGTCAAGTTAGCCCCTCTCCCTCTTGAATGGCCATGTCAAGTTCATCATCTCCCATGGTGTCTAAGTGTTGCTGCGCCATGGAATCCATAACATCGATCGAACAAACATCACCAACACTAGACGTTGGAAACTTCATTGCATCTAAAATGTTGAACTCAATCTTTTTTCCATTAATTTCTATGCAGAACATTCCTTCAAACACATCAATCTTCGTTCTAGCAGTCCTCATGAAAGGTCGTCCGAGTAGTAATAGCATGGTGTTTAATGGACTCTCCTCCATGTCAACAATGTAGAAATTAGCTGGAAATATCAAGTTGTTGACTTGCACTAGAACATCTTCAACGTATCCCCCAGGATACTTATGTGAACGGTCAGCTAGTTGGATGATGACATTGTCGTGCTTGAGCTCACCTAGCTCCATGGAGGCATAAAGATAGTAAGGCATGACGCTGATTGATGCCCCCAAGTCAAACATGACATTTTCAAACTTCTTGTCACCAATTACACAAGGAACTGAAAAACTCCCCGGATCCTTCAATTTTTGGGGGTAGTCGACGTTGCAACACCGCTAAAGCAATTGCATTCACCTTCACAACCTGCTTCGCTCTCGTTTGCCTCCTTTGGGTGCATAACTCTTTCAAAAACTTGGCATAGATAGGCACTTTCTTTATGCACTCGATCAATGGCAGATTCACTTGCACCTTCCGAAAGATATCTAGGATTTCTTTGTATTGATCATCTTTCTTTGATTTAGTTAACCTATATGGAAATGGTGCACGAGCAAATGGGGCATTAGTATTAACTAAACTTGAAGGGATAGAGTTAATACCTTTATTTGGGGCAGATTGCATAGATGAAGGTGCCTTAGTGGCGTTAGATGCCACATTCTTCTTCTTCTCGGCCTCTTGAGTTGCCAAATCTTCTTCTAAGTCTTCATCCTCAAAAATGGTATGATGAGGCGTCTTGCTTGTCTTTGGCAAAGGAGATGCCAATGTTTTTCCACTCTTAGTAACCATAGCACTTACATTATGTGGGTTTGGAAGTGTTTGAGGAGGTAGTTGTCCGTTCTCCCTTATTTGGCCCATGAAGTCAACGATTTAGCCCATTTGCTTCTTCATCTCAGATATATCTCGGCCATGAATATGCAATGTCTCCTTCATTTTTGCTTGTCCGTTCAAGAGCACTTGTGTTGAAGAAGATAGTTGGGCCAACATCTTGTCATAGTCCAAATTAGTGAATTGTTGTTGGACCGAAGGAGCTTGAGGCATAGATTGCATCAGTTGCATAGATGGTTGAGGTAGTGGCGGTCTTGCTTGAAATGAAGCACGTTGATAACCTTGTTGAGGTGTCGGAGGGTTCAAACATCTCTCATTGCTACTCCACTTGAAACCCGAATGATCTCGGTTGCCAAAATTGTTGTTATTGTAGTTGTTGTAACGTTGGCCCCTTTGATATCCGCCAATTGTATTTACTTACTCCGCCTCATTATTTTACTCTGTTATTGTATGGCATTGATCATATGGTGCCCTTGCATATGACAAACGCCATAAATAGGTCATAGGCTTTCCTTGGCTCTCTTAGTTTCGAGTTATAACACTTTTTCAAGCATGGAAGCTAACTTGTCATATTTCTCATCCAAAACTTGCTTGGAACTTACTTCATGCACTGATTTCCATGGAGCCATCCCATATTGAGCATCATTGTTTACACGGTTCTCCAAAGTGTACGAGCTTTCGCTTCATCTAAGCCCATGAATGCTCCGGTTGTAACGGCATCAAGAAGCTCTCTATCAATCGGTTTGAGACCATCATAGAAGTAGTTCATGAGATTGGCCTCTGAAGAACCATGGGAATGGCAGCTGACACATAAAACCTTGAAACAATCATAGTATTGGCCAAAGGGCAGCTTGTGAGATTCCCGTGATCTTCTTCCTCAAAATAGTAATCTTTGAAGCCGGAAAATACTTGCTTAGGAAAGCATCCGCTAATTGCTTCCAAAAGGTGATGTGATTCAGTAGGAGTTCCATAAGCCAAGTTTGAGCTCTTTCTGTCAAGGTGAATGGAAATTCCTTGGGTTTCAAGTGTTCTTCATCCGCATCTGAGGGCTTCATACTTGAACATACAAACTGAAATTCCCTTAAATGCATGTTCGGATCTTCATGGGGCATTCCTTGAAAAGTAAGCAAACGGTGAAGGAAGCCATTCTTAAGCTCAATGTCCTTCTTGTCCTCTTGAGGATTTGGGAATCGTATGCACGAAGGACTACTACTCCATTCGGTTGAGCAGGTACGTTGGCGAAGAGATCGCCTCTCATTGTTGGATAGGATGTTGTTGTTATTGGCCATTTCTTCTTGTTCCTCTTCTGAAAACTTCTTGGTGGAGTGATGGGATGAATATGGAGAGTCGAAGCCTTCCTCAATGAGAGGCTGATCGATGTCTTGCCCCCTAGGATCCACTTGAGACCTCAAATGAGTTAGACGATGTGTAAGTGCTTGGATATCAATATTATGAGTCGAATGGGAACTGGACATTCATAGACTCTGATCATCCACCAAAGATCAAATGTTAGTATCAAAAGAATACATAAGGAATAGAATATACTAACCAAAACATTGGAAATTACAAGAAAACAACAAAAACACACAAAAACAAGCCAAACGAATTTAAACAAGCAAAAAAAAAACACACTAAAATGACTCAAAAGTCTTAAAACACTCTAAAACACTAAGTTAGACAATCTAAGTAATTTAAACGGGAATGCAAGGCTCTAGAGATCCTAAAATGTATGCAAAATGGTTAAAATGATCTAAGAACAAGCTAAGACACAATATACACATTTTCTGCAAAATTAGGCATACATACAATGCAATACTTAGAATAAACGTTAGAAACACATATATACATGTTAAAATGCAAGCACACAATAATCACATCAAATTCATGCATAACACACTTAAATTGTCACTCAAATGCATCAAACAAGAACCTAAGTGAAGTATGGAGTGAATGCATAAGAGAAAATGTTAGAAACCTACAGAAAACACACAAGTTACGTGCTAAATAATGAATGCAACATAACATTTCTTTTGGCCTCATGCCCCTAACTTCACTTAGGTTAGGGTACCCGATGATGAAATCCGAGCATCACAAAGCCGCAAGAAGGTTATGCAAGCTAAAATGTAATCTGATTAATCCTTTACAAGTTTAATAAGTATACTAATGTACAAACACACAAAAATTTCTAAGTATTATGTACAAGTATTTGTGTTTTGAGTTGCGTCCTTTGATTTAAAGCGAGTACACTAGCTTGATCTTTAGATCGTTCAATAGACGTGCGACCCGCGTGATAAAGTATAAACTTTCAATCAATCATCATTAGTTCAATCGAAAGATATGACCAGTTTGGGATAGAGCTAACGCGAAAGGTATGACTAATTTCGATAAAACACCCTGAGGTTAACAGGGCAAATGGTATATACTCTATTGGTGTTAGTCTTTCTTAGATCCAGAACCTGTCACCAGTCATAACCCATTTCTAGACACCATGTTCGAGATTTAGCAAATCTTTTGAAAATTTACACTCCCTCAAGTCCTTTGTAGACTCGACCCTCAATCTCATGACCATAACTTCACTAAGGTTATGGTGTATGATGATGAAATCAACAAATCATGAGGGGTTAAGGAGATAAACAAGGAAAAGAGGCGCCATCTATTCCAAAGACTGTGACTTAATTAACCAAGCTTATGAACAAAATTTAAATCAAAGACTACCTTTAACATATACAACTGCAAAATTAAATTAAATTGTAAGTATAAACAAATATTGAATTATAAATAAGTATGTAAATTTCGAATAGAAACATGCTTTCTATTTACACAATTTCACAAAATTCACAAAGAACAGATGCACATTTCCAGAATCGCGCAAAGTTGAACACAACTGCTTGTCAAATTTTTACAGAATTACTGGCTAGTCTAAATGCAATGAAATTTTACAGGTACAAACAAGACCCAAAACCAAACACTTTTACAAATGTTCAGATTTTTAAGGGACATCTATCTATGTCTAGTAATTTACACAAAATAGGGCTGTGCACAGTTCCGAAAGCAGAAAATAAAAACATATTTACACAATGAAATCACAAAAGAATTGATACACACAAAAACTAACTACTAAATTAACACTTAATATTCAGAATAAACACGTACAATCAAAACCATTTCTTGTTGATGTAGCATTGGTAAATAGGGTATCGTTCTTAACCGGGGATTGAAGGTGCATGCATGTACGTTAAGCTTTAGGTGGGTGAGAGGTTAATTTTTATTATCTACGAAAATTAAAAACAAGAACATGGCAATTAAAACACATAGAGGAGCCTTAGAATTCTAACATGTTTAACTCATAGACAAGAAAACAATCAAGAACCCTATAATTCTCTAAACATGCTTCTTTTGCCGAAAATAAAATCCTAACTAATATATACATGTGATCTTCTCATCTTTTTCACCTAACTCTAACAACTTAGCCATATTATATACAACCTATTAATATCTAAGTCTTTAGCTAAGAACATGCGTTTCATATTTCATGCTTCAGGAATTTGCCTTATGACATATCTATGAACCTAAACAAGGAATTTGCCTTAGTCTAAATTGATGCATTATGTATAATATGCTTAGCATAATGAAATAAATACATGGCAGATCACATAAAACATGTAAAGTTACAAAATCAAAATACTCCATAAAACCAATCTGAAAATTCATACAAGAAGAAGAAAATAGAAATAATCATGTTACACTTTTTATTTCAGGAATTTGACCTAGTACAAAGCTTGGATGATTCTTCAATAGAGGTGGAGAACACTCAAGGAATTTTCCTTAGAGAGTTCTTGGTGGAAGAAGGCTATTTTGTGGATGGAGGGCGGCTTCTTGGATGATTTCAGCTTTGGGAAGAGAGGAAGAGTATTTAGGCAGAGTTTTGGCTTCTAAGATGAGTGATACTTTGTTTTGGCTGAAGCTCCCTTTATATAGGCCAAGCAAAGCCTAGTTCAACTCCTTCCAGGACTCTAACTACTTCACCCAAGTAACATGACCCTTCTCCACGAAAATAAGAATTTTTGTCGTTCTAGGATCCAAACGCTGTGATTCTTTTTGTGTTAGAAACTAGACTTCTAGATCTTTCCAACCATATGCTAATCGTATCTAGATTCATTCGTATCTATTCACAATGGTCTTTCAAAGTGGACTGATGTACAAAGGCTGATTTCTGATAATTAATTTTAATCTATCTTCTTTCTTTGGGCTTCTTTGAACATGCTCTTGGTCTTTGACCCATACTCATTAATCTTGGTCTATTCATGAGTAATTTGGGCTCCCATTCAGCAATAAGGTCAACATTTTCAATATATAAGCAATCCCGTGACAAATCCTTCTTCAATCACAATTAGGAAATGTTTCTTTCATCAATTAGGAAAGATCTTGACACTTCCTCTTCACTTTAGGAAATAATTTGCACATGTGTTCCGAATTCATTTTCTTATTCTCCAAATGACTTTTACTCCAACAAGGATTCCTAGTCAAAATTCTTCATTTTTCTGTATTTCCGCTCCATTTTAACCTCCTTAATTCATCTCCTTTATTTATGACCTAAAAATAACAAAGTAAGTTAGAATAGAGAATACTAAGATCAAAACAAAGCTAAATGTAAAGAGAAAAATAGAAAGAATCAAGCATAAAATGCGTAAATCACAAGACTACTATCCATGAATTAGTGAATCAATGTATTAACCTATGCAATATAATTTTTTTTTTACCCTTCTTTATGATGCAACATAAAACCTAGAAACAAGGGTTCACAAACAACCTCAAATTTGTTTTTATATTGCAAGTAACAAGTCACAGATCTGAAATTCGTATACAGATATCCAGACAGATCTCCAGTCATGTAGATTAACAGATATTCAAATTTGTTATTCTGACAACATTTTTTATAATCCAGACACACATTTATTTTCAACTGATAGGGTTGTTGCAGGTTCTTTTGTTGTGACTAGTTTGGTTACATTTTGAGCACTTTGGTCTTCCCGGTTGCTTCATTGTTAATGAAGGCTTGACGTCCAGTCCATATTGTGACATGTCCTAAAGCAATTTCTCAATGTTTGCCACTGGATTTGGTGTGAAGGAGTAGGCTTCTTTGTAATATAGAACTTTGTATAAGCTGTACACGTAATCGTAAGGATCTTTTCCTCTCTTGAATGACAACAAGGGTTGTGCGCACGAAAACCTCAGCAACTAACATTGTCCACATGAGCAGGTCCATGTCTGCATGTTGACTATACTACTGTATTTGTCACCCTGAACTTCGTAGACAAGACCATTGGAGTTCATCACTCTCCAATGCCCTCCTATATTAAATATTTCAATGAACTTTCCTTCCATCCTCGGTCACATTATAGTGTGCCATTTTTAGATTCTTCTTGTTTGTTTGCAATCTTTTCCATCACCTTTCTTCTAGAAGAAGAGTAACAGAAAAAACAAATGAAATAGTGCAGTTTACAGATATCGTAGAAAAATTGAATGAAACAAGGTGTGATGGATTCTCTAATTTCATCAGTAAGATAGAAGACAGACAGTGTACAGAGATGTTGTATCCAACTGTTGAAGCACTCTGAGATGTTATTTGTCATTTCGTCATACCTATCTTTTCCAAGGAATGTTGCACACCATTTTTTCTTTGGGAGATCCTTCAAGAAATCATTGATGGGTCTATATCCACCTTCTAGCTTCATCTGGTTAAGAATGAACTAATTTTGTCTTTCACTTCTTGCATATGCACATTGCATGAAGAGGTCAAAAATTCTATCCTTTAAGGGTACTTTGATGTTGTCTTTGAGGTCACCAACCAAGTGTCAAAAATAGTAGACATGCTCATCATTAAGGAACACTTCTGGAAGAAAACTCATAATTTTATTAACACGATCTGAGAGGAATATTATTTTTCTTCGAGTATTAGTTTCCTGGTTAATGCTATGTCGATCTATCTCATTTCTTAGGTTCAATAAGAACCACCTCTAGTTGCTGTTATTTTCGGCATTAACTATCATAAATGCAATTGGATACAGTCCTGAGTTTTTTTTTTTAAAATATAAAGATCAATGTATAGTTAATACTGAATGCAGTGCATAAAACAAAGACACCAAGAGAGCTATTCACACAGTGATCCATGAATTATCTTGATCAACATCTTTTGCAGAGGCCCCCATGATCTGTCTATTGTATTTATTCTTCAGGAACTTGCATTAGCAAACATCATGGGTCTGAAGTATTGGAATCCTTGCATGCAAGCATCGAATGACACAAAAAGATGCTGAAACCTTTGTGTTTCCGGATCAACATCGACAATAACTTTTGAGCCAGGATTTATTTTTATTAATTCATCTTGGAACCAGAGAAAGTATGTGTATGATTCTGCTTCGTTTCCATACAGTGAAGTCATTGCTAATTCCTTGTCATACCACAATATCTTATAAGGGACTTTCAAGCCAAAACTCTCTCTGATTTCTGTTTGTAAGGCCTTGGCTCCCTTATTAGGATCGGCCCGTAGTTTGTCCTTAACAATTGAGTTGAGTATTGAAGAAATAATAAGTTTCAACTATAGAAAACAATTGACATAAAGGAAGAACTCTTGAGACAGATATTTCAATAGTTAGTTATGTTAGAAAAATGTCACATACTTGACAATAGAAGATCTCATCATCTCACTGATTTGTTTCCGCGCATTCTCTTTACATGTATGCTTATTTTTTATTTCAGTGATGTAAAATGATCTATCCACCAGATATGATTTTGCCTTCACAGACCATTTTCATTTATCACGCCCTTTATATTTGCAATGTATTCACATATATAAACTTGAATCTACTTTCATTTGAGTACTTTATGAGTTTCAGTCTGAATTCAGTTACACTAAGAATTTCTGCCCATGATTTTGTCATGTAATCTTTTGTCTTCTCTTCTCGAAGGCATCCAAAACCAACATCCCTAACATGAGTAATTTCCATGTAGCCATCCATATGCACATCATGCCCCAAGTTTTCATTCTGTGTGCTACAAAATAATTGGTTGGAACTCACATATGCAGTTGGTTGGAAAGAGGAAAAGTATACATGTTTAGCTTGACAAAATATGCAAACAAATATTCAAATCAATATGCAAAAAAATATTCAAATGAGTTTTGGATGTTCTACCTTATTCATGTCATTGACTCTGATATCAATATATTTTGAATTGAGCCTTTGGAGAGAAATCATCATCAAAAACACGTCACGATCTGTTTTCAGAAAAATTGTTCATCCTCTGGAGGGATATAGTACTTGTACGTCAATTTTGAGTTGTTAAGTGATTTGAATCGTTGATGGACAGTATCCACAATGTCAGTAAGTGTGATATCAGCACTTAAAATATCCATAACACCTTCTCGATCGTGAATATATTTCACAATGATTGGAGATGGTGTTGTTGGCATTGAATATACTGTAGAAAAATATTAGAAAGTTGTTAAAGAGATGAAGAAACGCATGTAACTGTTTTGGTTAACTAAAACAGTTAAGTCTGATACTTCCAACATATAGGTTATCAGAACAAATATTCTAACAAATAGTCAGACAGATACTCTAACAAATATTCAAACAGATCATCAAAACCAAAATCAGATCCAGACCTAATTAAGTAGATTTCGATCTCACAATGTTTATAGTTTGAGGGACAAATTGATTAAGCTAATCAATACTTTCATGAAATCGAGTAATATAACTACGAATGAAAATAGTTTCGTGTAACATCAATTCAAATCATCTATCATATACAAAAACAGAGTGAAATTGGATGTGCAAACAAAATTTAACATATGAAATTATCAAATGTGTCAAATAAAATTTGGGTTTTTTTTTGGAATTGAGCTAAAAAATTTAGTAAACTATCACCTAGATTTTATTTCTAGTGCCACCATTTTACTATACTCAAAATTGTAATCGTAAAAATGTGAGAAGTTGAAGTAATTGAGCTAACTTCAAGCTAAAGTATTGAAAATGAAACCCGGATAGCGATCGCGATCACGATCACAAGAGGTAGTGTGTGTGTGTGTGTGTGTGTGTGTATGTGTGTGTGTGTGTGTGTGTGAGAGAGAGAGAGAGAGAGAGAGAGAGAGAGAGAGAGAGAGCGCGTTCCAACTTACAGTGCTTGAAATTTTTAATGTAAAGCAACGGCGAGATCGAACAGAGTGTTTATGGCGGTGAAATCAGGATCATGATAGAGAGAGAGAGAGAGAGAGAGAGAGAGAGAGAGAGAGAGAGAGAGAGAGAGAGAGAGAGAGAGAGAGAGAGAGAGAGAGATATATTCTCTCTTTCTGGCAACAACTGAGAAGGATTAAACACGACAAGAATTCAAATTAGGAAGAAATCGCAAATTTTGAAAATCAAAAATAGGTTTTATAACTTTTTGAGTTAGGAGAAAATCAGGTCAGTTGGGTTTTTTTTTTTTGGAAAAATAGGGATCATAAGTTGGGCTTTTTTTACTATGATGTATTAAGTTGGGTTTCTTAATTTGGAAAGCAAATGTGTTTTTGGGTTTTTAAATAATTTTTCTAAAAGTTTGTTTAAATATAGGGAAAATGGCTAAAATGATCACTCAAATATGACACGTTCTAAATTTTGCTCGCTCATGTATGGCACATGTCTTATTGCTCACTATCGAATTACACTTTTACTCACTTTGATCACTCTGAACCGGAGAAATTGGCAGTGCCATTCCAATTTTCGGCGAACCAGAGCTCAATCTACGCGAAATCAACCCAATAATAATTTTCTCAACTATACCTAAGTCTAATTCATCATGGAAGTGGTCGAATTAACCTTTAAAGTCAAGAACACCAAAAATATCAAGTGTTCAATTCTCCCTCCTCGGGTTGAATTGAGGCTCGAACTTGGTATGAAAATACTCACAAGAAAGAGAACTACAATACTCAATAAGTTTCCTTGACAGATTGTAACTCTAATTCAAAATCCCAAATTTTGCAGAATTCGGAGTGAGCAAAGTGATATTTGTCATACATCAGTGAACAAAGTTCAGAACGTGTCATATTTGAGTGACCTTTTTAGCAATTTTTCCTTAAATATATTTATCCTGATGTATGAACTTTATTTGAATTTCAAATCATATTAAATGTAAACTTAATCACCCCTGTGACTTTATTAGATTCTAATAAAGCAATTAAATATGGGCATTTGATAAATTTGGGTCATTGATCTTGTAATCATAGCCATAAGTCATGTGAAACCCACAACGGTTATTTTGGCTCTAGGACTGAGTTGAGGATTGAGACTAGCCCAAAAACTAACATTAAGGCCAATATTGCACCCCCCAAAATGTGGTATTAGAGATAAAGAGGGGTTGAATTTGAGACCAAATTCAAGACCAACTTCTCTATTTGTGTTGCTCTTATGCTCTTACAATCAATATTAACTTTTGCGTTATTGAATTAACAAAAAGTTATGATCTTTCTTTTTAACGTTCCAATCATTATTATAACTATGTTTGAGTTGAAATGTTACATACTTGCATATCTTTCTTTTTAACGTTCCAATCATTATTATAACTAAGTTTGGGTTGAAATGTTACATACTTGCATATTGCAAATAACTCCCTAGTGATAAAGAGAAAAGGGAACAAACTCATGATGGTAAAAGATCAAGTGGAAATTCAGGCACTTTATGCTCTAGATTAAGAAACATTAAATATTGATCTCTCACATTGTACTACCCCTTGTGAAGAATTTCACAACCTCGGCTAATTGATCACAAAACATTAGTTTCAATCAATGTTTTAAAACTTTGAATGTGGAAGTGACGTGAAAAATCGAGAACCTCACATATGTGAGTGTCTTGACGCAAAACGCGTAAAATATGTAAGCGTCTTAAACAAAATATCTATGGGGAAATTCAATAAACATAAAAGTTGAAGTCTCAAAATCTAGTGTTAAGAAAGGAGTAAGGATGATTTTCAGATGGCCCAATTGGTGAGACGACATGAGTAGATATCTCCATCTCTGCACCTAAAATGTTAAGGAAGGTGCTGAGAAAGGTGAGAGGTGGTGTAACTGGTGTATAAGCTCACACCACAATAGTTGGAAACTCAGGCAGGTTTGCAGGCCAACGGTAGATCGAGCACAATGAATGTAGGTACACTATGTGGATGGATGAGTTCTTATCGAATCGTAGTGACTTCTCCTACTTCGGTGAAAGGTTCGGGCTTGGTCTGTCTACAAGCTTAAAACTGCTTGTAGTTGCTCCTTTCTTCCTCACGTCACTGATAATGCTTATGGTTGAGTAGTTCTGACCCCTTCAGGCTGACTCTAGAGAGTTTGCTTCAAATATCAAATGGACAGTGTAATACGAAATGATTTCCCAAATAATTAAAGCAGTCGATTCCTCTTTTTATATAATCGGCAGATGCTTTAGAAATTGGCGTCAGGAAGTGGTTTCCTTCCTGCGTAGTTGGACACGTGGCAGTCTGTGAGCAAACAGACTTGATCAAGCAGTTTCCCATGATCTCATACTCATTAAAAACTTCCTAATAACCAACCCTTCAGTTTTAAAGATGCTCACTAGCAGTTTCACAACCATTAGGCACCTACTAACTTTAATAACCGCCAGCCCACTTCCTCGTTGAAAATAAGACATGTCCTCCCGACAGCTTTTCTTCCTGAAATACGACATCTTCTCTGCAACCGCCACCACTATTGCAAGATCTCACACAACATGCTTTCACAATTCTATCTGTGCCCATGTGTGATGACCCGAACCAGAATCAGTTGTGTATTCGGCACGATTCACGAGATTGGGTATAGTCGCAGTTTTACGATATTTGTGTGGTATGTTGATTCTGTTCACGACTATGTTATCGGCCGAGAATTTGAGTTGAGTGTCTTCACGGAAGTTGTAGAGTACGTGATTTCGAGCTTGAGGGCGGTTCCGGATGATTTTTCCGATAACCGAGGAATATAATACGATTATTTGAAGTTTCAGTTTTCGACGAGTTTATCCGATTGTCTCGTGTTTATCCGAATCGTGATGGTTATCCATTTCGAATCGTCGATCGACCCGAGACGCGAGTATAAATGTCGGAAATAGTCATAAAATAGTCGCAAAACACTGTTCATGGTCGCCACGTTGTGCTTCGCAAACATGCGTTGCTCTTGCATAGCGAAATCATATTTTTTTTGCTGGGACTGCCTATTGTCGGTGCCTACAAATGTGACACACCATTGCTTGTTGGCGAGGTTTGCAACATTGTCACACTCAACCACCCTTGGCCTTCGAACTAGGTTAGTGTTTGCACTCCTCTGACAAACTGAACAAGGCAACAAGCAGACTGCCTATGCTAATCTCACTAGCACTCGGTGTTTCCCACGCACTAAGTGTTCTACTACTCAAGCGCCTATACACATTGGATAGGGGGAAAGAGACGATGAAACACACACAAGATTTACAGGATCACTCCCAACCTTTAATACTCCAAACCTTCACAAAGAACTTTGGTGAATCTTCACATCAAAACTCTATTGCACGCCGAAGTCTCACCTAGATTGGCTATATTTACAGAGTCATATTTATGAATCTAGCAGTAGACACCTCTTATTACTAAAAGGATAAGATCGAGTAACTGATCCGAACTTTTAGTTTAGAATAAGACTAGACAGTTTTCCTAAACTACTTTACAAAATGAGACCGAATAACCACCAAGAAATTTCCTGCCACATAAGTCTCTAGTAACTTCCTCGTCGCAACTGCCACTTGTTGTCGTTATGTTCGAAGTTTGTGGCTGATGAGATTGCCAACCATGGTCATAACCTGCCCAACCTTCACATATGGGACAACAATATCCCTGAAGCAGCCAGGAATGCGACTCTCTTTAATGTTGTAGGGAATGTGTGCATTAGAAGCACTCCTTTCAACATTTTGTTGTCTAGCTTTCTTATCAATTTTTTTTTAATATTTTCGCAACAAGGGAAAATAGACTATTGTAACAACTTAAGTATTGGAATATTTATAGTCGATCCAAAGTATATATTCTTCTAACTTTACCACATCTAACATAGGTGATCCGTAAATGACCATTCTACTGATTATAGCCTTTTTTTTATTACGTCTAGAGCCTTACCCTATTACGTCTAGAAGCCATTTTTAAAAAAAGAAAGGCTGTGCAACAGCTCTCAACCCTCCATTATTAAAATTGATTGCTGAATGCATTTAAACATGCACCAAATAACAGAGAATGTGAAACATGATACTCTATCTGCTTTACTGGAATGGCGACATGGTATAAAATATATTACGCAAAGACGTTGCCTCAATACAAATAAATAAGCTATCCTACCATGTTGCCCAACGACAAACAAATCGTCTACACTTAGTTTCATCTTGCAACTTGAAGGAAGAGTCAATTTAATCATGACGCACCCCCTCAGTAGGACAGGACAAGTGAGGTGCACACATACGAGGATCGCCTAGGTCGCCCAACTAATTTAAACTTTACAAAAGAGTTTTACAAAGGTAACTCTCTCTAGAGATCTACCGGTACAATTCTAACTACTCTAGCTTTGGTTCTTCTAACTTTGGTTCTTCGGTCAGTCTTCACTTTCATCAAACACCTGTAAGATCGACATAGGGGTAAGCTGAACCTGTTGACTCAAAAGGAAGCTAATCCTCTTCGAATAACAAAAACAACGCAACAATAATATAATGAGTATGAATGCATTTCTATCTCTGATTAATTCATATGGTAAAGTATACTTGAAAGGACCCGACTCCGATTTAGTTACCTAAACCGAAAACATGACCTTAAATTTTTTTGGCCAGAGTTTACTTTGAAATACGTGAGCCAAGATTAGAACCTGCAAAAATAATCACACTTTGAATATTCCACAAAAGCCAAACCGTGGGGCTCCGTTCTCCATCTGGATTTCTTAATATCATATATATAATAAACCACAAGATTTACAACAAATCCAGAAAACATTCAGGAGTAAACTCAACTGAAAACACCACATAAGTATTTAGAGCGACTCATATGTACATCATATACAACTAGTAGGTCGAACAAAGAACCTACTCAAACTGAAGCGTAACTGGAACTCTACGCCTCCACCGTCGACGTGCAACCCCAGAACTCAAGCTACAAACTGGGCAAAGGAAACCGAAAAGCTCAAGATAAAGAAAATAAAATCGTTAGAGAGAGTGGACGAAAATAATAATAAGTCTTTTACCAATATATACGTGAAATCATAATGTGAGTCTAAAATCATTAAACTCAAGTAAGGTGGTTGTCATAACCTTCCTGGATATCGTATAAAATGTGGAGACGGTAACTTGAGTACATTTTCCTCAAAGTTACAATCATGCTCAACCAGGTAAGGAGCTTGTCATAACCTTCCTGGGAGCCATATAAACACGGGTCAGACGTTTGTCATAATCTTCCCGGAGCATTTCGGGGATCAGCCGAGAAGCCATTGCATCGATGCATCCATATATCCATAATCTATGTAAAACAAATCATATATGTGCCTCCAAGTAAAAATACATAATCGTAAAATGCATAACATAAAATGTATAATCAAGACTCTCAAATCGACAATGAAAATCAACGTGTCCACTCACAGTACGAGGCTAACTCTGAGGTCCGGCGGAAGATCCCTCGCCAAACACTTGATCACGATCACGATCACCTGAATAACAGGGATACGATCAATACATATTGAAACACAACATACGGAGCTAATACGTCAAAAACCCCGCGTTCTCGAAAAACGTATCACTCGAAATATCGTCGAGGTTAACAAAATTTCCAAAATACACCCAAACAACCCTCGTCCTAAATTACAACACCCAAATCAATTCAAAAACCTCACCATTGTGTTCGGCACGCGAAATCAACCGAAACGACATAAAACTTTTCCAAAATTCCACCTCGCCGAAGCTCCGCCACGCACGGCGGTGCGTGGGGCCGCCCCTGCCGCCACCGAAATTCCACGAACCCAGAAATTTTTGACCTATACATGGATTTGAAGATCTCAACATTTCCAACAACTTTGTAGTTCAATGCTAAGCCCAATTTTAACCGGAAAATGTCTTAAACTCACCGTGAAGTTCGAAAACCTCGCCGGAATCACTTACTCCGATCGACCACCACCGGCCACGGCAAAGGCTGAAACCACTTGGGTTCAACTCACCTTTGGATGGGCAAAAAAACCCCCGTAACCTCAAGCCTCATCGCCGTCGTCTCCGCCACCTCTGTCCACCACCGATTCCGGCCGAAAAGCTTCGATTTTCTTTTCGTCGAATCTCTCTCCTCCGGCCACCAATCACGACGATCCACCTACCAAATCGAAGAGAAGACAAAGCCCAACAACTTCCATGAAGGAACTACGGCCAAATGTTGCCGGAATAAAACACACCGACGCCGAGAAGCTCACGGCCAAAACGGATCACTTTTGACCCGTGGGTCAACGCGAGTCAATGGTCAAAATCCAAAAATGGAAAGTTTCCAAAATTGCCTCGTATATATACCGTATACAAACTGTACACATACCAGCCCCAAATCGACGGCTATAATTCAATCTGATCAAAATTGGATGGTCACGATTAAATTAACATTCACCAACCGACTTCAAAACTCGATAAAACATTGCTCGCTTAACCAAAAAATTCTCCGAAAATTCTCATGTGCTCGAAATCAAATTCTCTACAATTTCCACGAAGGAACTCAAACCAAATTCTTTCCCAATAATTTAGTTGTTAACAAACCACATATATACAATCAACTCGCGATAACCACGATTCGTGCCGATAATCATATGCTCAAAGTTCGGGTCGTTACAATACTGAGCCTACATGTCCCATACCATGTATTTTAACCACAAGGGTAACCCCGAATACTTTACAGTATGAATTAATCCTCATCCCATGTTTCATCCAACTCTCTTTTGCTAGTCATCTTGTCCATTCCCGTTGCCAGTCCCGAATTACCATTTTCCTACACTACGTTTCGCATTATTTTGGACATACATAGTGACATGGTACCTACCGAAGTTATGGACTCAACTACACAAAAGCTAGTAACTTTTGTATCTTCTTCCTTAACCCTCCAAGAGTAGTATACCCGATGCAAATGATGCAATGCAAAACATGTTCATAAACTCATAATAAATGCATCACTCGAATGTAATTCTTTCAAACATGTCAATCATATCAACAAACAAACATGAAAGAAAACAAACAAACAATACAACTGATTAGAGATTCCCCGATCCCCTTACCTTAATTCCAGACAATATCGATTGATTCTGCATAATAAATGAATATCGAATGTGTCATATTGTGCATATGCTTAAAGTAAACAAAAATAAAGTTACTATTATTTACTTAGCCAAACAAACACTCCTATAACAACTTGTAACAAGCATATAAGTAGATCATAGCCAATTTTGAAGTCATATGCAGTAGCCAAAGAGCACAAAGTAACTATGCATTCTTTCTACCGAAAAGCTTGTGTGAAAGCCAACTTTGCACTGAGCTTTGGTACATCATTTGAATTCTTAAAGTAGCATGCTTGGTCTTGTTCGAAAACAAAGTCTGTGTACTAAAAGTCTTTGATAAACATTTATGCACTTAACCAACATAATCTAATGAAAGAAACTCGAAAAGTAATGATAGTGCAACAGGAAAATCCAGAAAAGACTGCAGCAGGTCTTACTTTGAAAAATCATAACTAAATGTAGAAAAATCAAATTCAAGTAAATCAAAGACTAAGATTCTCTTTAGTATGTCTACTACAACTTTTATCAGAACATCTACATCAGTATATGAACAAAATAGTACAGTTTTCAAACAAAAGGTCACAGGGTCAGAAATCTCATAAAACGAGTTTAAGTTGTATAAACTCTTTAACTTTGAAAAATCATAACTAAATCAAGAAAACTCTTTTTTAGGTGATTGAAAGTCTGCAATAACCTTCAACACGTCTTCTATAACTTTCATGAAGACACCAACTCCATAATATGAATGAAATAGTACAGTTTCAAACTAAAACATCACAAAGTCAGGATTCAAGAAAACCAGTTTAGGCTGTTACAAATCCCTAACTTTTAAAAATCATAACTTAATCTGCAGAACTCATTTAGCTTTGATTCCAAGTCTGACATGATAATAGAAAGGTTGTCCAAAACTTTTAAGAAGACACTAACAACAGAAAACAAACATAACTGTACAGTATTCAACCTAAAAGCTATGAGTCAGAAAATCAAAATACCAATTTAATAGAGCAGGTTTTGTTTTTGAGAAAGAGCAGGTTTATTTTTAATTCAACTTTAACATTTTAAAGACAGACGAAATTCCACAAAACTATTCAGATCCTAATCCTAAAGTACGCATCTCAAAACATGTAAATGGTTTTAAAAATCATGGCCTAGACAAATAATTATGTCAACTTTCACAATAATCAAGCATCTAATAATAGTCCAACCATGACTAATTACTGTTCTCTTAAACCAGAAGTGCTTAACATAAAGTACCCAAAAAGAAGTATAACAGTTGCAAGTTATAACCATCAATTCCATCTATCAAAATTGAATCTAAACAATCATAAATTAACATAAGACACACACACACAAACAAAAACCAACTCTCAAATGATCTTTATCTAGTCCAAGTATGTGGTATAAGTTTCAAACAAAAACGTCCAAAGTTTGTAAGCTACATGGTAAACAATTTAAACATACCTTCAAGTCCCAATTCAAGCTCTCTAATCTATGGGATCCTTTAGTCCTAATCCCTCTTCCTCTTTTCTCTTTCCCTCTCTCACTCTTATATGATAGAAATCCCAGTAACTATGAATAAAAATGTACCAAGCACAACTATTTATAGTACTCTATAAGCAGCTCACTGTTCAATTCTAGATAGAGATGAAGGAAGCAAATCCGAATCGGGAAGCTATATAAAGCTTACACATTAATAGTAGACTCTCCACCTTCTGGTTTTAGGGTTCTTTCCCCAACAGCTTAGCCTAGGTGAGTCACCAGAATCAACTGAAAATCAACACCTCCAGCTTGTTTAAGTCGATACCTAAAGGATTGAGACGTCTTCTTTGCTTACTGGGTAAGAAATGAATAAGGGAGGAGGAAAACGACGAAGAGAAAGGACAATGATTCGAGTTAAGGTGGAGAAGCTTCTGGGTTCTTGTTTTTATGGTTTCTCATTCTTGCCGGAAGACGACTGTGGTCTCACAGTCCCATTGACTCCCATCTTCTGACAACTAGAGATGGGCTTATGGTGGCATATGGACTCTTGTTTAATTAACTTGGGCTATCACAATAGAACGTGGGCTTGCAGGTACCTAATCAAGCTAAAACATAAGTATCGTAATAAAACCAACGCACACCCCACATATATAGACAATTTTTTTTAGGTGGAGATAGAAATATATTAGATCTGATAAGATACAAAGAAGAATATCGATTTTTGGCATGATAGAAGAACTGCTTATAGCAACTTATACTTCATCGTGCTCACAACAATGCATGACAGAACTAAACGTGCTAAACGTAGGAAAATGATTGAAAAAAACTCGGGCTTCATATCATATCTAATTATGCACCCCAAATCAAGGAAGCTCATGCTGCTCCTTAGCCGTCTTCTCAGCGACTAGATTTATTGCCATCTTTTCTGTGGAGACTTATATTTAGACACCTCTAACGCCCGAGTCCCAACTGTCATGTTGTTTCCAGCTCCCGATGGTGGGGTCTCCTCTCACATCCCTCTCTTCCTTCCACCAAGCATGTCTCATCTGAGTGTTGCCCGTTACCTTTAGCAAGCAGCGATGCCCCATCTGAGTGCACCGCGGTAGTGGTCCACGGAGATGATCTAACTATCTACAACACCGCTCCTTTCCTACATCGCGCAATCGTAATAATGGAATTCAGGGCCTTAGGAGTGGTCCCTGCAACTTTTTGGGCCACAGTGCTCGCTTTAGACAGGCCTGACGCTGGTACACCATATGTACCTGTAACCTCATTAAAAACAAAAGAGGTCAGTGGGTCCTCCTCGAAAAGAGGGTTCATCTGCATGTGGGACATGTGTCCCTAGCTAGGTTCTCCTATTTCCTGCATGTGTGCCACGTGCCCTACATGCACTGGCTCATGTGGCGGTGCTCCTTGACCTGAAGCCATCATCATATCCGGATCCGGCTCCGGCTGTTACGACCCGGACCAGAATCAGCAGTATGATTAGCTATATACGTGAGTTATCGCATAGTCGCAGTTTGCCGACAGTTGATTGAATCGCCAGCCTAGTTAACGATTTAATTATTGGCCGAGAATTGGAGCTGGGTCTCTTCTCGAGAGTCGTAGTACATGTGATTTTGAGTTCGTGGGCTATTCCGGATCGTTATTTGGACGACCGAGGAATTAATTATGAATATTTGAAGTTCGGATTTAAATGGTGGGCTACTTAACGACTAAATTACCGGACGAGAATTTGGTTTCGGCTTCTTCACGGAAGTTGTTCAGAATTTAATTTCGAGCTCGTGGGAACTTCCGGAGCATTATTCTGAGTTACGAAGATTTAGTTGCGAATATTCCGATTATTGATTGTTTAGTCGGATTATTTATGTGTTTGGGTTGAATGGTTGACTTTTTATTGGTTTGGTCAATGTGTTTGACTTTGGGTGATAATTGAAGAGTACATTGAGACGAGCTTGTGGCCGTGAGAATTATCGGAATCGGAGTTACGACGCGAGAGTTATGGATATTCGAAGTTTGTCGCAACTAATTGGGGAAGTTTCCTTTTTGGGAAGGGCTATAAATAGCAGGTTACCGAAAAGGGAAAGTCAAAAGTTGGTTCATTTATTGGTTTGACCGAGTTGACTGAGTCAACTCGGTGGTGTGAGGGTGGTGCGATGTGCACCGTGGCTCGCCGGCGGCGAGGTTCCGATCGGCCACCTCCGGCCTCGGGCTTAGGCCCGTTCTCTTCGTCTTGATCTCCTTGTTCTATTTTCGGGCTCCTTTCACGGCAAGGGACGCCGGAAGTGGAGGAATTTCTGACATGAAATGGAGGGAAAAATGGTGAATTCGGGTTCCATGTTTTAGGCCGATTCGAGCTGCAATTTTGAGTGGGCTTTGAAGCTCTCATTCCCTTGTTGCTACCCTGTAAGTTTGGTGATTCAATTCGATGTGTATATGGAGAATTTTGGATTTGAAATTTGTGTACCAATTCGGTTTTGCTTGAAATTGACCTTGTTAGAGTGAGAATTGGCCTTTGTTGTAGTTGACAAAGTTGCTCAGTGGGTGATTTGGAGTGGAATAGGAGCTGCTCCGCCGGAAAATCTCACAATTGGTGGCGGCGCCGCCGTGGGCGGTGGTCAACGGCGGTCAAAATTTGACTTTTTCAGATTTTCGACAAGTTGCATGTCATTTCACTCGAAATCGCGCCCCGATCGCAGTGGGGAGGTTCGTATTGTGAGTTGAGCATCCGAAAATACAGCGAGGTATTGAGGTGTGATTTCCGGATTTCCGACAGTTTGTCGTAATCGGATTCCATGTTTCCGAGAACGGTGGTTTCTCGTGATTTGTCTCGTATTGTCGAATTATGATTTTGAGAAATGGTTATTGTGATTATTCAGGTGTTCGTGATCGTTCTTTTGGCGAGGGACTTTCCGCCGGATCACGGGTTAACGCATATCGCGTTACGCTAGTCTGTGAGTGGACAATTTCTTTTCACGGAATTCTTGCGAGTCTTTTATATGATTTACAAACTTGAGCATGCGTATGAGATTTCGGATTACATGAGAATGTGTTTTACGATTATACGATTATATTTATACGAATATACGTATATGAGTATACATACATTTATATGTTGTTTCATGCATTTGCATCGAACTGTTTATGATTTGGTTTTCACAAAGTACAGTCTCAGGTACGTTGTTGTATCGATACACTTGCCTCTTGGCTGATCCCCGATGGTAGGCCATCCATGAGGGGCGTCGTCATCCTTACCTGACCGGTGAGGGGCGTTTTCTCCGGAACCGAGGCCATTTCTGGCTTAGAATCACGGGGACCAAGGACCTCGTGATTCGGACTGTACTAGCACGGGTGTGTCCATGAGTGACCCCGTGGGATTTATACTTGCATGCTCAGTACACTGGAGGAATGTGAGTTTTACCTCGTGTACTATGTTATTTTTATTTACCTGGACTCGCATATGTTATTTTAAACATATATTTTAACTGGTGAAAGACATTTATTTTCGTCCACTCACTCTAATGTGTTTATTGTCTTTCCCCTGGGCTTTTCGGTTTTCGTGCCCAGTTTGCAGTTCAGGCTCTGGTGTCGCACGTCGTGGTCGGAGGCATAGTGCTCGAGCTACCTTGTTTCTTCCAGTAGGTTTATTGTTCTACCTACTGTGGTATACTGATATGTTTATACACTAGAGGTCGCTCTGAGTAATCTGTTGTTTATGCTATACGATTTTACTCCGGATTTCAGTAAAGTATAGATATATGTACTACTTTACATTATTGTTGATATATTGAGAAATCCGGATGGGATTGGTGCCCACGGTTTGCTTTTTGTGGCATAGGATGAAGTGTATTTTCCGCGTGCAGGTAATGGTAATTCCACGATAGTAACGAAACTCTGCCAAAATTTTTACGGTTTTTGTTGGTTCGTGTTTTCGAAAGGGTTTGATTCCGGTTTAGGGAGCTAAATCGGGGTTGGGTCCTTTCACCGGCTCCGCCCCAGTGGGTTGCGTCACTGCCGCATTTGGCTGCTCGTCCACCGTGGTCCGTGCCTAACCCGATTCAAAGCCCAACAATGGTTTTATAGCGCTTGCTGCCTTTTTTTTCTGCCCAGGCTCTCTCCACCACACAACCTGTTTGTTCATGCATAAAGAATCCACAAAGGGCGCAAAAACCCTTCACATTTGGGTAGTCGAAGCTAACCGATAGCACCCAGGTAGGGACAAACCGAATCTTGCGATGAACCACCATACCGTGGCTGAGGTCAAGCTTCATTTTGACCTTCATCACGTTGTCGGCCAACCTTACCATATCGTGTTGTTGATACTGGCTCACATAGTTGCCCGGCTGCTCCGCCCATTCTCAGGTCAGGGCGGGCTTCGGCACATTGCAGATCCACATCAAGTGCGCCACTGCCGTCAGGTCTGAGAAGTTGTCGAACTATTGGACCACCACCGTGCGGCCTTTGAAGAACCACGACCCATGCATGGCTCTCCAGAGGGCGATTTGATCGGTGAACTTGCAAAAAAATCGATCGGCATCATGCCGATAGATAGCCACATGGTTTGGACCATGCAGCCCATGCCACAATCGGGTCATAGCAACCTTAAATGATGGGTCCAGGACCTCCGATAAAGCCACTGGCCCAAAAACCCTCGCGACGCCATACCTTGTGACCACGACCATCGATGCCTCTTGGTTGTTAGTTGCCACTTCGGCTAGTGGGGCCAGATCAACGACGTCGAAGATATCATCGTCTTCGTCAAAGAAGACCAGCTCCTCTTAGAATTAAGCGACAACCTCCTCCTCCTCGGCAGCCATGAATGGAGACCGGTTTGGATATTTGGGGAGAAGGTGGGGAGAGAGAACTCATGGAAATGTCTAGAAGGATGAAAGAAAGATGGGAAAGGGCTACTGTTTAGTGTAGATGGAGAAAGGGTGAGATCGATCGGAGAATATGGGGTGCGAGTGACGCATGGTTAAGGTTCTGTTGCAATTATTTTTTTATGAATATTTTTTATAATTTCGTCAGTGAGCCATTTATATCCTGTATAATCGTTGATATCAACAATGTAGAATTATCAATTTGCATCAAAAATTAGTTGATTGAAAATGACCTTCAATGTGTAATTCCTTATTCTCGAGGGAGGAATGCTAGTGTAAAAATCAATATGCATATTGGTGTGCAACCCATTTGTATCATGAAACAAAAATTATTGGGCCTAAACATAGAAATGAACTTTCCATGACAATTTGACCGATGACCCATTAATTTACACACAGGGTGAGAAGAAATGAGAGATAAATCTTTCAAAAAGTAGCACTCTGCCCTTTCAAACGCTCTGAGCATATCAGAGCCATTGAAACCTAGATCCCCTAGGTTTTTAGTGTCGATCGCCGCCACCCTTGACGTTGGAGACGATTTATTCCCTTGGTTTTTTGTTTTTGGCAATAAAGTCGTCAATGGATAATGGTGGTAAACTGGCACAGTCGAAGCGGGATACAAAATTTATTCGTGATCGGACCAAGGATGATGATCTCGACCGAGTTGGTCGACGACAAGTGGATGTGGTGAGGTCCCTTACAGTGGCAGCGATGGGCTACCGAAGAAGAGGTACTTTGAGTCGACTGCGCAACAGCCGGGTCAAAATGGATCTTCTGGAAGTAATGACAGTAAGGGCTGGGATTCCGGCCAAGTGGGTTGGCGGCGAGCAGCGGTTGCGTGCTCGATAGCGATGACGACAGCATTCGGTGGAACCATGAAAAAAGAAGTAGCTGGGCAGATATGTGGAAAGTTAGCAACGGGTTTACAGTGCTGTTTTGTGGGCTTGGTGGGTACAAATGGGCTGCTTGCATGCCTAAAAGTCTGGTCCTCTTGACTAAACCCTAACCTTTATGGATTTTGGAGGTGATTTTTTGGGCCAACAAAGGAGATTACAGTGAAACAGCAATTGAAGCTGATGTGTTGAATAGGGTGTGAGTCCATAATTTTTTTTAATTTTGTTTTACACTGGATGTGTTAGCTATGTTAAAATACTTGGTAAAATGGCTTAGCATATATTATTTTAAGATGCACGTTTGATCAGGCCGGTGTTCTAATAACCTTCTTATGATCTATCACTTTGTGACTACCATTATCATCTTATCTCTATTAATTAAGGCAATAGGCTTTATGGCAGTTGAGGAGGTAGAACTTTCATATTTCCTTAAATTACCCTCCGTCGATTAATCTATTCAACCCTTAAATATAATTGAAATGGGGTAAAACAGTATGAAAAGAAATAGAGAGAAGTTGACAGAAGATATAACGACAGGTACTACACACGTCAAAGATTCACAAGATATTACGGTTTCTTTTCTCTAACCCAGCCGCTTCTCTCCGATCTGTAAACATTACTCTACACAGAGGAAATTGAAAAGAGTTTGAAAGTAAGAAGGCCTAAAGCCTACGCCTATCCGTTTCAGTTTGCTTTATGGTGTTTAGACACAAAGAAGATCTCAAGAAGAAGAAGTAGAAGATTTTGAATCGATGGAAGGCGCCCAATCTGCTCAATCTGGTACTATATCTCTTCACTACTGTGATTTGTAGTTGTGATTATGATTTTGATATTTGCGAAAACAATGTTTTGAAAATTTTGTGGGGTTTCGATTTCAGGGAAACTTCTTCGCCGACCGCCTCGGCGTCCACCGCCTCATATACCGAAGCCGAATCGTCCACCACGTCAAGACCGGCCTCATCGACCAAGCCCTCCACGTGCTCGACGAAATGACTCAATCAACCTCCCGCGTCTTCAGCCTCGACTACAATCGCTTCATCGGCGTCTTAGTCAAACACTCGCGCTACGACCTCGCCGAGCATTACTACTACGAGATGGCCCCACAAGGTTTCTCTTTAACCCCATTCACATATTCCAGGTTCATTTCTGGGCTCTGTAATATTGAGAACTTTACTCTAATCGAGAAGCTGCTACGAGATATGGATAGACTTGGTTGTGTCCCCGACATTTGGGCTTTTAATATTTACTTGAATCTTTTGTGCCAAGAGAATATGATACATTATGCTTTGGAGGTTTTCGATAGGATGGTTGAGAAAGGGAGACACCCGGATGTTGTTTCGTATACTATAGTTATCCACGCGCTGTGTAAAGATGGGAGGTTCGATAATGCGGTTGAGGTTTGGGGTAGTATGGTTTCGAGAGGGTTTAAGCCCGATGAAGATATTGATGTGGAAGAGGATCCGAAACAGATCATATGCGGCGGCGCGTGTGATTCGAATGGGGGCGACGACGGCGCGTTGAAGGAAGGACAAGGCAGCTGCTCGAACGGCGTGGTGGTCGATGACGTGGACGATTCTCCTCCGCAAGAAGACTGTAACTGTACCACAACAACGAGGACGATGGACCGAATTCGCAACACCAATATCGAGCCTTACTACTATCTCAAGTACAGGAGGAGGAGAGATGATGATCAGTCTGTGTTGACTTACAAGAGAAGAAGAGGAAGCAGCAACATTGTTGTTGTCGATAGGTGTAAGTGTTTGAGCTCTGTGGATGATGGTTTTGATTCTCCTGTGTTGACATATAAGAGGAGGAGCCGCGGTGTCGATTTTGATTTCCCTCTGTTGACATATAAGAGGAACAGTGTTGATCCTTGCTATTTGTTTACGTATAAGAGGAGGAGTAGGAGCTTTGATATTGATAATTCTGTGGTGTTGACATACAAGAGGAGGAGACCCGAAAACGATAATGTGTGTTTTATGGTTCAGCTCGAGGGTTGTTGCTGAAGTGATGATACAGTTTCAGAGGTAGGATAGAACATTATCACTGAATTTCACGTCCCTGAAAAGTTATGAATTGGTTTTGCAGAATGTTTCTCCAGCTCACGCACCTAACATTGTGGTATATGTTGATGCCATAACAATTGTCTCTGCGGAGGCTACAAAAGGTGGTCAGGCCGGATCATTACCAATTGTATGTATTGAAGCTGGAAATGACCACAGTTTACCAAATTTAGCACTGAGGTTGTTGTTATGTCTTTGTGTCTTATTTGAATATTCATCTTTGTTACCTGAGTTTCTCCTGAGATTGTAATTTGATGTTCACAAGCAAGGGAGTTCGTTCTCTTTGGAATCCCCAGCTTATATCTTCACTTCATCTCATTAGAACTTCATGTGACAGGAGAGGTGAAGAGCATTCTTTTATTCTCAAACCAGCAACAACATTGTGGAAGAATCCCAAGACTGGTGGTGATAGAAGCACTCAACAATCACTACCTCCAGCTGGCAATGCAGCGTCAAATTCATGTCTAGCATTGAAGACTGTTGAAGGAAAAAAGACTGCTTCAACTGCTGATCAGTATGCAATTATTGTGTCTTATCGGTGCAACTACACTGGTAATTTTATTCCTCTTAGTTTTCCATACATAGAGAATCTAAGTATGTTGTTTCTGATTTTGATTCTTTTATGTATGTATGCAGAGTCACGATTGTTTTTTAAGCAGCCAACAAGTTGGCGACCGCGTATATCAAGGGATCTCATGATATCTGTTGCATCTGACATGTCTGGACAATATATTGGCAATATATGTGTCTGGACAATATATTGGCAATATATGTGTGGATAAGGAGTATGTAAACTATCTATGTAGTTCTTTTGTTCCTTTACAAGGGAACAAGATGCCCTAACTGAAGATATCACCCATGGAGAGCTTAACCAGCCCATTCATATTCCTCAGGTCCTTCTTTTTTAGATTTTCTTTCTTTAATTTTAGGTGCATTTTGTGTCAAGATGAGAATTTGAATACTGGTATTCTGTTGTTTCTTGGTGATTTCGTGAAAGTTTTGATCTTTTTGCACACTAGATCCAGTAATCACTCCTGTAAGCTCTTCCTCATCAGCTTTTCGCACCTAACAACATTTAGAATTCAATCAAGGTTAGTCACAATCATACATAGATACAGTGAGTAAAAAGCAATCAGAAAAAAGGACATACCTTTGTTCAAGAATCAGTGACAGCAACACAAAAGGACATACATAGATCAGAAAAAAGGACATACCAGTTACTCTTTCTTTACATACAGATCCTCTTTCTTTAAGTCTTTGCACACAAGGGTGTGATAAAGCAGCTTACACTGTATGCACTCCATCCCGGGACTGATACCACTCCTTGAGGAACAATGAGAGGAGTATAATTTGAAGGACCTAATTTACAAACTGGTATGTCTTTAAAGGACCTAAAGACTAGCCTTAATTAATAAGAATGACTGGTATTAAAGACTAGCCTTAATTAATAGGTCCTTTATGTCTAGCTCAAAAGATGGTAAAAGTAGAAGGGTGTTGATTTCAGAAGTCTTACATGCTTAATTATATTAATGAAGAGCAAAATTTCTTTTGTAAGAATGAACTCTTTAGATAGCGTGCATACAAATTCTTACAACTTGAATAATGTGTTTGATGTTAGGATATTATGCCTCTGGTTGGTGTGCTGCTATTTAGATCTACGTTAACAGGTAGAACCCATAATCTTGCAAGCATGTAAAGTATCCTGTATATGTCTAATAATCTTTTACGTCCTAGCACTGTTGGCAAAAGCACCTGGTGGGGTGGATTCTGCATCAGTAACTATTATAGTGGCTGGATTCATAGACCCACCTTTTTTACCCAGATTATCGGTAATTTAGGCATGAACCAGAGTTAATGTGAAAAAAATGCTCAGTAAAATGTACTTTAGGATTTGTTCTGATTCAGCATTGTGATACTCAACAATATAGGTACTCCGATGCTCAACAATATATATACTATAAAACGATTTTGTTGTACTCCATATATGGCTTAATGACGGTGGCCACCGATACGGTGGCATACTTAAATCTGATGTGCCATGTGGAAGAGGCCAGTATCTTATCTTATAAGATATGTACGGGTAGTAATCAAAAATGTTATGTCCCAACAATGAATATGTGGAGCTTCTTTTAAATCTGATGTGTCATGTGGAAGAGGCCAGTATCTTATAAGATATCTCGATTACTTTGGACATTTAAATTTGTCTTTTTCTTTGGGTGATTCTTTCTATAGTTATTTTATAGAAAATTTATTCAAACAAAAAAATTTGAAAAACGAAAAAAAAAATACTAATTGTAGAGTTACATATGATTCACTCTCAATAATTCACCGATAATTTGCACGCGCAGCGCGACGCTATTCTGTGCGCGTGCAAATTATCAATGATTGATTATTTTTTTACATAGTGTTGACTTAATATGAAGTAGGCTAATATTATTTTGTGAAATTTATCATCAATCATTGGTAATTCTTCTCACATCTCAATTAGATATGTGTTCGAATAATAGAGATCTCGATTAGATCAGTATTCGAATAATAGAGATAGGCCTAAAAGTGCACGATAGTCTCTGTCATGAGCAATGGACTTAAGCAATTAAGTGAAAACGATATAATTGCATACTTTTAAGTATGCCACCGATAAATCGCACGCGCGAGCGCGACGCCTTTCGCACGCGCATATGCGCGTGCAAGAAGGCTAGTATAAAAATAAAAGAAACAAGAAGAAATGAGAGATTCAAACCCCCGAAGCGCCCAAACAAAAACCGTCGCGTCGATTTTGGACAAAAATAAAAAATAAAATACCCTTTTCAAAGAGCAGTTCATTTCCAGATTCTTCATTAAAATCTCTCCTCGGTCTCCGAAGTCCGAACCTTCCGATTCAAATTCCTCCTATTCTTTTCTCAAAACTTAAAAATCAAATTAAATGTCGGCTTCAACGGTATCCATCACGGCGACCCCGTCGACACGGCGGCGATCCGTCGTCGCAGTCGAGAAGAGGTCTACCAACCTCGACTTCGTCGCCGCCGAACCCCACCAAACCACCACCACCGACCGAGCCGAGGCCGCCGCCACCGCCACGGCGAAAACCCGAGATCTGAGTCACCAGTCCGTCAGAAGCGAGACCGCAGTTGACCGCTCCGCTCAGACCAGAAGAACCGACGTGTCGCCGCCTTCTGGCCGCCGCTCTCGGAAAACCCTAGCCGGTAGTCCTCGGCCTCGGTGGCTCACGCTCCTCCGCATCTTTGGGAAATGGGTGGGGCTTCTTATGTTCGTCGGCGGATTGGGACAGATACTCACGCGCCTCGCTTACGGGCCCATCAAGGACGTGCCTATGGCTTTTACGGACTTGGAAGGTCGAATTGCGGAGGTCGAGGCTTCGATGAAGGAAACCAGTAGGATGCTTCAGGTTGGTGTCGACGTGGCGAGCCGGAAGATCGATAAGGAGGTCGGAGAGTTGAGGAAAGAAGTGGATAAGAAGATCGAGGGCCGAGGGATTGCTTGGGAGAGTGAGTTGAAGAAACTAGAGGCCAGAAATGAAGGTTTGGAGATGTCTGTGAATGAATTGAAGAGCGTTGACTGGTTGACCAAGCAAGAGTTTGAGAGGATTTACCATGACCTGAAGATGAATGAGGCCAAGAGTGGCGATCTGGGTGCGAATTTGGATGATATAATGGCATATGCGAGGAATGTGGTTGAAAAGGAGATAGAGAAGCACGCCGCAGATGGGCTTGGGAGGGTGGATTATGCACTGAGGAGCGGCGGTGGTGCAGTTGTAAAGCATTCAGAGCCTTATTTGGTGGGGAAGGGGAGCAGTTGGTGGACAGGTATGAGAAATGGGGTTCATAGTGATTCTGATAAGATGTTAACACCGAGTTTTGGAGAGCCAGGGAAGTGTTTTGCACTGAGAGGGTCTAGCGGCTTTGTTCAGATTAAGTTGCGTAAAGCAATTATTCCCGAGGCTATCACTCTGGAACATGTTTCAAAGGTCTTGTTTTTCTTCTCTTTACTGTATATATTTCTGTATGCATTGTTATATTGTGTTCATATTGGTTGCCATGGATATCAGTCATTACCAGCAAAGCATTCTAGACTTGGTTTGGATATCAGTTCAAATAGAGATTGTTTTAGTATAAAGTCTTGGTAAGTGTCATTCAATACCAAGTTTCCAACTCATTCAATACCAATTTACTAACTCGCATTACATAGTGGATTCGAAATGTGGGTTTGAATACGTAGTTAGGAACTTTTACATACACAGATTATGTTAAACTTGTGGATGTGATCACGTGTTTGAAAAGAATAGTATGCTGCAATGTTTTATTTGGCATTATGATATGATGATGCATTCTGTGTTTGCCCCAGATTTTATTGGCATCTCTGTTGATTAGGTTGGATGGATAAGTTACGAATGCTATGTAGAAAAACAGTTTTTGTTGGAGGTCCTAGCTAATTCTTATCTCCTCTATATCCCATAATTAGCTTGTTACTCATATATTTTCTGTCTACATATGTTTCCGTTAGTGAATATGTTTTTCAAAATAGTTTAGTAAGAATTTGATCTAATCTGAAACAAAATGTATTTCACTCGTGAACAGTAGGATGTATATTTTATGATGGTTAAGATGGATGGAAAGACTACTTTACCATAGGGGAGACATAGCTACCAGTATACTTTTGATTTTGTGGCGGTCTTATGGATTTGTGAATTATATGTAAGGGGAGGAGTTGAGAGGTTGTAGACCAAGTAAGAGGAAAGTATGGAAGGTATAAGATGAGGAAAGCTTGGGGCAGGGGATGTATTTACTTAGAATAAAATATTTTTTTGTTTTTGTTTTTGTTTTTGTTTTTTTTCACGGTTTGTCGACCAAGTACCGAGCAAATAAAAAACATTGTGGCAAAGAGAAGGTTGGCCTTGTGCTAGTTGCAGGAGTTAATCTCAGAAGTAAAAGACTGTTTATAGGCTGGTTATTTGTGGAAGAGCTTAAGGGTAAGGGGTCTAGGGTATCGAAGTAGTAAGCTGGTGTATAGCATGTAACAATCATGCAAGTGGTGACCATTCTCAGAATATATTATAAGATAAAAAGCGAACTGGGCAACTTGGCATTTGATAGTTGGAACCCACTCAGTTCTTCATTCTTATGAGTTGCACCGTATCCTATAGGATCAATAGTAAAATACCTCTGGAATGATTTCTTTCCTAGAAAACTGATATCAGCTTTAGATTTCTTGAAGGGGCTTTGCTTTTTGAAAATATAGGTCTTCTGAAGTCGAATCTAATATTTAACTGAAATAAGGAAAATGATTAGAATGTCTAAATGAAAATATCATGAACTCTCAATCTAGATTTATAACTTTATTGGCATGATATTTGGTTAGAGTATAACTTTGAGAGTTATGCAAAACCGTGTATATACATGTAATAGATGAAAAAAGGGTGGGTGGCAAAGTTCAGAAACACAAAGAACTTAAAAAAACCTCTTTGGTTCATACATGGTCTATGTGTATGTGTCCATTTTGATTGGTTCTTAGTAGCAGCTCTTTCAGCTATAAAAAATTTGGTCATTAATATATTATTGTTAGTCAGAATAGTCTCATTGATTTTATAATTTCATCAGCATTTATATATTTATTCGACATAGTATATGGGGTAGCGCTATATGATAAGGTAGTCACTCGCTTTCTCCCAATGTCCATTCGTTATTATTTTTGAACAGTGGATTGCTAACTATATATTACTTTTATTATTTTGAACAGAGTGTTGCTTATGACAGAACGAGTGCTCCAAAGGACTGTCGGGTATCTGCGTGGCTGCAAGGAGTGCATGATCAGGATTTAGAAGTCCAGACAGAAAAGTTGCATCACTTGGCCGAGTTCACCTATGACCTTGAGAAGAGCAATGCCCAGACAGTCGGCGTCTTGGATTCAGCAGTGTCTAACATTGTCGATACAGTGAGGTTGGATTTCACATCCAATCACGGAAGTCCTTCACATACTTGCATATATCGTCTGCGAGTTCATGGACATGAACCTGAAGCTGTGATTGCCGCCATGCACAACGAGTCTTAATTTGCAGATCTTTTTGCAGCCCACACGTGTATTCATTCCCTTCCGTCTTTGTGTTGTGGTTAAACTCGGTACTCAGTAGGTGCAGATTTCTGGTTGTGTGCGTAGAGTTGTTCTCTATGTTGTCGATGACTTACTGATATTAGTTTGATGTAGAAAATGTGTAGTTCTTGAATTTTCAGCCGTTCTCTAGAGTTTTGGTAGATCGCCGCCCCGCCCTCTTGACATGTTTACCGTCTTCTAAAATTTTATCTGTGTATGGGCAGCCACATAGACTTTTTTGATATATTACGTGGTTGTATGCAGTATGCTAGGGTTCTGTCCAGTCTCGGTAGGACATGTATTTCTATTATTATGAATCCTAACCGTGGAAACACAAACTCTTGAATGGAAATGGAAAAGAGAAGTAACTCTAGTTTCTTTGGACATAAGATCGCGGGACATAAGATCGCGCAAGTCCGCAAAAAGGAGTTAATCCATATTATTTTGACTTGGTTGTGATTTCTCTATTTAAGAATACTGTGTAGGGGACAGCAGATTTTCTCCCCCGTGTCGGACTCTTGTAAAACTTTATTTAGAATTTAGATTGAGAAAATCGCAACGTTTTTTGAAACCATATGCTATGGCTCCAATCCGGAGTCAATCCTATCTCTGATGGGAAGATGGTAACAGTAGACGATTGAATTCAATTTTTTTTCCATCATTTTAGTATCCGTAGTGTGAAAAGGAGGCGGGCCTCCTTTATGAACCTAGAATCGTATTTATTTTTGTATTGAATGGACCTAGATTCGTTGTTTTGATGCAGCCTCCTGTGTGCTGCTCAAGACTTCTTAATAGGGCTGCCAATAAGCCAATTCCAAACGACTAAAATATGTCAGAAAGATCTAGGCAGGGGAGGATCAGCTATCTACCCGCTTTCACAAAGTTGCATGTAGAACAGCGCCATTGCAGGCATTTTGTGCTATCATTCCTCCGTCTACTATTATGCGTACGAGTCTATAAGTCTATATGCACCAAATAATGAGTGAGCCATTCTTGAAGCAACTAACCCAATATTTTTCTGCAAAGTGAGTACATGCAATGCAACTCTGTTAATAATGACATAAATTTTGATGACAATCACCCAACGTCAAGTCTTAAGTTCAGAACAACTAAGCATGCTAGTATAATAAACCTGTCATATACAACAGACTCAAGTTCGGCCAAGATCAACTATAGAAGTTAGGTTGTTTATCATTAAACATTGATAAATTAAAATCCTACCATTCACTATGCACACATAAGTACACTTAAAAACTCAATGCCTAACGTTTATCATGGAAAAAACAACAGGATTTCAAACATCAATGTAATGAGATCACTCATATTCAGAGCATGCAGACAAAGTTCAGTCAGGACTGAGCCAAGTTGAAGGTGGCTGGACCATCCAAGAACTGTGCAAAGATGCGAGATGACTAATCCTGCCATCCTCTAAATTGAATATACGATTGTTACACCTTGCAGACACCCATTCGAAGAATAAAATGCGATTTCCTTTCACTTCAGTAAACTCTCTGGAGGACACAGAAAAAGACCCATCATTGCTTAGAATAAAAACTCAATCACCCTAGTCTTTCACATCAACCCATTTCCCCATTCTTGATCCAGCTTATAAACTTTGAAGTCAATTGCACCAGCATTGTGACGGTAATCTTTATACCCCCAAACCAACTCATAATCCTGATCACGATTTTCGTTCCTGAAGCTCGCCATGTGGTCATCAATCTCATCATGGCAAGTCTCCGTTTCCGAATACTGATGGACCACATAAAGATCACCACAAGACTCGACCAAATGCTTCTGCTTACCAAATCCACACAACGGAGGCGAAAATTGAACCACCTGCAACCCTGAACTAAGCCATGAAATGGTTCCCCACTTATTCACAACATAGCATTGACCCTTTGACACAATCATATCATCGTAGCGAGCGTTTGGCTCATCCACACGGTCAATTTCTCATCTCCAAATCTCACAAAACCCAACTTCCCTTCATTATATAGCATAAAAACACCATACACATCCCCAAACTGGGAATAATCACAAGGCATCACCACCAATTTAGACACAGACATAAGGTTCATCAGTCTCGTCACATTGTTCCGAAATTTAAGAACATACTATTTTCGCAACTCAACGGCTCGAAAATCAAGTAAACTGAACTCTTTTGAAGTTCGGTTAGGGGAGTCCCTGAGCGGCGAATTAGTCATCGGATGTATCAGACGCGAGTTACCGGAGTCTGGGTCCTCCTCCAGCTTCATCAACCATGGCTTTGTACCGGAGGAGACGAGTGACTCCATGCAGTACGTTGTGGTTGTGAAGAGTAGAGCGTTTTTATCGGCATCAGCAGCAACGGCGGCGGAGAACTTGACGGGGAGCGGCGGAGGAGGGGAAGGTCGGTGGAAGGGAGGACAAGAGGAGCGCCATAAGGAGCAGACGCTGCGGAATTGGAGGACGTCAACGCGGCTGTGGAGGAGGTTTCCGATGATGGGCCATAACTCCTTTGGAAGTGTCATGAAGTCAGAACAGAACAGTAGTGACTAGTGAGTCAATGAAGACGAACTGATCGAAGAAGCGTCGACTGGTGATAGCCATGTAAGCCACAATGGTGTTGACCGAAGTATCGACTAAAACAGAGCCAAATAGGAGGCGCCATTTGGCAACAAAGTCAACAGATTTTTTGACTAAATACTAAGAATTTTTTTCACCTTTTACCAAAATTGAATCGAATTTTAAAAATTATCAGCAATGTACTCAAACTTTTAAAACGTATCAACATGATAACTCAGTAAATTTTTCATCCATTTTCCGTCAATTTTACTGTCGTGACAATTTTTTTCTTGAAAATAGTGGTAAAAGACCTTAATATCCTTATTTTAAGCTCTCTCTCTCTCTCTCTCTCTCTCTCTCTCTCTCTCTCTCTCTCTCTCTCTCTCTCTCTCTCTCTCTCTCTCTCTCTCTCTCTCTCTCTCTCTCTCTCTCTCTCTCTCTCCCCCCCCTGGCTTAATCCAATCTATGACGCGAGTCCTTCAGCTTTGCTCCGGCCTCGAACCCAGTTGACCTCTGATGCATCTCGCCTGGGCCTCAACTGCATCCTTCTAATGCTCCAAGCGAATGTGGTTTTTGATGAAGCGACTCCTCGAACCCTATCGGTCTCCATTGCAGCCCACAATTTCTCAAATAGACCTCTGCGCCATAAACACAACATGATGAACTGGAAGAATACAAACAACCCATCAAATTCCCTGCATACCCAAAAGGTTTGTTTGGAGAGGATTTAAGGGGAAAAGATCGAGTCTTGCATTAAAGTTTTGGAGATAAAGATTGGGCTTGCAGTTTGGGGTGATTGAGATGAAAAAAATTAGGGAGCATCTGTTTGGAGGGAAGAGTAGCATACATATAATCAGAGCCTGTGATCTTTGAAGTTGTGTTTTTTCCTTAATATGTTTTCAATGGGAATTTTGAACAACAATGAAGAGAAAGAGGTCAGGTGTGAAAGGTGGATGTGCTCAATTTTATGTGTTCGATGAAATACTTGAAAGAAATTTTGGAACTTTTTTCTATTCCTAAACCATTGCATTATTGATGGAAATGTGGTGACTCGCAAACTATATGCGTGCGACGATGGGCGAAGAGGTGCGAGTCTGAGCTGAGGGGGAGCAATCATCATCGCGAGGCAGCACAGAGGAGGCTTTGAGCTAAAAAAGTTTGGGGTTGACATTGAATTCGTAACAATAATTTGGATATCATGTTGATATTCATTAAGTTATATCAGATGTAAGTTGACTAAATTACCCCTTATTTTCAGAAGAAAAAAATGTCACATCTGCAAATTTGATGGAGAGTGGACAAAAAATTGACAGAGGTATCTCAATAATAGATTTTAAGAGTTTGGGTACCTTGCTGATAACTTTTAAAGTTCAGGACCCCTTTAGGTATAGCATAAAGAGAACAAGTATCACATGTGAATTTTTTTCCATATACTAAATATTAAAGTTGATGAGCATTGGGCTACTCTGTTGGTCAAGACGTTGAACTTATCCGCAGATGAACCAAATTTGAATCCCAGTACTCCCTATTTGAAGAGAAAATAAATGTATTTATAGCCCATTTAGAGAGCATTGGAGCCAAGGTATTGAACGTATCCACTAACGAGCCAAGGTTATAATCCTAGTACTCATCTGTTCTTGAAAATTATTTGGGACATGCAAATTCGTAAATTAATTTGTTCTTGAAAATTATTCGGGACATGTAAAATTTTAAGAGGGAGTACAAAAAAAAACCTAGCCCCCTAGTGCTGCCTAGGAGATAGACTTGCGTGAGAAATCACGATGACATAGTCTTGTTTGTACTACACGATCCACTGAGAATACCTTTGCCATCTCTTCCCTCTCTGCTCGAGTCGTCAACCCCTTTCCGACTCTTCAGCGAGTTACGACGTCTTGGCATGGAATGGAACTCGTTGCGTTGGAGGCGTCTAGATTGGATTCAGATCGCGACTTCTGAGGGTGCGACTAATGATGGTTGTAGGCTGGTGTAGGGTTGGCTTGGTAGAGACGGAACACATCATATGGGATCCCGGTGGTGGACGCCGAGATGCTGCCCTAGTAGAGTATAGTAGCGGTCATCGTGAAGCAAAGGAACACGGAGGGTTGCTTCGCCGGTTGGTGGCTTTGCTCAATTGGGTAGCCTTGGATATCATGGGCCCTACAAATCATGTGAGCTTCCTATAGATTTAGGGTTTGGTTCAATTAGCCTTTCTTATCGTATGGGTCATTATGCAGCAAACCAACATTTTTTATCGTAAGGTTTGGCATCTGGACATTGATTTTAGTTTTTGACATGGAATGAGGCAATTCGTAACAACACGACACGCTCACTTATGGAGACTCTTAGAGACCTAATTCGAGATCGTAACAGCTATGGAAGTATGCATATGTAGTTGGAAAAGTGCTAGACTCACGAACTCTGTTAATGATAGGAGCAAAATTGGCCCGTGGGACGGCCAAAGTATCACCAGTAATCTAGTATTCGATCGCACTAACGTCTCTAACGATTGCCAAATTTCAACTTTAGTTTGGTGTTATTTGTTTAGTCTTTATATAGTATCTTTGTTTCTTGTTTTTCCTAGTCTCAATCCCGGTTGTACTTGATTCCCATTTGATACAAATTTTTGACTTATAAAAAAAATACTAAAGTTGATGCAACCGTGCACTGTTTATAAGAGACATTCTAGAATGCACTCCAAGTCTATGCACCATTAGACTCTTTTTTTCAAAAGCGACAAGTGTCACAATATGGTCCTTCCATTATTTTAACTATTTTTATGTTTGATTAAGCTTATGATAAGCTTTGTACTCTCTCTCTCTCTCTCTCTCAAAGTATAGTCCGCCGCCCCTTGTCGGGCATTTGCCGTGCGTTTCTCGCCGCCTAACCCTTGTGATGCTAGATTTCGCGTCTCGTGGTCTACGTCGTGTGTCCTCTGCTTCAGCGTAATCGTCTACTCCTATCTAGGCATCTCGCCACTGCCTTGCCACCCTCCGAACGGTCTTGACCTCAAGCCTCCCATTGTTAGGACCATAATTATGTGTCGATCGTGTCCTAACGTGATGCTTGTAGCTTGTTTTCTATAAATAAACCATCATTCTTAGTGTATTTTCCGTTCTTGTTAGGATATGGTGATTCGACAAGGAAATGGGCTAAAAGATGATAATTATGTGCTTTCCGATGAAGGCAGAGACATTTCCAGGACTGTGGGAGAAGATAGAACAATGTTGAGAAAAAGAGGAAAAATGACAGCCAGAGACTCGCCGAAATATACCGAGATTCTGGCAACTCCAGCAGTCAACTATGGTCATGGTCAAGCTTGGGTCAAGACTTCAAGTCACACATGAAGATATTTTAGTCTTGAAGAATTCACATGTGAGAGGGTGGGTGAGTCATTTTAGGACCACATTATCCCATTAATTTCAAAATTCAAATAAGAAAAAATATTCTCCTAAGCCTAAAATTTCATATTACTTCATCTCCACACAAATACCTTCATCCATTTATATACATCTTTTACCTCACAAAATAACTTAGCTCCCATTTTCTAATTTTCTCCTCGAAAACACCTATCTCTCCATTCTCTCCCAAGAGCTCCTTCATGGCCTATCTACTTACTGCCTATCTTGCCTTGAAGTTACTTTCTCTTCCTCTCTTCTTCTCATCCAACAATCTATACTCAAGAGACCTAGCCTCTCCTCAAGGAGGCGAACCTCTTCCCTCCCCCTCTCCATCATTCACAATTTCCTCCTTTCATCTTTGCCTCCAATGTCTGGGCGGTTCTCTAGATCTTGAAGAAGTAGGAAGTAATACCTCTTACCTTTGGCTTGTTTGAGTCTTAGAGGTTTCTCTTTCCTCCTCTTCAAGTATTGGATGTAAGTGGAGCTCAAGAAGTAGAGTTAAAAGTTTGAAGAGCCATGGGTGAAGCCTACTAGTTTGGCAAAGCTTAGCTTAGGGACCCTTCGGTTATTTCTCACTCTCTTAGCTTCTATTCTTATATTTAAACACTATTTTGTATATCGGTAGTGAGTAAATTGTGTATGGAAGACTAGGAGTCAAACCCTAGCCAATTTGATGTAGAACAATGGATATGTGGTTTATGAAATTGAGTTTATTTTTGGGTATGAAATGTTATGGATGAGTTTGGTTTGTATGTGATGTGTTTGAGGCATATTCATATGTTTTGGCTTGATTTATGTTTTTCTTGAGCAGGTTATAACCTTGCTTAAGTTGTGACATGTTAAAAGAACTACAAATAACACTTGGGGGAATTAGGCACTCACTTAAGTAAAGATGAGCATGTGAACATGACTTAGGTTTAGACTTGATAGGTTGAGCTTAAGGTTTGGTTTCCTAGTGCATGAACCAAAGTCTTCTTTAGTCTAAATAGGCTCAAGAAGTTTTGGTCATGCTCACATCGACTAACAATCGTCGTGGCTATCAGTTGGTACTTTCGGTTGGTATTCCAATAGGTACAAATCAAGAGAACCCCTTAGACCTCACTTTCAAGTCTCAATTCCTCCAATTGAGGCTTGGAGAGGGAAGCCTTACACATGTAACAACCCATAACTTGATTAGTGATTAATTACACTTTGGTACGTTTATCGAGATTCATTATGATTTTTATAAGTTATGGTTTTAGGTTTACATTCCTCACATGAGTTGTAGAGAAAATTATTACGAGTTAGTCGGTATTTTCATTAGATTTTTCGAAGCTTTGAGCTAATTTTTGCGAATTTTGAAAGTTTCGAAGGAAAAGTAATTAAATTTGAAAACTACCCTTGGTTAAATTTTGTGGACCGTCCGATCATAGTTTGAATCAATCTGGGCCGTCCATTTAATGGTATTATTTTAGAAACCACCTAGCTGAGATGAAACCCAGCTCGTGCAAATCATTCTCCTCGTCGAGGAGAAACGCAATGGAGAGGTCGCCGTTCACTTTGTCGACAACATGTGACCTCCGGTCTTGATTACCATTCGACATCCCTCCCTCCTCTGTCTTCTTCTCCATCCTTTGTTAGGCTATACATGATGTGTAGAGAGGAAACCAACGAGTATTTTCAAGAGAAGCTGATGCCATCGCTGGCGACGGAGCCACAGCCAGAGTTGGGTAGCGAAACCTTAGGTCTTTTGAAGTCCATCAGTTTAGGAGTCGAACATGACCAGTCTCAGGTCACGCCATGGCCTAACGATGCCGGCCGATTAAATTGATTTTCTGGCAAGGGTTTCGAGCCTTTGAGGTAAAATTCGATCTAATTTAGGTTTGTGTATAGTTAAGAATTATGTTGGGCTTGAAACGAGCTTTTTTGTTGATATGTCATTTGCAGGAATTAGAAGTGGTTGATGGTGGCAACGCATAGCCTCCAACAATTAATGGTGGCGCATGGGGTCCACTTTTTCGCCGTGTGCGGTGGAGCTCAGGCAGACAGAAAGCCATTTTTTCACGGGAAGTTTCTGACTACGTATTCGATCGGTTTTCTTGTTATTTATTATTTCAATTCAATTACTAATCGACATTTTTATTAAATAGGGGACAAGTTTCCAATAGATTCTGAAATTGGACTGGCTAGCACAGTGTCTCTAATATCAAATGACTATAGTCTAGAAATTGTACAGTTTGTAAAAGCATTCAACAGTTTGTCCAAACCACTGACAAAAGAGTTATCTGAAAGATACAACTCCCTTAGGCTGCAGAAAGTACCAATGAATATGAGAATTTGGTCTCCTATACCATTTCCTCTTACATACAAGTTCAGAGGGCAAGGAAGGAAGATAATTATATGCTAAATCAAGAACCAATAGGGAAGTCAAGTTCATTGAAGTCAGCTGGGAGAGTGGTGTTTGAATTTGGCAATCAAGCAAATGCAATCTAAGAGTGAAGGAGGAAGCAAATGAAGTTAACCTAGTCCTATGCTGCTAAGATTCACAAATTCAAGATTGAGGTATTTTAGGGAAGAGAGTTGAGAGATTCAATTCAATTTATGTGAAAAATAATGACCATAATTATAATTATAAGTTTCAATACAGAGGTCAAGATAGTTCAACTTTGAGAGGTTACTAAGAGAAGGGAGAATCTCTCCCTCAAATAAATTATTTGAGAGATCGAGATACCTCAAACTTTGAAGCTTGCCAAACAAGTTAGAAACTTGTTTGCCAAGAGAATTTCCACTAAGATTAAGGTAATATAAGTCTTTTAGGCTAAACAAAGAGAGATTTATGTTACCACTTAGTGAAGACTGATAATACTCGTATTCCCAGTAGTTATATGGATTCCATAGATCAAGCATTGCAACGCGACCAATGTGGTTGTTGCATAAGACTCCTCTCCAATGATAACATTCGTGATTCACCCAAGAAGAAAGCCTACAGGAAGGATCTTCCAGATCTCCTTTGAAGTTGAGAACCGCTTGTCTCTCTTCCTCCCTGCATAATGATGGTGATGGTCTCACACTACTTAGAATTCCAACACCAAAAGACATGGTTGTAGTCTGTAGATATGGAAGTGCCAGAAATAGTAAGAGCAAGTAGTGAGCTATATTGTAGACGAGGAAGCGAGCTGAGAGCTGCTGTGCTTGAATATGTTTGCACAGAAGCTATCCATGATTGTTTTGGTTTGAACTAGTGAAGAAGGTAAATGAGTCTATAAATAAATCTAAACCAAGTACCATGTAATTAATAGTAATGAGAAGACTGAAATGAATGGTGTCCAAGTTTTCCAAAGGCTCCGTCAACAGCCCCGTTTCACAAGATTCCAATCCATTTTAAGAGCTCCATCTAATTTCCTGCGAATGACATAGAAGCCAACATAACAAACCCCTAAAATAAAAATTTACCTAACCGCACCAGCAACAACAACTTGGATCCTCGGATGGGATATCAGGAACCTTCAATCGAAACGAACCTATGGTCGAGACTTCTCGACACCAAATATTGGGAGGTGTTATCCAACTGATGCAACCAACTCAACTAAAAATCTGCTCAGCTTCAAAACTAAAAAGAGCACTTCCAGGGAATCCATTGTGCGATGAGAGGCGGAGAGAGAGAGACATACAACTTCCCGGCGGAAAAAACAGATGACTGAAAGAAAAAGAGTCTATACAAACAGTGAGAGGATGAGAACAATGATGCATAGAGAGAAACGGGAAGCGTCAGTGCGAAGCCGAAGAGAGAAACTGAAAATGTGAACGCAATTGTTAGATGAGTGTGAACACAAGTGTAAACAGTGAGACGGAGGGAATATTCTCAACTGTGAACAGTAGCTACGGTAAAGATGCTACTCACAATTGTTAGATAGAAAATAAATAAATATTTAGGGTAAGAAACAAGTCAATTCCAGTTTCATCGAAACATAGACTGGAATGTGCATGTTAGTCCCTCTATTCCAAGCACAAAGTCCTCTCATGTAACATAAGTAAAGAAAGGGAAAATAAAAAGACTGAAATGGAGCAACGTCAAACTTCAAGCCAAATCTTCTTGGGAGTTACCAGCCGACACCTTCAGAACTTCAAAATCCAGCCACATCCTGAAGACAAGTTCCCTAAGGGCATCTCCAATGGGAGGATCTAAAATGGGGTGCTAGATCTATATTTAGGACCTCAATTTAGGACTTATGATTTAGGATTTCCCTATCTCCAATGGTGAAGTCCTATATTGTAAATATCTTTATTTTATGTTATTTTTAATGATTAATTTATTTTGTTACAATATTATTATGTATAATAAATATTAATTATGATAATTTTTGACCGATACATGGATTATTCAACGACTCTCCATTTTAATTTGACACCGATATATGCATTTTTCAAGGATAATTTCAAAATTTCGAAATGGTATATCATGATCTTATCTTTAAATATCAATTTCAAAATTTCAAAATTTCATAATTTCAAAATTATTCAACGTTCTTATCTTCAAATTTCAAAATTATTCAACGTTTTGATCTTCTATAAAATCGGAATCATTCACTCCTTCATCTCTCACCAATTCACAAACACTTCTCCTCCCACGAACAAATTGTGGTTTTCGTATTGTTTCATACCTTTAATTTTGTGTTTCGTTATGAATAGGTTGTGGAAATTACTGAAGAAGGAGGAAGCAGAAGATGTTCCGAGAAGGCAACAACAAGCTCTCTTGATGTCTGCGGAAGCCCTACAAGTGGAGAGGATGGAAGAAGATGAAAGCTCACAACGGGGTGGTTCCTCGGAAGGGCGGAGGTACATCTTAAGGGACCGAGAAATGATGGATCAACGATTGAAAGCTTTATACTTCACCTCACCATGTAGGTTTGACGGCGACATCTTTTGAAGGCGCTTCCGTATGAGACCCCATCTCTTCGACAATATGATGCGTCAAGTGACCAACCACGACCCTTACTTTGTACAGACGATGGATGCCACCGGCAGACTCGGCATTTCCACCGAACAGAAGCTAACATGTGCTATGAGGATGCTTGCATACGGTCTACCAGCAGACTTGTGCGATGAGTTCTTTGATATTGCTGAATCCACTGCTTTAGAAGTGTTAGATCATTTTACAAGAGCGATATGGGCTGTGTACCGCAAAGACTATCTACGCACACCAACAAAGGCAGATCTCGTGAGGTTGACAAATAAAGCTGCAGATCGTGGATTTCCAGGTATGTTGGGTAGCCTTGATTGTATGCATTGGCAATGGAAAAATTGTCCTACTGCTCATGCCGGACAATTCCAAGGCCATAAAGGAAAATCTACAATTATCTTAGAGGCGTTAGCCTCCTATGATACTTGGATTTGGCATGCATATTTTGGTCTTCCAGGTTCTCTCAACGATATCAACGTCCTGGGAATGTCACCATTGTTTGATGAGGTATGCAGAGGTGAAGCTCCTCAAGTGAATTTCAAAGTGGCAAACAGTACATACCATCAAGGTTATTATTTGGTGGATGGCATATATCCCAATTGGGCGACTCTTGTGAAGGCAATAAAAAATCCTACTACTCCCAAGACAAGACACTTTACAATGATGCAAGAGGCATTCAGAAAAGACGTCGAGAGAGCATTTGGAATTCTCCAAGCGTGTTTCGCAATTGTGAGGGGTACAGCTCGTTTATGGAGTAGGGAAAGCCTTCAATACATCATGATGACGTGCATTATTTTGCACAACATGATTGTAGAAGATGAGCGCGATGAAGATGAGCAATGCGAGTTTGACGCGGATGAAATCCCGACTCGTCCAAGAAAAGCTGAGATCTATGATAAACCGAGGTATGATGATGAGGTCCATCGTAATTTTGCACAACATGATTGTAGAAGATGAGCGCGATGAAGATGAGCAATGCGAGTTTGACGCGGATGAAATCCCGACTCGTCCAAGAAAAGCTGAGATCTATGATAAACTGAGGTATGATGATGAGGTCCATCGTAATCCTCAACTAATGCACGAATTTGTGCGAGCTCGTTACAAGAGGATCCGATGTCCGGTGATATGTGCGGAACTAAGATCGGATTTAGTTCAACACGGTTGGGCTTTGAAGAAGTACCGAGAGCACAACAATAGTTAATTAGTTTTGTTTTCATGTGTCAATAAATGACATTACTTTGTCATCATGTTGTTGTATGTCTTTAATTTTGTGTGGTTGTATGTCTTTAATTTAGTGTGGTTGTATGTCTTTAAATTTGTGTGGTTGTGTGTCTTTAATTCGTTGTGTGGTTATATGTACTTGAGTGTATTTATGCATTTAAACATTTTGTGTTTTGTTATAAATTTATTACCGTAATGAATAAGAAATTTCGAATTACCATTAAAATTTAGAAAAATACACTTAATACATAGTTAATTCAAATGATTAAAAATAGTACAACTTAATCAAAGGCCATAAATAGTACAACTTAATACGTAGGAAATTAAAGACTTAAAAATAGTAATGAAAAATACACTTAATACGTAGGAAATTAAAGACTTAAAACCAACAAATAGTACAACTTAATCACTCTTCACCATCATTACGCATCCACTCCGTTTGATTGAGCTGAAGATAGGGAGAAGAAGTTGATCCACCACGAGGGGTAGGGGTATGGAATGATGATGCATTTTGTGCCTCCATTTCCTCTTGCTCAATTATCTTTTTTTGCTTCCTCTCCCAATACCCTCTTTTACAAGGTGAATATATATTAGGATCCACCGCCATTGTGCGAGCATCTTCCTCCCTTTGTTGAGCCGCCATAGCCTCTTCATAGAGTTTTTCCCTTCGTTCAAACTCTCTATCGTTTTGATCGGCAAGCCTTTTCATTTGAGCATGAATACTTAAAGTTAACTCTTGGTTACCTTTTTTCTTCGCCGCCTTGGCCGCTTTTTGTCCCGTTGGACGCTCTCGTCTATCTTTTGATGTCATGCTTGGAGTTGCTTGATCTCCGGATGAATTGATATCATCCAAGTTGGTAGGCACCTCATAATTACCAATATTTGCATCCATTGATGGTGGAAGGGAGAATTTTGGTGACTCCTTCAAGATATCCCAACAATGCATATATGCGAAATGCTTTCCATGAGATTCATCGAAATAAAACCCCTTCGCATTCCTTAACTACAAACAATCGGAACAAACCAATTATTATACGACTTAATTATTCTAACTACATGAATAATTACTATATGGAAAATACTTACATCATCTTGATCATTTCGCCACTCGCATGATTTTTGATGGCTTTGTTCATTGCGTGAGCCCATCTCATACTTGCTGGATTGATCTTCTTCCATCGAGATTCAACGCTTTTTTGGATTCGCTTAGGTGCATTAGTTGACTTGATACTTTCGAAATACTCATATATACGATCTCACAAAGTTCCCCCGGATTGATTAGAACCGACGGCGACATCTCCACCAATACTCAACACGGCAACGCACAAAGCTCTATCTTCCGCTTCTTTCCAATTTTCCAAACGTGGTGCCCTTGTGGTTGGTGAAGCTCTATTTGGACCCATGGTGTTGAACAAAAAAACTGAAATTGCTATAAGAAAAGAGGAGAAAGAGGAAAAGTTTGAGAGGGTGTAAGAAATTGTGTGAGAGAATGTAAGAAATTGTGTGAAATGAATGGAAATTTGGGTTAGTATTTATAGAAAAAATTAGAAGTTACTGTTCCAACGGACTGATTTAAAAAAAAAAAAATCTATTTGTTTCTGACTATTATATGGAAATGAGAGTTTGATTGAATACTAATCGTTGGATCGATTTCGGAATATATTCTTTGCCGTTGGATCAAAATCAGAAATTAAAAAAAAAAAACTAAAATTAACTGAGATTGAAATCTGGCCGTTGATTTCAAATCTCATTCAAATCGGGTCGTCCATTTGATTACCATTGGGCTGCAACGGCTCGGTAGCCTGCGCACGTGGCGGGTCCCAGAGCATCAGTAGCTGTCTGCTACTCTCTCTCTTTTTGTCCAGCGCGTCGCGCGTCAGCTAACTTTCCTCTCTCCTCCAGCAAGCCGCGTGTCTTCCATTTTCTTCTGCCGGCGCGTGAATCAGTTTCTTCCTCTCTCCTTCGTCACTCCAACGTTAGCAGGTCGGTGGCTTTCCCAAAATTTAGATCGGTGCTAAACCAAGATCTATCCTAGGACTCCATATAACACTTGAAGCTATAATTTATAGGGTTTAGATCCATTAATACAACCATTGGAGAGCAATTTTTTCAGGCAAAGCTATATTGCTAGGGTTTAGGACTCTCCATTGGAGATGCCCTAACAGCTACACCATCTACCCATACTCAGCTTCTGTACATCATAACCGACAACTACCAAAAGTATATCCGGAGAAACATCACCATGAGGCCGTCCTTCCTCTTACAAGTGCACGCCATTACCATTGCTATACACGCTGTTTATTGATCCATTTGATGACTTAAACGCAGGTACTTTTTGGTGGGATTTCAACATTATGTGCCCATCAGTAGTCCCATTAGTAACAGGTTTCATCACATGACCATTGTCTTGTACGATTGTATCTGAATGCCTGCATGCTGCTGTTATCAGTCCTGTATAACAGAAGATGAAATGTAATAAGAAACCAAGCTAAATAAAATCGCATGACAGCTGGTTCTTTTTGAATGCAACTAGTAAGTAAATATCTATCCATTCAGATGCACAGATCGAACAATAGGACAACAGAGGAGCCAACACTAGATACAGCATGACACATACAATGGTGCAGCAGAGCAAGAGATTACAAAACCAGAAAAAGAAACATTACCTAAGAATAGAGGAGAAGGTTTGCCTGGCCTCGATTTACATTCAGGATGGAACTGAGCACCAACGAAGTATGGATGGGCAGGCAGCTCGATAATCTGTAGAGTTACACAATTAGTTAAAGGATTGTGCTTACAAGAAAGTATGTATGAGCATTCATGTTTCAACAGATGATAACCTCCATGCGCCGACCAGTTTCATCTCTGCCAACAAATGATAAGCTGACACTTTCAAATTGCGATATCATATCAGGATTGACCTACTCACCTACATAACACAAAAAGGCCATTTCATAAAAGGGAAGAAAAAGATACAGCTGTTTAATGCTATCTGAAAACGTGTATTTAAATAGACTGACCACAAACAAAACTCACCTCATATCTGTGTGACTGTGTCGATGACGTTCATCAACAAAAGTCATATTTCCATACCTAAAAGTAATCAAAAACCAATTTTATATCAGCTAGACTGAAGAGTGAATAGTTGGGAAAGAGACATGCCTATGGCTTGTACGGTACATGTATAAAGTTAAATGTAATCTGAGTTATGCTGGACTTAAATTTTCTGTTTGGCCTACTATTCGGTAGTATATATATATTATTTAGATTATTTAACCTAGTGTGATATTCTGTAATCTGATTTCCTCAAGGAATAAAATTGTTCTCCTCTGCCCGTGGACGTAGCTAACATATTATTAGTGAACCACGTATATCCGTGTTCTTTCTTATATTCGTTATAACAAATTGGTATCTAGAGCTAGAATCAACATGTCTGGGTTGAATGTAAAGATCGGCAAATTCAAGAGGAGGAACAGTTTCAGTTTATGGCAGATCAAGATGCGAGTCTTGTTAAAGCAACAAGGGTTGTGGGCGTCGTTGACGAAGAAGTAAGGGGATCCTGAATCTGCTGAGATGGCCAGTCTAGAGGAGAAGACACACTCAACAATTATGCTATGTCTTGCAGACGATATCATCACTGAGATCTCAGAGGAGGAAACTACATCTGGTCTATAGTTGAAGCTTGAGAGTCTATACATGACAAAGTCTTTAACCAACAAGTTGCTTCTGAAGCAACGTCTGTTTAGTCTGCGAACGCAAGAAGGTATGCCTCTAAGAGATCACTTAGATCAATTAAACACAATTCTATTAGACACTACTACATTTTTAACCATTGCCGGCGATTTTTAAATCGCCGGCAATGTTTTTTTATCATTACCGGCGATTTTTTCCCCAAAAATCGCCGGTAATGTCTTTTTTTTTTTTTTTATCATTGCCGGCGATTTTTACGGCAAATCGCCGGCAATAGTCTGCCGGTAAAAAAAAAAAAAAGACATTGCCGGCGACTTCCATGCAAGTCGTCGGTAATGTTTTTTTTTATTTTTTTATCATTGCCGGCTAAGTCGCCGGCAATGTCTTTTTTTTTTTTAATTGCCGGCGGACTATTGCTGGCGATTTGCTGGAAAAATCGCCGGCAATGATAAAAAAAAAAAAGAAGACATTGCCGGTGATTTTTGGGGAAAAAATCGCCGGTAATGATAAAAAACATTGCCGACGATTTAAAAATCGCCGGCAATGGTTAAAAATGTAGTAGTGAGAGTTGCGTAATATCGATGTTAAAATCAAGGATGAGGATGCTTCCTTAATTCTGTTGGTATCTTTACCATTATCATATGAGAATTTTATACAATCCTTTATTGTTGGGAGAGATACTGTGACTCTGGAGGAGGTTAGATCATCTCTTCATACTAGAGAGTTGCGCCATAAGGCGATTAGTACAGGTACAGATATCAGGCTGCTGGGTTAGTAGTCGGTGGGAGTAAGGGACATGGAAACTCGGAGGAGAAGAAATTCAAGAAACCAAGTTCCAAGGGTCCTAAGCTCAACGATGTTTGTAACTACTATAAAGAGAAGAGACATTGGAAAAAGTAATGTCCAAAGAAGAAGCAGCGGGGGAAACCATCAGATGCTGTTGTTGTAGCAGAAGATGACACCAATTCGGAAGAGGATACTGCTTTAGTTGCTGATGAACATACACATCACACTGATGTATGGATTTTAGATTCCAGGGAGTCTTATCATATATGTCTGCGTAAGGAGTGGTTCACTACCTATGAGTAGGTAACTGGAGGCAATGTTTCGATGGCTAACAGTTTTGTCTGCGAGGTGGTTGGAATAGGCTCAATTAAAATACGGACACATGATGGTAAATTCAGTACATTGAACGATGTTAGGCATGTTCCACGCATGTCAAAGAATCTAATATCACTGAGCTATTTGGACAATAAGGGGTTCATTTTCAGAGGTAAAGGTGGAGTTTTACGTGTCTACAAGGGTTCTAATGTGGTTCTGAAAGGTGTCAAGCGGGGTACTTTGTATATTCTGCAAGGTTCTACGCTGTCAGGTTTTGTTGTTGTTGCATCATAAGAGGTTCACAAGAATGATATGACCAAGTTATGGCACATGAGACTTGGTCACATGAGTAAAAGAGGGATGAAAATTCTTTCAAAATGGGATCTTCTTGGTGGCCACAAGGTCAATGACCTTGATCGACCTAGGAGAGAAAACTTTGGGAAGCCTCCTACGAGGTATAGTTTTGAGGACATGGTGGCTTATGCACTACAAGTTCCTGAAGAGGTGGATCCCCACGAGCCATCCACTTACAGGGAAGCAGTTACATATATTGAGTCTACCCAATGGCTTGCTGCAATGGGAGATGAGATGGAGTCACTTCACAAGAATTAAACTTGGGAATTGGCAAAGCAACCTCAAGAGAGAAAAGTTATCACTTGCAAATGGGTTTTCAAGAAGAAAGAAGGGTTGTCACCTGCTGAGGGTATCAAGTATAAGGCTCGGGTAATTGCAAGAGGGCTCCATCAGAAAGAAGGTGTAGACTACAATGAGATTTTCTCGCCAGTGATCATACATACTTCTATCAGGGTGATGCTAGCCATAGTTGCATATCAGAATCTGAAGCTCGAACAACTAGATGTGAAGACAGCTTTTCTATATGGAGAGTTGGAGGAAGAGATATACATGACTCAGCCAAAGGGTTTTCAAGTTCTTGGAAAAGAAGATTATGTTTGTAGGTTGAAGCAATCTCTGTATGGACTAAAATAGTCACCGAGGCAGTGGTACAAGAGGTTTGATAGCTATATGATAGAGATTGGCTACACAAGGAGTCCATATAATTGTTGTGTCTATTACAACAAGGTAACAAATGGTTCTTTCATTTATCTAGTCCTCTATGTAGATGATATGTTGATAGCTACAGAAAACAAGTCAGATATTCAGAAGTTGAGTGCTGAGTTTGAGATGAAGGATTTGGGTGCAGCTCGAAAAATTCTGGGAATGGAGATCTACAGAGATAGGAATAAAAAAAAGGCTTTTCCTATCACGAAAGGATTATATTCAGAAGGTATTGTCTAGATTTGGCATGTCTACTACAAAACCCATAGATACTCTAAGTGCTACAAATATTCATTTGTCTACTGCGTTTGCACCTAAATTTGCTGAGGAGAAGGAGTACATGTCTCGAGTTCTCTATGCTAGTGCAGTAGGAAGTTTGATGTATGCTATGGTCTGCACTAGACCTGATCTTGCACATGCTGTCAGTGTTGTTAGTAGTTTATGGGTGAGCCTGACAAGGAGCATTAGCAAGCTGTGAGGAGGATTTTTCGGTATCTTAGAGGTACGTCTGATGTTGGTCTCATTTATGGAGGTGATACACAGTGTTTAGTAACTGGTTATTCAAATTATGATTATGCTGGAGATGTTGACAGCAGAAGATCTATGACTGGTTATGTTTTTACTATTGGTGGTTCTGTTGTTAGTTGGAAAGCTGCTTTGCAGCCTACAGTGACATTGTCTACTACAGAAGTAGAGTACATGGCATTGACAGAAGCAACCAAAGATGGAATCAAGTTGAAAGGACTAGTTAGTGATTTGGGTCTACATCATGATCAAGCTATTGTATATTGTGATAGTTTGAGTGCAATTTGTTTAGCCAAGGAACAAGTTCATAATGAGAGGACTAATCACATCGATGTTAGGTATCATTTTCTGAGAAGTGAGAAGAGGATTAAGGTGAACAAAGTGGGTACTGCTGATAATCCAGCTGACATGATCACCAATCCAGTTCCACAAAGCAAGTTCCAATATTGTTTGGACTTGGTAAATGTTAGAAGGCGACGAGGCCAATCAGATGTGGTCGTTGTGGCGAAAAAAGAAGACACAACATAATGACATATACCAAAGTCATCAGCTGCTAACTAGTGTCTATATTACTCACAGTTAGTGTATTCACCAGTCTACAGTAGTACACTCTGCCTGAACAGATAATTTTCCCAACTAGTGTTTATATTAGTCATAGGTAGTATTTTCACCAGTCTATAGTAGTACATTCTGCCTGAACATATAAATGTTCCAATATTGTTTGGACTTGGTAAATGGTAGAAGGCGACGAGGCCAATCAGATGTGGTCGTTGTGGCGAAAAAAGAAGACACAACATAATGACATATACCAAAGTCATCAGCAGCTAACTAGTGTATATATTACTCACAGTTAGTGTATTCACCAGTCTACAGTAGTACACTCTGCCTGAACAGATAATTTTCCCAACTAGTGTTTATATTAGTCATAGGTAGTATTTTCACTAGTCTATAGTAGTACATTCTGCCTGAACATATATTTTTGTTGAGGCATGTCCATTTCCTTTACATACACTATATTAGTCACAAGATATAATTGGTATAACCATACAAGTCATTGGTAGTATACTTGGTCCGAATCTCTTTCATCAAATGTTTTTCGATAAACAAACATACAATGTGATTCTTCATTATATAATACATACTACTTTAATGTAATGTACTTTTCCCTTGTGCAATTTGTTTAACATACTAATTCGAGTTTGTTGTTCTTCGGTTTGCAATTTTGTGTTGGTCAATTGTGCGTTTTTGTATGTGAAAACCCTTTGTGTTTGAAACCAACAACAGTAGTAGTACACTCATCATACAACAAAAGTAGCACTACTCCTATTAAAAACATGGGTTCATCTCATTACATCAATGTAAAATGTACCAATTATTTCTCTAGCAAGCACTACTAATTCGCAATAAAAAGTACTACTTCAAAACAGTTGGTATACTAACACTACTGTTGTTTCCAATAAGCACTACTCCAGAACATTTAGTGTACTACTTCAAAACATGGTATGTACTACTGTTTCATAACAGAAAGTACTACTTCAAAATATTTAGTGTACTAACACTACTGTTGTCTCTAGTAAGTACTACTTCAAAATATCCAGGGTACTATTTTAACACAATCTAAGTAGTACATTGGCATCCACACACTTGTGCGTATCTTCGGATAACATGGTGCCTTGAGCAAATGGCCATATCACTCTTCCAAAGGGTGTATCTCCAAGTAATTTTAGCGTTTCATCGTGCAAATCATTTTTTCCATCGCTGTATCAGGTTGAAAAAGCCTCGAAATGTAGACCGAATTTGTACTTTTGACGGTTTTTTTAACTTTTACTTGCATTTCCTCTGCAAAACAACAAAATGAACATCAAAATACTATAACACACTACCATAGACACTTCCACACACCAACTTAGACATTACTGCTTAACAACACATGTACTACCACTGAATCATAAATGTACTACTACTGTTTCACATATGCACTACTGCTGTTTCACATATGCACTACTGCTATTTCATAAATGCACTACTACCACTTTCACATATATATACTACTACCACTTTCACAGATACACTACTACCACTTTCACAAATGCACTACTACTGTTTCACAAATGTACTACTACTGTTTCACAGATGCACTACTACTGTTTCACAGATGCACTACCATTGTTTCACAGATGTACTACTACCACTGTTTCACAGATGCACTACTACCACAGAATCACAAATGCACTACCACTGTTTCACGGATGCACTACTACTGTTTCACAAATGCACTACCACTGTTTCACAAATGCACTACTATCACTTTCATAGATACACTACTACCACTTTCACAAATGTACTAATACTGTTTCATAGATGCACTACTACTGTTTCACATATACACTACTACTGTTTCACATATGCACTACTACACTTTCACATATGCACTACTACCACTATTTCACATATGCACTACTGTTGTTTCACATATGCACTACTACACTTTCACATATGCACTACTACCACTTTCACAAATGCACTACTACCAGTATTTCACATATGCACTACCACTGTTTTACAGATGCACTACTACAGACTAACATAAACATTATCCCAGACTATTGTAGAGACTACTGCATAAAATCTAAAGAATATCAATCTGTACATACTACTACAGACTTACATAAGCACTACCACAGACTATTGTAGACACTACTACGTACGTAACAACCAAAACACAACTTTTGCTTAACAACCAAACCAAACCAAAGCAAACACTACCACAGACTATACTCCAACGCTGAGAGAGAGAGAGAGAGAGATTATGGCGGTGGGGTGACAACCTGAGGGAGAGGGAGTGAGGTACCAAGCGATCGATAGAGTACGACGACGAGGGAGAGCTCGCGGTGGTGAGGGAGCGACAAGAACAATGGCAACGGTGATGATGACTAGATAAAGTTCAAGACGGCGATGAATCGGAGAGGAGAGGAGATGAGCGGTGATGGTATGGAAGTTGGGGTTTTGGAGAGAGAGGGGAAGAGAGAGAGGCTTGATCGAGATTGAAATATGAGATAACTAAGAAAGTGTTCTGGAATGGGAGGATGACATGACTGTAAATAATTAAAATTTTAAGGTTATGTTTGTTATAGGGGTGACCTGATTTGAGATAAAAATCTTGGATGACCTAATCTAGTATAAATCTTATGTAAATGACCTTATGTATAATTTACCCTTTAATCAATGGGTACGGTAAATTACCTAGCCTAAACATAATAGGTAAATTATCTGAATATAATAGGTAAATTATCTGAATATAATAGGTAATTAAATTACATGAATAGTTGGATACTAGCAGTAAATTACCTAAATATTATTATAGGTAAATTAATTATATATGGTTTTTTACAGGTAAATTTATTATGTATGCGTTTACTATACACGTGATTGGTGTGGGTATTTTATTTCAAATGATGATATATAGGTACGTAAATTTAGTAATTTATTGATCTATACTAGCTATTTATTAAGAAAAGCTATGTTGTCAACCATAACCAATATTTTTTCTACTATTTTAACCTTTTCAGTTTAGTATTTGTTAATTATTTGGGGTTAAATTGGTAAATAATAATTATGTAAAAAGAGAAAAAAAAGGAGATAAAACGTACAGTTATCTATATTCGCAGTAGAATTGTATGCATGCTGGTTATCCAAATAAAAATTGCCTCCAACGTTTTAAAAAAAATGTCCTTATCGTTTAGAGAAAAAAAAATTGTTTTCTACACACCCATAATGGTGTGTTTTAATATATTATACCAATATATAGAACAAATACAATATAATGTTAAAAACAGTCGAGAAGACGTTGTCACCAACAATTGATCCCATTAAGTTTAACTTTTACCAATGTAACTCCCTAAAACTCTCCATTACATGAAGAAGAATTTGAGAAATCACAATTTCTTAGAATGAAATTATTAAATAGTCAAAGGGCTAAATCCATTAGTGAAAAAGTATATGAATTTCATTCAAATATTTAAATGTTGCAGGGAATTCTGCCTAATTTCCCCCATATCCATATGTTATTTGAGCTCAGTTTTGTAACACCTCATATTGCATCTAAGTTCAAAGTAAGAAAGATAGATTCCACCTTCTCTCCCTCTTCATCCCAATCACTTAAACATAATCTAATTCCATTCAAATATTGTTCTATCTCTCATCATCATGAACTTACCTGGTTGAAGTAGAAATGAAATCTCTTCAGCAGTGCACACACTCCAAAACCGTATCTTCATAAGGCCGTTCACTTTGTTGTACTTATTATAGGTCAATGTGTATGTTCTGCCTTGGATTTTGAATACGATTAGTAGGCGCTAGCCTTTGATTCCATGGATATATTGTGGGACGACTTGAGCAGAGGTAATGTTTTGGGCATAACGTACATTGCCTTTAGACCTTGGCTATCTTTGAATTACCCCTTGTTATGCATGTATATATATCTAGTAATAAACACGTACAAATATACTTTAATCTTGTGTATTAATTCGATAATGCTTTGAGATTATTCCCATCAGCCCTAATTTTAGAGAATGATTGTAAATATTACCATTAGCCAACTAACTTTTAGAGGACTCTAAGAGATTCTTTCCCACTAGCCAATTTTTTCCTTATCTTCTATTTTTTCTTTCCAAAGTTACCCTTTTCTTATAAAAACTGGTCTCTCTCTCTCTCGTCTCCTCGAATCTCAGCTCCGGCGAATTTCAAGTTTGATTCCGATTAATCGTCTCCGTCCTCCGCTGCTTTATGATTAGAGACGCTGACTCGCATCTTTTCAAGCATTTAATTAAACACTCAATTGAACACAAACACAATTAAAACCCTTTTTTGTTGATGTAGCATTGGTAAATAGGGTATCGTTCTTAACCGGGGATTGATGGTGCATGCATGACTACGCTATGGTTAAAGGGGGGTTTATAAGTTGATTGTTTATAATCTACGAAAATAAAGACAGAAAATGGTTAGTAAACACATAGAGAAATTCTAGGTTCTATCATGCTTCACTCATAGACAAGTAGAAAACAAACAAGAACAAAGAACCCTAAACATGCTTACTAGGCCGAAAAATAAAAGCTATCCTACATATGTACATGATCAACTCGTCATACTTACCTCATTCCTTTATAACCTAATCATATTATATGCAACCTAAGTTTTATCTAGGCCTTTACTACGTGGTTCGCATGCATCTTTCATAATTAAGTGACTAAACCAAGATTGCTCGCATTTAGACACATCATTAACCTAAACCAAGATTGCTCGCATTTAGATTAGCACAAAGAAAGAACTTAGACTCGAAATAGATGACATAAAATAAAATTAGAATTATATTACAAAAACACGTCTTTACACTCTACACAAAACTGAAATTCATTACAAGGAGAAAGTAGAGGGATCGAAATACACTCTTTGTGTCGTGATTGCAGTCGCAAAGCATGTACAAGATCCTTCTATGGATGGCTAGATGAACCCTCAGATTGCCTAAGGTTGCACTAGGTGGAGGCCGAGTGTTTATGGTGTGGAGGGTGGCGTTCCTTGAAGAAATCTCGAGTATTTGTGGAGAGGAAGTGTTTAAGGCAGAGACTTGGCTTGTATGATGAGTTCTATTGAGAATGAGGACTAGCTCTTGTATTTATAGGTGAAGAATTCCAACTTTCCTCTCCAAACTAGGTTTTCCTAGTGTACCCGGGTAGAATTGACAGCTTGTGATAGTCTGTCTTGAAACGTCTTTTCCGGGAGTTCTAGAGTTCAGAAAATTATGATGTTGGATTCGTTGGAAAGATCAGCTCGAGAGCTTGAAGAAGACATATATGATCACTATATTTGGAGTTGAATTGCAGATTCTGTGATACGTTGAAGATTGATGAGCTGGCAGGCATATCTTCCTCTTCCTACTAGGAGTAGGGAAATCTTGATCTTTCCATATCTTGTATTACTTGAGCTCCAAGTCATTTTGGCCGAACCTACCATATATTGTAGGATATTTTGATCTTTAAATAAGGCACTTTTGAGATATACTTAATACTTTTGATCCTCCATCTATTCGGTAATATCTCCTTGCTTGATTTTGCCCAAAATGCTTGCTGATTTTCGATCCACCATTTGAAATGTCTTCATTTTGCCTTACGTCATTTTAGTAACTTGAGAAGACCATTTCGGATCCATATTTTGCTACGTCATTCCTAGTTGATTTAGGACACTTCTCCACTTAGCTCATTTTATGCTCCAAATCACCTACTTTATTGTACTCCTTTATTCAAAACCTAAAAACAACAAAGTAAGTAAGAAATGATAGTACTAAGGTCAAAACAAAGCTAAATATAAAGAGAAAGACGTTAATAATCAAGCATAAAATGCGTAGATCAGACGCCGCTGGAATTTTCAACCCTCCGATCTCTAGTGAGTTAATTTTTAGCTTCCTTTATTTTTTAGTCTACTTTGGAAACTTTCGCTATTCAGATCTGTGGGATTCAACTTCAAATATTGTAGTTATCTGTCAGATCTGTACCATCTCAAAATTTTTATATCATATACTCGGATTCGATGTCGGAGGAAAGCGGGGAGGAGAAGCTCGGAGACTTGTTGCAGAGGGAGTGGGTCCTCCCGGACTATGCTTGCGGAGGAGGAGTTATCAAAGCATACTTGTAGAACTTTAATCTGGCAGGATAGCTTGAAGCGAGAAGACTTTACCCTTTTGGAGATAAACTTGGACAATTTGTACACATTGGATCAGTGTTGAACTCCTTACTTGATTCATTATGGTCAGTGGATTTATTTTCGCCAGCACCAGAAGTCAGGGAGTGCTCTGAATTGGCAGCTGCTCTGTCAGCACCGATTCCTCGAGCTGAACGACCACCAGCATGTTTGGGCAGGTAAAGCATGTCATTTGCTATTGGATGGCCTGCATGTTGAATGTCAACTGATACTCAGTTGACCCTCAACTGATACTCAGATGACTCTCAACTGATTATCATTGAACCAACTTCAACTGAGTATGAGTTGAACGTTAACCGAGTATTAGTGTTGGCCCTCAACTGATAGATTACTTCCTTCAAGACAGGTTAGATCATCATTTGCAGTTAATATGTAGTTATATTTGTATTCGTTGCTCTGCCCTCCATGTCCAACATTTCACCTCTTTGTGTCGTATCCTAGCTGACGACGACCTTGGTTCTATGGCTCAGTCTAGTCCTCTTGACCATAACTGACCAAGCAGTGTCGCATTCGACGAAACGCTTGACTCAGATTATCTTGTTTTAATGTATGAGTTTCAATTTTGTAGGTGTTTCTTGTGCAGTTGGAGCTGTTGTGTTGCATTTCAGGCTTGGCATTGTAACCGTATTGTGTAGGACTATTCTGGTAGCATTGTGACACTGAGTTGAATGTCAACTGAGTATCAGTTGACCCTCAACTGACACTCAGTTGACCCTCAACTGACACTCAGTTGAACCTCAACTGACACTCGGTTGAATGTGTAGTTGCTTGGCCTAATCTTCTTCAATAATCTGTATGGACTTAGCCACAAAAGCTGACACTATTTGCTGCAACTGGGAGTCTTAGAGGAGGAATCCTGGGTAACACTCGTACTAATATCATCAATCTGAAGCAACAGCAGCAAAGAGCGGTGAAGTTGATGCTCCCCCAGGTCCGAAGAATTTCAATTTCAGCTGTAGCCCTCGACACAATCCTACTACTACATCCACCACCACCAACAAATTTGGCATTCCTATCATGGTAACCCCTTACTCTGATAGGTTGTTGCATTTCTTGCCACAATGGAAATGATGGCTGAGTAGTTTGTTGGAGCTTTATCTAGGTATTTCCTGTAAGTACCTTAGTATTTCATTGAACCTGCTTGCTCACTATCATTTTGTTCTTTTCATTTGGGTACATTATGTGCATTAGACCTAGTGGAGCGTTATGAACTTTGAGTTTTTTGTTTTTGTTTTCCACTTGCTCTCTGCATGTCTTAACATTTATAGATATTGGACATGGTAACCATGATGATGATATATTAAGTAGTTTCTTGGCGTATATTTCATTTAATTATTAATGGTTAGTAACTTAGTACATTGCTTAGTCCATGTTTATAGCATTTGGTATTTGATTCCTTAAGGTGTGTTTGGTTAATCATTATTAGAAGCCATTTTGGATATTACACTTAAACTGAAGGTGTGTTTGGTATATTACACTTAAATTGACCGTCAGTTGACCCTCAACTGACACTCAGTTGAGCCTAAACTGATACTCAGATGACTCTCAACTGAGTATCATTGAACCAATCTCAACTGAGTATGAGTTGAATGTCAACTGAGTGTCAGTTGACCCTCAACTGAGTATTAGTTGAACGTCAAATGAGTATCGGTGAACGTCAAGCAAATTGGCCTATATATTGCTATGTATGTTTTTATCTGTAGACTGCTTGCACACATTTGTTTATCCATTGTCAAAGAAAAGATCAAGGCAAGTATGGTTGTGAAAAAATAGTTCTTTTGTTGTAGTAATTGTCAAGGCATGTCGTTCAGTTTTTAGTATTTGTCATGGACACAATCACATTTAGAAGTCAAATGCACTTTGGTTCATACAGATAAACCTGGCATATGTTTAGTGTGTTTGCTCCTTTTCCGTATTTCTATGTATTTAACAGGAAGATTTCGATACCCAACTGTCAAATAAGCTAGCTTTTCTTTTGTATATATGGTACTGGATTATGCCTATTAGAAATAGATGAGAGAGATCAATTGAGTAAGGTTATATGGTTGCAGGGTACGTAGAAAGAGACCAATGGAGGCAAATCAATACAACAGGTTTAGCTTGATATTGACCAATGTTCGCTCGATGACCATGATTTATGTGACCAATAGACCCAAGGAGAGTGATGGCGTTCCACAAAACTCGTGGTGTGAAGATACCAGAGACAAGAAAGTTATATTGGTGGTTAAGTGGTTAATACCCATGTACAGAGTGTCGATTTTGGTTTAGTAGTTTGTTCTTGGTATTCTAATGCATCATTATGTATTTGATATGATTTCTTTTCTTTATTCTTATGTATTGTATTGTTGGTAATAAGTTATGAGAATGTAGTTCAATTTGTATGCTAAAGTGGTCATAGATTATTAAGATTTATGTTATCCAAGTCAAAAGAGGTGCTGAATGTGGTTACAAATGTTAAATTATATATCAGGTTACCTTAAACTGAGTATCAGTTGAACCTAAATTGACTCTCAGTTGAACGTCAACTGGGTATCAGTTGACCTTCAACTGATACTCAGATGACCCTCAACTGAGTATCAGTTGAACCTCAGCTGAGTATTAGTTAAACCTCAGCTGAGTATTAGTTGAACCTCAGCTGAGTATTAGTTGAATGTCAAATGAGTATTTATTTGTTTATGGTAAACTGATACTTGGTTGAGGATAATAGTCAATGGTCAAAGTCAACTGGTCAATGGTCAATGGTCAAAGTCGACGGAATCCGGTCACGGATCACCGAAATCCTGCCAAAGTTGCCAGAATCCGGTGACCGGTCAACAGTCAACGCTGGTGGTCAATGGTCAACGCCGGTGGTCAATGGTCAACGCCACCGGAGTCAAGTCAACAATCAATGAAGAGGTGATGAGAGAGTAATGATATTGGGTAATTCATTAGTTAAAAATGAGGGTAGGCTAGTCTTTTACCTAATAAGTGGGCTGATGGGAATATTGAATTTTTTGTTGGGCTGATGGGAATTTTGGATCTTTTTCTTGGGCTGATGGGAAAAGCCCCTAATCCTTTTTACTCTCAGGTCATCAACATGAACCAATCTTGTTGAATTATTAGAATTACGGTCAATATCTAGTCCTTGATCGTATAGGATACTATTTTGTTATTATTGTTTTATTAGAGTATCTCCGATGATTCTCTCTATTTTTCCAAAACATTTATTGAAAAAAATAGTTAAAAGTTAAATATGTAGGGAGCCAAACAAATTGTGCTCCAACCATACAAAAGAACACTACAAGAAAAATACACTTAGACTGCGGAAACTTCTCCGCGGTCTAAGTGAACACTTAGACGACGGAGATGTCTTTTTCCGTTGACTAAGTGAAATTTCAAAAATTTAAAAATTTCACTTAGACCGCGGAGAAAATTTCTGTGGTCTAAGTTTTCACTTAGACGACGGAAAAAGACATCTCCGTCGTCTAAGTGAAAATTTTGAATTTTTAGAACCGGCGCCCAATTAATTTGGGTTTAGGGTTTAGGGTCTCGCGGTGTGGGTGACACTTAGACGACGGAAAAAGACATCTCCGTCGTCTAAGTACTTTAACCCTAAACCCTAAGGCCCTATCCCCTAAACCATGTTTTCACTTAGACGACGGAAATGTGCATTTCCGTCGTCTAAGTGAAAATTTCGTAATTTCACCTAAAACAACGACCATCTAGACCATGTCCCAATGCATATTCTTTTCGTCGAGACCATAGAGTAAACAATGCTTGGAGTGTGAGCGTCGACGGTTTTAAAATAGGACTCAAGGATTTTCGTGTATCCAGGTTTCCGGTTTGTAAAAATTTTGGATTTGCGGTTAACTGTGCCGAAGAAACCCTGAACGACTCAGTATTTAGTGGAAATTATTCTACTTATATATGGTGTTATGGTGAGTATATCCAACGGTCGTTTTTTCCAAATTCAATTTCGTTAATATCGATGTGCAATGAGCCTATACGTACCGACACTTAAGTTATACATATTAGTAGATATTTAACAAGTTTGAATACGTAAATTAATTCATCGTCTTAAATCCCACTTTTTATATATACGATTCTTTAATCGATATTTTACGACAATTTCATTCAAATTACAGGTCCAAAAATTCATTACAAATTATTTTTAAAAAATAATTTTACGAAATTTTCACCTAGACGACGGAGATGACCATCACCATATATCACCCAATCAAACCACCCACCATATATCATCACCATCACAATCCACCATCATCATCACCACCACCACCGTCGCCACCACCACCGACATCACCACCGTCGCTGCCATCACCGGCATCACCACCGTCGCTGCCACCACCACACACCACCACCACCTACAACGTCGCCTCCACCACCACCACCTACAACGTCGCCTCCACCACCACCACACACCACTAGCTACCGCCTACATTGTCGCCTCCACCACCGGCCTCCACATTCCGGCTAACACCACCGGCGCCGCCTATAATTAGTTTAGTTTTAGGTTAATTTAGTTTATTTAGGCTAGATTAATTTATTTTATATATTATATTATGAATTTTGTATTCATTGTATTTAAATCCATAATAATTTAAATTATTTATTCATTATGAATTTTGTACGTATTATATATTATTAATAATTAATATTCAATAAATTTTGCAATATTATGAATATTGATATACAAAAAATTAAATAAAAAATTCATTAAATGCTAATTATTAATTAGCATTTCATAAATTTTTCATTTAATTTTTTTTTACAAAATCACCACTTAGACGACGGAGAATGAATTCTCCGTCGTCTAAGTGCAAACTTAGAGCGCGGAGATGGACGTTTTCCGCGGTCTAAATGTTCACTTAAACGACGGAGAATTCATTCTCCGTCGTCTAAGTGAAAACTTAGACCGCGGAAAATTTTGTGCGGTCCAAGCGAGCACTTAGACCACGGACATTCTCTGGGGTCTAAGTATCACTTAGTCGACGGAATTCTCCATCTCCGTCGTCCAAGTGCTTGGACGACAGCACTTGGAGCACGGAGCTTGGACGACGGAGCTTCCGTCGTCTAAGTACTTAGACGACGGAAAACTGCACCTAGACAACGGAAATGGTCTGTGGTCTAGGTGCATTTTTCTTGTAGTGGAAATAGGGAGTGTCATATTTAATTCATCTATTTTAAAATTTTTAAATGTCTTTCTTTTCTTCTAATAATTTCACTAAACTTTTAATTTACTTATTTATAACAAAAAATTACAAAGAAATAATATAAATAATTTCATAGTTTTTATTAGTAAATGCTACTATTTAGTCACACTAAGCGTTATGACCTTTATTTTAAGGGAAACAAAATATCGGGTGGATATATAACCAGAATACAGTAAAGTTTACAAACTTAGAAAAATCATATTTATTGGTTCATTTTACATCCATTTCACTTTCCAATGATTTCCATTTGATATGCCTTATAACAATTTGCTAAAATTGGAGACGTCATCTTTGTAGTGTTGAGTAACATGATTCTCTCCTCCTAATATTCTTCTCATTGTCGCAATTTAACATGTTCAACATCCTCGTTCAATATGAATATTGTTTGAAAATTGTTGATTTACAAGTTGGAATTCGAATTCCTACTTTTTGAAATTTAATAAATTGAATCATATCAATTATAATAATTATCGTGTAAATTATTTTAATCATATGTAAACTATTTTTTAATTAATGTTCCAAAAGCCTTAGGAGCCCCTTTCTCTCTCCTCAAATTTAGGAGCTCCCAAGAGTCTCCCTTTTTTAAGAGCCTATTAGAGAGCATGAATAGCTAGGGTTATTTTTTTTAAAATTTTTTCTCTATTATTTGTCTAAGGAGCTCCAATAAGAAGTTCTATTAGAGAGGCTCTTAGGATACTATTTTGTACATCACTATATATATACCCTATGATGAGATCAATGTAACACATCACAAACAAACCACGTACATCACATCACAAGCACAACATTCCACACCAATATACTTTTCTACCACCAGATCCCAAATCTTCCGCTACTTAATGTGGAGATTATTCTTATTTTAACTGGTCTCGAGTTGGGACCGTAATTTTTTATTACTATAAAAAAATTATTCTTATAGAGAGTATTTTTAAATCAATGTTTTACTGTAGTTAGCTAAAATTAAACTAATAAATTGTATATTATAACCCCTACGGGAATTTAATTTAATTTTCTATCACACACGTACTCTTGTTGATAAATAGTGATTAATTTTTCCTTAATGAGCTTTGTAATTTCTAGACATGCCAATCAAGCATGCTTCTTCATAACTATGTTTTAATTCAAAAGTAGGAAAGATGAATAAGGGAAATCACATAATACTCTTATAAAGACTGGATCGATCATTTTTTAAGTTCCAATATTGATCGTGTTTTAGAAAAAGGTTGTGAACAAAGTGAGTTTGTAAGTAGATTATTTAGCCTATAATAATTCATCAATTTTGTTTAGTGAATATTTTGTTTTTCATATATTTAGGTTGTTTCAGTGCTTCATATATGTTTGCTGGCTTCTTAATATTCATTTTACAACTTGTTGATGCATGTCATATATTTTTTTGAGGTGAACGGTAGAAATTCATTGCAAGTTAGTAATTTATAAGAAATCGACCAGTTACCAGTAAGATAAAAAACGATTCCCTAAAGTAAACTACTCTAAAACCATTTGCGCTCAACGCCTGTACATTACATGAAATGAGGCTGGATGTACGTTTAAGTTTAGAGTCTCTAAATTAAGTCTATACTGTAACAATTTAGCCAATTAAATTAGGTAATTAACATAAGAATCTTAGCTAGGATCGGAGATCAATTAATAATTAAGTATATATTTTCTCGTACAAAGATCGATCCTGAAAACTTACATTGGCACTGGCATGCAGGCTAGCTACGTACCTAGTTGTGGAATCAAAATCAAGAGTTGTACGTGGAAATAATGGCATCGGCCGCACCGCCTGTGTTGATGGAATTCATTAACAACAGGGGAGCCAGCTCCGTATGTTTCCATGGGACAATTGAGCTTTACGATCGTTTGATCAGCATTGGCCAACATAATCTTGAAACCCCTGAAATTTACGTACACTTTGAAGAAGAACTGAATGGGTTGAAGAATGAAAAGAAGCCATATCTGCCAGTGCGTTTGGTCGAAGTTTTTCAAAACCCCTTTATAACCAACGAGGTGTCGGGTGTCCACTCCTGTTAGCGATCGGGAGCTGAAATACTCTCCTGGCCTGAGTCGCAGGGACGGCGGCTATTATATTTTGGACAGAACTCTTTGTGATCAAATGTATCCGGTTGATATATAGAAGATGATAATCAACATATATACTGCGTACGCAGCTAGATCGATCCAAGGCGCGCTTTAATTAGATCCATCATCAATTATGGAATAAATCCAGACATCTAGATTTCTAGTAACTTTTGTAATGTAATGATCTCCATCTGTTTCATTCCAGTACGTACGTACGTACGTACTATATATGCTCTTTGTTAATCGATATAATAATAATAATAATAATAATAATAATAGTAGTATAATTTCATATGATCGAACAGCTCTTATACATGTGCATGCAAATCAATTCCAAGTAGCTACGTACTATATATTTGTATCAGAATTCAATTCTGATCGATGTTTCTATGCTCCATGGCATCATATGTGCGTGCATAATAGTTCCAATCCTCTGGGAATTAGGTAATTCGGATATATCGTTTGTTGAGTCTGGAAACTCGGAGACTCGACGAAGGGTCTGATGAGGCTCATGCCGGCTGTGTAAAAAGACCACCATTCTCCAAGACGGTGAACACTTTTTTTCTTCTTCTTTTTGGATCATAAGGAGCTTTCATTAAATTAAGGCCAAAGCTAGCAGAAACTACAGCACAAATGAACAACAAAAAACGTTATACATTTAACATGACAGAGGTTTTTTTTTTTGAGAGGGACATGACAGAAGTTTAAATGCAAATTACGTAACGTTAATATACGACAAAAGCATTCCACATTCACATTTGTACAGACGTATACCACATAGCTGATATGACACAATTCAGATAATTGTTACTGCAACAGTGCGAACATTACCTGAAAAAACTTTGACCGATGTTTAGCCATGCATAAAAATTGAAGGCATCAACAATGCATAAAGTTTCTCGTAGAAGTTGGGGTACTCTAACTCATATTTTGTCGCGAGGATAAAAAGACTGCTAAGGGCCATAACACTGATAACACCACCAATTTCATATGATCTCATCTAGTTAAGAAGTCACAGTACATAATCAAACGAGTGCAAATAACCAATTTGGGTCAGAAATAAAAGAAGTTGAAAATGAAACCTAGTGTAGTATGACACATTACCATAACACAACGGGGTTAGAAATATAAGGAATGACAGTCCGATGAAAACTGGCAAGAACCTGATCGAGCACAAATTGTATGCCTAGATATATTGTTAACCTTTGCCGTCCATTATTCTGGTCAAGTTTCAAAATCTAGTATCTTCGTTCCCCTTACATCTGAAATCTGAGTTTTATAGATCGAATAAGGGACTCTGATAGCTACACCTTTGGTTCAAAATATGCATGACGTGGATGCTAATAATCTGCAATACACATCGATATACTGTGGATGAGGTATGTTATCAGTTGAAGTTCACTTTGTTTATGAAGTTAATATATTCTCAGAATATGGTACAACATGGGTTAGAAATGTTCTAAATTATATCATGTTCTTGTCATGCAGACTACTAGTCTTGTTTCACAATCAGTGCGACCTGTTGTTTCAGTTAAAATCAGTGTTATTGAATCACCTCCAGTTTACTTACTAGTTCACTATCTGCGTAATTTTTTTTCCATTCCTGTTTTTTCTTTTGTAAAGCCTAACAAGTAAACTTTGTAGTCGTTCAGTAATCACTAATCAGCTTCTTATTGTATATTTCCACAAGTGAGTTTAAACTTTGCTGGTGGATCTTCCATGATAAGTCAGCAGAATTTTGTTCAGTATCTTATAAAACAGAATTCTGTTGTATCTTTCATTAGTTGTTTCAATAAGTCAGCTTACAAAATTGTTAACCACACAAATACTTTCAGTTCAAGGGAAATGTAGTGAGAACAAGAAGAGTATCATGTGAACAGTCCCTGGACTGATCCAATTATACACCTCCTTCTTTGTATTGTTTCACCAGTTTTTCCATGTACTGTTTTTCTCTTCTTGTTAGTACTTGCACTTGTTGAGAAATGGAACCAGCTTACAATCTAATTTGCCTTAAACTTGTACTAGCTCTGTTGTTAATATTATATTACAATAGTTTGCTTACGATATTTTTTAATAGATTCTTTAACCTTACAACAACTTGAACGCAAACTATAACAAAACTGTGTTATAAATCTCCATATTCCGTGCTTTAATTTTGTGGCTCCTTAACATGACTACCTCCTTTATACTCTCTTTCTTGTATATATTAATTTAATGTATATGTTGTGCCCCACAACTCAACGGCATAAAAGAACCAGTAGCTTCTCTCTCTCTCTCTCTCTCTCTCTCTCTCTCTCTCTCAAATTTGCCCTCAACGGCACAAAGAGTTTTGAATTTTGAATCGAATGGATTGGCTACTACAGAAGAGAAGAGAAGAGAGGAGAGGAGAGGAGTCCGATCGATGTGCGTTCAACTTTAGCAACGGTATCTCTCGATTCTCTACCTAAATTCAGATTTAGGATTTTGCAATTGAATTCGATCTTCTGCATATCTTGGGGATTTAGGGCTACCCTGTTACTGAACTCAATCTTCTGCATATTGGGTTGCCCTTTAATCAGTGAATCTTTTTGCCTCTGATAATGTGAGTCGAGTTGCCTTTTTGATGAATTGGGTTTTGTTTGATGCCTTTTATGAATCTGGGTGCTGTATATAACTTTGGATGCCTTATGTACGTTCAGTTGCATTTGATAAATTTGTTGGCTTTGGTCCCTTTGATGATTCTGGTTTCCTTTGATGCCATTCATGAGTGTTGGCAACCGATTTATCGAAGGCATCCAAGGTTTCAAATGAAACCATAAAGTCATCAAAGGCAACCGATTTAACGAAGGCATCCAATCTATCCAGGACCATCATAGATTTCAAATGAAACCAGATATATAGGCAACCAATATCTTTTCAAATGCACCTCAATGTATCGAAACATTGTGACAATTCAGATTCATAAAAGGTTTCAAATGAAACCAGAATCATAAAGGCATCAAATGGAATTGATCTATCCAAGGCAACTCAATTCTATCAAAGGCATACCAACACTCATGAATGGCATCAAAGGAAACCAGAATCATCAAAGGGACCAAAGCCTTTGATAGAATTGAGTTGCCTTGGATAGATCAATTCCATTTGATGCCTTTATGATTCTGGTTTCATTTGAAACCTTTTATGAATCTGAATTGTCACAATGTTTCGGTACATTGAGGTGCATTTGAAAAGATATTGGTTGCCTATATATCTGGTTTAATTTGAAATCTATGATGGTCCTGGATAGATTGGATGCCTTCGTTAAATCGGTTGCCTTTGATGACTTTATGGTTTCATTTGAAACCTTGGATGCCTTCGATAAATCGGTTGCCTTCGATAAATCGGTTGCCTTCGTTAAATCGGTTGCCTTTGATGACTTTATGGTTTCATTTGAAACCTTGGATGCCTTCGATAAATCGGTTGCCTTTGATGTCTTTATGGTTTCATTTGAAACCTTGGATGAATCTGGATCATTACAATGCTTTCGATACATTGAGTTGCCTTTGATAAATTGGGTGCCTTTGCTTCCCCTATATGTCTTGTTTCAATTGGAACTTTTAATGATTTTGGATAGTGTTGGATGCCTTCAATAAATCGGTTGCCTTTGATGTCTTTATGGTTTCATTTGAAACCTTGGATGAATCTGGATCATTACAATGCTTTCGATACATTGAGTTGCCTTTGATAAATTGGGTGCCTTTGCTTCCCCTATATGTCTTGTTTCAATTGGAACTTTTAATGATTTTGGATAGTGTTGGATGCCTTCAATAAATCGGTTGCCTTTGATGTCTTTATGGTTTCATTTGAAACCTTGGATGAATTCAGATTGGTACAATGTTTTTGATACATTGGGTTGCCTTTGGAAAAACATTGTTGCCTTTGGAAACCCTATAATGATTCTTGATAGTTTGGCTAGCTTCTAATGAAGCTGCAGATGCTAGTGCTCTGCCTTCTGATCGTGGAATGATGATGCATGGTGCTATTTCATAGCTACCTAATATCCATATCGGCCATGCTTAAATGTTATGTCTACCACTGCTGGCTATGCTCATAAACCTACTGATTCTACTAATGTTTATAATCTGATGCCTTCAAGTATTGTTGCTTTTTCTATTGGATAATATGAAGTTGATGCCTAATTCTGGGTATATGTTGAGTGATGTTGATATGCTTATGTCCCATGGCAGCAAATATGCCACTGCTTATTGCACATTATTCTGGTGGAATATGATTGTGGAAGATTAGAGGGACTGAAATATCTCTCTATAGATGGAGGCAATGAGAATTTGGCACAACTGATGAATTCAGTAAAACGAGATCCAAATAAACCCATCTTCAAGAGCTTGGAAGAGTAGCATCTTCAAGAGCTTGGAAGAGTAGCATCTCTTCTCTTTGCTATACCTGGAGACGTTATGTGTTGGTGAATTACCACCTGGCTCTCTTTGCAAGCTTAAGCTGTTGAAAGTGCAGACTTGTCGTAACTTTTTTTAAAGCACTCCTACCATTGAACTTGTGGAAACAGTTATTTGTGTAAATATGGAACAAATGAGATATGTGTTTGGATTTGGAGGGATTGAACCAGATGCTATTGTCTTGGAAAATTGAGAGAGATTAGATTGTGTGCTCTCCCTGAACTAAAGAGCATCTGGAATGGTCCTGCCCCGCATGTAGTCTTCCAAAATCTTGAATTTTGGCTGTTTGCGAGCACATTCAGTCTTCTGCATATTTACTTTGTAGAGGTAACAATGAACTGGTCTAATCTCTCGATTCACTTCCCAAGTTCTTCAATGTTTTCTCGATTGGGAAAGTAATAGTGTATAACAAATGCCTCCCCGGATTCAATTTTCTGCATATTTTTGGGATTTTTTCTTTGATTTAGAGTTACCAAGATTTGGTTGACTTTGAATTCAATCTTCTGCTTATAGACCGGTTGCCTTGGATACCTCTATGGTTTTGGTTTCATTTGAAACCTTTTGACGTCTTTGATCCTTGAAGTATACAATCTTATAATTAAGACATGGCACAGCCAAATGTAGGATTGGCCTGCTTTAGATGAGACTTACTCGAACGTCTTGGTTATGTGGTTCATATCACTAGTACCTCGTCATGACATTGGAACAAGCTAACGTTCCGATTAGTTCTTTTCTTTACAGAACACATTTGGCTTGTTTATCTAGTTACCATTCTGATAATATATTTTTGGATTATGAGAGCAGATGATAGGCTTCTTCATTTCTACAGTTGCCCACCTATACAGTAAGTAGCTTTTGAACAATGTGATATATGGGTAGACATGTATGACGTATTGAGAGCTGAGGTTTCATAATGGATTTAGATAAGGTAAAAAAGGTATGCAGACAGGTCTATGTTACAGATTAATTATGCCCTAAGATGGTTTAAGAAAATTGCACTGTTACAGATTACTTGTTCATGAAACTACATAACTGGGATGCAGAAAACTTTTTCATTCTTTAATGTAGCAAAGGTCTTGCGTTTGACATGGAGAGCATTTCCTTATCGGCAATTTTGTTTCTGTCATAGTATAAGCGTTTGGCATAGAGATTTGAAGGTTTTAACTGGTTTTATTCGAAGTTCTGAATTTTCATTACTTGTTGAGTGTGTTCAGGGTTAAAAGTTTGGTTTCAGTTTTGACTAACTTTAAGTGCATGTTTTGTAGCCGGAGAATCTTCTCTTGGATACATATGGCATTTTTAAAGTTTCAGATTTTAGATTGAGTTCATTTGAATAGCAAGTATGGGTGAGTAATTTCTTGCATGGTCTCTGTGTATGTTTGATCTTGTTGAGATTTGAGTTATACCTTAATCATTTCAGCATATTATCTTCTGGAGTATTGCCTTGTTATGTCCAAACTTATATGAGAAAATGAGTCATATGTATCAGATACTTACACAGTCACTATACTACTTTTTTGTTGCAGGAAGCTGGGCTGCTTTGCCAGTGGGACTCCAAATAATGTTGCTCCTGAGGTATGGACTTCTGACTTAATAAGACTAGTTCAGTGCATTAGGATGTTTACCTAGTTATTTCTCACATTTCTGATTTCTGTAATAGGTGTTCAATAATAAAGGATATGAGGGTATATCATTTGATCATTTTGATGTTTCGTCATGCGGGGTGATCCTCTTTGTACTTATGGTTGGTTACCTGCCTTTTGATGAACCAAATCTTATGGCTCTTTACAGTAAAGTAAGTATTAATTAGTTTTTGTTTAAACCTATTTGAGAAATATGAGTCTCATATAACATAACTCTGCATGCTTATGTGAATTTCAGATCTGCAATTCTGAATTTCCACATCCATCATGGTTTTCATCTAGTGCAAAGAAACTGATACATAGTATACTTGATCCAAACCCTGTTACAGTGAGCTTCGAAACCATAATTTGTGGCAAAATTATTCCTTTAATCCTAGCTATATTATCCCCCGTGTTATTGAGAATCCAATAGACCATATTTAGAACTGTCAGCATACTTTGACCCTTTGTTACTGACAAATGGGTATGAATTACTGATCTCTTTTTCATCTTATGCAGAGGATTACTATTTCGGAAATCTCAGAAAAGTAATGGTTTAGGAACGATTACAATCCAGCACATTTCAAGAAGACGGTGTAAATCTTGATGATGTGGACGCTGTTTTCAACAACACAAATGCATGACTCAGAACTCAGAAGTCGATTAATCTCTCCCTACCATATAATATTGTTGTCTTCCCTATCCAAAGAATTGTATGAACTTGATTATCTTTTGAGGTTCTCGCTTTCCAAATCAGCTTTTTTCTTTACTTGTAGGAGAATTTTGTAACTGAAAGGAAAGAGAAACCTACTTCGATGAATGCTTTTGAGCTTATTTCGAGGTCAAAGGAGTTTGAACCTTGAAAACTTATTTGAAAAGAAGATGGTATGGTAGTGCTTATTATTTATCTGATACCAAATGCTGCCTTTTGGTCATGAGTAAGATTGATGAAGCTGGAAAACCTATGGGATTTAATGTTCATAAAAGAAACTACAAGGTACTGAGTTAAACTTGTTCTGATATGTCATTTTTATCAAAACATGCAAAACTGACTGCAGGTGAAGTTGCAAGGGGATAAGCACGGAAGGAAGGTTCACCTGTCTGTAGCTACTGAGGTACTGACTTAGCATATATACTGTATTAGGTAGTAAGAGGGAGCAACTTGCTAGATAAAATAAGATGTCCACAAGTGAACAGCTTAGAACGTGGGGTTTAATCAGCCTATTCTCATCTTGTTTCATAGGTGTTTGAGGTGGCTCCCTCTGTTCACATGGTGTAGCTCCGGGAAATTGGTGGTGACCCATTCCAGTTTCACAAGGCAAGTCAACAATAAATTTCATTTCAAGCCTTCTACTACAATCACAATCCCCCAGCCGCAGTGGCGACGCCGTCAACGTGAAAATGAAAAACGGCGCAATTGAGGTAGCGCTAGTTGTCTTGTTGATTACCGAATTGCCACTATTGTAATATCACCGCCCGTGCTGACTAGTTTTCACTTTTTCAGATTGCCATGGAGAATGATCGGGTGTTGAATACGGTGAGGGCAAAGTTGCCATTTTTGGTCACTACTGCGGAAGATGCAAAGGAATTGGTGAAGGAAGAGATACGGTTAAGGTAGGAGTTGTCTTGTTGATTACCAAATTGCCACTATTGTAATATCACCGCCCGTGCTGACTAGTTTTCACTTTTTCAGATTGCCACGGAGAATGATCGGGTGTTGAATGCGGTGAGGGCAAAGTTGCCATTTTTGGTCACTACTGCGGAAGATGCAAAGGAATTGGTGAAGGAAGAGATACGGTTAAGGTAGGTATTCTCACACTTTTGCTTGCTTGGTGTTTGGTTGGTGTTCCGTCTTCAACTTTCTAAGGAAAGGACTTGAGTAGATACATGTGTTGATAGGTACCGGTGTCTTCACTTGCGTCAACAGCAAATGCAATTTACTATATAACAATTTTGAAGCAAGGTGTGTACTGTTTTAAACCCTGTTCTGCGCGTGCCATGCGTGCGATGACCCTTTAGGCCAAAGCTAATCTCATCTTAGCCTCACTTTTATCTCGGTCTCACTCATCTCATCCCACCTACTCTCGCTTACATTTAGGCTCTACTCTCATCGCAGCCTCACTCACTCATCTCTCCAACACAGTCGCAATCACACACTACAATCTCACTTCCTCATTCGATTGATTTGTCAGAGTCACTCTCACTTTTCTATCTGAAATTTAGGATTCCATCATTGTTGCATCTTCTGGGTTCCTAAGGTTTGAATATGGGTTTCCTTTCTCTCCTTGATTTGAAGTTCTTTTCCTTACTGTGTTTCTATTTGTGGATTCAGATTTCATAGGTTTGCAATAGCCCTCTACCTGTTTGGGTTTCGTTCGAGTCTCTTGATCGCGTTGACAGTCGCGACTTTGGTATCGACCTCCGTAGCGGCGACCCATCCTCCCCGGTCGGGTCTGCTCATCTGTCATCTCTGTTCTGAAATCAGGTATTGATTTCATTTTAGTGAAAAGCTATCTTCAGTGTGTCCACTTATCGGGGGATAGTATGTGGTTAACCTTTTGGGCTTCTCTGTCGACCTACATTGAAACTTAAATCAGTCTCCACTCTCCACTGTAGTCTATCAGTGCGGCTGCGATCAAATCTCAACCAAAGGCTTCTTAGTCTATTCTCTGCTATGAGGGTTTAGAGGTAGAGTAGAGTCAACGTACTCATCATACAAATTTGATCTGTGTATTCTAGTTAAAATCTTGATTTTTAACCCAGTTGGTAAATTCTTGATTTGAAGATGTTTGCATCTCACTGTGCAATATATATATATATATGTATATATATAGTTAGCTTCCTTTTTGGGGTTCATGGTTATCTTCTTTTTCATTACGTATACAGGAAGAGAGAAGGGGAGAGGAGAATGCATACCCGATTTTCAATGGTTTCATGGTTAGCATCCACTCCCTGAGTTGGTATTGATTGTTGTAGCTCACAGTGAGTTGAGTTAGTTTGACTTTACAAGAATCATGTATGTTTATGAAGCAGAACGATCCTTTTTCCTTTTCTTCTTCTAATGTTACAGTGTATAATGTGAATACCAAATTGTTAATAAATGCAGATATCCTTGATATATATTGGTGTGGGTTAAGTTAATTTAGAATTCCCCATATGTATCTTTATCATATATCTACTATTTTCCAGGTAAGCACTTCTGCTTTCAAGATGCCCTGATAATACGAGTTTCTACTGCTTATGAGGACTCAAGATGGGAAGGAAGGTTGCTGGAAACATATGGCACTCAAAATGTCTACAACGACAATCTCTTTACAATGTACCTCCGCTTTAGAAAGGTATTGGACCTTTCTGAGTTTATGTTCTCAGTTAGGCTATCATATGGAGCTATATTATTGTTTCCTGAAATTGTGATCAATTTTCGTGATTCAATTTTGTTTTCCTGATTCATCATTGATTTTAATTGATTACAGTGGGTTCATGATTGAAAATCCGTTTCTGAAACACTGGGTTCATCATTGAAATTCTATTCCAGGTGTAGCAATCTTTATACTGTAATTCATATGCAAATCCGGCAATCCCTTTGAATCAGTAAAGCCATCTTTTTAGATTTCGCCATTCTACTGCTGAATAAACTTCTCTACGGGTTGGCTCATTCAAATTCATTGGGTTCACTCGAGGCTGTAGATAGCCTGGCAAAGTCTTTTGGATTTTGGTTTGTTGTGTATGTTTGCGTTTTGGATGTATGCAGTGGCTTTCTTTAGTTTTTATGTGTTTTTGTAATTATGTGTGTGGGTGGTGTTATCCTGATTTTGTGAGCTGGCGGAATAGAATATACATATGAGTGATTACATATAAACATGATTACTGATTATATGTATAAGTGATTATACTGATTATTACGTATAAGTGGAACACATTCCGTTATACAATTTTGTTTTCATGATTACCAATTTTCCATGGCATTTGGATTCCCATTTCGCAACTAGACTTTTTGCCTAGGTGGAAGGTAGAGGTTGATTGCCGATTCGATTTTTTAATGGTGATAGGTTTGTTAATCGATTTAACGGTGATGGGTAGAAACCCAATCTATCAGTTGCAGTGATAGGTTTGTTTAATTGGTGTATATATAAATTTTCTTATATAAGAAATGTATTCAACGGAAAATTGAATATATAAACCCAAAATATATAGTTAATAAGTGCGGAAGGTATCTGATGGTGCTGTTTTGTGGGCTAGATTGAAACTATCGGTCATATTATAGTTTCAAATATCTCTATACAAATTAGCAAGCATCACAGATTTCTGGGTATTATATGTAATATAATATGATATGCATTAGTATTACAGATCTCTCTGTCTGCTCTCGACGATTTCCGATCTTTGCAGTCAAGCCCCATTCTTACTTCATCTATTTTGTCTCCCTCCATTTACAAAAGTAAGCTTTTTCGATCTCTCAATATTGATCTTGAGTTGATGTTTGCTTTCTCAATCTCTCAGTGTTGATTTTGGTAGTTGATTGTCGCCGAAACTCATTCTGGGTTTTCTAGAATGCAAGTTTCAGTGTGCATTTTAAGCTGAGCATGTATATATTATTTTCATTCTATGCTCATTCCCTTTCACCATAGAAGTCTCTTAGCTTCCTTGCTTCTAAAGTTATACATTTAAATAATCACCAATTGCTGTATCCAGAATGCTTGTATATCCCTGTGGTGGTGTATAAGGGCTTGGTTGGTTGAATTAATGGTTATCGATAGTATTGTAACTGTAGAAAAAAATTCTCCTAATATGAATTGAATTAATGCTTTGTGTATCATCTTAGATGATAAAGTAATAATTATGTCTATTTCAAGTAACAATCGACTCAGCGTCTTCCTCATCGCTGTTTTTTAGCCTCGCTATTTGAAGTTGGTGCGCTTTTGCAGTGAGGTACGTAATGGAACTCTTTCCTTCTCCCCATTGATTCATGCGCTAGTATTGATCTGGGTCAGGGATCCTGATTCATCGGCCTCTTTCCTTTGCTCTCTCATTTTCGCAGCCTCTCTCTCGCCTTGCTTGCTCGCTCTCTCTCCGACCAGTTCGTCGTCTGCCCTCATTCCACAGACGCTGCTCTCTATCTCACTTATGCCATGTTCTTTCTGTTTTCGATTTTTCCTCTCACATACTGCGGGATTTCAAAGATTTGGGTGCCCATTCCTACAATCGACGGACGGTAGCTGTAGTGTCAGCATTGTTTGGAGCTCATGGACGGTACTTTCATTGATGCCCTTTTGATTTGTTTTAACTTCTATTATATAGGGATTGCTAATTTTGATTTGGATTTCGTGTGAAAATCTGATCTTTGATAAGTTAACCAAAGAATTATGATTTCTATTGTTCACGATGGTGAGTAAGAGATTGAGAATGTGTATTAGACTATTAGGTGATTTAGCGCAATGGGTATTATAAATAATAGTTATGCAATGTGCATGATAAATTTAAAAAATATGCATGTTGATTCTTCCTGATGCTGAATTTTGCTTTTACAAAATGAAAAACAACTGCACTATTAAAGGGTTAACTTATCGTAAGGTTGAGTGTGTGCTGAAGCTGCAATATACACTGTATTTTTCTTCAAGTTTATGAAGATTGAGGAGATACTTATGTTGCTCATATAAAAAATTATCACTTCAAGGGATTTATTTATGATGAAATTTATTGGAATATTGGAGGAAATATATATGGGATAACCTCTGGGAGGGTGCCAATGCCAAATATATATTGAATGATTACAATCATTACGTGCACTGATGCTTATGTAGTGGATTTACAAAATGAGTTTTGAATTAGGATTGCTTCCATTGTTGACTGGGTTTGAATGAATCAAGTTCTAGAGTGTTGCTAAATTGGTCTCTTTTGATCTCTTTGAAACAACATTTCATATTGTTTAATAGCAAGCAGGATAACTAAGAATTATTGGGATGGGAGTGGAGTGGATGTGTAAGTAGCAGGCTTGAACTATAAGGTCTCGGTGCTTTTCAGTTTTAAAATGTGTATGAGATAATGAGCAGTCAACACTGCCTCTGAACTTTTCAGACTAGGCTTAATATCATTTAGCAAGCAAGAGTTATATCTTAATTTATTTCTAAAGATCATTTCCTGATTAAAGTTAGTGTGTCTTTCAGAAATTTTGTGAACAATTCCACTGCTGAATAAGAGACTCTACACAACTAAACAAATGTTGCAACTGGAGATCCAAGACAAAATTGGACTAAAAGTATCTCATTTAGGATCAGAGCCAATTTTTGCAGTGAGCTGGTGATTAGAAATGTGATTGCAAGTCCAAATTCTTTGAAGGCAGCAACAATTGAGGAGCCGCACGCTGTCACGCTAGAGCATTGTCATTGTGAAAGGAAATGAGGAATCGAAAATGTGCAAGGACAATCTTCATGTCATAATCTGAGAAAAGAACAAGGAGGTAGATCCAATACAATCTATTTTATAATCCCTATTATTAATAATGTTGTGCTAAAATTATGAGAAATCCATTCTATGCTCATGAATGAAAATATGAAATTGAAGAGAATTGACTGATGCTTTTATTGTAGGAATTTTTTTAAAAAAAAATCCTAAATCTGTTTTGTTTGAGTTTATAGTTATCATATTTGTTTTATTATATGGCACCTGGTATTGCAATGCCCTTTGTCCCTTCCTCTGTACTTGCAAGTTTTGTGGGTTATGCCTAATGCTTTTTAGGTAAATCAAAGCAAGTTGGGATGGTTTTTGTGATGTTTGTCTTTGCCAAATGGTATAAATACCATATCTTTATAGTTCACGATAACCATATTTAAAAGTTTTAATGTCTGGGTTTTGAGTCAAATCGTTAAAGGTTTTGCATAACATTGCATTGGTTTTGTCTACAGTAAAGCAAATGATGCATAATCTTCATTTTGTGCATCATCTTCATATGGCCTATGTTCATTTTTTTTGCAACTTCTGATGAGCTAACATATTAGATGAAGGTGCAACTAATTTAATTGAAATTTTCTTTTAATGAAATGGACCACTTTCATATACATGATCCAGTTTAGATGTATCATCAAACTTCTATCTTTCTGTATATCATTATACAATTCCATGTTCTATATAATGTTTGTATGCAATGTTTTGTAATCTACAATTACTTACAACTCTTATTGATTCATTTTCTTTTCTTTTTGAGTTTATACGATTTATCACCTGCGCGCGAGTGGTTTCTCTAGCTTCTACTCTAGGGGTTTGTGGGAGATTGTTAGTTTATGAAGGAGTCATGGGAATATATATATGGTTCTGTTAAAATCTAAATCCTACATATGCTTTTGTTAAGCTTTATGAATATTTGTATTGTACGAACTTTACTTGGATATAAGGCATCTATGATACCAATGATCATCATGATGCACCTATGTGGTTTGATGATATAAGTGAATTAAATTTGTTAATAGCATCCACTTAGATCTCTGTGAACTTTAGATAGAGTATTAGTAGCATTGGTCTTTGTTTTATTTTAGTCCTTAAGCTGTGGTACGATTCTAGACTTTGATCATTTTGGTTTGTAGTATTTGATGTAGATGATCGTTGAGCTTTGTTTGTTTGTTTTTTTTTACTCTTTTCAAATTCTACTAATCTTGATTTTTAAAATATCAAAATATGGATATTTCATATTGCAACTGCTTGGCATTATAATTTATTGTCTGTTTTGCAAGTTCATCTGTTACAGTTTCAACTAGATTATAAAGTGTGATGTGTTGTAGAACCTATTGACATGTGATTGTTCGATAATATGTATTGGAGTTGAAATATATCCTGGTGACCTATACTGCAAATCGATTGATTATCGTAATACAGTGTTCGCATGTGATTCTATCCTGATGTGTTTTTTATGCTACTAATAAAGAACTGAAATATAACCTAGGTTTTTTTTGTTACAGAGTTATTGGATTCCATACATGCTCTTTAAATTTCAGTTCTCTCACATTCTCTTCCATCATATCTAGAAGACTGAGTTTCGTTTATAGCCTATTTAAATGAAGTGTTGTGATTCTGTTGTGGTATGATAATCTGACACACTTGACCCAGAGGATGTCTTACAGTTGCTGTCGTTAATGTGTATTTTCATTATTGTCTTTGTGACTCTGATTTGGTTGATTAAAAGTTCTTGGCTTGGGTCCGATTGATTTCTTTGTCCTTTTGGGTTGTTCAAAATTTTGAAACTTAATCCAATTGATATCACTTTGCTATTGCCTTCACTGATTATGTTAATTGTATGGTGGGACATGAGCAATTGTACAGGGTCAAAAAAAACAGTAAGAATATCACAGGGTTGGTCTTTTATAGATATCTGGAATTGCGTTCTAGACTTTTGTAAAGTAAGCTGTTGATTGTTTTATTATTATTTTTGTGCTCATTTTGCAATATGTTTGTTCTATGTGAGATTGATTGCTTATTGTTATTTTTGATCACTATCTATGTTTGTGGCCTTTGTGAGATTTTTGTCTGAACATCATTCAAGGATTTGCAAATTGAGATATGGATTATTTTTTGTTTTTTCAGTTCCTATTATTTTTTTCGTATATTTTCTAATTTAATTTTTTCCATTTTTTAATTTTGGTCACATTTTTCAATCTATATATGCATACTATGTGCTTTTACAACTTTTGTGCTCTATGAATCATTCAATAGATTGACGTTGATAACAAAAAGCCCAGGTTGACTTCTATACTACTTGATAAGTGAAAGCAACTCTATATTTTTATCTGCACTATGAGCTCTAGCATAAAGAATGCTTGGTGGAGATGCTAACCTATCATAGATGCAGACATTTATTCATTTCAGAGGAAAACTAATTTTTTTTCTTTTCCAGCGGATGCCAAGAAGAGGTCAATCAACCACCGGCAAAAAAGAAGGGAGGATGGCCACTAGGGAAGCCTAAGAACCCATAGAAAAGGTTTGACTTATTTCATTATTGAGTTTTATTCATCTTTGAGCATTATTGACTTCTTATTTTGCAGAAAATGCCAAGAAGAGGCCAATGAACAACCGGCAAAAAAAAGAAAAGGAGGATGGCCAAAGGAAAAGGCCAGGAACAAACATAAAAGGTTTCACTTATTCCATGAATATTGACTTTTTCTTTTTCACAGTTGTAGAACACAATTTGAATTAGAAATAATAAGAAACCAACATTGTACCTTATTGCCTATATAAGAGTTCGTGCTTAAATATTTTTGAATATTTGTGGTCCTTTCATTGAAGCAAATCTGGTTTAGATATGGATGATTGTCCCTAGATTTGATTCCTTTGTTTGATTATGGTTTGATTTGTGTGTTATCTTTGCTTATATTTGGTAACTTGCTGTTCAAATTCTTCCAGTTCCCAAATCATACTATCTAGAACACCTTGTCATTCGTTCTGTTCTTATATAGCATGAGATCACGTAAAATCTTCACTACAAGTGGTGAACTCTTGCACCTTTTTGCTATATCCTGCCCCATATTACTTTCAAAATCTACACACTTATCTTTATTATGAAATGCAATCTTTCCGTCTGTCAAAGCTTTATTATACGTATGGATTGATCAACTCCATAGATACAATTTGTATTGCTTTACTTGACTAGGCCTTGCTATATCTACAATTTATGTCTCTTTCTCATTGTTGATATTAATATTACATAGAATAATAAATTGATAGGCTCTATGTCTTTTTCATAAGAATTTGGGTTCTACCTTTGATCATTGTTACATTGTCTGATTTTGGTTGCATCATTGCTCATCAATTATTCTATATAGATGATTCCTAATAGAGGTACCACTATTTTTTTGTTGCAGAAAATTGTAAGAGACCCATGAAGAATCGGCAAACAAGAAGAAAGAAGGCTGACCAAAGGGAAAGAAAAGGAAACCATTGATAGCTAACTTCAATTGACATCATTCGGTTTGAGAGACCTCGGCTCTAATGGGAGGAGAGGTAGCAGCGGAGGCAACGCCGACGGTTTCAGAGCACCAACAAAGTCACCACATTGCTGGTCTTAGGGAATTGTTGATGCAAGTAAACAAGCTCAAACAAGATAGAGCAGCTCAGGACCGCTGCATAAGGTAGCTACAAAAAAATGTATCCCTTTTCTTCCAACTAACCCCAATAATGAAAGGTCTCTTGGTCTTGGTCTTGCTCAATTAACTAACTTTTCTTCATCTTTTTTGTTTTGTTTGCAGGGACTATTTATGTATATAGCATCTTACGAATTTTGTACATATAAGACGAGAAAGAAGAGTTTTTTTTTCTTCCAATTTTCGATCCACTCCATCTCATTTTCTTTTATTGATGTAAAATATAACATCTTAGAATGTCTATTTTAGCCTTATATTTAGCCAGAAAACTGTAGTCTTTTGGTATGATATGTTTTAATGTCCGTACTTTATGCCTGACTACAACAATATTTTTAGGCAAACTGGTAATGAAAGTACTTAAGATGTGGTTGTTCCCTCAAGTCTGTTATTAGGAGTACTAATATTTGCCGAAACGTAATGATATTTGCTGAAACAATTGCAAACAATTATGGTAGCACCGCCCCAACGGGGCGAGTAGCCACCTAGTCCAACATAATGCTGACGCATAAGGTTGTGAAACTCATGATATCTAGAGGATGTGCATGGTTTCATGGAGGTACGCTTGTCACTTGTTGATTATAGGGAACACTATTATGTGTAAGATTTTGTTGGTTTTGATTCTGATTCGTACATGGTTATAAGTTAGATTGAGACTCCTATACTATCTCGTTCTACACCGGAAGGAGCGCGAGATAACTTAGTGCCCTCGAGAGTTCAGGTACTTTAATCTTACTCGGCTGATAGTTTTACACAGTAGTCCATTGTATTTATTAACCTTACTTGTAACGGTGTCCATCTTGGTTTAGGGAGCTTATTTTGTCTAATATGTAATTCGAAGCCAGGAACATTTTATGCTTTGCCTCAAAGTCCGCAACTTTTTAAGCAAATAGCAAGGTAAAATTTTAGTTGCAGTCGTTGTGTATAAGTTTCTTCTTAGTAGTTGCTTATTTCATGTATTCTAAGTTTTGGTTCCAACTTACTCTCACTCTCTCAGGATATTTTCTTTTTACAACAATCAGTCAAAATGATGGTATTGTGCATGATTCTGTTGTTTTCCTTGCAGATGTTTTCGAGATGAAGATTTAAGAGCTGACAGACAACCTGAGTTCACACAGCTTGATATGGAGCTTGCCTTTACTCCTTTAGAGGACAAGCTGGCGCTTAATGAAGATTTAATAAGAAAGGTTAGTCCATATATGCATCCTATTCATTTATGAAGGGGCATAGATTAGAAAGATTTTGAAATATGACAATCCTCACATTAGATATGGAAGCCCTAAAACAAATCTTTGAGCCATTGAAACTACTTGCGTAACTATTGGCTTACACTTATGAGTTGAAGACTGAATCCAATTTCCTTGTCTTAAGCCCTCCATCTTTTCCAGCGTATCAGATTAAATTTGCTGCAGTTGAAACTCTTTTGAATGTTTAATTGACACATGGAACCAATTTCCTTTTCAGACCTACTTGACTTGAATTTGCATCCACCAAACCGGTGATTGATCCTTTCTCTCCTTTAATTTATCTACATTTTAATACAACTTAGCAGCTCTTGAGCTAAACATCAATTAGATTCATGAAAAGTCCAGTTACGTCCAATGGATTGATTTTTTGCGTTTCCATAGAGCTAGTGGCTTTAATGCACAACTTTTATTACTGTTTTTACACTTTCATCTTGTATATGATTTGATTAACAACTCTTTGACATCCATTTTCTTGTACTAACCATTAAGAAAGCTATCCATGCTTGTTGCAGGTTTTTTTAGAGATCAGAGGTGTACATCTCCCAAACCCTTTTCCAAGGCTGACATATGCTGAAGCAATGAGTCGATATGGTTCTGATAAGCCAGATATCAGATTTGATCTTGAGTTGAAAGATGTAAGCTTCCCCAACCTAAGCTTTAGCATTTAGTGGATTTCATACTTTTGATAACAGATTTGAACGACCAGCCATTATATACGTACTCAAACTTGAAATTATATATATCTGAATAAGATTGCACATCCATCCTTGTAACACTTTGGCATACAGAGTTTCCTTATGTTTTCTAAATCTTTTGCTGAAATCAGCAGAAGTTTAATGTATCAAGAGTATGTATCTCGTACAAAGAACTCATGCAACACTAAAATTTGAATTGTTCACGTGGTGCTGTCAAAATAGTTATGTTTATATGTGCTTATGCAACCAATGCAGTCGTCTAACTAATGCAATGAGGAGGAAGATTTTGCTGTTACTCAGAATGAGTATTGAAAAGATGGTTTCTTTAATTGCAGGTATCTGATATTTTTTATTTATTTTTAATTTTAATTTTATATTTTATATTTAATTTTTAAATTTCACTTAGGCGACAAAAATAAATATTTTTGTCGCCTAATTGAATTATTTTTTTAAAAATATATGAAAATTAATTTTAGGTAGTTACTTAAAAATCATCAAAAATCAACCGTGAGATGTAACCATTACATTTATACAATATTGTAGAAAACAAATTCAACATAATTTGGATTAGTTTATGATTCGATTGAACGAATTTATAGTGATTAATTATCAAAAAATAGTTAAAAGACGAAAACTATCGTAAAAAATAATTCGTAAATCCGTTTTCGAAGTTATGGGTGTTCGTCTTGTCGTAAAAACTTAATTTATCAACTAAATATAAATTAATTGAAATTTGAAATAAAAAATAATAATTTAACTAAGACTAAAAGCTTGTTATATATTTCTAATGTTGTATAACTTAAGTGTTGTATGCCTATATTCTCTGCACATCAATATTAACGAAATTGAATTTGGACAAAACAACCATTGGATATATTTATCATAACATAATATGTAAGTGGATGAATTTTCATTTAAAACGAAGTTCGTTAATGATTTGATCGACGTAGTCAACCATAAAACCAAAATTTCAACGAAACAGAAACGTTGATAAGCGAATCTTCGTAACCTCGATTTTTGAACCATCGACACTCATAGTCCAAGAATTGTTTACTCTATGCCCTCTACGAAAAGAATATGTATTTTAAGATAGTATACATGGTCGTGCTCTTAGAGGTCAAATTGTGAAACTCTATTTAGACAACGAAAAATGAGTTTTGTCGCCTAAGTCTTTCTGTGTTTAGGGTTAAGGTTTAGAGTTTAGGCAAAGAAATAACTAATTTCGTCGTCTAATTTCAAACTTAGACGATGACTTCTATGTTCGTCGTCTAAGATATAAACTTTAGGCGACGAAACTGATTTTCGTCGTCTAAGTAAGCCTACGACAAAAATTTTTCTTAGGCGACAAAATTTTTTCCATTGTTTAAATGTGATTTTCTGGTAGTAACTGGATGAATCAGCCTGGCATGGTTTCTCTCTAGCTTAGCTTGTTTCAATCATTTTGATCAAGTTTTGAACGAATTAATGATATGTATTTTGCTGGATGATAAGTTGCGGAAATACTTCTTTGCGGAGAAATCTAAATGGGAAGAACAATACGAGAAGGATCATTTTGAGCCTTACTACACGATGAGATATGAGATTGTTAATGGAAGAGGGTATGAACATCCATTTTCAAGTACCCAATTTTATGTTTAACTAATTCTTGCCCTCCACTGCAATTGGCTAGTAATGTTGGCTTTTTGTAAATTTGTAATGTAGACCAAGGATTGGATAGTTTTTGGCTTGGGGCTATGTTGGCAAATAAGATACTTGCTAGGCAGATTCAGGTTGGTAACCAAGATTTCTCGGCTCTCTCTCATCTCACTGATATCAAGCGTCACAGGATTGAAGAAGACCGGAGAGGATTTAAGCTTGATTTTGTGTTTGCTCCTAATCCTTTTTTTAAAGATAAAGTCCTCTCTAAGACATTTGAGGTGATTGGTGACAAAAACACATCTTTGATGCTGAAATCATACGGGTAAATTCTACTTTCTGTTGTTGTTGATTGTGTTTTTTAATTTTCCCTTTTTTTTTGCTGATCAAGTTTGGAATGGTATTATGTTATAGGACTGTAATTGATTGGTATGAAAACAAAAGCTTGACAGAGAAAACTGTTGTTATAGGCTCGATCGAGAAATAAAGCTATAGAGAAGTGTCAAAGCTTCTTCAACTTTTTTGAAATAAACACTTATGAACAGGAGGATGTTATGTTTGATGAAGAAGCTGTAAGCTTTAGTTTGTTAGTGTGTGTTAACCTTAAAAGTCAACAATAAAAGAGATCACAATTATCAGAGCAAGAATGAGATCTCATATACCTTGTTCTCATAGTTCTCAGTAATCTTATTTACGTAGCACCACTGCAGACCCCTCAGATTGCTTACTATAAAAGCAGTAAGAATAATCAGCTTCAACATTCAAATCAATTCCATAGTTGATGCATTCAAATCAATTCCAACATAAATCATTATGATTTTTCCATCAATGGCAGTAAAGCTGGATCCACTTTATCTTTAGGCAAACAGCAAGTATCAATTCCATAGTTGATGCATCTCTAGAGAAACCCCTCTCAACCATTTCATCAACAAGTCTCATCGCCTTTGGAGTGTCATTGTTATTGATAAGTCCTCTGATCATAAAGTTATAAGTGCAACCATTCCTAGAGCATCCCTTCTCTTCCATTTCTCTAAAGTACTTTTCCGCTTCACCTATTAGGCTCATATGACAAAGTCCACCTATCATTATGGTATATGTCCTCACAATCAGTTCAAGTCCTCTTGATGATAAACTGCAGAAAATGTCCTTCGCCGATTAAACTTTTCCCACTTTGTACATACCATGGATAAGAGTAGTGTAAAACACAATATTCGGTTTCAACTTCTTACCCTCCATGTCATTCAACAATTCAATTGCCGCATCAAGTCGTTGGTTTTTGCTTAAGCCATTCACTAAAATTGCATAAGTTCGAACATTCAGGAGTTGACCACAAGCTTGCATCCTCATGAACTTCTTTGCATATTTTATTCTCCTCAATTTGCAAAAACCATCCATAAGAGTGTTGTAGGTAACAACATCTGGACCTACTCCTACAGTAAACATTTCCTCAAATAGCATCATAGCCTTGCCCACTTTTTTGTGCTTACAATATCCGTTCATCAATATACTGTAACTGTAGAGATTCACTTTCAAGCCTTTGCTAACCACCATCTCACTTAACAACCTTTTGACTTCATTCCACAATCGATCAATGAGATATATGTCACGACATTTAGGGCAATGCCCTTACTGATCTTTTCTAACAAGAGACGGAGTGCATCAGTAATTAGTGTGTCCTTCCAGAGACTGTCGATGATGGTGTTGTATGCAAAATCGTCGGGCTTGCAATCTGCAGACCATTCCATCCTCCTAGGCAATTCAAGAGCTGCAATGTTGTTGCCCTTTTTTCAAAGGCCTATTATCAATGTGTTGAAAGTAACCACACTGGGTTCAATACCTACCTCCACCATTTTCCTGAAAATCCTCGCTGCCTCTCAGCCTCTTTATTTCATAGAAGGAAGCTATTGATGAGAGTGGTGAAGGTTATGACATTTGGTGCATAGCCATACTCGAAGAATTTTCCCAACACCGTCAAACTAAACTTTATAAAGCTGCAGATATGGGAAGATTAGCTAATTGACAATTATTTCTTAACCAACATGATTAAGATGTGGAATTAATTGCAGGAAATAAGAACTATCTCCCAGACGCTTTAACCAGAGAAATTGCCATGTATAAGAGAAGTGACGACGAAGGTCGCAACCCAAGAAACAGAAGGCCAAGAAAGGAGCCCAACCAACAGGAAGAACCAGTTGAAAAAATCCTTAAGAGTTTTTTGCTGCGTCCCAAAAGACCAGCCTTAACTAATTAATCCCAGGGAAAAGGATTAGCTAGTCCGTCTCAAACGGCAGACGGTAAAGGTAAATTAAGACCGTTGATGGTTGCTACTTTGCCAAAAAGCAGAATGTTTCCTACAGGTTTCGTAAACATCGTCTGATATCAGCTTAACACCTTTTTAGAAGCAGTCTTCCAAATATACCAAAATCTAGCATCCCACCAAAGGACACTGCTGGATAATTTGATCTTTGCTTTCCAGAAGAATGACAAAAGGCTCATGGTAGAGACCATGGACGCCTTGGCAGTGGAACTAAGTCAGAAGAATAAACCACCAAGCGTGGTCAATGAACTAGCAACGTTGTACATTAGAACTCTAGAGAATGCTAAAGTTCCTATTCAAGCGCTAAAAGAATCAGAATCGTTAAAATTCCATAGATATATTGGCAAGCATACACTCGATGAAGATCTCCTCGACACCCTCTTTGTTGCCCCAGGACCCTTCCTGGGAAGATACTTGGTTAATGTTCAAAGTGAACATGATATACGCATTTTATGCTCGTTTCTTAACGCATTTCCCTTTACGTTTAGCTATGTTATTATCTTAGTTTTTATGTTTTCCTTATTTAATTTTTTATTTTGAAGATATTTACGGTGGAGATTAATAACGGCGCAATTTGGAGGAATTTCGGCGATTTTGCGATTTTTGCGATTTTGGACCTCCGAAAATGGGCCGGCCCAAAAAGCAAATTATGGGCCGATTTCTCAAATCTTGTTTCGGCCCATTATCAAGCCCAAACCCATTCATTTTGGCATGGAAGCCTTTTGGTGAAGTTGAAAAGTCAACAATATCAAGTTTTGTGACTCATTTTAGTGACTAAGCTTTGTGATCATCACAAAAGATGACTTGCCATGTGACTTGCCATGGTGACTCTTGCTTAGGGTTTATAAATGGTGACTTGCATGGTGACTCTTGCTTAGGGTTCACAAATGATGATCACAAAAGGTGACTAAGGGAGTGACTTGCCATATTGATCATTACTTGCATTAAATGGAGGGAGGCAAGGTGGAAGAGAGAAGGCAACATCCCTTGCCTATATAAGAGAGGAGGCTGGCCATATATTATGCATCTCTCATTTTACAAGCAAAAACTCTACACAAATACTCCTCCACCATAAACACTTCAAGGATTCTCAAGCAAAGCCGAAGCACATCTTCTCCATCCAAGCCGAAGCAATCCTCCTCCATCCAACACAATACGCTAAGTCCCTTGTGAAGGAAATCCATCTCCACCGTAGATCATCAAGCATTCAAGACAAAAAGTGTAACCATGATCTTCACTTTCATTTCTTTTGCTTTGTATTTGAACCTTTTGATGTATTGGAATACATTTATGTATCAAATGAAGAACAAGTTTAGATTTGATTTTTATGTGTTTAAACCGATTCATAAGTTGCATGTGTTTATGATTTCTAGCCTTTTATGCATGTTTGATACAATCTTAAAGCTTCGTAAGCATGTGTTAGAAAATACGCTAAGTCCCTCTCTTTCGCATGTTTCGATGATCGTATGTTGTTTAGGATGTTTATACGCTAAGTTGCATTCCTACTCAATTATTAAGCATGTATATTTAGTTAGAAGTTATGAATTTCGTAACTTACAAAAAGGTTTGATGCATGAAAAGGGTAGGCTAATAAGATGAGATGATCACATGTAATTAGTAGTGTAACTTCTTATTTTTAGCAAGCATAATTAAACTTTAAGTTTCTTGATTGTTGAAACTTGTCTATGAGTAAAACATGTTAGATGCCTAAGAGTTTTAGTTGTGTTTGCATGTTTTTGTACTTTAATTTCGTAGATTAAACAACCAACTTCCAATCCCCCCAAACATTTACATTTCCGCTTATTAACGAACTCATGCATGCGCCCTTAATTCCCCGGATAAAGAACGATCCCTACTCGCCAATATTACAAATGACAAAAGAAGGGTTTAAATTGCAATGCGCGTAATCTGTGTTTTTAAGTTAACGTGAATGCATGTTTTGCGCGTATCAGAACATCCGCAGAAGCACAAGTTATGGTTAGTTGAGAACAGATTTGTTCATAATTTATGGACAAAGACAAATGAAGGTCTAAAGGGATTGCCAGCAATTATCTATAATACAATCAAGAATGTCAGGAAGAGTAACATTCTCAGACTAAAGTTCAAGTCTACACCTCCAGACTGGGTACAGAAGTCTAACGGAGAGATTGAATACATTCCTCCATATCATTACGTCAGAATCATTCAGGGACAGTATCTTGAGCCAGCATGCGACAGATACAATGGAAACCTAAATTCAAGAATTCCATGGATGAAGGCTATGGCGTTAGAATACATTAAGACAGTAATTAAAGAAGATCAAGAGATTACGTTTCTTGCATTAGGAGATAATATAATAGTCACCATCCAGAGGCCGTTACGAGTGATCTGTTCATAGCCCTAAAACGGAGAGAAATAGATTCCTCCCTCGCTTGTACTCAATGAGTTGACAAGATCGAGAGAGACAAAAGCTACTAGATGTATATAGATATAGACATGGAAGAAAATGGAACCAGAAGAAAGATAATAGATGAAGACCCCTACCTTGGGGATTACTCAGAAGATTACGATGACCTATGAATACAGGCAAGATCGTATTGTCTTCTTCTCTTTAAGTGAGAGACATCCTTATCCCAAAGACTCTGCTTTCCAAAAGAAGATAATAGAGAAAAGCAGATGCCATGTCTACATCAAAGCACTACCACCGATGGAGTCACTATTATTAATTTGTGTTTCAATTCCACTTTGAAATCCGCTCTCTATATAAAGAGCTTTGGGTCTTAGTGTAGAGGCAGCGAAAATTAGAATCATAAAAATCCATCTGAGAAGTAGAAAAAGCCTGAGAGTTTTAGGTTGTGAAAAGAGTCGAAGCAACTGTTCAAGCTTCTTCATCCTCAAGTAAGTATGTCTATGAGTGGCTAAACAGTTTATAGTTGTTTACTAGAGAAAAGCCCAGAAAAAAGGCACATAAAATAATAAAAAACTGTTAGCGTGAGTGGACAAAAATAATATTTCAAGATTCAGAGTCGAAGCAACTGTTCAAGCTTCTTCATCCTCAAGTAAGTATGTCTATGGGTGGCTAAATAGCTTATAGTGGCTAAAAAACTGTTAGAGGCTCTGAATCTGCAATCTATAAGTTTGTTTGAATAAATAAAGCTATGATTTTTCACTACAAACCTTTCAATTTATTTTTGTGTGTGTTCATAAAACCTCATTAAACTCCCCTGAGAGGCGGACTACCACCCAGAAGGAGGAAGAAAATGAGTTGTATGTACCTTTTTATGCTCAATTGATCCCCTAGGAGGCAGACTACCGCCCAGAAGGTGAAAATTTGAGTTAATTCAACACATTTTATTTCTTAGTAAATTATTCTTGAGAAAATTAATCAGGAGAAAAATCATTATTAAAGAAGAGTTTCAGCAGTGAGTTTGTTGCATGAGTAGTCCGGTAGGAGATCATATGTGAAGTTGCGTTTTATTGAAGGCTAGTTCAAACTTTTTTGATTGAGTAGTTTTTCTTTCTGATAAAATTTCTAGAATTCTATTCACTAGTTACTGTGCATGACGCACTGTTCACTGTTTACTATTCACTATTCACTATTCGTTAAGGGTATAATTATCATTTTATCTATCCGCACATTACTGTTCCGCACATCGCAGAACTTCTCATCAAATTGACCAAATTTATGATTCTTAAAATACTTGTAGTTTTTGTAAAGTACACATCAAATTGTCTAAATTTATGATGTCTCTTTATTTCTCAGAGGATTAGGGAGCCCTCCCCTCCACATTTAAACCAATCTCATCTTTACCTAGCACTTGGGCCTAAATTATTATTGGGCTCGAGTAGCATAGTCGAAGTCCAACGAGACAAAGAGTGGAGTAGCCAATTTGATGAATCACTATATATATTGTGTCATTTACTTATCGCACTAGCTTAGTTACTTGTCGTTCCATATCTCGAATACCCATTATTCCTGATATGAACATTGGCGCCGTCTGTGAGAAACTTAAAAAATTTCATATGGCTTTATGCTAGCAAGTTAAGATGGGCAAAAAAAAAATTCCTGAATTTTTTTCTAAAAAGTTTGTGAGCGTTAACGGGAAGGCCTGGGGGACTAAGCTAGTTCCTAGCATCCTGGCGTTAGCAAGATCTGTTTCCTAGCGGCGGTCAACAAAAATCAACGGAGGCAATGACATCAACCAAATCAGAAGCAACAAGCAAAACGGCATCAACAACATCAAGTCAGTGTATCAATCAAGCAACCACAATCACAACGGGAACAATCAACAACAACGAGTTACAACAGCGCAATCACAAGCAAGAAAGAAATTTACCGAGAGATTTGCTTTACCTTCCCGGCAGGTTTGCTATTGCCTCCCAAAGCGGCAAACTTAAACCAAGAGCGACAGGCTTCACCGGGAGCGACTGGTTCACTGAGAGACTTCGAGTCTGAGTTGCTTCCCAAGCGACATGCTTCCCGAAAGCGGCGGACTTTACCGACTTCTCCGATACCGACCCACTGCCCCGTTAACGATTTCCTTCCCCGACACCGATACTGGCTGGTCTCCTTCGATCCTCAACGCCGAGAGGAAACCTCAACACCAATTTTTTCTCCCTCCACATTGCCGACTCACAACGCCGGTTTACAACTCCAAGATCTCGCCGTTACCGAGATCGACCTCGGCCTATATCGCAGCCCAATCTGAGACGATGGCCACCACGCCGAGCACGACTTCATCGCCGAGACCTGTCAGCTCCGACACACATCGCCGGTACCTCAACGCGATATACCACTCCGATACCGCCACAACTCAAAAAAAATGGTGAGAAGCATCGAAGAAGAGTGGCATCGAAGATTGAAGAGGGAGATAGCTTGCATGAGAAAGACTGCGGATAGAGATAGGAATTCATGGGGTGTACCAAAAATGGGTCACAACTATGTTAAGTCCTTCTATTACCAAAAATGGGTCATAACTGTGTATTCTGAGAAAAATGGATCAAAATGATGAAGAAGCATATTGCCTCTATTAGAGAACAAGAACAAACAGATACACACATAATACAGTTTAGTGTTTCGTTCCAGCCATTACAAAGACCATGCTTGTGGAAGAAATGAGTAACCACTAGTCTACAATACCATTCAATGATACCACAAGTGGAGACGGATGCAAAGATGATTGTCTCGGCTCCTGTGGGTAGAGGCAGTGAGGATTTGTGGAGGATCACTGCCCTCTTAAAGGAGATCCGTGCCAATGCTTCATCTTTTAATTCTGTTGAATGGAACTGGGTTCCTCAAGAAGCAAACGCGGCGGCTCACACGGCGGCATTGCTAGGAATTGGAATGGTAGACCCTCATAGGTAGGCTTCGGTGCCACCACCGTCTCTCTCTGATGTGCTACGGAATGATGGTCTTCCATGTCCACCTGTTTAGCTTTGTATTCTGTTTGTTTTGTGATTATGACACCTAGTCCCTACTCTTAGTGAGTATTGTTTCTACCGAATTACGCGCGGGACGTAATCTGGCAGAAGCAAGTACGAGTACTCCTTCCTTCTCCTTCTCCTTCGTCCGAACGCTCGGGCTTCTCGGATGGTCGGACGCTCTTCTCTCTCTTCGGGTGTACGGGCTCTCTCTTCCGACGGTCGACTCTTCCTTCGGGCGCTTCCTCTTCTCTCGGGTGATCGGGTGTGCGTATTCGCGTGCGGCTGTTAGAAGAATACAACAACAAACAGGCGGTCAGGGGTCGAGACGGGGTGGCCCGCCTTCAACGCTCCGATGCCTAAGTCAGATGATGTATTGGATATAACAGTTAAGCGAACGTGCGTATGAATAGTGTTCAGGTGGAGTGAATTGAATGTCTTTACCTGCCATAACTACCTTACCTATATAGGTGGTTGAGATTGGTGCTCACTTGTGCTCTTCGATGTGGGACTGGTGTGGTTCTGCTGGTGCGTGATCCGTGCATTCGGGCGTGCGTTCCACGGGCGCGTGCGCGCTCGGATGGGGCCGGTCTTGCGAGTGGAGTTGGATCCTCCTTGGTGGTCTTGCGGGCGGTCGGGTAGGTGTTGCTTTCCTGTTTAAGCAGATAAGTATATTAATCGGACAACTCATGCTATACAAACAAGTCCCCCAAGTCCCCAAGTCAAAAAGAGAACTTTCTTGACTGGGGAGTTGAAAAAAGGGTTCGTGTGATTTATACAAAATACTTATCTGATTCAGTAGTGGTGCGTGGTCCTGTAACCCCCAAGTCCCCCAACTCTCCGGTCAAGGAAGGGCTTGCATGACGGAGTGGGTACCTGGGCATCCGAGCGTGTACCTGTGGGCCCGCCGTCCAAACAAGACTTGCTATTTTGGAGCCGCGCGCCCGTGGAATGTTGCCTTGGTAAAGTACGAATAGGGACAATCATAGACAGTTTATGCAAAATGTGTGAATGTATGGTATGATGCATGGTATGATATGAATGTATGCGAATGTGTTTCGTGACACAAGCGTTGGGATGCCGCTGTGCACCGCGTACGTCAACGGGGAGACCGTCGCGTACGGTGTAGCGTCAACGGAGTGATCAAGACTGCGACGTACAAAACGCCTACGGAGGAGAAGTGCCCCATGCCCGCACCGTTCATCGGTCTTAGTGCGCGTAAAGAGGGGACGGACCGCATGCCTTTACCGCCTAATCCGGCTTGCCTTCAGCGCGCGGGGAGGGCGGGACCAATGCCCACGTCGCTCATCGTGCTCGGTACGATCAAGGGGGACGGACCCGCGCCCAAGCCATCCGAGTCGGCACATGGATCGTTAACGTTGCGCTCACACGGAGGGGATAAACCCCACGCCCATGCCGCCCATCGGCTTAGCACCCTCAGAGAGGGGACGGACCCCATGCCTCCGTTATGACAGCCGGCTTGCTCTTCGATCATGTAACGGTGCGCTCACGGAGAGGACGGACCCTACACCCGTGCCGCCCATCGGTCTCAGCGCGCGCAAAAAGGGGACAGACCCCATGCCTCTGCCGCCTGACCCGGCTTGCAGTCTAACGTTTACGGGTATGGAGAGGAAGAACCCCATGCGCGTACGGCGTAAGTTCTTCATTCGGCGCGCGTCCGAAAAGGGAACTCAGGCGTTCATCCTTTTTTTGAAGCACCCGAATGGTGTTGTACTAACCTGATGTTACCTTTGCGGGCGTGTAGACGTGTGGGTGCGTAAGAGCGCCAGCCCGGGGGGCGTGACGTGTCCTGCCTTGGGTTGGGTGATCCAGTCTGACAAGGTGTTCTTTGAAGTGACATTCCTTTTGACTGCCCCTGGGGAACCGTTCTTGCCATAAATGCAGCCGTCGTGTAATTAATGCTGGCGTGTTCTTGCATTAACTGCTGCTGTCGTTAGCACTGTTCGAAGGGCGAACGTCATGCGCGTGGGAGCGTGGGAGTGGTGCATGGGTGCCACGTGGCGGGCTGTTGGAGACCGTGTTAGGGTTTGAAATCGAGGCGGGAAGCTGAAGAGTTGGCACGGTTACTTAGGAGGGTAAGTAAACCGCCCCAGTCCACGCGTCGTGATCCAACGGTGGACACGCGAAAAACGGACGGCTGGCGTTCATTTGCGTGTCCCATCCGAGTAATATAAATAGGGCTCTGGTTCTTCATCTTTCTTCATCATTCACAAGCTTTGCCGAAACTCTGCCGGAATCCCCTTTCAACTTGCATTCGTCCTTTCTTCTTTGCTCGTGTCGTCTTGCTGGAATACGCATTCGACGTCCAATCCTCAACCCACAAACTTTTACTCTGGTGAGGCTCTTGTCCCGTTTCTTCCTCCGTTTTGTTTTTGTTTCTGTTTTTTGTGTTTTTCTGGGTTTTGAACTCAAGAACAGGGCATGTTCTTGAGTGGGGTGGGTTTGATCTGTCTTTGGGTAGCTTTTTCGTGGGTTTTGGTGTTTCTGTTTCGGGGAGATTTTTTTTTGCTAAGTGTGGGTTTGCGCGTCCGTGCATCTTAGGATGGAGCCAATAGAGATATCGAGCGAACAGTCACATGAGCGGATCTACATTCCGGGGGTGGGGTGGATTAGTTGTGGGTCGAGTACGTCGAGTACGTCGTCGTATGAGTCCGTTTTGAGTGTCACGCCTCTGCAATGTATTATGCCTGATACCTCTCCCGTGCAGTTAATGGATTCTAGGCGAGCGCGCGCCAACGCGGGATTAGAGAGCTCGTCTGGGTCATCGGGCGGTTCTGACCCATGGGGAGAGGAGAGGGCGCAGGGGGAGGACTCCATTCCTCAGTTTGCGGAAGGTGGGCCCGTCAACTGGGTGTTGCCTGATGGGACGCCGGTCCAGGAGCCGGAGCGCGCGCCATCCATCTCGGAGATGGCCAGATGGGCGAGAAACTACCACATCCCCAACTCTGTGCATCTGCGAATACCTGGCAAGGGGGAAACGTTCACCCGCCCGCCGCCAGGCCACGTCTGCCTGAGCGAGTTCCATCTCAAGGCGGGGATCAAGCTGCCACTCCATCCCTTCTTCCAGTACATGCTGGCGCTGCTGAGGATTTCCCTTGGGCAATGTGGGCCCACGCTCACCCGTACACTCGTAGCAATGTTCAACATATTCCGGGTGAGCGGCATGGACCAACCTACGCGGGCGGAGTTCCTCCACTTCTTCTGTCTTCGCTACTCCACGCGTCAGAGGGACTCGGGGACCTTCACGGTAGAGCCTCGCGTGAAGTGGTGGTTGGTGGACCCACCGAGCTCTTCAACCTCCTGGCGCACAATCAACTGCCTGGTGGGTGGTGATTGGGAGTTGGGCGCCTTCCCGTCCGAGTATGCCGCCAACGCCAACCTGATTGATCGAGTCCCCCAATCCTTCCGCCAACTTGATACGAACGACTATCCTCTCACGCCCATTGAAGAGGCCAGGATCGCCCACCTGAAGTTCGTGTTCGACTCGGCGCCCGAGTCTAGATTTTTCTTTGCCGCCTGCCACTGGGATCTCATCGAACAAACGCACCTCGCCAAGACGCCGCGTACGTGGGTCTTGTAGTTTGTTGCCTAGGAGTAGGAGTAGATTTTTTGTTTCAACTGTTCTTCTGTCGCTAACCTTCCACTTGTGTGTCTTTGCAGTTAAGTTGTCGAAGTCCAAGGCAAACGATATGGATGAGGCGCTCAAGCGCCGCCTGGCCGCTCTTCGAGACACTGCCGCCAAGGTCCGAAAGGTGGCGGATGATGGGAAAGGCGGTCTTGTGCTGGGGGAGACCACACAACAAAAGCTCCCCATTCCCAATGTGGCTGACTTTTCCCCAGCTATCCGGGCGGATGCCCCTCGCCCGCCCCCAAGTAATGCTGGTGGTTCGAAGGCACAGGCCAAGGCCGATCGTGCTGACCAGCGTGCTGAGAAGCATAGGGAGAAACGCCAGGGTAGTCGCGACCAACGCCGGCAGGACCGGGATGATCAACGAGACAGGCGGGAGACACCTCGCACGCCCCAGACAACCGCTTGTACCTCCACTACGCCTCAAGCGTCCGCTCGTCCGCCCAGTCCCCCACGGGTATCAGAGCAGGGAGGAGCTAGTGAGCCTCCCTCGAAGCGTCCTAGGACGGATAATCCGGCTGCCAATCTATCCGCCGATCTGTCCACCAATCCGTTCGCCTTCTACAAGCCGCTGACGCAGGACATCGAGTTGGGCGTGAAATCTGTCAATGGGCTGGCACCGGAGGTGCTGGCTGGCGGTAGAGATGAGATGGATAGGGCCTTCAATCTCTGCATGGTGATGCAACACAAGATGTACCTGGCGCGCGAGCGCTTCGCTAACAGACGCTATGCAGAGGAGGCGCAGGGGGAGATACGTAAGCTTACTGAGGCCAACAAGAAGCACGAGTATGATCTGGCCAAGTACGAAGAGATGGCGGATCGTCTCCGAGGCGAAGTACGGGCGGCGACGGGGCGAGTCCAGGAGGCGGGTGAGCGGGAGGCGCTGCACAAGGCCGAACGTGATACAGCCTTAGTTGCCCTGGAAGAGGCAAAGGCGGAGGCAGCCAACAAGGTGGCGGAGGTGGAGTCCCGCCAGATGGCTGAGGCGCAAGCTCAGGTTCAGAAGGCACGAGCGAAGGCGGTCGCCTGCTTCAAGAATTCTTCGGAGTTTAAGGAGTTGGTGGCCGCTGAGGCCGATGTCCAGGTGGCCCAGTTCCAGGAGGTGGTAGCGCCCTTCCTGGACTTGGAGAAGTACAACGCCTTCCTGGAGGAGCAGGCGGGCGGGGCCTCCGTTCAGCCGAGCGAGGAGCCGGTGGTGGAGCGAACTGCTGAGGTGGCAGGCGGAGCCGATGAAGCGGGGGCGGAGTAGAGTAGTTTTTTTTTTTTTTGTAATAGAGTAGATCTTTGTAATCGGGCCTTCGTGCCCTGGATCCCCGTCCGTTGTCTTTTGTAATCGGGCGAATGAATGAAGTTTCTGTTTCTTTCCGTTCGTGTGCCTTGTACTCAATGATTTCTATTTTTGGCATCTTTTTTTTTTGAGTAACTCATGCGAACGCGCGTTTGTACTTTAACTAGAATCTGACCAAGTGTTACAATCTTTGCAAGTAGCCTATCCCCAGTCCCCCGAGTACGTGGGTGGGCGGGGTAAGGACAAACGAACGCAACAATAATTACACTTAAGAAAATGTAAGTATAACATAGCAAGTTTAATGAAAGTACTTCCTTAAGTGTTGGATGTTCCACGGATGGCGCAGTCGTTGACCCTGCATGTCCCTGAGGTAGAAAGTGCTGTCGCTTATCACCTCATCAACTACGTACGGGCCTTCCCACAACGGGCGAAGCGCCTTCACCTTCTGTTGGATCGCCTTCATCACCCAGTCCCCCAGTTGGATTGGGCGAGCCCGTATACGCTGATTGTATAATCGGGCGATCCTTTGCTTGTTGGCGGCGTTGTGGAGATGAGCCGTATCTCTTCATTCCTCCAACAGGTCGTTGTTGAGCCGCAGCCCCTCACTGTTCGTGCGTGGATCGTACCCCTCGATCCGTGGGCTCTGATGGGTAATTTCCAGGGGTAACACAGCTTCCGTCCCGAACGTCAGGCTGAACGGGGTTTCGCCTGTAGCTGCGTTGGTGGTCGTTCGGATGGACCACAGAATTTCTGGAATAATCTCGGGCCAGCGTCCGTACCCCGCATCCCCGGGTTCGATGTCTTCGATCTTTCTCTTGATTCCAGACTTGATGATTTTGTTCGCTGCTTCCACCTGTCCGTTTGTCTGGGGGTGCGCTGGCGACGCGAAAATGAGGTCCGTTCCCTGGCGCTTGCAGAAATTTATGAGCCTGGGGTTGTTGAATTGTGGCCCGTTGTCCGTGATGATGCTGATCGGCGTCCCATAGCGACAGAAGAGGAAACGCCAGAGGAAACGTTCCACCTTCTCCGTGGTGACCTTTGCCATGGGCTGGGCTTCGATGAACTTCGTGTGGTAGTCGATGATGACGATCAGATATCTATATTGCCCCTTCGACTTCGGAAGTTCTCCGATAAGGTCCAGTCCCCACTGTGCGAATGGAACGGGAGATAGGAGGATAGACAGTGGGACGGCGGGCGCATGGTGGTGATGTGCGTGCAGCTGGAACTGGTGACACTTGCTCGTCAGTGCTGTGGCGTCCGCATAGATGGTGGGCCACCAGAAACCATGCCGAAGGGCCTTGTGCGCGATTGATCTGGCGCCCGCATGATGGCTGCACGTGCCCGAGTGGATTTCCTTCAAGATTGAGTTGCCCTTCGTCGGAGTGACGCACTTGAGGCTCGCCTAAGTCCTCCCTTGTCGGTAAAGTGCTCCATCCCACACACTGAAGTTGGCTGCTCGTGCGACGATGGTTCTGGCCTCTCGCTTATCCCCTGGTAGTTCTCCCCTTGTCTTGTAAGCGATGAGTGCGTCCATGTAGCTTTGCTCGTGCGGCTCGATTGCCAGAACCTGCTCCGTTCCTGAGATGCTCGGTCGTCGCAACACCTCGACGATGCGCTATCCTGGCCCCGTGTGTACGGGCGCCGTGGCCAATCGGGCCAATTTGTCTGCTTTTGCGTTGAATCCCCGACGGATGTGGTTGATGTTGACGTATTTAAATCCTTTGATCAGTGCCCGTACATGCTTCAGATAGGCGATCATCGATTCCCCCTTTGCCTGGAATTCTCCTCCGACCTGGCTCACCACCAACTGTGAGTCGCTAAATATGTTGAGGTCGGGCGCCTCTGAATTCTTGGCTAGTTGCAAGCCCGCGATGAGCGCCTCGTACTCAGCCTCGTTGTTTGTCGCCTTGAATTCGAACTTGAGGGCGTACTCTGCGTTTACCCCTCCTGGCCCGGTTAAGATTATACCGGCGCCGCTCATCTTTTTCGTGCAGGACCCATCGACGTAGAGGTTCCACTCCGACAACGGTCGTTCCTTGACCTCTGGATTGTCGGATGCCTCAACCGTCGGACCATCGGGCGTTTGGACCGGCGCCCCTTCTGCCTTTGTGTACTCGGCGATAAAGTCCGCCACGGCCTGTCCCTTGATTGCCGTGCGGGGTTTGTACTTAAGGTCGAACTCGCTAAGTTCGATGGCCCACTTCGCCAGGCGGCCACTGTGGTCGGGCGATTGGAGTATTTGGCGCAAAGGTACGTTGGTGAGGACATGGATGCTGTGCGCCTGGAAGTATGGCCTCAACCGTCGGGCAGCGGTTACGAGTGCGAGCGCCATCTTCTCGATTGTCGGATATCGTGTCTCCGTGCCCGTCATGCCCTTCCCTGAGAAGAAGACGGGCAACTCCATGCAGTCCTCCCTGCGGACGAGGGCAGAACTGACGGCTTTGAGAGTGGCAACCAGGTAGATGTACAAAACCTCCCGTCGGATTGGCCTCGAGAGGAGCGGGATGGACGCCAAGTACTCCTTGATCTGAAGGAAATATTCCTCACACTCAGGCGTCCACACAACCTCGCGCTTGTTCGTCGTTCGTAGGGCTTTGAAGAACGGGGCACATCTGTCCGAGTACCTGGAGATGAATCGATTTAGGGACGCGAGCTTCCCCGTAAGGCTCTGCAGGTCCACCTTCTTGACGGGCGGCTTCATGTCGATGATCGCCTTGACTTTGGCGGGCGCGGCTTCGATCCCCCGCTGGCTGACAATATACCCCAAGAATTTGCTGTTGGTGACGCCGAATGTGCACTTGGCGGGGTTCAGCCTCATGCCGTTCTTGATGAGGACGTCGAGCACAGTCCCCAAGTTCTGGACGTGGTCGACCGCCTGGACGCTCTTCACCAGTATGTCGTCCACATATACGTCTACGATGTTGCCAACCAAGCCATGAAACATCGCGTTCATGAGCCTCTGGTACGTGGAGCCAGCGTTTTTCAGCCCGAAAGGCATGACAACGTAGCAATAAAGGTCCCCTTCTCCGTGACAAACGTTGTCGCCTCCTGGTCTTCGGGGTCCATGAAGATCTTATTGTAGCCCGAGTACGCGTCCATCATTGATAGGAGCTCGTGCCCCGCTGTCGTGTCCATTAACTGGTCGATCCTCGGCAGCGGGAAGCTGTCCTTCGGGCACGCCTTGTTGAGATCACTGTAATCGATGCACATTCTCCACTTCTTGTTGCTCTTCTGCACCATTACTGCATTGGAAATCCACTTAGGATAATCCACCTTCCGGATGAACCCGATACCCAGTAATCGGTCCACCTCCTCATGCATGGCCGCGTAATGCTCCGCCTTGTACGCTCGCCTCTTCTGCTTCACTGCCCGGGCGCTGGCGCTGACACTCAGCCTATGGGATATGATGCTCATGCTGGTCCCAAGCATGTCCTTATACGACCAAGCGAACACCTCTTGCTTCTCCTTCAGCAGCGCGATCAGCCGCTCGGCTATCGCGGGAGCCAACGATGCTCCGATCTGGACCGTTCTCTCCGGGTGTTCGGAGGATAGCTGGATCGTCCTCAGCTCTTCGCGCTCGGGGACGGGCGACACGGCCATCAGCCCGTCGCGCGGGTCATTCGGTACTTCTGATCCTGGCGTGGGTTCCAGGGTGAGGACCTCATGCTTGTCCCGGGGTTTTGCTGCCTCCTCGCTGCTGTATCCCCGGACACATCCGACTCCGTGCTCGGTTGGGAAGCGTCCCAAGAGCATGTGTTCTGCGATGATCATCTTCAACTTGCAAATCCTCGGCCTCCCGATTATGGCGTTGTAGGGGGAGGAGGTGTCCATGACAATGAAGTCTGTCCGGACCTCGCTGTGCGGGGAGTCGGGTGCGCCAATTTCGACCCGGAGGCTGTCACTCCCGATCGGGTACGATGTCTCGCCCGTGAAGCTGGCAACGCACTCATGATCCTGCGTCATCTTGTGCGCGGGCCTACCGAGCGCCATGTATGCGTCGAAGTAGATCACGTTCACGGATGCCCCACTGTCAATCAGCACCCTCTTCACTAGGAATTGGTCGATGATCGCGTCGATCACGAACGGCAGGGTGCTATCTTTCGGGCTCCTCTCCTCGTCCTCCGCTGTGAATCTAATGGAGGGTGTCTCCTTCCTTCCTGCCTTGGGCGCTCTTCCTGCCCCGATTGTCAACACCTCTCTGCTCGATCGATCGGGCGCCGATGTTCCCTCCTTGCGCTTACCCCTGGATATCGTGCTGATAGTCCCACGGGTCCCGGCGTTGTTGTCCCTCCGCCCGGGAAGGAGTGGTCTGATCTTTCTTCCTCATATCCTCGAGGGCCTTTTTTAGCATGAGGCATTCGTTGGTGTGGTGGGTGGCGGCGTTGTGGAATTCACACCAGATGCTCGGCATTCGGCTGACCGGGGCCGCTGCTGCCGTCATGTTATTTGGAGGTGGAAGCCGGCGTCGGTGTAGGCGGAGAAGCTGCTCATGCGACTGCTGGTCGACCGCAAAGACCTCCTGTCCCGCCGGTCGATAGCGTGGTGCTGGTGGTAAGCGGGTACCCTGCTGCGCCGGCCCCCTCGGCGAGTTGTAGCGGCTGCTCTGGTTGCTGCGGAAGAACGACTTTTGATTATTCTGTCTTGGCGAGTCCCGGTACCTCTTGTGCCCTCCGGTTGGAGCCCCTCCGTCGTCCGAGGGCCGTCGAGGCTGAGCGTTTTCCTCCGGTCTGTTGATGCTAGACTCGGAGGCGGACCCGTACACCCACGTCTCCACTAACGCCTTCTGTACGACCAGGTCCATGATCTCGTCGTAGTCAAGATGCTCCTTCCTCACTAGTTTCTCTACTAATGGGGTGGCGAGTAGGTTATCCATCAGGGCCACCTTGGCCACTCGTTTGTCAAGGTCCCTGCATGTGCTTGCGAGCGTCCTCCATCGATTGATGTAGCTCGACAGGTTCTCGTCCATCCCCTGACGGACTTTGAGGAGGATGCCCGTGGTGTTGTACTTGCCCTGGAGCCGATAGCGCTTCTGAAAGCTCTCCGCCAGCTCGAGGAACGAATGGATGGACCCCGGCGGGATCTCATAGAACCAGCTCCGCGCTTCTTCCGCCAGCGTTTCCTGAAACAGGAAACACAAGGTTGGGTCCGAATATCTGGTTCCGTCTGTGGTGGATCGAAACTCGTCCACGTGCACGCGTGGATCTCCGCTCCCGTCGAACCGAGCTATCTTCGTTGTCTTTGCATGGGGGTCCATTCCCCTCTCCAATATATGTGCCGAGAATGGGCTGACCCGGGGGGTGAATGTCCCGCCCTGACCGGCCAGCTTGTCCTTGCTCAAGCGCGAGACCTCTTTCGCCAGCTCCTCCATCCTGTGGAGGATCAGAGCATTGTTCGTCGGGGGTGTCGATTCTTCCACGGGTGAGGATGCTCAGGTCGCCCGTGCGCTGGTCCCGCCGAACGGGTATCGCTCCTCGCCGGTGGTCTCCTGGGTCCCCTCGTGCTGCCCCAGTTGCTGGCTGACGAGTGCATCCAGCCGCTCCTCCAGCTTCTGGTGGATCTGTCGCTCCTCCGCTCTCTCGAGCGCCGCCTCCCATAGTTCCTGGACCAGGCTGCTGATGCTTTCCTCGCTGCTGTTTCCTACGAGTCCTAGTACCTGCTGCTCCTGTGTGTCTGGCAGAGTCTCCCTGACAGGCGTGATGCTGTCATTAGTCACCGGGTTGAGCATGTGGAATTTTGGTTTTTTTGGTGTTTATACGAGGTTTACAATTTGTAAGTTTCTCACAGACGGCGCCAACTGTTTCTACCGAATTACGCGCGGGACGTAATCTGGCAGAAGCAAGTACGAGTACTCCTTCCTTCTCCTTCTCCTTCGTCCGAACGCTCGGGCTGCTCGGATGGTCGGACGCTCTTCTCTCTCTTCGGGCGTACGGGCTCTCTCTTCCGACGGTCGACTCTTCCTTCGGGCGCTTCCTCTTCTCTCGGGTGATCGGGTGTGCGTATTCACGTGCGGCTATTAGAAGAATACAACAACAAACAGGCGGTCAGGGGTCGAGACGGGGTGGCCCGCCTTCAACGCTCTGATGCCTAAGTCAGATGATGTATTGGATATAACAGTTAAGCGAACGTGCGTGTGAATAGTGTTCGGGTGGAGTGAATTGAATGTCTTTACCTGCCATAACTACCTTACCTATATAGGTGGTTGAGATTGGTGCTCACTTGTGCTCTTCGATGTGGGACTGGTGTGGTTCTGGTGGTGCGTGATCCGTGCATTCGGGCGTGTGTTCCACGGGCGCGTGCGCGCTCGGATGGGGCCGGTCTTGCGAGTGGAGTTGGAGCCTCCTTGGTGGTCTTGCGGGCGGTCGGGTAGGTGTTGCTTTCCTGTTTAAGCGGATAAGTATATTAATCGGACAACTCATGCTATACAAACAAGTATGGTGGTTGTTTATGATCGCTTGTTCTTGTATTTGCCATGTTTTTAGGTCTGGGTTTTCCAGCTCCCTTGGAGCTCGCCTCTTAATGAAGAATTTCATTTCCAAAAAAAAAAACCTATATTGAACAACAACAAGATGTAGCTAAGAAAAATGCATTACAGATGGAGACGAATATGCTGCCATGAGAAATTTACTGCACAATACTGTTGGAGAATATGATACAGTAACTATGTCTCAGATCTTTACTATCTGGGATGAAGATATTGGTATGTAACTGTCAAAACGCTGCTATGTCATATGTCTCTACTTGTGAGTATTCTGCAAGAAGTAATTAACAGTTTTTCAGACTAGTACCGTATACAAGCGTCGATTTTAACTACGAAAAACAGACTGTACCTTATGATTTTCTAAACTATCTTCTTTCCAATTCCCATATCCCGCAGTGAAGGAACAACCTGGAAAAAAACTGAATCTAATTGACATCAATACATCCCAAAGTTACCATATCTTAAATATATAATGTGATGTGAGCAACACTTTACTAAAAGAGTCAATGCCAACAAGTTAATATAAGTATTAAGAAGTTATATTTATATACCATAACATCGTAGATGGAGGCTGTTAATCCTTGATCACAAACAGCACGGCCAAAACCCACCAATTGACCATTATCCGACATCACCGGCATCACCACCAATCTTGTGTAGTAGATACCTCAGTTAGTTTCTACAGTTAATTCTTGAAAGAAAAAAACTGCAATGGAACCACTGCCTACTGTGCCTAGTGAACTCATGAATGGGTAAAAACACTTTTGAACTATACACCATTTTGGAACTTGACACTCAATTGTATAGGCACTAGGCAGACAATCTTGGACAGATTTAGTTCCAACCTTTCTACCCTCATTTTTCAGCTTCTGCGTCTTTTATTTTTCTAGTTCCAAGAGATGCTTACTCTGTTGACGACCCTCGTTCCACATCATTTTTTATGCAATGACCTCAGTGACAACAATGTTCTGAGTGCAACTTACACCAGATTCAGTTGGATGTCAGCTACTGTGTAACAAGTTATGATAAATTATTAGGGATACATGTTTCAAGTTTCAACTGACATGAAACTATTAGCATTAATATAAGTACATCATTTGAAATGAGTATTTCCATGTATAGAGATGCACACATCACAAACATTAGTTAATGGCACTATTCATACTAACAACATGCTGGAAAAGAATATGAAAGAGCTTATGTTGTATCTAGTTTTAAAATGGGAAGCAAAGTCATATGTCAAAGGAAATTCATTGAGAATCTGCTTAAAATTTCAATTCCAAAATTTCTAGGAAACACTTTCGTTCAGCCAAACTGTTAGGTACTTCAATGCCTACCATTAATTTTCTACATTAATCAAAGCCGAAATCAGTATTCCAAAGAATCAAAACATAGCCATTTTGTTTGGAACTGATACATAACTACCTCGGGTATTAACTATGGCACATCGTTGCATAAAGATATATAGGCTACAGACCTACAGCGATAACAAAAAAAAAACATGTCCTTCAACCTGTGTTCTCTGCAAAATTCTCAAAAATAAGTACTATAGATACCTTAGCAATTGATCTATATTTACTATGGTAGTAGGCAATCATACAAAAAGATGACTATCAGAAAGTAAACAAGATTTCCCCAGTCTCCTTGATCCCTCCTATGGCCAAAAAGCCAATTCACAAAGCTAAAGTTCAAATCTTTACAATGTAAATATCTTAAAAGAACACAACTTTATATTACCAGGCATTTTGAAAATCATTGGGCATCCATTGATGGTAACTTGAAGCAATGTCATTGGCATCAACCCACGGATTACTTGAACCTATTTGCTGAAGCTTTCTTGCATCATAAACTCTGGTTGCAATAATCAAGTTTGAACATTTTATATAAGATTAAAGCTTGTTTATGCTACTCACAAGAGAATGAGAGTTAGATAGGTAATTTGGCTTACATAAGTTGACTCTCAAGTTTTGAAGCAATGCTGAGGAGCCCAGAATCGTTGGAATAAGAAAAAAGAGGAGGTGGTGTTCTCGCATAGTTTGAGAGTTGTACTCTGAGTCTCCAAGTTGTGATTTTTATCAGAATAAAACAAGATTCCATACCTCATTGCCCTTCAAGATTCTCCTCCCATTCACTAACCAATGCATGCGCCGACTCTAACATCAACGCCGCCATCGACTATCACATTCCGAAAACAGCTAGAGCTATCCAAACTCAATATAGTTACAAAAGCTAGTGATGTTTTAGGAAATAAGAATATGGAGAGAATAGTTTGAAGCAATGAATTCTATATGTTTATTAATGAAGGAGCAACTCCTATATATAGGAGAGTACAAGAGGTACAATCAGGAAAGTAATCATATTACAATACTGGATAAGTTATACTTGCCATATCCTGTAATCTCCATCATAACTAGAAACATCAAATATCCTACAACACTTCCCCTTGTGCCAGTGTATGGTGGTGATGCCTCTTCATTTGCTTCATTGATGCCTAATCAAAAACCTTGCCTCATTAAAAACCTTGCCGAGCCAAAAACCTTTGCAGGAGAAAAATCGGTCTCGCAAAGTAAAAAGAGTGCATATCGTCGTAGACAATGATATGACACATAACTATGTTGCCTCATTAAAAACTTGCTAAGTAATAAAAACCCAGTGGGATAAAACAACCTTAGTCAAGGAAAAAGAGTGCAACGTGTCCTTCACATTCAGAAATGCTCATGTGTATGCTAGACTCCCCCTGATGTCTGCATCTATCCTTGGTACCAATAATCAAGGCAGCTTAGAAAAGCTGAGCAACCCTATGCTCTTCACATGCTTCTGGAATGTGGATTTGGGCAATGGCTTAGTAAATAAATCTGCCACATTGTTCTCAGATCGAACTTGGTTAATCTGGATCTTGAGAAACTCTTGTTGTTGCTGATTATAAAAATACTTAGGCGATATGTGCTTGGTATTGTCGCCTTTGATGTAACCTTGCTTCATCTGCTCAATGCAGGCCGCATTATCCTCATAAATGCATGTATGTTCATCAGTAGTGGATCCCAATCCACAAGTCTCACGAATATGTGTAATAATGGACCTCAGCCATATACACTCCTTAATTGCCTCATGAAGAGCAATAATCTCAGAATGATTCGTGGATGTAGCGACTAGGGTCTGCTTTGTAGAACTCCAAGATATCGCGGTGTTTCCCATAGTAAAGACATATCTTGTTTGGGAACGACCTTTATGTGGATCAGAGAGAAATCCAGCATCAGCAAAACCCGTCAGCACATCACAAGGATTGTTGGTATAGGGGGTAAAGGGAATGGCGTCACCATCTTCAATGGCACGTCCTTTCGATATGGTGGCTTTCCGTCTTGTCTCTCTATAGGGATAAAACAAGCCCATATCTATCGTACCCTTCAAGTACCTGAAGATATTCTTAATGCCTGTCCAATGACGTTGCGTGGGCGCTGAGCTAAATCTAGCTAACAAGTTCACAGCAAATGAGATGTCCGGTCTTGTGCATTGAGCTAAGTATAGTAATGCACCTACTGCACTTAGATAAGGCACGTCAGCCCCTAACAGTTCCTCGTCCTCATCCCTTGGATGGAATGGATCCTTTTCTGGATCTAGGCTGTGGACTACCATGGGGGTGCTAGCAGGATGTGCCTTGTCTATGTTGAACCTTCTCAACATCTTGCGGACATAAGCAGCCTGGTGGACTAATATTCCATTACTACGGTGTTCTAGCTCAAGGCCTAGACAAAATCGTGTCTTCCCAAGGTCTTTCATCTCAAACTCGGATTTCAAGTACTTCGCAGTATCCCTTAATTCATCAAGGGTTCCGATGAGATTCATATCATCGACATAGATTGCTACTATTGCAAATCTGAAACTTGTTCTTTTAATGAACACGCAAGGGCATAGCTCGTTATTTACATATCCCTTCCCAATCAAGTATTCACTTAGGTGGTTGTACCACATACGCTCGGATTGCTTCAATCCATACAGTGACCTTCTCAATCTTATAGAGAATGCGCTCCGTGGTTTAGAGCTACTTGACTTGGGTAATTCGAATCCATCAGGGACTCTCATGTATATCTCTAAATCTAGATCCCCATAGAGATATGCAGTAACCACATCCATTAGCTGCATGTCCAGTTTTTCGGAAACTACCAAACTGACAAGGTAGCGGAATGTTATGACATCCATTACGGGAGAATATGTCTCCTCGTAGTCAATACCAGGGCGTTGTGAGAAACCATGCGCCACAAGGTGAGCTTTGTATCTTACAACCTCATTATTCTCATTACGCTTTCTAACAAAGACCCATTTATGTCCTACAGGTTTTACACTTGGCAGGGTTAGCACTACCGGGCCAAACACTTGTCTCTTTGTTAGTGAATCTATTTCAGCCTGGATTGCATCTTTCCATTTGGTCCAATCTGATCTCTGTTGACACTCTTCAACAGATCGAGGTTCGATGTCATCATGTTCTATGAGTTCATGTGCAACTGAGAATGTAAATGCATCGTCAATGATCATAGATTCTCTCTCCAAAATCTCATGTATGCTAGCAATTCATCGAAATGTCTTTATTCACTGAACTAAGATCAACCGTTGGAACTCCCTCCAAATTGATTGTCTCAAGGACATAACTGTAGTCCGGAATAATTTCATGAGATGGATTCTGAGAGTTGATGAACAATGGATCTTGTTGTGCCGATCTCCCCCTCTTCCTAGGGTGAGTATCCATCGAACCTACAGGTCTCCCCCTCTTCCTTTGGGGAATCGTGGCCTCAGCCACCACACGTCCACCATGTGTGGCGGCGCTGCTCTCTCCCATCATAGGGGTGGCGGCATGACATCCTCCCTGTGGGATGTCAATCCTTGCAGGCACATTTGCAGCAGGTATATGTGATCTTGTCACTTTAGCAAGGTCAACAAACGTATCAGGCATCGAATCTGCTACATTACCAAGCTCTATAATTCTCCTTACTTCACTATCTACTAGTGAGGAGTGGGGATCAAGACGAGACAAGTTAGGGACTGACCATGACAATTCCTGTCGTTCATGTGTCTTTCCTCCCCCTAACGACGGGAAGTTTGTCTCATCAAAGTGACAATCCGCAAATCTTGCGGTAAATAGATGGCCTGTCAAGGGTTCTAAGTAGCGGATTATAGTTGGTGAAACAAAACCAACATATATGCCCATTCGTCTCTGAGGACCCATTTTATCGCGTAAAGGTGGTGCAATTGGCACATAGACTGCACAACCAAATATGCGTAGGTGTGAAATATTCGGCTCATATCCAGTAACCAACTGGTACGCAGAAAATGGTTGTCTAGCAGCGGGTCTAAAATGAATAAGCATTGCTGCATGTAATATTGCATAAGCCCAAGCAGAAGTGGGTAGGTTGGTGCGCATGACCAAAGCCCGTCCAACCATTTGAAGTCTTTTAATGGTGGCTTCTACGAGACCATTTTGGGTATGTACATGGGGAACTAAATGCTCGACATCAATCCCGATGGACATGCAATAATCATCGAATGTTTGCGATGTAAACTCCCCAGCATTGTCGAGACGGATCAACTTTATAGGATGATCGGGGTGGTGAGCCCTCAAACGAATAATCTGGGTAAGGAGTTTAGTATATGCAGCATTTCTTGTGGACAATAATGCGACATGTGACCAGCGTGTCGAAGCATCCACCAATACCATAAAGTATCTAAATGGTCCGCATGATGGGTGGATGGGTCCACAAATATCACCTTGGATATGTTGTAAGAATGGAATATTGTCTTTGGTGTCTTTAGCGTAAGAGGGTCTCTCTCCTACCTTGGCTAAAGATCATGCTTTGCAGAACGAGCGATGAGCACTAGACATCACCAGTGAGGATGCTGGCGTTTGCTCAAGGTCTCCATGGACCTGGGAAGCATCATAGGGGACGAGAGCACCATTCTTGGTGTCAAGTAGTCTTCTCTTGGGTGAGGAGGTGTCGGTATGAGGCCGACCATGGATGGTGGTGCCACCCCTCTTGGTGCCCACCTCCATGTTTGTGTGAACCGCTCTTTGGTTCTTACTTCCTTTCGCTCGAAAGAATGGATGTCCGTTTGAATTCTTTAAAATTCGGATCATCATATCACGACCTGGGTGTCCCAGCCTGTCGTGCTAAAGAATATATGTGTCTGAGTCCTATAGGTTATCTCTTATGACATGGTGTGACTCTACAACTCTCATAGTTGTAATACATAGCCCATTTGGCTGACACATGAGCTTCTCTAGTATTCGGTTTCTGCCAGAATCACTAGAAGTAATGCATATATATTCCATTCCATTCTCACAATGAGTATTGATACGAAATCCGTTGGCTCAGATGTCTCGACTACTCAGTAGGGTCCTGGGAGCCCTGGGAGCATAGAGAGCATCATCAATGATGAGTTTTGTTCCATTTGGCAACAAAAGTTGGGATTTTCCTCGCCCTTGGATCAAATCCGAAGACCCACCCATCATTGTGGTTAGAGATGTTCGACAAGGCATAAAGTCGATGAAAAGTTGTCTGTGACGAAGAATGGTATGTGTGGTTCCGCTATCAATGAGGCATTCAAGCTCTCCTAGAAACATACCTACAAGTAAACAAGTCTTGTATGAGGAAAGATCGAAAAATTAATTCAAAAATTTTTCTGGGGATATGCCTTCTACCCATCGAAGCACCCCCTCGGGTTTTCCTCAGGTTTTGGCCTTCCTTGGGCAAACTGACCTCCGAGTACTTAAATAGGCATAACTTTGTCTAGAAAATAGCTTGTGACGTTCTGGATGAAGTTCTAGAAACTAGATATCCATAGCTTTCCGAGCATATAATACTCATATTCTGGATCGTTGTGAATAAATCCCAGATTCATGTCAAAGCTAAGCAATCTGCACAGCCAAATACGTTATGTCGGTTTCAGACCTCTGTCTAGTAAAACGGGCATAACCTTTTCTAGAAAATAGATATCGATGAGATGGACATAGTTCTATAAACTAGAAGTCCATATATTTTTTGCCATATGCCATCCATATGTTTGTATATTCTAGAAAAATTCCAGTTTGTCGTCGGTGTTAACTGATCTGCAGAGCAGATTCTGTTGTGCCCTGTTTCTGACCTTTGTCCAGTAAAACAGGTATAAATTTTTCTAGAAATTAGCTATCGACAATCCAGAGGTAGTTCTAAAAACTAGACATCCGTACCTTTTCAACCATATGCCACTCATATACTGAATATTTCTGAAAAATTCTCAGTTTGTTGTCGAAGCTGGCTGATAGAGCAACAAATTCTGTTTTCTGCATTTTTGGGGATTTATAGCACTCTTAGCTATCCCAATAGATACATGGACGAATTTGCAAGTTTGCTAGGACATCTAAAGTCGTTTGGGTAGCTCTTTTCACTTATGACTAGGTGAAGAGAGATCAATGTAGGTGAGACATAAAGTCCGCTCAAATACCTTTATCGAAATCTCTTGTCCTAGACATCACAAGTTACTAAGGTGAGCCCTAGTAGACGATAGGTTTGTAGCAACCACAAAATAGGTATATTACACAGAAAATGTAGACAAGCCTGTTATGAATAAGCCAAAATAATGCATTTATTAATAATGCCAACGAGTTACATCAAAGTTTACTAATCCAGAAATTTGACGAATTACAATGTCAATAATAAGACTTAGGCCACATGCCTTTATTAATGGAAAACATAAAGCTCTAATCAAAATCCGATATCTCAGCAATTTAGTCCCTGCCAATTTTGAATTTTGCCTTAATGAGATTAGCTTCTGCTCCATCTCTATCTTCTGCTTCGTTGTTGATTTGATCCTTAAAATTCGCAAAATCTGAGCATACTTGCTTGTTGATTTTCTGCCGAATTATTGGTGTGCCAGAATGTAACGAAATTTTGCATACCCAAACTAGACACGTACATGAACACTTCTGCCAATTTTCATAATTTTTCGAGACTTGTAGCTAGGTCGAATAATTTGTACAATAGTATGCAGAAAACAGTTCCGAAAACTCATGTGTTCAAGGATCAAGTAGATTCGGATTGGGTGGTTTCAATATAACTATGATGATCTTGGAAATCCATAGACCCCTCACATCTATTGCTTATCAGTGGTAATCAATACCTATTGACCCAAAACTTCCGAAATCTAACTTCTCAAACATTTTGAGAATAAACAAATCGTTTGATTCGAGAAACATCATGCTTCTTATCTTGGCCTCTCTTGGCATTGGTACCTCAGCCTCCATGGCTTCCTTGGTCACCACGGCCGGCGCTTCCTCTATCATGGTCATTGATCATGACCTTCATGCGCCAACTTATGGCGTCCTTCCTTGTGTGGGCGGTGGTGGAGACCAAAAACTGTCTCGTCAAGATTCCCTTAACTTAAGGGTTCCGCTCCTTGTGCCATTTTCTTGATGCGCTTTTATAATTCGCATAGTGAACACTCTTAGTTCCAACTTGCCTTAAATTATGATTATGTAGAGGATTTTCTTGATCAATTGTTGCTCTTCAATTGCTTTCCGCATAATTGGAGCATAGATATAAGCTTAAGCATCTCATAGTTGATTGATGCAATTTGCTTGAAGTCGAAAAACCACATGCTATTCCACTTCTCTTTTAGATCCGGGAGCATGGTGTCAATGCACTTTTTCATATCAAACACAATGAGAAAACAGAAGATGTATTAGTTTCGCAGTCATAAGAGACTTTCTCGACAACTAATTTGTTTTCCAATATAATATTTGGATTAGACCTTTACTTTGATGTATATGGTCTTACGAACTCTCTTTGTTCGTTTTAATCGATGCTTTTATGAACACTCTTTGTTCAATCGATTTTGTGAACGCTCTTGGTTCACTCATGAATGCTCTTAGTTCATGTGGGAACGCTCTTAGTTCCAAGAATGCCCACCTTCAAGAAAGGTGCGGTGTAGAAAAAAGGGATAGGATGTTATCACGAAATCCCTACGAAAAAATTCAAATTTCCCAAAAGAGTAGGTTATTTTGAAAAAGACAAAGTTGAGTACATAAAACTTACTTGTTGTTTTATTACAAAACAATTCTTTTTCTTCCTCTTTTCTCTTCGGGATCACAGCAGCTATTGCAGTCGGCGGTGGTGCTCGATTTTAGGGCTTCGTGCTGATAACGTGTTTTAGGAAATAAGAATATGGAGAGAATAGTTTGAAGCAATGAATTCTATATGTTTATTAATGAAGGAGCAACTCCTATATATAGGAGAGTACAAGAGGTACAATCAGGAAAGTAATCCTATTACAATACTGGATAAGTTATACTTGCCATATCCTGTAATCTCCACCATAACTGGGAACATGAAATATCCTACAACAAGTGACAAGTAATTTACGTACCATGTGTTGTAGGATATTTGATGTTCCTAGTTATGGTAGAGAACACAGGATATGGCAGTATAGCTTATCTAGAGATGTAATAGGATTACTTTCCTGTTTGTACCTCTTGTACTCTCCTATATATAGGAGTTGCTCATTCATTAATAAAGAAACAGAATTCATTGCTTCAAACTATTCTTTCTACTTTTATATTTTCCTAAAACACGTTATCAGCACGAAACCTAAAATTGAGCACCGCCGCCGACTGCAATAGCTGCTGTGATCCTGAAGAGAAAAGAGGAAGAAAAAGAATTGTTTTGTAATAAAACAACAAGTAAGTTTTATGTACTCAGCTTTGTCTTTTTCAAGATAACCTACACTTTTAGGAAATTTGAATTTTTCCGTAGGGATTTCGAGATAACATCCTATCCCTCATTTCTACACCGCACCTTTCTTGAAGGTGGGCATTCTTGGAACTAAGAGTGTTTCCACATGAACTAAGATCATTCATGAGTGAACCAAGAGCGTTCACAAAATCGATTGAACAAAGAGTGTTCATAAAAGCATCGATTAAAACGAACAAAGAGAGTTCGTAAGACCATATACATCAAAGTAAAGGTCTAATCCAAATATTATATTGGAAAACAAATTAGTTGTCGAGGAAGTCTCTTACGACTGCGAAACTAATACATCTTATGTTTTCTCATGGTGTTTGATATGCAAAAGTGCATTGACACCATGCTCCCGGATCTAAAAGAGAAGTGGAATAGCATGTGGTTTTCCGACTTCAAGCAAATTGCATCAATCAACTATGAGATGCTTAAGCTTAGATCCATGCTCCAATTATGCGGAAAGCAATTGAAGAGCAAAATTTGATCGAGAAAATCCTCTACATAATCATAATTCAAGGCAAGTTGGAACTAAGAGTGTTTACTATGCGAATTATGAAAGCGCATCAAGAGAATGGCGCAAGGAGCGGAACCCTTAAGTTAAGGGAATCTTGATGAGACAGTTTTTGGTCTCCACCACCGCCCACACAAGGAAGGACGCCATAAGTTGGCGCATGAAGGTCATGATCGATGACCATGATAGAGGAAGCACCGGCCATAGAGGCCGTGCTGACCAAGGAAGCCATGGAGGCTGAGGTACCAATGTCAAGAGAGGCCAAGATAAGACGCATGATGTTTCTCGAATCAAACGAGTTGTTTATTCTCAAAATGTTTGAGAAGATAGATTTGGAAGTTTTGGGTTAATAAGTATTGATTACCATTGATAAGCAATAGATGTGAGGGATTTATAGATTTCCAAGATCATTATCGTTATATTGAAAACACCCAATCCGAATCTACTTGATCCTTGAACACATCAGTTTTCGGAACTGGTTTCTGTATACTATTGTACAATCTATTCGACCTAGCTACAGGTCTCGAAAACTTATAAAAATTTGTAGAAGTGTTCATGTACGTGTCTAGTTTGGGTATGCAAAATTTTGTTGCATTCTGACACACCAATAATTCGGCAGAAAATCAACAAGCAAGTATGCTCAGATTTTGCGAATTTTAAGGATCAAATAAACAACGAAGCAGAAGATAGAGATGGAGCAGAGGCTAATCTCATTAAGGCAAAATTCAAAATTGGCAGGGACTCAATTGCTGAGATACCGAATTTTTATTAGAGCTTTATGCTTTCCATGTAAAAAGGCGTGTGTGCCTAAATATTATGTTTGACAATGTTGGTCAATTACTTTGGATTAACAAACTTTGATGTATGATGTTGGCATTATTAATAAAGGCATTATTTTGGCTTATTAATAACAGCCTTGTCTACATTTTCTGTGTAATGTACATACTTTGCGGTTGCTATAAACCTATCGTCTACTAGGGCTCACTTTAGTAACTTCTGATGTCTAGAACAAGAGATTTTCGATAAAGGTATTTGAGCGGACTTTATGTCCCACCTACATTGATCTCTCTTCACCTGGTCATAAGTGAAAAAAGCTACCCAAACAACTTTAGATATCCTAGCAAACTTGGAAATTCGTCCATGTATCAATTGGGATAGCTAAGAGTGCTATAAGTCCCCGAAAACACAGAAAACAGAATCTGCTGCACTATCAGCCAGCTTCGACAACGAACTGAGAATTTCTCAGAAATAATCAGCATATGAGTGGCATATGGCTGAAAAGATACAGATGTCTAGTTTTCAGAACTACATCCGGATTGTCGATAGCTAATTTCTAAAAAAAGTTATACCTACTTTACTGGACTAAGGTCAGAAACAGGGCATATCAGAATCTGCTCTGCAGATCAGTCGACTTCGACGATAAACTGGGATTTGTCCAGAATAAACCAACATATAGATGACATATTTTTGAAAAGATATGGACCTCTAGTTTTCAGAACTACGTTCGGCTCGTCGATATCTATTTTCTAGAGAAGGTTATGCCCGTTTTACTAGACAGAGGTCTGAAACCGACATAACACATTTGGCTGTGCAGATTGCTTAGTTTTGACATGAATATGGGATTGATTCACAACGATCAGCATATGCGTAATATATGCTCAGAAAGCTACATATGTCTAGTTTCTATAACTTCATCAAGAACGTCAAAAGCTATTTTGTAGACAAAGTTATGTCTATTTAACTACTCGGAGATCAGTTTTCCCGAGGAAGGCAAAAACCTAAGGAAAACCCGATGAGGCCCTTCGATGGATCGAAGGTGCCCTCGATGGATCGAAATTTTTTCTGAGGAGGCCCTTCGATCCATCGAAGAGATCCTTGATGCATCAAAACATTTTCTAAGGAAGCCCTTCGATGGATCAAAAAATTTCCTGAGGACACCCTTCGATGGATCGAAGGTATCCTCGATGGATCGAGGGATCAACCCCGATGGGATGCTTCGATTGGTCGAAGGCATATCCCCTGAAAACTAAACTTTCGAGTTTTTTTTAATTTTTCCTCATGCAAGACTTGTGTCTTTGCAAGTATTTCCCCCGAGAACTTTGAGTGTCTCATTGACGCGGGAATTACATATAATATGTTATGACATAGACAACTTACATCGACTTTATGCCTTGTCGATTATGTTTCTATATTATGAGAATGGACATGGGTCTTCCCATCATCTATGCCAACAATTTTCAAGTGAGAATGGACATGATTTCCTTTGCATTATCTCTAATGATTGCGGTATGATCCGAATATTAGAGAAATTTATGTGTCAGCAAGATGGGCTATGTAAGACAACTAAAAGAGAGTTGAAGAATCAAATAATGTCATGTGAGATGAATTAAGGGATTCAGACATATATAGGCTTTGATACGACAAATTGGGATACCCAAGTTGTGATATGATGATCCAGATTTTGAGAAAGTCAATCGGACATCCCTTCTTTCGAGTGAAATGAAGCAAGAACTAGAAATGGTTCATAAGAGATTGGAGCTGGGCACCATTTAGTGGTGGCTCCATCGTCCAAATGTCGATTAGTGATCGATGCCTCTTCCCCCAAGAGGAGAAAACTAAACGCTGAGGATGGCATGCTAGTCTCCTATCTTGCTTCCCGAGTTCATGGAAACTCCAAGCCTCAACTAAAATCCTCAATGGTTATTTTCAAAGACTCATCACTCATTATTGTAAAAGCTCACTCATTCAAGAGATTATGATTGAGACCATCCTATGCAAAAGACACATAAGTTCTCACTATATAGAATCTAAGGTGATTCTATGGAACGATTCAACCAACTAGCGGACCACTAAGATACTTTGTGGTGTTGGTTTATAATGCAGACACACTGGTCACGTGTCGTGCCATCTTCCACTTGTAATGTTGCTTAAACTTCTAGCTCAGATCATATGAATGTGGGCTCACTACCCGAATCATCCCATTCATAGTCGATTCGACTTAATAATGCTAGAAAGTTTACATCGAAGAGTTTCGATGACTTATATTGCACATCATTGAGATTTGATATTGGTATCATACTCTCATGAACAAACCCAAATGGTCTCGCAGAAAACTACTGTTTAGTGACTACGATAGTAGTCTGAGCATTGGTAATGTAGACCAATATTTTCTGCTTAGGGTTATGCAATATCGCATACAGCTATACTTCATCGTCTACGATCCACCATCAATCTTATTTTGCGCAGCTAGTGACTGTGTGCGAAGATAATATCTTGCACTTACGCATATATGTGCCAAAAATTTCTCTGCCACATCACATTATGATGGGTCAATCGAGACAGATGAATACATATGTTGGACATGAGTCTTCAACAAGAATCCGCTATAAGAACCTTGACAAGCGATCTCTTTACCGCTAGTTTTGCGGATGTCACTTTGATGAGACAATCTTCCTGTCGTTAGGGGGAGATAAGAACAAGCATGTTCAAATAAGAACGACAAGAAGGGTCGTATCCTCAATATGTCTCATCATGATCCTCAAACGATAGAACGTAATAGATTCGATACCTGATACGTTTTCTAGTATCGTGAAAGTAACGAGATCACATATACTTGCTGCAAGCATGCCTGTAAGGATTCATGTCCCTTTGAGAGGACATGACGCTGCCACCAAAAGAAGCTGGTTATGGCGCTGCCACCATAGAATGTGGCATAGTGATGTCACAAAGTGGCATAGTGTCGTCATAGGCCATGGGTTCTGCTGGAGAGCGTACGAGACCCAAATGTTCGATAAATACTCGCCCAAGGGAAATGAGCGTGTTTGGCACAATATGATCAAATGATCATTTATACTCTATTACATCTCATGAGAATATATTTGGATTATGGTTATCATTGGGGGACGCCTTAATACTAAAACCAATTCCTCAAAATATAGAGATCTCTACAAACTACACTAGTGTACATGAGATTATGGAATTTTGAGATTTATCGAACATATCTACATTGAAACTTCCGAACGTAATAGCAGTTGGCCTACATGGAAAGAAGTGATCTAGATTGAATTATTTCCACTAACAAAGAGAAAGGTCGTTGGGTTGGTGATGCCGACACACCCAAGTGTAAAGCCTATCGAAATGGGTTTTTGTTAGAAAGCGTGATGAGAATAAATAGATTATACCCGCCTCATGGCGCAAGACTTCTCACAACGCTCTGGAATCGACTACGATGAGATAAATTCTCTCGTAATGGATGTCATTGCACTCCACTACCTTGTCAGTTTGGTAGTTTCCAAAAAACTTGACATGCAGCTTATAAACGTGGTCATGACTCTATGGGGATCTAGAATAAGAGATAGATATGAATGTCTCAGATGGACTTCATTTACCCAAATCAAGTGGCTCTAGACCACAGAGCACGTTTGTAATGAGATTGAAACGTTCACCAAGTGACTACTTGATTGGAAAAGGATATGCCCATGCGTGTTCATTTATAGAACAAATTCAGGATTTGCAAAGTGTTTGAAATCCGAATTTGAGATGAAAGATCTTGGGAAGACACGGTTTTGTCTCGAATAAAGGAGTCACAGCTAGTGACAGGAACCCGAGCACTGTAATGATGAGATTCTCCATCATCGACTTATACTCTAAGATATGTTGCACTTTATGAGAATAAAGTGAAGTCTATGAGTACTCCCATGATCTGCTATAGTCTTAACCCTTAGAGGGATCCATTTTTCATCCAAGGGATGATGCCGAAGATGTGTTAGAGGCTAAAGTGCATAATCTAAGTGCAAGAGTGTACTTAGCGTAATACACAAGACTTAGCTCCTCATTCTTGTTGAACTTAATAGCTAGATGTAGCTATGCGCCCACGCAATGCCATTGGAATGGTTTAAAGACAATTTTTAGTATCAAAGAGTATGAAAGATATGGGCTTAATCTTTCCCTAGAAGAGGCCATAAAGAAAGTGGCGTTGGAAGTAAGGGCACCACAAAGAGAGTGGCTTTGATTTACCTTCATCCCCTACACCAACAATCGTTGTGATGTGTTGGCAAGTTTTGCTGATCACTACTACATTTTTAACCATTGCCGGCGATTTTTAAATCGCCGGCAATGTTTTTTATCATTACCGGCGATTTTTTCCCCAAAAATCGCCGGCAATGTCTTTTTTTTTTTATCATTGCCGGCGATTTTTCCGGCAATAGTCCGCCGGTAATTAAAAAAAAAAAAGACATTGCCGGCGACTTCCATGTAAGTCGCCGGCAATGATAAAAAAAAAAAAAAGACATTGCCGGCGACTTGCATGGAAGTCGCCGGCAATGTCTTTTTTTTTTTATTTACCGGCGGACTATTGCCGGCGATTTGCCGTAAAAATCGTCGGCAATGATAAAAAAAAAAAAGACATTACCGGCGATTTTTGGGGAAAAAATCGCCGGTAATGATAAAAAACATTGCCGGCGATTTTTAAATCGCCGGCAATGGTTAAAAATGTAGTAGTGGATGTTGGATATCTCTCTGATCCATACAAAAGTTGTTCCCAAGTTGGTTATGTCTTTACCATGGGAAACACCGCGATATCTTAGAGGTCTACAAAGCAGACCCTAGTCGCTACATCCACGAATCATTCTGAGATTATTGCTCTTCATGAGGCAGTTAAGGTGTGTATATGGCTGAAGTCCATCATTATACATATTCGTGAGACTTGTGGATTGGAATCCACTACTGACTCTTGAAGTCTAAAGAGCAGATTTTTGTCGCTACATCTTCGAACCATATTGAGATTATTGATCTAACATGAAATTGTTATGGAGTGCATATGGTTGAGATCCATAAACGTACATATCGAAGATCAAGTGGTTTATGAATCACCACTAATGAACCTACATGCATTATGAGGATAATGTTGCTTGCATCACGGTGATGAAGCTAGATTACATGTAGGGGGACAACACCAAATACATATCGCATGAGCTATTCTATAGTCAACAAACAATAGCAAATCCTCAAGGTTATGGTTGACCAAGTTTGATTTGAGGATAATGTGGCAGACTTTCTAAGTCATTGGCTAAATTCCACATTTGAGATACATGTGTAGAGCATAGGGTTACTCAACTTACTCAAGCTACCCTTGATGTTGATATCAGGGGGAGATGCAGACTTCATGGGGAGTCTGGCATACACATGAGCATTTCTGGATGTGAAGGACACGTTGTACTCTTTTTCCTTGAATAAGGTTGTTTTTATCTCACTGGGTTTTTATTACTCAGCAAGGTTTTAATGAGGTAACATAGTTGTGTGTCATAGTCTACGACGATCTGCACTCTTTTTACTTGGGGAGACCGATTTTTTTCCTGCAAAAGTTTTTGGCTCGACAAAGTTTTTGATGAAACATCAATGAAGCAAATGAAGAAGCGTCACCACCATACACCGGCACAAGGGGGAGTGTTGTAGGATATTTGATGTTCCTAGTTATGGTGGAGAACACATGATATGGCAGTATAGTTTATCTAGAGATGTAATAAGATTACTTTCATGTTTGCACCTCTTGTACTCTCCTATATATAGGAGTTGCTCATTCATTAATAAAGAAACAGAATTCATTGCTTCAAACTATTCTCTCTACTTTTATATTTTCCTAAAACACCATGACCTTATCTGCGTATAACTCAGGTGCAACAATTTTTCTTTGCTGTGACCAAACAATGTCATTGGATCTGAGAAAGTGAGAATGCCATTTCCAAGCATGGGGGCAAGTCTCTTGCTTACATAAGAAGGCTCAGCTAAATCCAAACTAATACACTGGTTCACTTCCTTCACTAGCTCTGGCTGGTTCACATATAAATGCTGCCTCATTCCTGTTGAATACGTGTAAACCAAACCTGCAATCATCATCTCATTAGCTCATTGACTCTATTGTTAAGATTTGATAAGATTTGAGCCACATAAGAAACCTTTCAGAAAATATATAGGCCAAATAACTAGTAAACTAAACTAGATTATTGAGCTCATAAGCTCAATGATATACATGCTGCATTTTACATTGGATTGTGTCCAATCATCCTTCCTTTAATACTACACAACATGATATTATAGTTTCATGTTCATGGCAGTTGTAATCTAGTAGTCCAAAGAAAATTAAACTAACCAGTCATTATCTGGTAAATTTCATATTTAATGTAATTATAGTAAAGTAACATGATTAGTAACATGATGATTAGACAGTAAACTAATATATATTCTGGACTGAGGAATCTACTTACAAATGGCCCAACATTGACGTTTGCCCTGGGGAACTGTTCACTTTCATTAGTCAATAGACTCAATACAAACCTAGAGTGCATGTCAGCCAGTTTTGCAGCTCGGTTTTGGTTTTGTTTTGCTTCTTCCTAAAAGTCATCTTCTGAATCTGCTCCAGCTTCACTACCCTCCATCGCAATGTCTCCAGCATCCTCCTCGGACTTGATTCCAGCTCCTGCCAGTACTCAGAGCTCATTCTTTCTCCGCCTTTCCCCAATATCATAGCTCTGAGGTAAGTCACACTACAGAATCAAATTCAAACGTCTTCATTTCTCCCCCGTGTGCAGTGCAAATTGTATCATTTAGTTCAAGAAGAAGCGCAGATGCCTTTAATCGAGAAGGAGCAAGCACTGAAGTTTATTAGTGTGTTGAAACATAAAAGGTCAACAATGAAAGAGATCATAATTATCAGATGAAAGAATGAGATCTCAACTTCCTTGTTCTCATAGTTCTCAGCAATCTTATTTGAGTAGCACCACTGAAGATCCCTCAGAGTCAAATTCAGATTGCTTATTATGAAAACAGTAAGAATAATCAGCTTCAATATTCGATTCCAGCATGGAAATCAGCTTCATGATGTTCTTTTAAACAATGGCCACAAAGCCGGATCAACTTTATCTTTATTTAATAAACCGACTATCAATTCTGCAGTTGACGCATCTCCAGAGAACCCCATATTTACCATCTCATCAACAAGTCTCATCGCCTTTGGTATCTCATTGTTATTGATAAGCCCTCTGATTATTGTGTTATAAGTCCAACCATTCCGAGAGCAGCCCTTCTCTTCCATTTCTCCAAAGCACTTTTCTGCTTCACCTATTAGGCCCACACTACAAAGTCCACCTATCATTATGGTATATGTCCTCACATCAGGCTGCAGTCCTTTTGATGATAAACTGCAAAAGATGTCCTTGGCAGATTCCACTTTTCCTGCTTTGTACATACCATGGATAAGAGTACTGTAAATCACGATATTTGGTTTCATCTTCTTACCCTCCATGTCATTCAACAATTCAATTGCCGCATCAAGTTGTTGGTTTTTGCATAAGCCATTCACTAAAATGGCGTAAGTTTGAACACTTGGAAGTTGGCCACAAGCTTGCATCCTCATGAACAACTTCTTTGCATCTTGTATTCTCCCTGATTTGCAAAAACCATCGATAAGAGTTGTGTAAGTAACAACATTTGGACCTACTCCTACAGTAAACATTTCCTCAAATGGCATCATAGCCTTGCCCACTTTTTTGTGCTTACAATATCCGTTCATCAATATACTGTAACTGTACACATTCACTTTCAAGCCTTTGCTAACCATTAGATCAAAAACCTCTTTTGCCTGGTCCATCTCTCCTCTTAGACAGTATCCATCCATAAGTGCATTGTATGTAATTGTGTTAGGTTCAATTCCTCTTTGGATCATCATTTCGACCACGCTCTTTGCTTCCACCGCCATCCCCTCCTTACAGAGTCCATCCACCAAGACGGTGAAGGTCTGCACATCAGGAAAGATGTTTCTAGTCACCATCTCATTTAACAGCCTTGTGGCTTCTTTCCAATTACCTAATCTGCAGACTCCATCGATCAATGGGGTATATGTCACGACATCTGGGGCAATCCCTTTACTGATCATTTCTGACAAGAGACTCAGTGCATCAGCAATTAGTGTGTCCTTGCAGAGACTATCGATGATGGTGCTGTACGTGACAATGTCAGGCTTGCAATCTGCTGACAGTTCCATTCTCTTAAGCAATTCAAGAGCTGCAGTGTTGTTGCTTTTTTGGCACAGGACCCTTATCAATGTGTTGAAAGTCACCGCACTGGGTTCAATACCTCCATCCACCATTTTCCTGAAAATCCTTGCTGCCTCAGCCTCTTTATTCCTTAGAAGGAAACCGTTGATGAGTGTAGTGAATGTCGCGACATCTGGCTCAAGGCCATACTTGAAGAATTTTCCCAATACCGATAGACTAAACCCGATTTTATTCAAATGACAGAAGCAATTGATGAGAATGTTAAGACGATATCGATCAGGATGGACTCGCCTAAAACCCAATTGCTTATACATTGGAATGACTTCGGAATAGTGCTTTAGTTTGACAAGCTGACCCAAGAGTTGATTGAATCGGATCACCGAAGGCAGAGGACGGCAGTGAAGCATTTCATCGAACCCCTTCGATGCACCCTCGAGATTTGTCACTTTGGGCACTGACGGGTCTCTAACAACCATCTTGTGGGTAGTCGTAGATCGAGTCGGGTTTGAAGATTGAGAATGGAGATGGTTGAAATGAACATGAAGAAGAAGACAGGTAGCAGTAATTGGAGTAATGTGAAGGTGAAGCATACCTCGAAGAGTGATGATGTTGGCATAAGCATAACCAGAAGCTGTCCTCGTTGTGATCGTTCGCATCATCATCTTAAGTGAACCGAGAGAGTCCGACACTAGGTGTTGCTCAACTACTTACTTCTGGCCAGAATGGTTTCTAGGCTCTTTCCTAGTTGTTATAACTGAAAGACCCAGGTGTGTCCTATGTTGCATACACTACCAGTAGTTGTGAAGTGCACTAAAACTTATCAGTTGACATTTGGGGACAGAATGAGATGCATCATCTTCATGGGGTGTACCAAAAATGGGTCAAAACTATGTCAAGTCCTTCTATTACCAAAGCTATATGAAGTCGTGATTTTCTATTATAAATGATGATGAAGCATATTGCCTCTATTAGAAAACAAGAACAAACAAATACACACATAATACAGTTCAGTGTTTGGATCCTGCCATTACAAAGACCATGCTTGTGGAAGAAATGAGTACCCACAAGTCCACAATACCATTCAATGATACCACAAGCCATGAGAATATGTACTGCACAAGTCTGACTGTTTGATAATGTGGTGGAACGTACAACCATTCTAATTCCTTAAGTCTCACTTGCTGTAAAGAACATCCTCCCATGGGTGGCGGTATAGGGGTTGCTTCAACGTCTTTCTGGTCAAATGTGTGCCTGAGATTGTAGGGGAGAGAGCAATCAGTCAGATAAAAGGATTAAAAGAGGAAACTTAAGGGAACATTAGGTACACAAAAGCAGCAAATATTGAGCCGCCATGAAACTCATTATCTCTTATTGTGTTCCCCAGAATTCCTAATTTAGTTATCTAAACCTAAAGATGTGGCCAAAAAATAAGAATTTGACTACTTAGGCCATTACTAAGTCCTATCTGTATCAACCACTGCACAAACAAAGGACCAGTCCACCTAACCTGTTTAGCGACCACACCAAGACCACTTAAGTTGGCCCTGGATGAGAGATACCTAGAATCTGTTTTCTGAATGTCGAGTGTGTCGACATCAAGCATATAGTTGTAGCTTAACTGGCAACATCAGACTAACTCAAAATTTTATAGCAAAAACATTACTGAAATGCTCTGTATCTGTACTTGCCCAATCAAACCGATGGAACGTGCCAGCACAATTAACCCATTCAGGTAGCCAATTTCAACGATCTGATCAATCTCTTGCTTGTTAAACATTCCACTGCTAGCAAGAAGATCCAAGAACAAGGTTCCAATTGCACCATCAACATTCAAGACCAGGTTGTTTGCCTATGAAGAGTGTAGGCCTCAACTTCAACAGCATATTCCTTGTACATGACAGATGGGAAATGTGTTCGTGCAAACAACTGTAGGAGCTCCACTCTCTTATCTCTGTTGTGAATAATATGCATTGATTCATAATAACAGGTAAACAAGGAAATCATCAAAATTTCTATTCAATGTTGGTAAAAGATTTGTACATGTACCAGTAACCAAAGGCCATGAATGCCTAAATAATGTACCTTACTAGGTGGATCCTGCACCGAGGCGCGGGTGTCCGTTAAACTTAGATCAAATAAGAACAAAGAAGATCTAAATAGTTACATCTAAATAGATACTTATATCAGATTTGTTACAGATCATTTACGAAAAATGGTCAGTGAGTAAAGCATAGAACATCCTAAACAAAGCATAGTTGTAGCTGAAGTTGAACGGAAACCAACTTCAACATTAGCTAAATACAAAAATAAGAAGCTACATGGAGTTTGAATAGGAGTTTCCAAACTAAACTAAAAGACTTCTCTTCTAATGAATACATAAGGTATCATTCAAATCATCTAAGATGGTAATAAGTCATCAAAGTTACAAAAAAAATATAGGCCATATAACTGACATTCAAACATAGATCTTTCTCTCCAGCTCCTGCTTGGTTGATTGCAATGACGATGATAATCTTGCATCACTTTCTTCTCTTAAGGTAGAATATATGTTTTTACAACTCTGACAACCAAGATCAAAAGCAGCCAAAAGATATGCACTTGATCAAGAAATGGGCTTGTCACATTTTGCCTGAAAATTGATCACAAATCAATATAACCAGAGCAAAAAGCACACCTCACAAATAACCAGAATGACAAACACCACCTATGAAACAAAAATTATAAAGACACCAACTTTTGAAAGCTACAAAGTATATTGGGTAGGATCTGTTATGCACATTTTATGTCTCAAACCCAATATTTGTGCTCAACCCACCACGTTTTGTCAACCATCTACACTCATCCAAAGGCTTCAAATCCATAGAGATCGAGGTAAAAAAGCACATTATAAGTTTTAGGAAGAAACTAAGGTAGCCCTGTATGATCAATTTTGTTATAAGGTAATAGTTATATCAGTTATACAAAAAACTCACCACATAATATGACGGAAAGCTATCTTTGTCTCTCATGTAACTTGACTTCAAATTGACCAGATCATGTAAATAACCCAAAGGGTTGTCACCATCGTAGCTAAATCGAGCAGCGTGTGTATATCATATTCCAAAAAAATAATGCAGTACAATCTCACAGCTAGAAATATAGTCGTAAGTTCCTGCAATTTCAGTGATAAACCTAAATTACAACATTCGATCACCCCATAAAACTTATTCAGCTTCACATAATGATAGTATACAACATATTCATAAAGACACCAAAAATAAAAAATAAAAGAATTTACACCTATATGATCAACCTAATAAAGCCCAGAATCTATGTTTTCTTCAATTCTTATAAGTTTTGGTCCTACACAACCTGCAATTAGATCCCAAATTCTAATACATATGAATAAAAAAGGTAAAAACTTTACCGGCGTAAGTCTTCTCCTTCATGAGTTTGTAGATGATTCCGGCAGAATAAACGGCCTCGGTGGCGACAAAAAGGTTGTCGTGATAGTGAGTGATGAATCATAGCATAACCAGAGCCACCATGTCGGCAACGACGAAGAGAAAGTCTTGACTTTCACGGCTGGCGCCAGACCCATGTCGACACAGTGTGGATCGGCGTCTTCGGAGCCCTCCTCAGATTTTTTTTAAAGCTCTTTATATTGTACTTTTCTATACTGATGTTGTACTTTCATTATGAGCGTCGGCGTGTGAATCAGCTACAAAAATCCATAAGCTACAAATAAGTGTTCACCTACTTATTTGATTACAGAACCATGTTTTATAAAGTGTATCCACCAGCTTTATTAAGTGTATGATTGAGTGTATCACAGAGAACTAATATTACTGACTTGATGAGGGTGGATTACAACTCCATGAATTCAGCATGAAGTAGGAGTTGAAGAAGGCATTGGCTTAACATTTGGAGGTATTGGAGTTTCAGATGAGTGGCTTGAAATACAGAGGGCACCAGAATCATCATGCACCCCAATAAACTTCTACCATAACCCCTCTTAGATTTTCTGCAGATTATGTACCTGGAATCCCAATAAATCCTAGAGGTATCGACAAAAACATTGAGATACATTAATAAAGATGCTCTAAATTATTATTTGTAATTTATACTTGTTGTGACGTTTAAGCATATCCTATTATAGATCTGATGAAAAGAAACATAAGTTGTAGTAGCAGTAGCAGTAGCAGTGTGACAAATTAAGATTTACCTCAATTAAGGCTCCGAATGTTAATGTGAGTGTGACCAACCTCCCTTCAGCAGTAGGATGATGAAGTAGTTAATGTGGCATGGAGTTTGTTCGGCCACGAAGTAATGGGCATGTGATCACTTTGGAATCCCTAAAATTATTATAAATATCAATATTTAGGTATTTATTTAGCATCCAATGTTGATTTTTGAAAAGAAAAAAATAGCAAGGCCATCAATCAATATATACAAATTGTATATGTATGTGTGTGTATATATGTATAGAGATCAAGATTAGTAGTAAAAAAGTAGAGATAACTATGAAAACATGTATATTTAAAATAGTTGCAATAGTTAAAATGCATATATTCTATCCCAAAATACAAAGTGTTATATATCTTGCAACACATTCGTAAGTCAGCTAATTGAGTCATACACTTGCTAGATCAAATTCACTGTATATAGAAACCTAATTAGCAACAATATTAACATCAAATCGCCACTTAAGAACCATGTCAAAATTCAAATGAATCCATTCTAATGCAGTAGCAATTGTCAAAATGCAAAATGTCCTAGATTTCTAGTTAGAGTGTTGTATTCCTTACTTCCATGACTACCAAAAAATTGCACCGACTTCAGAAAAGGTTATGATACTCAGTCACATTTAGTATATGCTGCCAACATGAACCATAAAATTAAGAAAGATCTCAAGATCGATCAACAACCTCCCCCTCTCACATAATAAAAACACCTCAAAAAAAGTACTCAACTCTCAATTACTTGAATTGCCTAGCTCCAAGCCACCAACCAAATGACTGCGCTTAACGCAGGACTTGGCACACAATCTTATTACAATAACCCAACACGAAACAAATGCATTTCAATCCAATCCAAACAAAACTATAGAAAAAACATAAATGGATACAATATTTACAAATTATGAAAGCACATGCAATAGAGTAACTAAAACGGTACCTTTCTCTCTCGGCCGCCTCTATTGAACTTTGATCACTTGTTTCCTGGAAAAAAAAAGGATATGGTAGTTATATCTAATTTCATATCAATACCCAACACCGACACCAATATACATTAGTATCCCAGTTCCATCCTCAGAAACAAATAAAGAATTGAGAGTCGATTACTTATAATTAAGCTACACAAGAAGGTGAAGCTTAATCTTGATGAAGCTGCTTTAACATTCTATAAACTTTGCCATTTATATATAGCTAGGGAAGGTTCCCTGTATAATTGATGATACTTCAAACTTAGCTAGTGGCCCTTTCATCATCTTCCTAAGTCCTGAAGTTTTACTATAATATTTCATCACATTTTAATTGGCCAAACCAGATCAATCGACAACAAAGTTTAGAATAGAAATCTAGCAACAAACAACTTGCTTTTTAACTTCCGTGATACAACCTTTCCATGATCAAAATTGGTAAGGAACTGTGGTTCAGTTTCTTAAGCATTTTTCAGAGTATATCAATTGATCTTTTTTAGTCTGTGACAGACTGTAGAAAAGTACAGATTTACCATATATCAAATCCAAAAGTGAGTAACTGAATCCTACCGAACAAAAAACAAAATCGATTCAAAATCAAAAACAAAATTGGGAATGAACCAAAATCGTATTGTAACGAACATAGCAAGAAACCAAAAATCCATGATTGAATGACAACATCAAATCAACACTACCAGAATTTATACTATACCCGACAAAACGACAAAAAACAGCCCGACGACAAACCTTGTTATCGGTTATAGTATACTATAACCGATGATTGACCCCCGTCATCGGGTATAGTTAACCTTGTCATCGGTTATAGGTACACCTTATACCCGACGACTGTTTTGCTACAATTTTTGACGTCATTTTAACTATAGCAGAGGACCGAGTACGTCATCGGCTATAGTTCTTATATTAGATCTATTTTGCAGCAGCTCAAACATTCAAAAATAATTCGGTGAGAAAAACTCAAAACGCTCTGAAATCGTTGGGTGTTGTCGGAAGCTGTCCAAGAGAGGTTTGTGAAGCTATATATATAGCTAGCTAGGTAGGTACGTACCTACGTATATGTTGATTAATTAATATATGTTGATTTAGAGTTGCATTGATTAATGTTGAAGTAGAGTTGAATTGATTATTGATTTTGAGTAATATATTGATATATTGTTGATTTTGAGTTGAGTTGAGTTGAATTCGAATAAAATATGTATATATAATTATATGTTAATTGTTGATATGTATATATATAGTTGTATATATGTAAATTTATAATTGTTGATTGTTGATATTTATATGTACGTATGTATATATGTTAATTGTACGTTGATATATATGATCGATATATATGTAAATTTGTAATTAGGGAGTACGTAGAAGAATTAAATTATGTAATTTGTAGTTTAGAGATCGATATATATATAATGGTGAATTTTAAATTAATTAGTGCATGTGTGTGTGTATATATATATATTGCTAGAATTTTCAGGATAGACAAGAGTTGGATGAGCCTTGAAAGATGGGAGGTAAGATATCACCATGGACTTAGGAGCTTTATGGAATATGCGAAGGTTAATTGTGGAGGGATGCCAATTTAATATTGCCCGTGTAATAATTTTCAGTGTCGCAGCGACTGATTTCGTTTTCCCATTGAAAAAGTATTGGAGTACCTGAAAAAATATGAGTTTTGGGATTAGTACACATGTTGGATTTATCACGGTGAAACATCATTAGCGGGTCTGCATGACCATGAGAAATTTTTTGAGAGTTCCAATACATCCAACGATCTAACAACGAGGTTGATCAACGATGTGTTTCCTTATGAGAGCGGTATATTTGCTCAAGCACAAGATCCTCCCGCTGTTGGGGGCTTCCCTCATATTGAGCCACTCCAGCAATTACCTAGAGCTGTCAACATTGCCGGTTTGGACAAGTACAACTATCTGATAGCATTGCAACAGACTCCGTTGTACAACGGGTGTAATAAGACTGTTCTTGAAAGTGTCATGAGAGTGATGAAGCTCAAAGTTGAAAACAAAATGAGTGGCAAGGCTGTTGATGATTGGGTGAAGTGGACTGCTTCGATGCTGCCCCCCGGGCATCGTCTTCCTACAACTCATCGTAAGGTGCGACATATCCTGAAAGATCTTGGGCTTTCCTACATCAAAATTCATGCATGCAGATATGATTGCGTTCTCTTTTGGTGAAGACGCTTACGGGAATGGTCTTGAAAGCCTTCATGCTTGCCCGGTGTGTGGTACGGATATATATAAGTTGACTCCTGCAGGGACTAAGAAAGTTGTGAAGATACTTCGATATTTTTCACTAGTTGATAGGCTGGAACGGTTATTCATGTGTGCACACATGACTGAAGCTATGAGATGGTGGGCTGAGAGGAATTTGCCTTGACAATGATACCTTTATACACCCAGCTGACGGAGATTCTTGGAAGCACATGGTCAAGGAGTTTTCTCATTTTGCATCAGAGGTCCGAAATGTTTGGCTCGGCCTCTCATCTGATAGATTCAATCCTTTTGGCAACATGAGTCTTCAATACAGTATATGGCTAGTTATTTTGGTACCGTACAACATTCCTCCATAGATGTGCATGAAGAAGGAATACAATATGCTCACTCTGTTGATTCCAGGGTCGGGTTATCCAGGAAAGTGTCTTGATGTGTATTTGAGACCCTTGATTGAGGAGCTTAAGAACCTGAGTGAATTTGGTCATGCCATTTATGACAAGTACAAAAACAAGATGTTCCAGATGTGAGGTATGCTTGTTGGCACCATTAGTGATTTTCCTACCCATGGGATGTTGTCAGGCAACATTACCAGGGGATACAAGGCTTGTTCAGAGTGCATCACTGTTGAGTGCTGCAAACCTCAATGCAGGAAGATTGTCCAAATGTGTCACCGTTGTTGGCTTCCCCATGATCACCTATTTCGGAAGGATAAGGAGGCATTTGATAGAACCGTAGAAATGGGTGTGCAACCCAAGAGCTAGACGGGGCCAAAATTTTTGGAGTGGTGAATGAATATGATTTTGGGGCGCTGAGAAATCATTCTGAAATATGGGCATCGATACCTGACAGACCCGACAGGTACAAATTCTGGACACACAAAAGCATCTTCTGGGAACTCCCGTACTGGCCTAAGTAACCGATCAGGCGTTACCTAGATGTCATGCACATAGAGAATAATGTGTGTGAAAGTGTGGTGGGGACAATGCTGAATTGGGAGGGAAAAACTAAAGACGGCCCTAATGCACGCACTGGTCTGAAAAGAATAAGACTGCAAAAACATTTGTGGTTAAGAGAAGGGAAGAAAAAAATACCTCAAGCTCCTTACACCGTGAAGCCTGACCAGAAGAATGAAATTTTTGGTTGGATGGGTAATGTCAGGTATCTTTATGGCTATGCAAGATATAGGCTGGTGTGTTAACTTCCGGAACAATAAGATATATAGATTAAAGAGTCATAACTGCCATGTACTGGTTCAACGCATCTTCCCTATTTTCATTCGAGGGTACCTGCTCAAATAGGTGGTGGAGCCGTTAATGGCATTGTCAAGATTCTTTCAAAAGCTATCCACCAGAGAAATGAAGCAGTCAGAGTTGTGGGAAATGCAACATGACATCATTTTTATCCTGTGCAAATTTGAGAGGATATTTCCCCAATTTTTTTTGACATCATGCCTCACCTGATGATCCAGCTTCCCGAACAATTGTTGCTTACCAGTCCTGTACACTACACTTGGATGTATCCCATGGAAAGGTATACACGATTCGACATTTTTTTACTGACTATGTTTTTATATATTAATACTTATTTAAGTATAATCATAACATGCACTTTTCAACTTGATAGACAACTGGGAGACTACAAAGACTATATAAAGAATAAATATGCACCTGAAGGGTGTATCGCTGAAGCATATCTTGCGCACGAGTGCGTAACATACACCAAGTTGTATTTGGGAGCTGTGGATGACCCTCCACATCATATACCGATAGATCAACCCCCAGTTCAACCTTTCTATCATCTCCAATGATGTTGAAGTATGTGGAAATTTGCCAAAGTCGTACAGGTTGGAACCATATGAGTTAATCATTGTCCACTGGTGGGTACTGATTAACTGTCCATAAGTTCAATACTGGAAAGACATCCATCTTTAACACCCTTCTATTGCCGGTAATGTTGAGTACCACAATAAGATGTTTGCAAACTATTTTGGCAAATGGGTAAGTGTATGTATGTATGTATATGTATATATATATTTACTTGCATATATATATAAATTAATATCAATGTTCATATTTAAAGTGAATGATTTTATTTTTTTCCAGATGAACCATGTACAAGATGATGACTACCCACAATGGTCACACGCATTTAGGCTCTTGGCGATGAAACCGGTAACTTCAAATATTTACCTGATGTCTTAGGTCAATGGCGTGAAATTTATTTGTCAACATAGAGACCACAAACTGAGGACACAAAATTTTGGGGTAATGGTGCATGGTGGGCAGAATTGCGTTGACTATTACGATGTTCTCCATTTAGTGGTTGAACTAATTTATGGGGAATCCATGAAAGTACACTTGTTTAAGTGTAGATGGTTTGATACTAGCCTAGAGAACACAATGACTGATCCGTATGGTATATTTTCGGTGAATACTGCTACAAGCTGGTATGAAGATGACCCCTTTATTTTTGCTACAGCGGTAAAACAAGTGTTTTATCTTGATGATCTAGTACACAGAGGCGCATGAAAAGTAGTTAACCAGGTTGTTCCTAGAAACATATACAGTGCTACTATACTTGGTGAGGCTGCAGATGATGAAGAAGTTACTGCATACCAAGAGCCGAACGCAATTGGCATTCCGGAATCCTCTACAATTCGCCTTAATAATGTGAGATCGGGTGTTGTGGTTCGAATTCCTGGAGCACAATTTTTTGATGTTAATCCATATGAAATTGACGAAGATTCAGGTGACGAGGAGCGGCACATCTTACCAAAAATTAACTATGAAACCGAGTCAGACTCAAGCGATGATTCTGATTATCAACCTTAGTTAGAGATGTACGTATTTGAGTATAACAAAGTGTTTCTATGAGAAACGTGTATATTTATGAGAAACGTGTTTAATTAATAATGATTCTAACTATGTGAATGATCAATTAGTTAAATAGGTATTTTGAGAAGCGTGTTTCTACATGAAAATGTTTTCCGCAGTAAAATTCCACACTATACCCGACGACATACTGTCATTGTCGTCGGATATAGTATAACCGACGACGTGCATCATGCACATCGTCGGTTATACTATAACCAACGACTTAGTGTGTCGTCGGTTATAGTTCTTTTAAAAAAACAGTCGCGACCCATTGTGCAATGCCACAAACGTTGTGTAAAACTCACCGTCCCCGTCGATCGATTCTCTCTCGCTCCGAAAACCGTACGCCGCCCCAACATTCTCTCTCTCCTCCTACATATCACACTGTGAATCCTCTCTCTCTCTCTCTCTCTCTCTGGTATCTCTCTCCACCGCTGGATCGGCACCTCCCATCTACATTCTCTCTCTCTCTCTCTCTCTCTCTCTCTCTCTCTCTCTCTCTCTCTCTCGCTCTGGAAACCGCCGCCACCACTGCCCTCGTCGCTGCCACAGCCCCCGTCGTCTCCTCCCTCCACCGATACCCCGTGGCCGGTATCTCTCTCCACCGTCCGTATATATATATAAATATGTGTTTATATATATAATTAGTTTTTTGAATTTTTGCATATATATAATTGTAAATATATATAAATATAATTGTGAATATATATAAACTATATATATAAATAGGAATATTTATAAATATAATCCTATGAATATAATTGGGAATATATATAAATATAGAGTATGTGAATATATATATATAGGAGTAACAATAATTGAATGTATATGTAATTGTAATTTTTTGATTTTTTAATTTAATGTTGAATTTGCCGATGAATATATGTGCAGTGGATATGATTTTGTGTTTTTCTTGAATTTTTTATCATATTGAACATGTGTGATGAATACATTAATATAAAATTGAGTATGTTATTTATTGAATATATTTAGATTTATAGATTATATGTGAATTAATATACATTTTTAGGTATGAAATTGAATTTTTTCTGCAAAAAAAATTCCTCGAGATCGGGTCAAGATCCCGAGGTAGAAATGAGAGTAGCAGCTCGGCCACAATCAGCAACAGTTATTCTGGCCCTATCATCTCTCACCAACGTATTCTACTTGGTGAGGATGCGACGCCGCAGGAACCCAACCGACCCTCCATCGCGAGGAGGCTCTATCAGGAGGCGACGCCTCAACTGGCAGCACATCTCAACAGACGGTCCATAGGCGTATGCCACACATTGTCAAGCCAATGCTTGCTCCCTCTACGGCCCATTCATCTGAGGCATGTGCTTCAGATAGTTCAAGGGCCAGTGTGCGATTATCACCGCCGTCCACTATCTTAGTACAAGTTAGGCAACAATTGATTATAATTTGAGAGAATTGGCCCAGAAAATAAATTATTCTAGAGATTGAAGACTTAAGCGACATCACTAGACCAATGCAGTAGAGCACCCTCAAACTGATTATGACTCAAATCAATGTAGGACAGTTTTGGAGAATTCAAGAAGGATGGCAGAGGACCCTCAAACCAATTATGACTCAAATCAATGTCGTACAGTTTTGGAAAATTAATGAAGGATGGAAACTTGGCACGAATTTGATTGCGAGATAAATCCAACCACTAGAATTGGGGAGATATCTTCAAGAACTATTCCTCTGGTATGGAATCTACTGTGTTAACAAGGGAGACACCCACTAATTCGGTTTGAGATTGAAGCCATAACCCAAAGGCAGGGCCTACTATGCAGTTCACAATCTTAACATAACTGAGCTTGAAAGAAGGGATCCAATCATTGTTGAAATTAAGAAAAATGGACATATGTTGGTCTGTACTGATTGTAATAGACTTCAACCTAGTAAGATTGATGAAAATGAATTCCGACAATTTACCTCGCCATGAATTTTCCAATAGTCCTAGCTCAATTAGGTGAGAGAGTTGTCCCAAGTTTTCAGGAATGGATCCGGTCATTCGATTCCTACTAAGGTCCAATGATTCCAGTTACTTGCTAACAGACGAAATTCGAGGGTGAGGCTTCGATGGATGTTCCATCTAGGATTTCTTTTCTACATTGGTTGTATGTTTGTAATGTGGCATTAATCGATTTTAGACTCTCGATTTGTCTTAAGAATCTAGAAGGTTTCTAGTGATATTATCGACTACGTATTTACTTTTCAGGCGATTCAAGTGAGTGGACCCTTGCTTATCACTATTGTGTATGTGAGTAGTACATTAATTTTATAACATATATTATCGATGCTAGTTCTTTTAAGTGAGTATGCTTTATGATTTCTCGCTATATTAGCAAGAAGTTTATGATATTAAGCTTTAAACTTTGATTTCAAAAATATATCTTGAAGTCCGCTCTCTTAGTTCGACTTTTCCCATCTATTGTTACAATCTTGAGTAGTATTATGACATACGTCCATGATTTAGGCTTAACATATTCACTTCAGTTAGCACTTTAGCTCTTCATGTTAGTTCTTCAGTTTAGCAAATCATTTCTGAGTTTTATTGGGAGATGAGTCGGTATCTTAGAGGCTATATATATCTCAGATTTTTATATATACCCATATATACTACTTGACTGGCCCTCAGGTAGTCATTTTAGGGTTGTAGTTCACTACTGATGCATTATCTGGGGTTGTAGTTCACTAACAGATAATAAGGGTGACTGGGGTTATAGTTCACTATCAATCATCATCGCCTCCTTACTCCTTGAGTCGCGATAGTCAGATGTGTGTCGTCTTGGATGCTAGGCTCCTAAACGACAGTCGATGACTAGAGATGTCAGATACCTTAGTTATCATTTTCTAATTTCTTTACTTTAAATCTCATCTCCGATCAGCTAATCACATATCCCAATGACTAGAGACGCCATATATGTAACAACCCGAACCAAACATTAGGCACAAATCAGAACGAATTAAGTTTATCGCGAATTAATCGTATCATGTGGTTTGTTAACGAATTTTTCACCGAGTGAGAATTAGACTTTATTTTCTTTTAAAAGTCATAGAGTATTTTATTTCGAGCTCGTAGGAATTTTCGGACAATTTTTCGGATAAACGAGCTATTTTTTTATGATTTTTGAAAGTCTAGGTGAAGAAAATATTAAAAAGTATTTTATTTGGGGTGGTTTGATCTGGATCGTTGGATTTTGATCAGATCAAACCTCAGCCATTGATCTGATCAGCTGCTTGGGGGTTTAAATAGGATTTTTTTTTTTGAATTTTAAATAAGAAAATTCAGAAAATCAAAAAAGTTGAGCTGACACGTTTTCAGGTGAGACCCGTTTTGCAACCCGATCCGTTTTGAATTCGAATCCGCCGGAAAACGCCACTGTTGTCGGTCTTCTTGGTATAGTTTTGAAGTTCTTGCTTCCTTCTTTCGATTCATGTATTTATTGTGTGTTTTTGGGATAATTTTGGGATCGAACCAAATTGGTTTACCCATCGATTTTCAGGTTAAACTGACGGCGGTGCTTCGGCGACGGGGTGATCTATGCATTTTAAGCAAGACAATGTCATCATCCAACTAGCCAACTGTTCTCATAAGTATCCTAGGGGATACGTTGAAGATATTCTTGTGCAAGTCAACAATTTGATATTTCCAGCTGATTTCTACATTATTGACATGGAGGAGAACCCATTGAACACCACGCCATTACTACTCAGACGTCCCTTCATGTGAACCGCAAGAACTAAGATCAATGTGTTTGAATGAACATTTTTCATGAAGATTGATGGAGAGAAGATTGAGTTTAACATTCTAGATGCCATGAAGGTTCCTACGGCAAGTGTCAATGCATGTATTTCGGTGGATATGGTTGAAGATATGGCACAAAAAAACTTAGACACCATTGGAGAAAATGAGTTCGACATTGCCATTTAAGAAGGAGAGGGGCTGACTCGACTTGGGGATGAAGCCTGTATTAATGCATTGATCGACATCTTGGAGCCTAGAATCCGTGAAATGGCTATGGCACTCAACGAGGCTCCCAAGATGACCACTAGGCCACCACTTATTCCTTTGGCCTATGGTACAAATTAGCTTGTTCCCTCCATTTTTAAGGTACCAGAATTAGAACTCAAGGTGTTACTGGCTCATTTGAAGTATGCGTACTTGGGAGAGAATGACACTTTGCCGGTTATCATCTCATCAACGTTGGAGGAAGAACAAGAAGTTAAGCTAGTTTGGGTGCTCTTAAAGTACAAAACTGCCATTGGTTGGACACTCGCGGACATCAAAGGCATCAATCCATCCACATGTGTGCATCGAATCTTGCTTGAAGATGAAGCTAAACCGACTAGGGAAGCTCAAAGATGACTCTATCGTCCAATGATGGAGGTCGTGAAGAAAGAAGTGATCAAACTCTTGGATTGTGGCGTTATTTACCCTATTTCGGATAGTCAATGGGTCTCACCCGTTCAAGTTGTTCCTAAGAAGTCCGAAATCACCGTGGTTAAGAATGCGGAGAATGAGTTAGTGCCACAACTAACAGTCACCGACCATAGACTTTGTATCGATTATAAGAAGCTTAATGCCACCACTCGAAAGGACCATTTTTCTTTACCATTCATTGATCAAATGCTTGAGAGGTTGGCTGGTCACACCTATTATTGCTTCCTTGATGGATATTTGGGCTACAACCAAATAAGCATCACGGAGGAGGATCAAGAGAAGACAACGTTCACTTGCCCTTTTGGAACGTTTGCATATCGACGGCTGCCTTTTGGTTTGTGCAACGCACCAGGTACATTTCAACGTTGCATGCTTTCTATCTTTTCCGATTACATTGAGAAAATTATTGAAGTTTTCATGGACGATTTTAGTGTCTATGGGAGGGATTTTGATACATGCTTGGGTAACTTAGAATTAATTTTACAAAGATGCGTTGAAACTAATCTAGTGATTAATTGGGAGAAATGTCATTTTATGGTTACTCAAGGGATCATTTTAGGACATATAGTTTCAGCTAAGGGGATAAAAGTGGATAAAGCTAAAGAATATCTTATGCGGTACTTACCCTCTCCAACTTCGGTTAGAGAGATTCGTTATTTCCTTGGACATTGCAGGTTTTTACCAAAGATTTATCAAGAACTTCTCCCATATCTCACGCCCTTTTTGTAAGCTGCTCTAAAAAGACACACCCTTTGTGTTTGATGATGATTGCCGAGCTGCCTTTGAAAGATTGAAGGAGTTACTCATGAGTGCTCTTATCCTTTGTGCACCGGATTAGTCTCTTCCATTTGAACTTATGTGAGATGCCTCGGATTATGCCGTTGGAGCTGTTTTGGGACAAAGGAAGGATAAGAAGCCCTACGCCATCTATTATGCCTCTCGGACACTTAATGATGCTCAAGCAAATTATACAACAACTGAGAAAGAGATGCTAGCTATGGTGTTTGCATTGGACAAGTTTCGATCCTACCTACTTCAAAGCAAGGTTATCATTTACATGGATCATACAGCCTTAAAGTATTTGATGACAAAGAAGGATGAAAAACCAAGGTTGATACGTTGAATACTTTTACTTTAAGAATTCGACATTGAAATCAAGGACAAAAACGAGGTTGAAAACGTGGTGGCTGACCACTTATCAAGAATTGTCCATGATAAAGAGGCTGTGGCAATTGAAGAAAATTTTTCGGATGAACAATTCTTCGGACTTCAGGTAAGTGCCTATGAAACTCCATGATATATATGCGGATATAGTTAATTACCTAGTTACCAATGACTTTCCACCTTCCATGCATAATTCTCAATGTCACAAACTTAAGAGTAATGCTAAGACTTTTATTTGGGTTGAACCTTACTTGTGGAAACAATGTTTTGACTTAGTTATTAGGAGGTGTGTTCCGGATAGTGAATTTAAGTCCATTCTTGAGTTTTGCTATAATACTGCATGTGGAGGTCATTTTGGTTCTAGAAAGACAACCTTGAAAGTGTGAGATTGTGGCTTTTGGCCAAGTTTATTTCGTGACTCTCATGAATTTTGTACTAAATGTGATAGGTGCCAAAGATCTAGTAATTTAGGACCTAGAGATCAAATGCCATAAAATTATATCCTTAATGTCGAAATTTTTAATGTGTGGAGCATTGATTTTGTGGGACATTTTCCTTCTTCTAATGGTTTTAGTTATATTTTAAGCAAAAGCCACTCGTACTAATGATTCCCGAGTTGTTGCAGATTTCCTTAAGGCTAATCTCTTTACAAGGTTTGCAATGCCGCATGTTCTAATCATCGATGGCAGGAGTCATTTTTGCAACAAAACGGTGGAAGTATTATTGAGGAAATATGGTGTCATGCACAAGGTCTCTACACCTTATCATCCTCAAATGAATGGAATGGCTAAAGTATCCAATCGTGAGATTAAGAAGATTTTGGAAAGAACCGTTAAACCAAACCGGAAAGATCGGAGCCAATGTTTAGATGATGCATTATGGGCGTATATGGCTGCCTAAACTCCCATTGGAATGTCACCTTATCGCTTAGTTTATGAGAAAGCATGTCATCTTCCAGTGGAGCTAGAACACAAGGCATGGTGGGCTGTCAAGAAATTTAACATGGATCAAGATGAGGCTGGTCTACATCGAAAGCTACAGCTTTGTGAACTTGAAGAGATAAGGAATGATGTTTTTGATAATGCATGGATTTACAAGGAGAAAACGAAGGTATTCCATGACAAGATGATCCCACTAAAGGAGTTTGCAATTGGCTAGCAAGTCTTCCTATTCAACTCTCGACTTAGACTTTTTCGGGCAAGCTCCACTCTAGATGGATTGGACCTTTCATTGTCATCGAGACTTTCTCTCATGGAGCTGTCAAAATCAAGAGTCTTTCAACCGGCAATTAGTTTAAAGTGAATGGACATCGTTTGAAGCCATACTATGCGGATTTCAAGGCAGAGGACGTTGAAGAGGAGAAGTTAGATGAACCAGCCACTTTGAACACATGAAGAAATCTTACGTCTAGGCTGTAAGACGTTAAAAAACAGGCGCTTGTTGGGAGGCAACCCAATGGAGGAGTCTACAAATCAGATTTGCTTTCTCTTCCCCTTACTCTTTTAATTTCGTAGCCTTTTAATTTCTTAGATAGATTTTCATAAATCCTAACATTCATGCTGAATTCTATAGTTTACTTTAGTACATTGAAGAAAATGTAGAGTTTCAATGTGGGGGAGGGGTTTATAACTTTATTTGAGTCATAAATGTCAAAAACCGGGCGGACAATGGAACTTTCCGGCAGATGCTGCCCTAAAAAAGATTCTTTAGTGTTTTCTTGTTTTTAATTAGTGTATTTCTAGAGTCTAATTTAGTGTAGTGGATGAACACTTGTCTTTTAGTAAGAAATCCTTGTGATTTGGTGCCTAGAAGGGGATGGTTGCTAACACAGGTTTTGGATGTGAGAAAAGATAAGCTCGAAAATCACTCCTATCTCTCTTGATCTCTCTCGACGACCGGCCATTTTACTAAGGTTGCCCAAAGAAGACAAGAATTAAATCTATATTTGTTTGAGTGTCTTGAGTCTTTTTGTTTAACTTAGTGTTTTAAAGAGTCTTTAGGATGTCCTTAGTTAGTCTATGATGAAAATGGGACCGAAAAAGAATACATATGCCGTTGCAAATCACTAAAACAATTTCTAGTGCTAATTGAAATATTTTGATTGTCGTAACATGTAGTAGATATGGTTTGAATAAACATTATATATATTTCGCATGTTAGAATAAGCTTTTAAATCATATAAACCTTAAAGTAAATTTTTGAGCCTACATTACTTTCTTTGTGAGTGAATTTCATGCATAGGTCTCAAAAATAATTATATGCCTCATCTAATTGCTTGTCATATATTTTAATGAACTAGAGATTACTAGAACTTACTAGAACTTACTCATGTAGATTTGCAAAGCTTTTAAGTTGATAAATGCTCTAATTTTGGATATAATTAAAGGCATTTAGATTTTCCACCAATTAACCAAAGAGCCATGTGTCCCTTTTGTGAGCACGAGTTGCGACACCCTTAGATTACCCATTTGTGCCTACATTAAGCCTTTACTTTCATCTACCATATATATCTAAACACTAAGCCTAGTTTATCATTTCCAACCCTTGTTCTCAAGACTTGGTGAAGAGATTTTGAAGCTAGCACAAAGAAGTGGCATGAAGATGATGAAAGAATGCAAAAGAAGGAAAGACTTGTCTAAAATTTTGAAAAAAGTGTGATTGCCGAAAAGAAAAGAAAAAAATTCTAGTGCATGAAAAAAAAATGTAATAAGCTCTCCGGCAACATATTCTAAGTGCAAAAGTTTGGACAAGTGAAGATAGGCCCAAAAAGATGAAATTTGGCCCCGTTTTTAAAGTTTGACACATGAGAAAGGATGAGCCCGAATTGATGAAGAGTTGACTAAGTCTTTTGAACATTTTTACTATCACATATCTAAATTTCAAATACCTTAGCCACAACGTCATTACAACATCTCTAAAGTTCTTTATGATCCTTGAGATGAGTAGCCTTTGATTGGTTGAGTAAGTTGCATGAGTAAGCGTATGGTTTCATTCATTTGTGCAAGTAATTCATCATATTTTGAGGTTTTCCATTCAATTCATATACATTTTGAGTGAACCATTTGTCACGAGTGAAAATATGATGAGTGCATCCACATGAGATTGATTTAAACTTGTTCGAAACATGCATAGCTTTAACTTTACCATTGTTTTCTTCCAAGTCTTACTTGTTTACGACATGATCATATCTCTATTATCTCTCAAAATTATTAAGCTTTAAACTCTAAAAACTTGTGAGTCCATCGCCATACACTTAAAGACTTTTCTGAGACAATTTTAGCTAAGGGCTTAGAAGTGCTTTTAGTATTTGAGTTTTTCAAGTCTTTAGAATTTTGCTACGTGGGGATTAGCTCCTACGTTGAAGTCGTGTGTTTTCTTATTTTTAGTTTTTCTTTGGTTTAGTTTTTGCTAGGGACTAGCAAAGTCTAACTGTAGGGGAATTTGATCTACACATTTTATGCTTGATTCTTAAAGACTTTCTCTTTACATTTAGCTTTGTTTTGATCTTAGTATTCTCTATTCTTACTTACTTTGTCGTTTTTAGGTTTTGAATAAAGGAGGTGAAAATGAGCTTCAAACGTAGCAGTTGGAGGTTTCCTATTTCGACTAGGGAAAATGGTATTTTTCTACTTTGACTAGGATTCCTAATCGATTTAGGAATGCAAATGGTTCGAAATTCCAGAAGTCTGCTGAGCTGAAAAATGAATTTTCCTAAATCAATTAGGAATGACGTGGCGGAATGTTCTGGAACGTGCAAAAAGAATCAGAAATGGTCTTCGCAAAAGTTACCAAAATGGTGCGTAAAAATGCTTCCCAAATGAAGAATGAAGACATTTCTTCTACTAAAGCCAGGAAAGATCAAGATGGTGACGGATCAAGAATGCATATTGGCAGAAAATAATGTGAATATCAAGAATATAAAATGTATCTCAATTGTACCTGATTTGAAGATCAAAATATCAACAATATCTTGAGAATTTCGGCCAAAATATATTTCTTAGAGAGCAAGAAGAGAAGAATCTAGAAATAAGATATTTGGCATGGAATAAGGAAAGAATATCCAAGATACAAGCCTGTAACTTCAAGGGATCACCAAATCTGCAAATCTACTCTGAATATGGTAATCATATACCTTTTCGGAAAGCTCTTGAAGTCTTCTTTCCAACTAGCACTACCACATTTTTGGGCATTACCAACGAAATGGAAAACTAAGGCCGATGATTTTTTTCCCCAAATTGTTGGCAATAGGGAAAACTATTGCCGACAATTTTTTAAATCGTCGGCCTTAGTTTTCCATTTCGTTGGTAATGCCCAAAAATGTGATAGTGTAGACCAAGAATATAATTTTCTAAGATCCACAACCCCGGGAATATGCATTTGTCGCTATGCTGGCAGATTTACCCGGGATACACTAAGAAAACCTAGTTTGGAGAGGAAGATTCTCATTCTTCACCTATAAATAGAAGAGTTTGGCCATATTATCAAGGATCACTCATCATACAGCCGAATCCTTGTCCCTAAACACTTTGTCTCTTCCAAACTCAAGAGCCGAAATCCTCTACACTCCAACAAACACCATTCTCCATTAGAGTACCTTAGGCAATCCGAGGGTTTATCTCCATCCACTAGAAGGTCATCTACACGATTTGTGATTGCAATCACGATACAAAAAGTGTAAAATGTCACATTCTACTTTCTTTTTGTATGAACAATTGATTTTTACGGAAGAGTTTAAAGAAAAGTTTTCGATTATGTAATTCTAGCATGTTTTATTTATTTATGTTGAATCTATGTTCTTTGTTGTGCATGTGTTTTCTATTCTTAATGCTTAACTTAAAGTCGAGTAATCTTGGTTTAGGTTATGATGTGTCTAGAATTTGAGCAATCTTGGTTCAAAAACACTGTTATTTGAGAGATGCATGAAAAACGTAGTAAATGATTTGAATTTAAATAGGTTGCATATAATATGTTTAGGTTATAAGGAGATAAGTTGAGAGGATGAGATGATTACTTGTATATATTAGCTTAGTATTTATTTTTGGTTTAGAAAGCATGTTTAGGATTCTATGTTCTTGTTTGTTTTGGTTGTCTATGAGTTAAGCATGATAGAACTTAGGATATCTTTATGTGTTTTCTGCCATCTTTTGTCTTTTATTTTCGTAGATATTAAAAATCAAACTCGCACCCCTCTAAAACCTTAGCATAGTCATGCATGCACCCTCAATCCTCGGTTAAGAATGATCCCTACTTATCAATGCTACATCTACAAGAAATCTCTATGGACCCTCCGTACAATCCCACGAACCTCCTTGCCAGCTTAGCGGCCATAAACAGCATTGGCAATGGCGATCTGGCTCTCCACCGATAGAGGGGGCACTTCTTTAGGCATCATACTTGGGTTTTCCAGTTGGGTGTTTGCCAACTGCTCCTGGGCCATTTCTATCAACCGCTCCTGAAATTAAAAATACAATTATAGTTATAGTAAATTTGGATACATTTTGGAAGTGCGGTTAAATTGAATTGAGTTAGGCAAGATGAGTCACTTACCCCTTGTTGACTTGCATCATCGACGACCCCGGACCTGACATAAGCCGAGACACTGGCATCCAGGAAAAAATGCTTCAAACTCGCATCTTTGTGCTCCTTTTCAATGAACATAAAGTCTTTGGAGCTCGAAGTATGGTGTTTATCCTTTTTCACACGGTTTGCCTTGTTGGCATCCGACCTTATCTGTTTGACAAAAAAATATTAAATAATAAATAAATGGTTAAAAATAACAAATTATTTAATTTTCTCAATTTAAAGGAAATCAAGACGAACCTTATACTTGTCGTACTTAAAGTGTTCGATCAACCATTCCTACTCTTATTCCCTTTCGTCCCGCAGCTCATGTGGGACAAGCGTGGCACCGTGTCGAAGATAGTACTTGTGGAGGTCGTACTTCCAATCCTTGAAAATGTTCTTGGCCATGGTGTTGATGTGTGACAACCCGAACCAGAAATGGTATGTTTATCGGCTTGATTTGCGAGTTTCACGAATAGTGGCGATTTTGTCGTAATTGGTCGATATGGTGGGTGTGTTAACGACTAAACTACCGGGCAAGAATTTGATTTGAGATACTTCACAAAAGTTGTAGAGAATTTAATTTCGAGCTCGTGGGAATTTCCGGAGGATTATTTTGAGTTACGTGTAATAAGTTATGAATATTTTCGGCCGTTGGATTTAATCGTGTTTATCCGATTAGTTTCGATCCGTTTTCGACCGTTGATTATTTTTATCAGATAAACTTGTGTTGAATTGAGCAGTTGACTTTTTATCGGATTTGTCAAAGTTGGTTGACTTCAGGTGGAAATTGAAGAATTTGTCAAGATAAGTTCGTAGACACGAGAATCGTTAAAAACGGAGTTACGATGCAAAAATTATGTTCGATCAAAATTTGTCGTAAAATAAATACGAAAGTTACCAAAAATGGAAAGTATAAATAGTGGGTTTCCTTTTTCGGTAAGTCAGACTTGGACTTTGGGGAGTTGACCGAGTCAACTCGGGTGAATCGACTCACCCTTGTTCACCATTTCAGGCCGAGCTTTGTTTGCCTTCGATGTGCCTTATTCCGGTGTCTTTTGGCCGTGCTTCCTTCATGAAAATTGTTGGGTTTGAGCTCCTCTTTCTTTTGATAGGTCATTCACTCAATTTGGTTGCCAGATGAAGAAGTTATGGCTTATCAAAGTTCGGCAATTTCGGTGGGTTTTCCGGCGAAATCGCCAGCGACGGTGGCGACAGTGGAGGCCGAGATGGAGGTCGACCCTATAGGGGTTTTGTAGCCCTTGGGGAGAGGAAACTTTTAGAAGTGGTCTTGCACCTTGCCATGGCTGGTGGTGGCCGATCGGAGTGCATGAATTCCTGCAAGGGTTTTCGACTTGAAGGTTGAAATTTTCTGGGCCGATAGAATTTTCCGGCCGAGGTGATTTTCGACAAGTTTTATGTCGTTTTGCTCGGAATCGCGCACCGATCGCAGTGGAGACCGTGATCGTTCAATTGGCGAGAGATTTTCCGCCGGATCTCGGGATTAGCGCGTCTGTGCGCTGTGCTTATCTGTGAGTGGACATTTATATACACTGTCGTAGTGAGTTCTTGGTTTCAGTATTTATTTCCAGTTCAGTATTGAGATTATTTATTGTTTTGGAGGTATTATTTTATGTTTTATTGGTGATGGCATTTACTTAGCATCGATTCATTAACTACTCGGCTGATCACCGGTAGTCCAGTTCCAGGCTTGAGAGATTAGCCTGATGTGCCCACTAGGCTTGAGAGATTCGCCTAGTCTATCACTGTCAGGCTTGAGAGATTCGCCCGACACCTCCATTTATTTTAAGAACTCGCATTATTTTTATGTTATGTAAATGGTGAAAGGCATATGTTTATTTTCATCCACTCACTCTAACGATTTTATTTGCCTTTCCCCTGGGCTTTTCGGTTTCCGTGTCCAGTTTGCAGTTCGGATTTTGGTGTCGCACGTCGCAGTCGGAGGCTTAGTATTCGAGCTACTTTTCTTTCTCAGTAAGTTTCTTGTTTAGCCTACTGCTGTGTATTTATGTATATATATATACTAGAGGTCGCTCTGAATACTCTGATATTTATATTTTCATATGATTTTCCCAGATTTCTATAAAGTTACAGTTTTGCTTATTATTTTATAATATGTTATGATTTTGAGAAATCCAGATGAGATTGGTGCCCACGATTTGGCTTTTGTGGCATAGGATGAAGTGTATTTTTCGGGTGCAGGTTAATGGTAACTTCGCGATATAGTGAAACTCTGCCAAAATTTCTATGGTTTTTGAAAGTTCATGTTTTCAGAAAGAGTTTGATTCCGGTTTAGGAAACTAAATCGAGATTGGGTCCTTTCATGATGTGCTCCATCATCTCTGGCATGCCGTCGATATCAAAATGTAGCTAAAAAAAATTAGAACCTAAACATTATGCCTAGCTTTGTGGTTTGTAATTAATTATAAAAATATAAAAATATATAAACATGCCGCCTATTCCGCCGCTGCCGGTCTGATCGTCATCGTTGGGCCCGTGAGGAAGGTGGACGACAACCGTCCTCGGGAACGGGCAACCCCATGTAGGCGCACATCACGAGCCATCTTTTGGTTTTGCGCTTCCAGCTGCCTCTGCATTGACCTGGTCTGCTCTCAGGACCGATCAGCTGACTCCTGTGCCAATCGAGCCTACTCTTGTGCGGCTCGGACCGCCTTGGCATCAACCCCACCTCGCCTACTGGACGATTATTCAAAGGACTGGGACGAAAAATCTCTATGGACCCTCCGTCCAAGCCCACGAACATCCTTGCCAGCTCGGCGGCCGTAAACAACATCGGCGATGGCAATCTGGCTCTCTACCGATAGAGGGTGCACCTCTTCGGGCATCATACCCAGGTTTTCTAGCTGGGTGTTCGTCAACTTCTCCTGGGTCATTTCTATCAACCGCACTTGAAATTAAAAATACAATTACCGTTATAGTAAATTTGGATACATTTTGGAAGTACGATTAAATTGAATTGAGTTAGGCAAAATGAGTCACTTATCCCTTAATGACTCGCTTCATGGTCGACCCCAGGTCTAACATAAGCCGAGATGCTGGCATCCAGGAGAGAATGCTTCGAACCCGCACCCTTGTGCTCCTTTGCAATGAACATGAAGCCTTTGGAGCCCGAAGTATGGTGTTTATCCTTCTTCACACGGTTTGCCTTATTGGCATCCGACCTTATCTGTTTGACAACAAAATCATTAAATAATTAATAAATGGTTAAAACTAAGAAATTATTTAATTTTCTTAATTTAAAGGAAATGAAGACGAATCTTATACTTGTCGGACTCAAAGTGTCTGATCAACCATTCCCACTCCTGTTCCTTTTCGTCTCGCAGCTCATGTGGGACAAGAGTGGTGCCATGTCGGAGATAGCACTTGTGGAGGTCGTATTTCCAATCCTTGAAAATTTTCTTGGCCACGGTGTTGATGTGCTCTATCATCTCTGGCGTGCCGTCGATATTGAAATGTAGCTAAAAAAATTAGAATCTAAACATTATGCCTAGCTTCATGGTTGGTAATAAATTATAAAAATATAAAAAATTAAATAGTATTACCGAGAGTTCACGGTACACCCTTAACCTCTCGGATTTAGGCAGCTTGTTCCACGAAGTGGCAACCATACAGATGTCGTTCCGTATGATTGAGCCGATGGTGTGCTACGTGAGGCAGCCGAATTGCGAGGACGGAGGACCTCAGGTGAAATCGTCGAACGACACCTCGATCTTCTTCCCAGTCGACCTGACTATGCACTCAATTTTCGAGCTCTTCCTAAGTGCCAGACTCCGTTTGGGGACCTGATCTGACGGCTGCCTCCTCGCCGTGCGCTGTAGTGAACGGAGTCGTCGACTGACTCCATGGGACCTTCAAACGTTGTCGCTGAAGCTGTGACGGGTTGGTCGTCGGTATGTGCAGTGGTCGCCTCATTTGGAGCATGAGGGATTGGGCCAGTCGGCAAACCCGAACGATTCGGAGGAGACGAAACGGTCTCCTCCGACTCAGTTTTGCTCCAACCCATTGCTTGTGCAATAGATTGGAGTTCGGCTTCCCTCTATTCTTGCGATCACCTCTTCTTTGGCGCCATCGATCGTAATTAATTAAGCTGAAAAAATTATTTATTAACAATATATATCCAAATTAATCCAAATTTTCGCCAATTTTCATCAAATATAAATATATCTAATTTAACTAAATTTCACAAATTAATATATCCAATTTATCAAAATTTCAAAAAAAAATCGAATTTATCAAAATTCAAATAACATCAATATATGTACGATTAAATTCAATTAGATATATATTACCAATTTACGAATAAATTCAATTCGATATACATTACTAATTTACCATCCAAATATTAAAAAATTATCCAATTTATATACATTTTACAAATTTATCCAAATTTATCTAATTTAATTATTTAAATCTCACCAATTTAATTATTCAATTTATTTTGTGGCATTTATATTACCAATTTATATTAAGCTGGACAAATATATCCAATTTATCTAAATTTCACAACATTTTTCAAATTTATTCAAAAATAGCCAAATTTACCCATTTAATATTATATATGTAATATACACAAATTAATCAATTAATAAATATAATAGACACTAATCAATTAATAATATACCGTTCCATACTTATCAAAAATGGTTACGCATATCCAATAAAACTAATCCGCATTCAATATACCCAAATTAATTCACATATAATGTATTAATCCAAATATACTCAAATTCAATTAAATTAATCCAAATAAAATATACCCATATTAATTCACAAATTATTTTTCAAATACAATATATCCATATTAATTCACATCTAATATTAATCTAACTGTCTACAATATACTCAAATTTAATTTAATTCGCATAAAAATAATACAATATATATTAATTAATCTAGCTAATTCATTTAATCTAATCCATTAAATCCATAAATATATATAAATCCATATATTCATATATTATCCCAATTATCCATAAATATATATTATCCATAAAATTCTTATATAAATCCATAAATATATTTAAATCTATATATTATCCATATATATAAATCAATATACACCATCAAATACACCATATAAATCCAAATGCGTACAAAATTCAATTCAAATTACGTACACAATACAAATATGTGTGTGTGTGTGTGTGTGTGTGTGTGTGTGTGTGTGTGTGTGTGTGTGTGTGTGTGTGTGTGTGTGTGTGTGTGTGTGTGTGTGTGTGTGTGTGTGTGTGTGTGTGTGTGTGTGTGTGTGTGTGTGTGTGTGTGTGTGTGTGTGTGTGTGTGTGTGTGTGTGTGTGTGTGTGTGTGTGTGTGTGTGTGTCCATAATCAAGGGGAGGAGGGCGGAACTCTGGCAAGGTGGAGGGCCGGCGCCGGGTGGAGGGCGGGAGAGAAAGGAGAACTTCAACGGCGGTCGGCAAGAAGGAGGATGGCGGTGACACAAGGTGAGGACGAGGAGGCCGGGTTTGGGGGTTTTGGGGGGAGAGAGGTCGAGAGGATTTTCGGGATTTAGGGGGAGAGAGATCCAGTGAATGGCCGGGAAGTCGATCCCCGTCTGGATATAATGACCAACTTAGGCGACAAAACTAGTAGTTTTGTCACCTATGTTGATAATTAAGTCCACTTAGGCGACGGAAGTACCACTTTTGTCACCTATGTGGTATTTATATGGGACCCAAAAAAAATGGCGCAAAAATTGAACTGCCCAAAAATTGGACTTACGCGACGACACCACATGCGTTCGTCGTCTAAGTTATCAATTCGATGACGAAACGAACACGTTTGTCGCCTAACTGATATTTAAACTGCCTAGAAAAAAATTTGGCGCAGGTTGGGACGACCCGAAACAGAATCAGTAGAGTAATCAGCTTAATTCACAAGTTAGCGCGTAATCGCAGTTTTACGTAAATTGAGTGATTTGCCGGTTTTAATCGCGACTTAATTATCGTCCGAGAATTTGAGTTGAGCCTCTTCTCAAGAGTTGTTGTACACGTGTTTTCGAGTTCGTGGGAGGTTTCGAATGATTATTTCGACGACCGAGGAATATAATATGAATATTTGAAGTTTCGAAATATCGTCGAGTTTATCCGTTCGTATCGAGTTTATCCGAATCGTAATGGTTATCCGTTTTGGACAGTCGATCGTCCCGAGACGCGAGTATAAATATCGGAAATAGTCAAAAAATTGTCGAAAACACTGTTTGGGAAGTTTGACCGGCGTTGACCGAAGGCTGGCCGTTGACTTCCCGTTGACCAAAGTCTCCACCGCGCGAAACGCGCTGTCGTCGTCGGGTTCGACGTTTCCGGTCACCTCCAGCTCCGATTTGGGTATGAAACGATTCCTCTCTTGATTTTTGGTTGATTAGAACTTGGAATTGCTTGATTTGGTGATGAATTGTGGGAGAAATGTTGATTTGAAATTCTTGGAATTTCGCCAGAATCGGCCTTGCTTGGGGGCGGAGCTCCGGTGACTTTCCGGCTTGGATTCTTGGTGGGTTTTGTTGGGATTTGGATGGTGATCATTTCCCCTTTGTTTTGGAAAGACGAAGTGGCGCGACGGCGCCGGAATCGGGCCGGGAAGTTTTCTAGCCGGTTTGGGGTTTTGGACTTTCGAGCTGTTTTCCGGCCAACCTCGCCTAAATTGGTGGTTGCCACAGTTGGGAAAGTTGTTGGGCTTGAGGAGGAGAACCTTGTGGAAGCTTGGTCGCCGGAAAATCTCTACGGTTGACAGCGCGCCGCCGCCGCCGGCAGAGCTCAGCGACCCGTTGACTTTATATAATTTGATGATTTTAATGTCGTTTTACTTGTATTCTCGCCCCGATCATCGCCTTGATCTTTTCGAGTTGATTTGGGTATCGGATTTTTAGTTGAGGGTTTTGAGTGGAGATTTTGGGAATTTCGTTGATTATTTTTATATCTGTTATAGGTTTCCGGGAACGGTTGATTTCCGAGGTGTGGTACAGTGTTGTGAATTGTGATTTTGATCAGATATATTTTATGCTTATTCATGGGATCGAGATCGTGCTTCGGGCGAGGGATCGTCCGCCGGACCATGTGATTTGCGCGAGTGCACGCTTTGCTCACCTGTGAGTGGACACTTTTATATTTTCACAGTCGTTGCGAGTTCGTGATTTTCTGTATTTATTTATATACGATGTTGAAATTATTTATTATTTTCGGAGGTATTATTTTATATTTTTATGGTGATGGCATTATTGCATCGATGTTTCGGCTACTCGGCTGATCACCAGTAGTCTGACCAGAGTTGAGAGATTCCTTTGGACCAGAGTTGAGAGATTCCTCTGGGCAGGGTTGAGAGATTCCCCTGTTATGCCGCCGGGGTTGAGAGATTCCCCTGGCCTATCACCGTCGGACTTGAGCGATTCGTCTGACCGTCGGGCTTGAGAGATTCTCCTGGCGCCTCCATATATATTTTCTGAACTCGCTATACTTGTTTATTGTATATGAAATTGGTGAAAGGCATATGTTTATTTTCGTCCACTCACTCTAACATTTTATTGCCTTTCCTCTGGGCTTTTCGGTTTCCGTGCCCAGTTTGTAGTTCGGATTCTGGTGTCTCACGTCGCGGTCGGAGGCTAGTTGTTCGAGCTACCTGTCTTTTCTAGTAGGTCCTTTGTTTCGCCTACTGTTGTATATTTTGTATGTATACACTAGATGTCGCTCTGATACGATACAGATACATGTTTTATGTGGTTTTTCCCGGATTATCTATATAGTACAGTTCTGTTTACTGTTTATTATTATTGATATGATATTGAGAAATCCAGATGGGATTGGTGCCCACGGTTTGGCTTTTGTGGCATAGGAAGTGTTATTTTCCGGGTGCAGTTAAAGGCAATTCCGCATTAGTAGCGTTACTCTGCCTAAATTTTTATGGTTTTTGTTGGTTCGTGTTTTCAGAAGGGGTTTGATTCCGGATTAGGAAACTAAATCGGGGTTGGGTCCTTTCAACTTGGTATCAGAGCATTAGGTTGTCAGATTCTGTAGACTCTTGTAGTAGTGACGCTTAGGGTATTTGAGTTTGTACAGCATGTCTGGAGTGATGACCTGACTGGCCAGCGGTACTCATCAATACTTCGGGTGTTATGTGTTCTCAAATATCTGAGGTCTCATTATTACGTTCCTTCTGCTTGTACCTAATGCTTGTCTTGTATCAGTAGGATGCCTCCTCGACGTGGTCCCCGTGTTGATCGGGAAGTGGATCCTGATGAGGATCGCCAGACGCACGACTTGCTGATGCGAGTGTTACGTTTGGAGGAGCGTTTTGACCCTGTGGTCAAAGCTCGTACTGTTGGTGCAACTGTCTTTTCGGGTTCAGCTGATCCAGAGATTTGCGAGGCATGGTTGGTTCAGGTTGAACGTGTATGTGAACGTCTGTGATTTACCCCTGAGTAGATGACAGTGGCAGCAGTCGGATTACTTGAGTCAGATGCATACTTCTGGTGGGTTAGCACCGATCGAGTACCAGTTGATACTCCGTGGACTTTGTTCCGAGATTTGTTTATGCGAAGATACTTCAACCTGGCTACCCAGCAGTGGAAGTATGAGGAATTCACGAACTTGAGGCAGGGCAGTTTGTCTGTGCTTGAGTACTGGGACAGGTTTACCCTCTTATCTCGGTTTGAGCGTGACATGGTGGCTACTAAGGAAGCCAAGTGCCGCAGATTTGAACTGGGTTTGAACTTGAACATAAAGGGGACTCTGACTACGATGCCTCGGAACAACTTCGATGAGTTTATCAGTGCAGCACTCCGAGGTGAGGATATCGAGTAGGAGAGGCTGATGAGATACCAGCCTAGACGATTTGAGGAGGGCGGACCGAGTCAGGGGCCTTCCAAGAGGCTGAGTTCTGATACTTCCGGTTCGGCTTCATCCTCGGGCAGTGGACCATATCGACTACCAACTAGTGCACCGAGACAGAGGCAGAGATGGAGGAGAGACCGACCGCAGCGACCACAGTCTAGTGGGGGTTCTAGCGGTTTCAATTATCATCGGCGTACCGGTGGCTCTTTTGCCATACCGAGGGAGTACCCGTTATGTAGTCTCTGCAGCAGACACCATGTTGGTCCATGTCAGCGTGGCCCTGTCACTTGTTTTCATTGTGGCCAGGTGGGTCACTATGTGAGGGAGTGTTTCCAGCTTGATGGTACTGGTGGACAGGCGGCCCAGAGTTCCGGAGGAGAGCGAGGTGCCACTTCGGGGGCTTGACCAGTACAGTTTGCGGGCTAGGGCGGACAACAGGGACAGGCTCAGCGTGGACGACCAGTCGGGCAGGCCAGGGTTCATGCCATGACTTTGCGTGAGGGCAGAGCTTCACCGGAGGTTGTTATCGGTACGTTGCATGTTTTCGGTTATCCAGTACTTACATTGTTTGATCCAGGTGCTACGCATTCATTTATGTCGTATAGACTATCATCTTTATCTACTGTACCTGCGTCTCCACTTCCGGGGTTGTGGAGAGTGTTGTATCCATCCGGTGACATTGTGAGTATTGGCTGGGTATACCGAGATTGTGAGATTTTTATTGGAGGTCATGGCTTAGTCGCGGATTTGTTATTGCTTGATATCGTCGACTTTGACGTGATTTTGGGTATGGACTTCTTGGAGACACATTGGGCCATGTTCGATTGTCACAAGAAGGAGGTTGCATTTCGACGACCAGGTTTTCCCGAGATATTGTTTCGTGGCGAGAATAACACTTCATTGCCATGTGTGATTTCTGCAATGAAGGCGGATCGGATGATGAAGAAGGGTTGTGTTGCTTATTTAGCTCATGTTGTGGACACTACGGCTGCTGTGCCGGATATCGGTGATATCGAGGTCGTTTCCGAGTTTCCGGATGTGTTTCCGGAGGAGTTACCGGGTATACCTCCAGTTCAGGAGTATGATTTCACTATTGAGCTTTTGCCGGGCACAGGACCCATATCTCAGGCACCGTATCGTATGGCGCCAGCGGAGTTGAAAGAGCTACAGGTTCAACTTCAGGAGTTGCTGGAGAAGGGTTTTATTCGACCCAGTGTTTCATCATGGGGTGCCCCGGTTTTGTTTGTGCGGAAGAAGGATGGATCCATGCGGTTGTGCATTGATTTATTGGAAGCTGAATCAGGTCACTGTGAAGAGCAAGTATCCGTTGCCGCGGATTGACAACTTGTTTGATCAGCTCAAGGGAGCTTCTGTCTTTTCGAAGATTGATCTCAGGTCCGGATATCATCAGTTGAGGATCTGAGAGTCTGATGTGGCCAGGACAGCTTTCAGATCGCGGTATGGGCACTACGAGTTTTTGGTTATGCCGTTTGGGTTGACTAACGCCCCCGCAACTTTTATGGACTTGATGAACCGGGTGTTCAGACGGTTTTTGGACAAGTTCGTGATCGTGTTCATCGACGACATCTTGATTTATTCCAGGTGTGTGGGCCAGCACAAGAAGCATTTGCGTGCGGTGTTGCGGACTTTTCGGGACAATCAGTTGTTTGCGAAGTTCAGCAAGTGCGAGTTTTGCTTGGACAGTGTAAAGTTTCTGGGCCACGTGATATCAGCTGAGGGAGTCAGCGTTGATCCTGACAAGATCGAGGTCGTGCTAAATTGGAGTAGACCTACCACCGTACCGAAGATCTGGAGTTTCTTGTGTTTGGCAGGCTACTACCGGCACTTTGTGCAGGATTTTTCTCGGATTGCTACTCCACTGACCAGGTTGACGAAGAAAGGCGTCGAGTTTGAGTGGTCCGATGAATGTGAGGAGAGTTACTTACTCCTGAAGGAAAAGTTGACTACTGCACCGGTTCTGACTTTACCAGACGACAGCGGTGAGTTGGTGGTTTACAGTGATGCGTCGAAGTTGGGTCTTGGTTGTGTGCTGATGCAGCATGGCAAAGTTGTAGCCTACGGTTCCAGGCAGCTAAAACCACATGAGGTCAACTATCCGACGCATGATTTGGAGTTAGCCGCTATTGTGTTAGCGTTGAAAAGTTGGAGACATTACTTGTACGGAGCTCAGTGCAAGATCTACACCGACCACAAAAGTCTCACCTACTTGCGGACGCAGCTAGACTTGAATATGAGGAAACGCAGGTGGATGGAGTTGATCAACGACTACAATTGCACTTTCGAGTACCATCCAGGGAAGGCCAATGTTGTTGCCGATGCATTCAGTCAGAAATTCGGAGCTTCGTTGTTCCATGTGTGTGTGGCCAGAGTGTCTATGTTAGCCGAGCTTCGGGCTACAGGTGCCGAGTTCGAGTGGGACGACGAGGGACCTTTGTTGGCCAGTTTCCAGGTTCGACCCGTGTTGGTTGATTAGGTTCGGGAAGCTCAGGATTCAGATTCCTACCTATTGGACAAGAAGACCATGATTCGGAATGGTGTGCCAACAGAGTTTCGGTTGAGTGATGACGATACGTTACTTTTCAGAGGCAGATTGTGCGTACCCCAAGATGAGAGTCTGAAGAAGGAGATTTTGGATGAAGCTCACTGTTCGGCGTATGCGATGCATCTCGGAGGTACGAAAATGTTTCGTACACTTCGAGCATATTACTGGTGGTGCAACATGAAGTGAGGGATTGTCGCATATGTGAGCCGGTGTTTGATCTATCAGCAGGTTAAAGCAGAGAGGCAGAAGCCTGCGGGAAAGTTGCAGCCACCGGAGATTCCAGTTTGGAAGTGGGAGCACATTACCATGGATTTCGTGTATCAGTTACCGCGTACTTCGGTCGGTAACAACAGCGATCGGGTCTTCCTGAAACTATCTCCATGGAGGGGAGTTGTGCGTTTCGGGAAGCATGGAAAACTTCGACCACGGTACATTGGTCCGTACGAGATCACCGAGAGAGTTGGTGTCGTGGCTTACAGGCTTGAGTTGCCAGTCGAGATGGCTCGTGTCCATGATGTTTTTCATGTTTCGATGTTACGGAAGTATATCTCAGATCCGTCACATGTGTTAGTGCCACAGCAGCTACCGATTCGAGAGGATTTAACATATGTGGAGGAGCTGGTACAGATTCTCGATCGGCGTGAGCAGGAGTTGAGGCACCGTGTTATACCGTTGGTGAAGGTCATATGGCAGAATCACTCGGTTGAGGAGGCCACCTAGGAGACTGAGCAGCGTATGCGGGAGTAGTATCCTCATCTGTTCACCAGACAGGTACGTAAATTTCGAGGTCGAAATTTTTTTAAGGGGGGTAGATTTGTGACGACCCGGAATAGAATCAGTAGAGTAATCAGCTTAATTCACGAGTTGGCGTGTAATCGCAGTTTTACGTAAATTGAGTGATTTATCGGTTTTAATCGTGACTTAATTATCGTCCGAGAATTTGAGTTGAATCTCTTCTCGAGAGTTGTTGTACACGTGATTTCGAGTTCGTGGGAGGTTCTGGAGGATTATTTCGACGACCGAGGAATATAATATGAATATTTGAAGTTTCGGAATATCGTCGAGTTTATCCGTGTATCGAGTTTATCCGAATCGTAATGGTTATCCATTTTGGACCGTCGATCGTCCCGAGACGCGAGTATAAATATCGGAAATAGTCAAAAAATTGTCGAAAACACTGTTTGGGAAGTTTGACCGGCGTTGACCGAAGGCTGACCGTTGACTTTCTGTTGACCGAAGTCTCCACCGCGTGAAACACGCTGCCGCAGTCGGGTTCGACGTTTTCGGCCACCTCCGGCTCCGATTTCGGTATGAAACGATTCCTTTCATGATTTCTGGTTGATTAGAACTTGGAATTGCTTGATTTGGTGATGAATTGTGGGAGCAATGTTGATTTGAAATTCTTGGAATTTCGCCGGAATCGGCCTTGCTTGGGGGCGGAGCTCCGGTAACTTTCCGGCTTGGATTCTTGGTGGGTTTTGTTGGGTTTTGGATGGTGATCATTTCCCCTTTGGTTTGGAGGGACGAGGTGGCACGACGGTGCCGGAATCGGGCCGGGAAGTTTTCCGGCCGGTTTGGGGTTATGGACTTTTGTGACGACCCGGACCAGAATCAGCAGTTTGATCAGCTATATACGTGAGTTACTGCGTAGTCGCAGCTGTCCGACAGTTATTCGAATCGCCGAACTTGTTAACGACTAAATTATTGACCGAGAATTGGAGCTGGGTCTCTTCTCGAGAGTCGTTGTACGTGTGATTACGAGTTCGTGGGCGGTTCCGGATCGTTATTTGGACGACCGAGGAATTAATTATGAATATTTGAAGTTTCGACGGAAATGGATTTAAATAGCAGGTTTTTTCGCGACTAAATTATCAGACGAGAATTTGGCTTCGAATCCTACACTGAAGTTGTTCAGAATTTAATTTCGAGTTCGTAGGAACTTCCGGAGCATGATTTTGAGTTATGGAGTTTAAGTTGCGAATTTTGCCGTTTGTTGATTGTTTGGTTGATTTAATTATATGTTGTTTGGAATAGTTGACTTTTTATCCATTTGGCCGATGTGTTTGACTTTGGGTGATTATTGAAGAGTACGTCGAGACGAGTTTGTGGCCGCGAGAATTATCGGAATCGGAATTACGACGAGAAAGTTACGCGCGTTTGAAGTTTGTCGAAATGGATAATTATGAAGTTTCCGTTTTGGGAAAGGCTATAAATAGAAACCTGTTATTTTGGGCAAGTGTGTGACTTACCATTTTAGGAGGTTGACCGAGTTGACTGAGTCAACTCGGTGGGGAGAGAATGGCGACGGTACGGTGTCCATGGTGGTTCCACGGCGGCGATCGATTCCGGCCACCTCTTGGCTCGGGACTTGTCCCATAAGGTGTGCCTCGTCCTCCCGAGTCTGTTCCTAGTCACCCCACACGGCGAGGCTCGCCGGAAGTAGATGAATTTTCCGGCCAAAATGGAGGGAAAACTTGTGAATTCGGGTTCCATGTTTTACACCGATTCGAGCTACAATTTGGAGTGGCCTTTGAAGCTCTCATCACTAGCAAGCTACCATGTAAGTTTGGAGTTCTAATTCATCTTGTGTATGGAGAATTTTGGAATTGAAATTTGTGTTCTAATTCGGTTTTGCTTGAAATTGGATGAGTTAGAGTTTGAATTGGACTTCGGTGCAGTTATGAAAGTTGCTCAGTGCATGATTTTGAGTGGAATAGGTGCAGCTCTGCCTTGAAATTCTCCGGTCAGCGGTAGCGCCGCCGTGGGCGGCGGTCAACGGTCAAAGTTTGATTTTTTTGGACTTTCAATAAGTTGCATGTCATTTGACTCGAAATCGCGCCTCGGTCGCAGTGGGGAGGTTCGTTTTTCGAATTGAGCGTCCCAAAGTAAAGCGAGGTATTGAGGTGTTATATATGGATTCTCGACGATTCGTCGACTTTGGATTACGTGTTACCAAGAACGACGGTTTCTCGTGATTTGTTTATATTGTCGGATTATGACTTTGTGAATAATCAGGGGTTCGTGATCGTTTGTTTGGCGAGGGACTTTCCGCCGGATCACGGGTTAACGCGTATCGCGTTACGCCAGTCTGTGAGTGGACATTTCTTTTCACGGATTGTTTGCGAGTCTTTATATACGTTTTATGAACTTGAGCATGCGTATGAGATTTCGGATCACATGAGCATGTGTTTACAATTATATATATATACGGATATATGTATACGAATAAACATATATGAGCATATTTACGAGATTACGATTATTATGAGCATGTGTTATATACGGTTGTGTTACGCATATGCATTTTTATGCTGTTTACTGTACATGCATCGAGATATTTGTGATTTGATTTTCACAGAGTACAGTCGTAGTTCATGTTGTTGTATCGATACACTCGCATCCCGGCTGATCCCCAAGGGTGCTTACCAGTAGGGGTACCGTACCTTGTGCCGATGTAGTTCCGGGTGGGTACTGGTTTCTGTACCTTGTGCCGATGTAGTTCCGGGTGGGTACAGATGTCTGTTTCTTGTGCCGATGTAGTTCCGGGTGGAAACAGATACCCTGACCTGAGGCCTTTCTGGCTCGAATCACGTGTGGGTCTGGGATCCCGTGATTCGGACTGTACTAGCACGGACGTGTCCATGAGTGGCCCCGTGGGATTTTACTTGCATGCTCTGTACGCTGGAGGATTATGGTTTACCTCGCGTATTTTATTATATTTATTCATTCGACTCGTATATGTTTTTATAACATATATTATTTGGTGAAAGACATTTATTTTCGTCCACTCACTCTAACGTGTTTATTGTCTTTCCCCTGGGCTTTTCGGTTTCCGTGCCCAGTTTGCAGTTCAGGCTCTGATGTCGCACGTCGTGGTCGGAGGCATAGTTCTCGAGCTGCCTTGATTCTTCCAGTAGGTTTATTGTTCTACCTACTATGGTATACGTATATGTTTATGTGTTAGAGGTCGCTCTGAGAAATCTATTGTTATGTTATACGATTTTACCCGGATTTCAGTAAAGTATATATTATATGTATTGTTTACTTTACTGTTGAGATATTGAGAAATCCGGATGGGATTGGTGCCCACGGTTTGCTTTTTGTGGCATAGGATGGAGTGTATTTTCCGCGTGCAGGTAATGGTAATTCCACGCTAGTAACGAAACTCTGCCCAAATTTCGAAAAGTTTTTGTTGGTTCGTGTTTTCGAAGGGGTTTGATTCCGATTTAGGAAGCTAAATCGGGGTTGGGTCCTTTCAACTTTCGAGCTGTTTTCCGACTAACCTCGCCGGAATTGGGGGTTGCCACAGTTGAGAAAGTTATTGGGTTGAGGAGGAGAACCTTGTGGGAGCTTGGTCGCCGGAAAATCTCTCCGGTTGACAGCGCGTTGCCGCCACCGGCGGCGGTCAACGGCGGAGCTCCGGTGACTCGTTGACTTTTTAGAATTTGATGATTTTAATGTTGTTTTACTCGTATTTCACCCCGATCGTCACCTTGAGGTTTTTGAGTTGATTTGGGTATCAAATTTTCAGTCGAGGGTTTTGAGTGGAGATTTTGGGAATTTCGTTGATTATTTTTGTATCCGTTTTAGGTTTCCGGGAACGGTTGATTTCCGAGGTGTGGTACAGTGTTGTGAATTGTGATTTTGATCAGATATATTTTATGCTTATTTAGGGGATCGAGATAGTGCTTCGGGCAAGAGATCTTCCGCCGGACCACATGATTAGCGCGAGTGCGCGCTTTGCTCACCTGTGAGTGGACACTTTTATATTTTCATAGTCGTTGCGAGTTCGTGATTTTCCGTATTTATTTATATACGATGTTGAGATTATTTATTATTTTCGGAGGTATTATTTTATATTTTTATGGTGATGGCATTACTGCATCGATGTTTCGGCTACTCGGCTGATCACCAGTAGTCTGACCAGAGTTGAGAGATTCCTCTGAACCAGAGTTGAGAGATTCCTCTGGGCAGGGTTGAGAGATTCCCCTGTTATGCCGCCGGGGTTGAGAGATTCCCCTGGCCTATCACCGTCGGACTTGAGCGATTCGTCTGACCGTCGGGCTTGAGAGATTCTCCTGGCGCCTCCATATATATTTTCCGAACTCGCTATACTTGTTTATTGTATATGAAATTGGTGAAAGGCATATGTTTATTTTCGTCCACTCACTCTAACGTTTTATTGCCTTTCCTCTGGGCTTTTCGGTTTCCGTGCCCAGTTTGTAGTTCGGATTCTGGTGTCTCACGTCGCGGTCGGAGGCTAGTTGTTCGAGCTACCTGTCTTTTCCAGTAGGTCCTTTGTTTCGCCTACTGTTGTATATTTTGTATGTATACACTAGAGGTCGCTCTGATACGATACTGATACATATTTTATGTCATTTTTCCCGGATTTTTTGTATAGTACAGTTCTGTTTACTGTTTATTATTATTGATATGATATTGAGAAATCCGGATGGGATTGGTGCCCACGGTTTGGCTTTTGTGGCATAGGATGAAGTGTTATTTTCCGGGTGCAGGTAAAGGCAATTCCGCATTAGTAGTGTTACTCTGCCGAAATTTTTATTGTTTTTATTGGTTCGTGTTTTCAGAAGGGGTTTGATTCCGGTTTAGGAAACTAAATAGGAGTTGGGTCCTTTCACAGGTTTATTGAACCGCCATAATATTTGGACTTAGGCGACGATATCTTGTTGTTTCGTCGCCTAAGTCATCACTTAGACGACGAATGACATGATTTTGTTGCCCAAGCACTTTTTTTTTTAAAAAAGATATGAAAATTAATGTTTGGTAGTTGCTTAAGAATTATAAAAATCAATCGTCAGATGTAATCATTACATTTATAGAATATTGTAGGAAAAATTGAACTTAATTTGGATAAATTTAGAAATCGATCGAATCAATTCAATGATTATCGATAAATAGTTAAATGACAAAAACTATAGTGAAAAATAATTTGTAAACATGTTTCCGAAGTTATGGGTGTTTGTCCTGTCGTAAAAACCTAACTTATCAGCTAATTATAAATTAATTAAAATTTGAAGAAAAAAAAATTACTTAAGACTAAAAACTTGTTATATATCTACTAATGTTGTATAACTTAATTGTTTGTATGTCTATATTCACTCCACATCAACATTAATAAAATTGAATTTAGACAAAACAACCATTAGATATATTCATCATTGCGTAATATGTAAGTGGATGAATTTTCATTCAAAACGATGTAAGTTAAGGGTTCGATCGGCGTAGTCAAACATAAAATCGAAATTTCAACGAAACAGAAACGTTGATATGCGAATCTTTGTAACTTCGATTTTCGAATCGTCGACACTAACAATCCAAGAATTGGTTACTCTACACCCTGAAGGAAAAAAAAATTATATTTGAAGATGGTAGGCATGGTCATGCTTTTAGAGGTTAGATTTTGAAACTATGACTTAGGTGACAAAAACAACTACATTTCATCTCCTAATCTCTTTCTTAGGCGACGAACATAAATGGTTTCATCGCCTAAGTAATTCTGGGTTAGGGGAAAGGGTTTAGGGTTTAGGATTTAGGGGAAAGGGTTTAAGTGTTTAGGGTATGTAGGGTATAACTTAGGCAATGAAAAGAGTTGCGTTCATCGCTTAAGAAGTCACTTAGGCGACGAAAAGAGTTGGGTTCCTCGTCTAAGTTTAGACGACGAAATCAACTTTGTTCGTCGCCTAAGTCATACCTAAAGTAAAATTTGTACATCAAAGTATCATCCAAAGTAGACGTGAAGAAACACGATGTAAATATATATTGGGTTTAGGGCATGGGTACAGTACGCACAGTAATTAATAATTAATTAAGCGTTAATTAATTCAAATTCGTGAGGCCGATCCGAACCAGTTTAATTATGGATCCATTAGTTATGTCGGTAATGATAGAATAATTGTACTAGTACTTCGATCCTCGTTCAAAAATAATTCAAATTCAGAATATTAATTATGTTGTACTTCTCGTCGATCATAATATAATTAATCGTCATTACCTCGAAAAAATGAGATTATAATAATTAATTACCAATTAATATCATTCGTTATTATATTGTGCTCCTCCTCATAATCATCATCATCCTCGTCAACACTATTATCTGATTGCTCCTCCTCATCATCATACTCAACGTCATCTGACGAATATCCTCAGTCCTTGTCGTCATCATGCGGCTCATCTTCACTGCCATCATTCTCTAGATCTATAATCTCATATTGAGTTAGATCTGTAGAGCCATCCGGCATGGGTAAGCGTTCACCAACTTGAACCATTTCCATTGTTGGAGCGAATAATAGAAATATTAGGCTCTTGATATGTAATAATTTCTCTTTGCAGTTGAGCATCTTCTGTCGCCGGCGTCCCTTCAGTTTTCGTGGTATTCCATATTCCTCGATGAGAGATATGGTTCACTATTTTCCACCATATACCAGCTTTTGGATCATCAAGATAGAACACCTGCCTAACTAAGGTGACAAGAGTGAAAGACTCATTCTAATACTAGCTTGAGTTTGTATTGACTAATAAAATGCCCAGGTCTTCTTTTGTACGCTTGAACCATTTGCACTTGAATAGGAAAATGTTGACATCATTCCCGTAACATAGCTAAACGACATATACAAGAGCCCCGTAATATATATCCTCGTTATCCCGAACCGCGACCCCACTATTTTGTATTCTTCCTCCTTCATTTGGGCCAATGAATAAAATTTTACACCGTTCATAAAACATCTGGGGTAAATATAGTGTCTAATCGGCTTCTCCGCTAGTAAGTGCTTTGGCCAGGACCACCACCCCTCGTGGTTATCAAATTTTTTTTAGATCAATCATCTGTAACAATTCGGATTAAAATATAATTAATTAAAGTGTTTAATTTCTACAAACATATATAATTAAATAAGTAAACATGCCTACCCATTGGAGCAAATAATCAAGGAACTTCTTCTTAACCACTTTTTCAAATCAGGCTGAACTCTTGTTCAGATGTAACGCCTGAAGATTCTCCATGTATGCCTTCATGTAAGGCTCGACTTCGTCACAGTCTCGCAATACTACCCAATGCTCCTCGATAAGTTCTTCTCTTATTAACGATTCCTTTAATACTCATCTAAAGGGTCGTACGATATTTGTCACGATAAAAAGATTGATGCTGCCACTGGGATCAGAGGCGGTGGGAGGTGATGGATCCTTGAGGTACATGTTGCAGTAAGTAACACAGTCATGCATCAAGTATGTCTCTGCTATGGAGCCATCCGGGGCCAATCTATTTTTGACGAATCCTTTATACTGTCCAAGTTGTCTACAAAATCCAACATTTAATTAATTAATTGTATAATAGGTACATATAGTAATCTCGAGTGGAACAAATAATTGATCGAAAAACCTGTATAATTAATTAGTTGTACGTACATTTCTTGAGGATACATCCAGTGTACTAGACCGAACCAGAAACGAGCACCTGTTTGGGTAGGTGGATCATTAGGTGAATCATGATGTCAAAGAAAGTAAGGGGAAAATCCTCTCTAGTTTGCAGATGACATGCACAATTTGTTGTTGCAGCTCCACCACTTCTGACTTCTTCAACTCTCTGGCACATAACCTCTTCTACCATCTGCACAATGCCACTATTGGTTCTACAATGTCACGAAGCAAATATGGTCGAATTACCACTAGAATCAGACGTTGCAGCATAACATGATAGTCATGTGTCTTTAGACCAACAAACTTGTGTTGCACCTCATCCACTGCTCCAATTATAGTAGCTGCATACATAACCGGATAATGAACGCTCTAAGGTCTTCTAGCTATTCTTTCCTCCTTGCTCCAACTTTGCTCCAAAGCTCCTTGATGTTGAGTTACCCACCTAAGGCTAGAGAGATGGTGGTGTAGTGGAATGTATTGTGGTGGTGATGGAGATTTCTAAGCTTTAGATGGTTATTATTGGTGTGTTTGGTTAGAGGAGATGGCTCTTCCAATGGGTATGGATGGAGAGAGTTTCTAGAGAGCTAAAACTTGAGAAATCTGAAAAATGAAGTATGTTGTATGTGGGTGCCAGGGGGAGCTCGAATTAGGGCTAAATGGGGAGGCAAATAGGGACCCTTAGATGATAGGAAATGGTGAGATGAAAGATCTAAAGGTTAACTTTGAATTAGGGAGACCATGATCCACTATTTTGGGCTATGGAAAGCTAAGCTCCAAAATTGTGACATCATGCGGTCCAACTTCTTCTCTTTCTCTCCAAATCAGATTGGTAAGCATAGATGGGCTCAATAGGCCTCCATTGGGCTGGACTCCATGTGATTGGGCAGGCCAAGGTGGGCCGGCCGGCTGTGGCAAATTCCAGCGGGTTCTGGGCAACTTCTGACGACCTCCGGTGAAGCTATTTCGTCATTTTCTAAAGTTGCTCTAAATTCTCTCTTGACCTCGGAAATATATACATCTTCTCCAATAAGTATCTAATTCTTCATATTTAATACATTTCTGACTCAACTCCGCATTTTCTAATAAGAATAGGAAATGTTATAAAAACAATGTTTTATCCATAGAAAACAAGCTATAAGCATAAAGTTAGGAGCCTAATAGGCTCATAATTATGGTCCTAACATAATGCCAATAGCTGAGATCCTGTGGAGATATTGGATTGTGTTTCTGTACATCCTTGTCATTAGTCAACACACCAAAGTTGAAATAGCTCAACGTCTCTAAAATCTCTTCGCCAGACCAATTATGGGGTTTCGGGTTATTCTCTATTATCCCATCGAAATGAGCTTCATCCTGTCATCACAAGTGATCATGAGGAAGTCATCTACGGTGACCCAGGTAACACACCTTCCCCACGTGCTAACTAGAGTTCACGTCATCAAAACATATAGGACATCCATTATATCCTTTCGTTCTGCAAGCTGCCAACATCCTATATGCTGGAAAATCGTTGATCGTCCACATTACGGCTGCCCTAATCATGAACATCGTGTCAGTAAATTTGTCATAAGTTGGGACTCCATTTTTCCACAACAGTTTCAGCTCGTCGATCAAAGGTATGAGGTAGACATCTAAGCACTTCCCCGGAGATTTAGGACCTGGAATTTGCAGAGTAAGAAAATTAAATTCCTTGTTCATGCACATCCACGGAGGCAGGTTGTACAACATCAGAAAAACTGGCCATGTGCTGACGGCAGAGCTATTACTACCCCAAGGATTGAATCCGTCTGTAGAAAGTCCGAGTCTAACATTTCGAACCTCTACTGCAAAGTCTTCAAATTCCCTGTCGAAATATTTGAATGCCTCCCCATCCACGGCGTGTCTCAGCACATCGTCATTTATTCGCTTTTCTACGTACCATTGCATCACCTCTACTGCGTATAGAGACATGTACAGACGCTGCAATATGGGAATCAATGAAAAATATCAAATAAACTTCAAAGGAATTTGGTTTTTCGAATTCCTCATATTTCCCCGGTTCTTATATCTGCACTGGCCACATACGAGATAATAGTCCAAATGTGCATACTCTTTGTAAAACAGTACACAATCAAGATCTTTCTAACCTTATAATGCAATTTCAGAAAATTGTGATTATCGGGAAACAACTTACATATTTTCTCATGTATTTTGTCAAAAGCACTGTGTGACATTTTGTTCTTCACTTTTATCTGCATTTGCTGCATCACATATTGTAACACATTCTCTCGACATCCAGGGTACATCGAGGTCTGGGCTTTAAGTAGCATCATGTTGTACTTATCCATCTCACTAGTGTCAGTGACCAAGCTAGCAGCGAGGAATGTGTCATCATGCCCATGAGTGATATCATAACCTCCCTCTTGGTATTGGTGTCCACCGTGACTAAATCCCGGAAAGACATCATGGACCAAATCCACAGTTGGGTTCCAAGTAAGGGGCCGGCACCACTACCGCTGGATGAGGCACCATGGTAACTGTATCCTGAGCTGAAGTCTGCTAAGCTGAAGTCTATAGCTTCACCATGCTTGCTCCACGTAGTGTAACTCCACATCATACTTTACCAGAATTCTTCTCATAGCCGACGACTTCAAGAAAAAAAGACCGACGACTTTTGTTGTCGTCGGCTATAGTGTACTATAACCGACGACAACACCAAAAATTGTCGGCTATAGTACTATTGCCGATGATTTTTGCAACAAAATCGTCGGCTATACTTTTTGCCAACGCTTTATAGCCTACAGGACTATAGCTGACGATTTTTACGAAGTCGTCGGTTATAGTATAAAATCGCCGATTATAGTCATGTAGGCTATAAAGCGTTGACAAAGAGTATAGCCGACGATTTTGTTGCAAAAATCGTCGGCAATAGTACTATAGCCGACTATTTTTGGTGTTGTCGTCGGCCTTTTTTTCTTGAAGTCGTCGGCTATGAGAAAAATTCTGGTAGTGATACCATTTTCGTACAGGTGTTGCATTATAATATTAACCTCCACATACTGATAGTTAAGATATTTTTTGCACGGACACCTAAAACACTTTTTTCCCTGACCATGTTCTATCACAAAATTCACATATCGAGAGAATGTATATATTGCAATATGTGATGCAGCAAATGTAGATAAAAGTGAAGCACAAAATGTCAGTCAATGCTTTTGACGAAATTCAAGAGCAAATATGTAAGTTGCTTCCTGATGATCACAATCTTCCTAAATCCCATTATAAGGTTAGAAATATCTTGAGTAGCCTCGGCCTAAAGTATATGATATTTGACGCCTGTCCAAATGATTGTGTGCTATTTTACAAAGAGTATGCAGATTTGGACTATTGTATATGGCCAATCCAGATATGAGCAGAATAGGAAGAGTTCGAAAAAGAAAATTCCTATGAAGGTTCTTCAACATTTTCCATTGATTCCCAAATTGCAGCGTCTGTACATGTCTCTATACACAGCAGAGGTAATGCGATGGTATGCAGAAAAGTGAATAGATGACGATGTGGTGCGACACACCGTGGATGGGGTGGCTTTCAAACATTTTGACAACAAATTTGGAGACTTTACAGTAGAGGTTCGAAATGTTAGACTTGGACTATCTACAGACAGATTCAATCCTTGGGGTAGTAATAGCTCTACTGTTAGTACTTGGCCTGTTATTTTGTTGTCATATAATCTGCCTTCGTGGATGTCCATGAATAAGGAATTTAATTTCCTTACTCTGCTACTTCCAGGTCCTAAATCTCTGGGGAAGTGCTTAGATGTCTACCTCAAACCTTTGATCAACGAGCTGACACTGTTGTGGGAAAATGGAGTCCCAACTTATGACAAATTCACTGACACGATGTTCATGATGAGGGCAGCCGTAATGTGGATGATTAGTGATTTTCAAGCGTATGAGATGTTGGTAGCCTGCAGGACAAAAGATACAATGGATGTCCTATATGTTTGGAAGACGTTAACTCTAGTTGCCACGCAGAGAAAGTGTGTTTCCTAGGTTACCATAGATGGCTTCCTGACGATCACCCGTAGCGCTAGGATGAAGCTCATTTTGACGGGACGGTAGAGAATAATCATAAACCCCGTAGTTGGTCTGGCGAAGAGATTTTAGAGAGGTTGAGCTATTTCGACTTTGGTGTGTTGACCAATGACAAGGATGTACAGAAATGCAATCCAATACCTTCACATGATCTCAACTATTGGCATCACAAGAGTATATTCTTTGAACTCCCTTACTGATCGAAGTTGAAGCTGAGGAATAATTTGGATGTGTTGCACATTGAAAAGAATGTGTGCAACAGCGTGGTGGAAATAATTCTCGGTATTAAGTTCAAGACTAAAGATACTCCCAAAGCGCGCAAAGATCTGGAATCTATGAATCTACGTTGTCCCTTATGATTGAGGAAGGATAGAAGAGGAGTGTACAACAGATGCCAAATGCACCTTACATAGTGAAATCGGCACTTAGAGGTTCTGTATTCCACTGCTTTAAGAGTATTCGTTATCTGGCTACGTACGTATGCAGCTACTATAATTAGAGCACTGGACGAGGTGTAACACAAGTTTATTGGTCTAAAGACACATGACTGTCACGTTATGCTGCAACTACAAGGGACGATGTTATCAATTAATTGAATGTTTGATTTTGTAGACAGTTTGGACAGTATAAAGGATTCATGAAAAATAGGTCGGCTCCGGATGGCTCCATAGCATAGACATACCTAATGCATGAGTGTGTTACTTACTGCAATAAGTACATCAAAGATCCACCACCTCCGATCCCAGTGCCCGCATCAATCTTTCTGTCGTCACAAATATCGTACGACCGTTTAGAAGAGTATTAATGGAATCGTTACCACGAGAAAAACTTATTGAAGCACATTGGGTAGTATTGCAAGACTGTGACGAAGTTGAGCCTTACATGATTGGGTACAGAGAGAAGCTTCAGGCGTTAAATCTGGACAAGAGTTTGGCGTGGTTTGAGAAAGTGGTTAAGAAGAAGTTCTCCGATTATTTCTTCCAATGGGTACATATGTTTACTTATTTAATTTATATACATGTTTGTAGAAATTAAACCCTTTGATTATATATATATATATTCTTCCCATTTTCACAGATGATTGATCTACAAAAATTCGATAACCACGGGGGGTGGTGGTCTTGGCCAAAACACTTGCTAGCAGGGAAGCCGATTAGACACTATATTTACCCTGGATATTTTGTGAACGCTATAAAGTTTCATTCATTGGCTCGAGATGAAGGAAGAAGAACACAAAACAATGGGGTAGCGGTAAGGAAAGACAATGATATATATTACGGGGCTCTTATATATGTCGTTCAGCTATGTTATAAGAATGATGTCAACGTTTTCCTATTCAAGTGAAAATGGTTCAAGCGTACAAAGGAAGACCTGGGCCTTTTATCAATCGATACAAACTCAAGCTGGTATGAGGATGAGTGTTTCGCTCTTGCCACCTTAGTTAGATAGGTGTTCTATCTTGATGATCCGAAAGCTGGTAAAGGGTAAAAAATAGTGAACCATATCTTTCATCGAGGAATATGGAATACCACGACAGCTGAAGGGATGTCGACGACTGAAGATGTTGAACCGCAAAGAGACATTATTGCATATTAAGAGCCTAATATTTCTGTCATCTGCTGCGACATAATGGACTTGGTTCAAGCTGGTGAATGCTAACCCATGCTTGATGGTTGTACGGATCTAACTGAATATAAGATTATTGATGTAATTAATGAGGTCGATGAAGAAGAGGCGCAGGATGACGAGGAGGAGGAAGATTCAGGATATTCGTCGGATGATGTTGAATATGATGATGAGGAGGGGCAATCAGATAATAATGGTGAGGAGGACGATGACGATTGTGACGAAGAGTACAATGTAACGACGAGTACATCCGATGTTTATAACTTACAAATTTTGTGGATTGGGGGAAGCTCATATTAGATTGTTGTAGTGTCATAGCATTTCCAATATTTCTTGGGAGAGTCAGACTAAGTCAAGAAACCCATGTAGAGTCTTTGCTGACGATTGCACCGATATCGATGGTACCATAGAAACAACATAGTGTAGAAGAAGTCTTGCCGATATCTAGTGCGGTGAGGATGTGTACCACAATTTTGTCTCATTGGCTTTCGGAGGTGAAAATTTCTAGGACAATGGTAGATTATAACGACCCATAACTTGATTAGTGATTAACTACACTTTGACACGTTTATCAAGATTCGCCGTAACTAAAAATCGACTTTTTATAAGTTATGATTTTAGATTTACATTCTTTGCGGGAGTTGAAGAAAAAATTATTACGAGTTCATTGGTATTTTCATTAGATTTTTCGGAGCTTCAAGCTAATTTTTGCAAATTTTGGAAATTTCGAAGGAAAAGTAATTAAATTTGAAAACTATCCCTGGTTAAATTCTGTAGACCGTCTGATCATAGTTTGAATCAATCTGGGTCATCCATTTGATGGTATTATTCTAGAAATCCACTTGGCAGAGATGAAACCCAGCTCGTGTGAATTATTCTCCTTGTCAAGGAGAAACGTGACGGAGACGTCGTCGTTCACTTTGTCGGCGACATGCGACCTCTGGTCGTGATTTTAGTCGGATTTGACATTCCTCACTCGTCTCTCTTCTTCTCCATCCTCTGTTAGGCCATACATGATGTGTAGAGAGGAAATCGATGAGATTTTTTAAGATAAGCTGTTGTCATCGCCAGCGATGGAGCCATGGCCAGAGTTGGGTGGCGAAACCTTAGAGGTCTAAACCAGGCCGTGAATGTGGAGAGGAAATTTGGTAAGAAGAGGATTCTGAAATCTTAGAGGAGAAACAAATCTAACAATATAAGGAAAGTAGATTTCAACATGTGCAAATCAGTTAACTTCGATGGACAACTGGGAACAACTCAGAGTGAATTAGAAGACATATGATATCTTGATAGAAAGCTCTTGATTCTTCTTTCCAACGAGACTAAAATCACAATTTTCAAAGGTTTATAGCTCCCAGAGTGTTCATTATTCTTGTAACAGATTACTCTCTGTTACAAATTTGGTACATTTTATGCAAATTAGAAAAGTGCAACCGTAATATTCCGCACAGAGAATTTACTATTTTATGTTGAAAGTAAAGGTTAATTGAGGAAAGTAATGAGTTTTACAACTCGTAAACATTGAGAAAGTTTTATTTGACCTTTAATTAGTTCGGGATCTCGATAGACTTTCTTGAAGAAAATTGTAAAGCTTATCAAACTGAGTCTGAGGACATGTCAAGTGTTTAAATTGGATTTATGGTGAATGAGTTATGGTCAGAGAATGTTTGATAGTTATTTACCTTTCGGTAAACACATGGATATATATATATATATATGGATTTTCCAAAATTGGAAAGGAAGAAATTACCATTTTGGAGAGCATCTCTTTCTCTCTCCCAATGACTTCTCTCTCTCCCGACTCTTTCTCCCTCGTGAGTTACCGGCGACGAAGCACGTCGTACCGGCCACCAAAATTGACGAGATTGGTGTCAAAAGTTTCAGCTTGACTTACTCTTCAAAACCCCCATAGCTACAGACTCTAGTTTTCAAAAATTGAATCGTCGTGTTGAAGAGAAGGTCACCGCCGACCAAAAAACCCTAGAATTTGGGTCGATCATTTTTAGCTCGAATCGACCGGTGAGACACACTAGACTTTGTAGCACTCGTCACCATGAATCTATAGATACCAAGAACACATCCTAACTTCTCTCAAGGAGAATCAAAGGATTTAAGATTTGGGAATTTTGGTGTTCTTGACTTTACAAAGGTAATTCAGTATGTTCTACTTACAATTGGACTTTGATGTAGTTGTGAAAGTTATTATTGGGTTGATTTTGGACAAGATTGGTTTTAAGTCGCTGGAAAATTTGAGGGTCGATGCCGCGTTGCCGCCAGCAGTGGTGCATCCGGCAGAAGAGTTTTAACTGAAATTTTATACTATTTTGCGTATTGATTACAATGAAGAGGTTAATGAATGGAATTGGATTCAATTTGGAATTGATTACAAGTAATCGGACTTAGATTTTAATGTTTCATTAATTTAATGCATTATTCGTTTGGGATGCCGGACCGATCTCAAGTCACATAATATCAAAGTGGTATTGTGGCTTTAGTTTGAGGTTGAGATTTTAGGAATATGATTAGCCTTGAAACTTGTTGGAATTCCGAGAATCGAGGAGTCGAGAATGTGATATTCTCAACAAGAATGTTAGTTGAGCGAACGAGCTTGGTAATTGTTATTGTTTTAGACGAATAGTTAATTAATATGGTTCTTATCACAAGATGACATAGTGAAATGTCAACAATCGACGATATATGGACATGTTGACAGAAGCGACGTTTAGAGACGTCAACAGACAGTAATTGCAGCCAAGCACTATGAGTGAACTTTATATTTTCACTGAAAATAAGCCTGCAGTTTTTTGCCTGAGTTTGAATTAAGTTATATGCTTTATTTTGCATATCTCAGTTATTCAGTTCTAGTCAGACTCAGTTCAGTTCTAGTTTCAACTTCCGAGTTGAGTTAGTCAATCAAATTCTGAACTCGGTCGGTACAGGTTCTCTGGTGATTATCGATATTATATATTATATGTATGCATATATCAGGTCACTCGGCTTGGCCTCCGAGTGTCTAGCCCGATCAGTTAACAATCAGGGATTGATCATTTTGATCCAGCTCCAGAGAATGTAGTACTCTATAGTTATTCACTCAATGGTGATCGATGTTTAGACATCTCTCGGTTATTGATCCATTTCTATGATGTTACGCTATTAAGATCTCAATTTACTGGATGCTAGGTTTTAAAGTTTCAGTTAAAGTCGGAAACACGAAATTTTTTATTTTATTTCATTTTAATTCAGTTTAATTTTGTCCACTCATTCTAACATTTTTAACCATGTTTCCTGGGCCCTTTGTTTTAAATGCCCAATTTGCATATTGGTAGGCTGAAATCGCATCCATCCAGGGTACGAGGAAGCAAAATAATGTTGGTGGGGAGAGACCTCTGCGAGCTTGGTTGAAGAACGATCCTACGAGGAGGTCGTGTTGGACATACTGTGTTCTTTCACCTTGGTTTAGGCGGCAAACTGAGATTAGGCTAGAGACAGATAGAAGGGCGGGGCTAAAGGGTTGTGACGGTGTTGGGCCATGGACTCATGGCGTCGGTGTACGCTATAACCAACTTTTTTCTCGAGTGATCTGGCGTGAATGTCTGAGGTTGTGGTAGCTCTCTAGAGATGGCCACTGGAGGCCTCCATGATTTTTTGACATGATGGTGGTGGGCCGTGACAGGGTAGAAATGTCCGGCAAGGACGACTATCAATGGAAGCTGATCATGTGTATGACAGCACGTCCTTGCCTCACAACCAACTGGGCCCTATGGGTAGGGTTGGGCTAGTGGGACTATGGCTCTAGCCTATTATGGGCTATGGCCCCCTCGTTTATTGAGTTTTCTATCAGCTCAAGGCGAGGAAATGACGACGATGGAGGTACGCTCCTCACTTGATTTCCGGGATCTACTGGCGTTGTTAGAGGTAGCTATACATAACTTGAGCATACTAAACAGTCGAGTTTCTATTGGAAGATTATTTTCAACCAATAATTCGTGGATAGAGTCAAGACCGTCCCCAACGAGGACCGATATTCAATTCGTATTTTATTGTTTCTTATTCTTTAATATATTATATGGTTTCACTAAAAAAAAAAGAAGAGAAAAATCTCGGCCAGCTCTCTACATTTTTTCTTTGGGGTTATCTTTCTTGGGCTGGTTAGGTAGGCCGTAGGCCTCCGTACAAAATGTAGTAACCAAAAGATAAAAAAGTTCGAGGGGTTATTGATTATCTTAGTGGATAAACACCGAGACAGAGAGGGAGGCCGAGGGAAAAGCTCTGCTTGCATAACGACGTCTTCTTCTTCTTCTTCTTTCTCGTAGAGAAAGGGTTGTGCTTCCGAACTCAGCCAATATCCAACAGGTGAAATCATATTAGCAAATCGATTTTCAGTGACTATTACGAATCTCGAGTTTCGTTTTCGAATTATATTATATACCAAAATCTTCGTTTCCCAAACCTAACCCTAAATATATTTATCCAGCAAAGCGAACACTCCGATCTCAAATCGAATCCACTCACTACTAGTAGGATAGGGTTTTTCTGAATACTCCTCAAATGGCGCCGGCGGCGGCGAAACCGGGGAAGCCAGGCACCGAAGAATCAAGGCCGATTTCGAACAACCTCTGGGTGGGGAACATCGGGCGTGACGTCACCGACTCGGATCTGTACGACCTCTTCTGCCAATACGGTGCTTTGGACGGCGTGACGTCATACTCGACTCGGAGCTACGCGTTCGTGTTGTTCAAATTCAAGGAGGAAGCTGCGGCGGCGAAAGAGGCTCTGCAAGGGACTCCGGTTCGAGGTCAACCTATTAAGATCGAATTTGCTCGACCGGTTCGTATTGATCTTTCTCATTATTATTATTATTATTATTACTGTTTTACTACATCATATTGTTATTTCTGTACGATAATGATAATAATTTGTGTGAATTAGTGCAACCAACAATTCTGAATTTATTTGATTACTATTACTATTCCAATTGTGCCTAGTATCACACATATCATCTCTATACTGATCGATTTGTTTACATTTAAATCAAATACAATACACCAGAGCTTCGATTATTAGGTTGACAAGGATTTCTGAGTTTCGATTGCATCCAGTGAAATGTATACTCGGTTATAGAATTCGCAATGTAGGTTAGGCTATACAATTTTTTTTTTCAGAATAACAACGCTATAACCATTGCAAAGTGTGAATTTGGTTCCCCAATCCAAACTGTGTACAAGTTTCTGTACAACAAGACATTAAACCTCGTAACAAGGTTGAATGCCAACCTTGCAAAGTCAAACGTCTAAGGGCTAAGGGAACGTTATGCTCATTTGAACCAAACTTGGCCAACTTACAGAGAACGTTATGCTCATTTGAACCAAACTTGGCCAACCTTGCAAAGTCAAACGTTCTCTGTAAGGCTATACTTACAGAGAACGTTATGCTCATTTGAACCAAACTTGGCCAACCTTGCAAAGTCAAACGTCTAAGGGCTCCCGCCCTTCAACTAACACGATGGTTATCATAGTACGATATGAGTGGCGTTTAGACTCTTCCAGTGTGTGTAGAACAACGGTAAACTTTTCAAAACAATGCCCCTCATTGCTTAACTGATATGACTTGTTTGTGTGGATGGTTGTTGCTAGCTTATTGGTAAGATTTCGTGATCAACGTTTCTATTGGAAATTTATTCGTAAATCCAATCACCATTGTGAGTACAGATCACGTATACACCGCACTATTTTCCCTTACCTCAGCGTTTGAGGTCCAACTCGCAACACAACTGAATCCAAGAAATCTGCGATTACAAGCCTTGAGTTACTACTTTTGAGTTCACTTCAGAGTCCATCTCATGTTTGGGTAAATTCGATTGATTATATATGGTTCTGAGATAGAGGTTGCCTAAAGTTGTACATAGTAAGTGTTTAGTGCAAGGATGTAGATGGAGCCTGATATATTTAGTTGCAAAATCAGTGGTAATTTAGAACAAAACAGAACCACTGTATTCTTTAATTGTGTAAGCACAAAATACCATTCTACGCCATTTAACAGATAAATAGTTGAAAAAATATCACTCAAACGTATATGCAAGGCTGTTGTAAGGGCACAAAATTTATTTTCGTTCTAAATGGAAGGGCATGGGAGATGAAGGGATGGCAGGAATGTAGCTAAGAAAAGCTGATCAAATTGGAAACCATTTCTCCTGCAGTCTGCAATTGTCTGTAGGTTTCACCATTTTGGAAGATGAAAGGTTTCCATCATATGGCCAAATTGTTACATATCAATTTTCAGTGAGGTGTCTAAAAGATGAATTGTTCCGATTAGTGAAATTATTGAGGTTGTTGAAGTGAGGATGTGTGTACTTTATATAAGGTAAGGGTAATTTTAGTGGAGCAGGCTTGTAGCTGTAATACATGTGGTATCCCTAGTCTGCTTAGATTGTCAATTAAGATGCCGTCTATTATACTGATTAAAATTCAACTAGTAACTTTATTTTGCCGAATTCTATATGTTTTTCTCTTTATCTCGATATGACAATTTATAATGTTTTGCTCCTATATGTTGACTTTTCGACTCATATTCTATCCCATGGATCTTGTTCTTGGTTTTTCTTTACAAATTAAATATGGCTTTAATTTCAGGCAAAACCTTCTAAAAAGCTATGGGTAGGTGGAATCAGCCCATCTGTGTCGAAGGAGGAATTAGAAGAAGAGTTTCTCAAGTTTGGAAAACTGGAGGACTTCAAGTTCCTTCGAGATCGGAATACTGCATGTATTGAATATTGTAGATTGGAGGATGCTTCTGAAGCAATGAGAAATATGAATGGGAAGCGATTGGGCGGTGGCCAAATGCAGATACATGTGGATTTTCTTCGATCACAACCTGCAAACTCAAGAAGGGTAGACTCATTATTTAGTGCTTAGGAGTCTTACTCTCTATCAATGATTTTAATTAATTCTGTACACATGCACAACACATCGTTGCTTAAAAAGATTGAGTGCAATGTTTTGGAGGTGTTGTGGATTTTTGTGGAGGAACATACTAACAGCTGGATTCACATGAATATCGCATGCTTATAATACATTTTGAATGTCAAATGTAGACAAACTATGTTTGGTGCTGTTCCCTTATCAACAGATTTTAACGTCAATCCCATTTTTCGTGAATTTGGTGATTGGAATTTATTAAGGGCCCATTGATTAATATGTGCTTTGCACTTGTATTATAATAGTTCAATGTGAATGCTTCAGTTGCATATAGGCATAAATCTGTATGTATGTGTGTGTGTGTGTGTGTGTGTGTGTGTGTGTGTGTGTGTGTGTGTGTGTGTCTCTGTGTGTGTGTGTGTGTGTCTGTGTATTTAATAAGAATTTTCCATTTGTTCTCAACACTCAGGAACAGTTGCCTGACTATCGGGATGGACAATTTTCTGGCAGAAGCTTCATGGGGCCTGAAATTGATTCTCATTCTGGTCAGAAAAGAAAACAGGTGATTATATAATACTCTACTGATAAGAGTATTCTTTTCTACTAGATAATTTACACCACGTTTCTAGTCTACTAGATAGCAAACGTATTCAATGTGTGAATTATTTGTGTATGTGTCCCCTCTTGCTTAGTTTTCAAAGTTTCATATGTGATTCATATTGCAGTCTTATACTCAAATTTCTGGCGAACCCAGCAGTAAAGTTCTGTGGGTTGGCTACCCTCCTTCTGTCCAAATTGACGAACAAATGCTTCACAATGCCATGATTCTGTTCGGTGAGATTGAGAGGGTTAAAAGTTTTCCTTCAAGGCACTACTCATTTGTTGAGTTCAGGAGCGTAGACGAAGCTCGGCGTGCCAAGGAGGGCTTGCAAGGCAGGCTTTTCAATGATCCTCGGATTACAATTATGTTTTCAACTAGTGAGCTGCCACCAGCTGGTACGTACAATCTGGGAGGTAAATGGCCTACTCCTAGACCAGATATGCATCTATTCACTGAGCAATCTTTAGGGCCCGGAGCTCTTCCACAAAGTCCAAGTGGTATTATAATGGGACCTAATGATGTTCCAATGAGGCCTTTAGGTCCTCCGCTTCTTGGTAGATTTGATGATCTGCTTTATAATTATCAAGATGGCAGCTCCAAGAAGAGCCGCCTAAGTCCACCAGGTATAAGGGGAGGTCCTAGGCCACTTGATGATGATTACATCTGGCGTGGTATTATTGCCAAGGGTGGAACACCCATTTGTCATGCTCGCTGTGTCCCTGTAGGCAAAGGGATTAGCATTGAGATGTGAGTTACCCTTTTCCTTTTATTGTTGATATTTATCTGTTTTCCATTGTCTTTTCTTGTTGGTGGTGATGGTAGCAGCTTTCGTTTGTTACTTTCTGTTTAGCACACGTAAAAAGCTAGCTCTTTGCTAGACTTTGTAGAATTTGTATAAACTTTGAATTTGCTGTCCAGATTACGTGGACGGTTAATGATTGTTGTTGCTTTTTGAAATATGCATTGGTTCACGGTGATCAGGGTTCACTTGAGAACTATCCATAAACTTTATTACCTAACCAAATATTATGAAAACTTTATATTATCATTTTCGTGCTGGATCCAAAAGTACTTGGGTAGGTATTCTTCTTCTTGAGGATTTGAGAAACTTGTATACATGTTTCTTTTCTCTAATAATTTTCCAAAAGCATTTTAAGATTTATTCTCTAACGTACTGTGCTTTCGCAGCTTTTGATTGTACATTTTTGTTTCTCTCACTCTATCTTTATCCTTATGAAGTGGTGTTCAATTTTACTCACAATCCAACTCCCAGTGTATATCAGCTTTTAATAACTTTATAAACAAAACTTTGAAGAAAACAATGACAGCAATTAGAGGCATCCTTATGGTGATTTCTAGAATAGCAGTGAAAGTAAACAAACAAGTTATCTCTGATAAAATAAAAGACAATTGTAATCTTCTTCCTTCTATCCAACCAACTTCTGTTAGTAAATCTATTCATTTTCAATTCGTTGGTTTCTGATTTTTAGACTACTTGATCTCTTTCTGTTTTATGTGTCTTTCGTCTCGAGTAACTAATCCTAGCATGTGTCAAGTATGGCTAAAATGTGATTTGTTTCTGTTTTGCAGTCCTGAAATTGTTAATTGTTCAGCTAGAACTGGATTGGATATGCTGACAAAACACTTTGCTGAGGCCATTGCATTCGACATTGTTTTCTTCTTGCCAGATAGTGAAGATGATTTTGCTTCCTACACTGAATTCCTTCACTATTTAGGTGCAAAAAACCGTGCTGGTGTCGCAAAGTTTGATGATGGGATGACATTATTTTTGGTACCTCCTTCAGACTTCTTGAAGAATGTATTAAAAGTTGCAGGCCCTGAACGTCTATATGGTGTAGTTCTCAAGTTTCCGCAACAAGTTCCTAGTAATGCTTCTACTCAGCAACCTTCGCATCTACCCATCGAGTCATCACAGTATATAGATAAGCAGCAGATTCCTCCACATGCTGAGTATAGTATTCCACCAAAGGAGGAATATGGTTTCCCAATGGAATATTATAACAGGGCAAGTGAGGACTCAAGGATATCTTCAAAACCACAGTTTCCACTTGCTAGCGATACCTCTATGGTGCAGCCAGCAACCCAAGATTATTCCTCTAAATATAGTAATAGTGTGGCAGTATCACAGTCTGGAGTTCCACTATTAACACCTGAACTTCTCGGCTCACTGGCAACTTTATTGCCTAGAAATGCACAAGTGCCTTTGCCAGAAGCTCCTAAGCTATCAGCATGGGAAACACGATCAACAGTTAGGCCCTCGTTTCCTGGTTGGAAACAAGAGCATCAAAATTTGGATCATAGCGGTCATGCATTGCAGCAGTTTGGTAATCAGGTCAATCCACCAGAACAAAGTCTTCTGCAATACCAGCCTACTTATCAATCGGTTGTGAATACATCAAATTACCAATCTGCACCACTGGTCCATGGTAGCACCCAAATGCCAGATTCTTCTTCTGTCAGTCTGCCTCTGCAGTCTGCAAGTTCGTCAAGGCCTTTGAGTAACTTTACGGTACCTTCTCAGGGTGGGCAGTTTACTGGATCCTCAATTCCCAGTCATCAACAGTATTTGGCTCAAGCTCTACCTGTCAGTAGTTATATGGCCTCTTCTGGTGGTAATTTGCGGTCAGATCAGACCTTTGTGCCATTAGGGGCTAAGAAAGTCAACCCAGACCCCAATCAGATGCAGCAGATCCAGTCTGCACTTCAGGGTGCTGGTCAGAGCACCTCAGAGGGTGAGGCGGACAAAAACCATAGGTACCAGTCCACACTTCAATTTGCTGCTAACCTCCTTCACCAATTACAGCAGCAACAGCAACAACAGCAGCAAATGGGTAGTCAAGCAGGCAAAGGGTCTGGAAGTCATCAGTGAATTATACTCCATATAGGTATTCCTTTCTCTATGACACGTCTGGCTCTTGATTGGATGAATTTCTTTGTTGCTTCTGTTTGAAGTAAATAGTGTTGTATATTTAGTTCGTTTTCTTTATTTTTCAAAGGTAATGCATGTTTAGTTTTAACACAGTTATTTTTTTTACTGAGAGATCGAATAGTGTGCTAATGTGATGATGCAACTGAATAGTGCGTGTGGTATAGCTTATGCTCGAAAGAATTTTTGCATTTGTAGGGTTGCAGCTAGCATCTATTCTCAGAGGTTTCTTAATAGCTTCTCTATTTGCTTGTTTATTTATCTGCATATGCCAAATGGCTAATTCTTTTTATTTGTTTACTTTCTTTTCATCTACTATGGATGACATATAAGTGCATAAAATAGGCTTGTTTATTCATCTACATATGCCAAATGGCTGCAATTGTCTGTGCTAAGCAATTTATTTGTGAAAGCGTAATTTTGGTGTCTTGAACTATTTTTTGAATACTTTGTGCTAAGAGGCGTCGAGACTGATAGTACGTAGTTGATAATCGTTTGTACATCTGGAATCTGGATATATAGATCTCTTTGTTTCTGAATCAGTGGGGGAATTAAATTTTTCTCTGTTTTTTTGTTTTGCTTTTTACTTTCGAAATACACATTATTATTAGTGTGATTTCTAGTCAACTAGTCTCTCTGTTTCTGAATCAACTAGAGCAATGATTTATGTTGTGATGCACTGTTTTGTACTGTAATTAATATTAGAGCTGTATCATGTTTCTCAACACTTTTGTGGTAGCTCAGTCTGATTATTCAGTCTGAGAAATAATCGAATGTATAGGAGATAATTAGTTATCACTAAATTGTAATCTTTATCTTACTGCGGGATCTGAAGATGATAATAGCTGGTGCTCACTCTTGTCCTGGTTCCGCTAACTGGTTTGTAAGCCATTTTAGGCTGTTTATACATAATATTATGTTAATAAAAGAAAATTATTTGTTTTTGTCGACCAGAGTGGAAAAGTTGGCATATCAGAGATATAATATAAATTATGTAATGCTTCGTTAACACTCCTTATATATATTGAAGTACATCAGAAACGATCCCCAATCCCTTGTGGGGTTATTCGTTTAGTCTGTTTCGAGCATTTGCAAGTTTTCATTGGCAAACTAACATTTTTCTTTTTGGCAACATTGGCAAACAAACTTTGAAGATCGGTAGACGAATAAGCTTTTGGTTTATTGTTACTAGTAAGTAGGTACTGGACTAAAATTTGGTGCACCCTTTATCAATTTATTTATTTATTTATTTTTATTTTCAGAATTGGCGGAGGTCTTCAATGAGTTGTATCAACCAAATGACCATTGCTTGCAATGAAAACCGATGCAATTGCTGCCCATACCAAAATGACATGCTCTTAGTTTTCATCACAATTGCCTTGTTGTTCTCATCGCCTGACTCGATTGAAGTGATCTCGTGACTGGTGTCGATGACAGTAAGAATGGTTGAAGTTGACCTCCGATAGTTTTGTACGTGCCGTGGTTTCAATCCACATTACTGTGATCGGGGGAGGGGGAATAGGGGTATCATAACTAATATTAATCTCTTTTGGAGCGATAGAGTGTAGTTCGGTTGTGTAATTTCTTTCATTTATTTTATAATAATTATTTTTGTGGAAATCCTTGACTCGATACAAGTTTATTTTTTTTATTTGACATCGACTCATTTATTGATTAGCAATCATACATATAACATTCTACTTACGTGGGGCTGACAGCCCCAAAGAAACGTTACTCAAGTATGACTACCTGTTTACCCGAAATTAGACTATTAGCAAAATTACTAGTCCGAAAAACAGTCGCCAGTTAATTGGCAATGTTAATCAAATCTCCATAGAGGATATCCAGAACAGATCCTCTGAAACTGGCCACACTCATCATCCAAACAAGCACCTATCATGTCATCGTCTCAAAAGTCGGAACAGGACCCTCCAACTCCCCTTGAGAAGCCTCCAGCATAGATGAGGGCACCTCACTCTCCCACGTTGTAGTCTCCAGCATAGGAACTTCAGTCCCCATTTCAAGCTTCTTCTTAGGTACTCTTGTTTTCCTTTTCGGCTTGTTAACCGCGTGTAACTCTCTCCACTGTAGCCTTCTTTTTCTTCGTCGTAGAACCATGAGGCCTACCTCTCTTGCGCTTCGCCAAAGATATGAGAATAGCACCATTTGCCATGGGAATGCCGAACTCCACATCATTCACCAACTTAGGTTCTTGGTCCGCTCCTATTAAGCAAAGGCGCTTGCCTTCGTGGATCAGCGCCTCTCCAGCAATTCGGTCAAGGAATGAAACCAGCACAACTACCGAGATAACACGCCCTTGTGGAACAGGATGAGCTGCTGCTGCCAAAGCTTTGGCCGTAGCCTGCACCACCGCTTCCCATCCCAGGATTTGATGCACCGCCCATGGAGAAAACCCTGCCACCTGAAACAAGTTGGCAGTGATCGGTTTCAGCATCGTAGATAAAGAAGGCCCTCCCCCTATTCCTAGTGCCTTCGGGGAAAGGCAAGGGTTAGGGTTCACAGTAGAAGAACCTTGTCCTTGCTGTACACCAATAAAACCCGGCTTCGCTCCTCCATGAACAACGGTGTCACCACAGTCTCTGTCATCCTCAATTTTTCCTCCTTCAAAGTAAGAACCATGTTGCATCTTGACTCTGTAACAACCCGCACCCTTATTAATGAGCTAATCTTTGTTCGTTGAGTTTATTAACGAGTTACTATTATTGAAATTCGTCATTAGTCACGACATAAAAATTAACATTTTATAAGCTATGATTTTTCGACTTGTTTTATTTATTGAAGTTGTAAAGGAAATTATTTCTATGCTCGTCGAGCCAAGTACGTGGACATGTCAAATTTTAAAATTGGTGTTATGATGAGAAAATAATGGTCAATCGGGACGGGAATTTTACGTTTCGAGGTATAAATACCCATTTTTTGAATTTGGGAAATCAGAAATTTCCTTGTTGGGGTCAAAGTAGGGTCAAACACGTGGTCAACCCTGTCCCTTTCTCTCTCCTTGAATCTTTCTTTCTCAGTTCACGGTTGGCGACAAATCGTTGGCGTCAGACCGACTCTGACCACCATCTTGGTCGCGTTTGACTCACCTCAGCTTCGTCATCGTTTCCCTACCCTTGATTCTCCATTGGAATGGTGTTGAGCTCGAATCGAGGTCGATGAGTTCTAGAGTTTCGCTTGGAATTGTCGACGACGGCGGTGATGTTATAGGCAGCGATATGCCATCGCATAAGAGGGGGTTTGGAAGGTCGTTATCCCAGGAGTCGAATGCCACCAGTCTTGCGGTGCATCTCGGCTGAGAAACGGCATGCGACCGACGTTGGATTCCGATGAGAATTCTAGACTTGTCACGGTAAATTTTGACTTATTCCATCCAAATTGGACCGTGCTTGTTTGATGAAAGTTGTTGGGCTTGGCATAAGCTTTCAAATGATGTGTTATTTGCAAGCATCAGAGCAAGTTAGTTTTGACCGCCGCTTGTGGTGGCGTGTGGACCCTACGCACCCCCGTGCACGGCAGAGCTTCGACGATCAGAGAGTCTACTATTTCATCGAGAGAATCCTGAGCCAATTTGTAATGGTATTCGTGTAGTTTTTTGAAGTTCGATAAATGTATGTAATGTTTCGGCTTATGTATAGAATTCGAGGCGACTCGACACATCGACACATCGACACATTGACATGGTCGGTCATTGTGTGTCGAGTCGAGACTCACTTTTCAATGGAGCCTGAGTGGTACGACACGACTAATGCGATCAAATATATGATTTGGCAAATACGATAAGTAGCTGTGATAGCGATGTAGAGTTATCGAAAATTGAATGAGAGTTTCAGATAGACATTTCATCCTTGATTTCTCTTCCTACTTTAGGTGTACGATCAAAATTTATAGTAATTGATTTAGATATTTGGTTTGGCCTTAGGAGCATCGAATCCGATTTTTGAGTTAGTGGATTGATAACTACTTTTTTTGGAGATCTAACTAAGTGGACATTTTATTTCACAGTCGTTATAGCGAGTCCTTACATTATTTATATTCAAGTTAGTTTTCAGTATCAGTTTCAGTTTTGGAGGCTAGATATATAGTTGGTGATTCCTATGTAGTTGGTGATTCCTAACGAGTTCAACAATTCCTTAGTCAATTTAGGATTCTCACGGTATTATTGGCATTTGTTGGATTTCGAGCGGAGCCAGGGTTGTTTTGTGGCAATATGACTTGTATAATGGAAATATATGTTAACGAAACGATATATAAAGTAGGGGTGAGATTCGAGTGATTTGGTTCAGTTTTTGGTAAAAATCATAACCAAACCAAACTATTTTATTCGGTTTCGATTCGATTTTTCAGTTTTTTTTTTTAAAAAACCATGATTATTCTGTTTGGTTCAATTCGATTTTTTTTGAATTTCTATATAATGCATGAAACCCAACTTTTTGAATAACTAAATAAAAGTTGTCTATGAAATACATTTTTTTTAGTTGTCTAATATTTTAATTAGTTTTTATGTGAGAATTTAACAAGAATTATGCAAAAAGAAATTATGATTTTAGGAGTTTAAGATATTTATTTTACATATATTTATATAATATATTACAAAATATTCAAAACGATGTCGTTTTACACATTCTTTGATTTTTCGGTTTTGTCAAGTTTTTATATCTCAAAAATCGAAACCGAATAAATTATTTTATTTTTTTTGAGTTTCGGTTATTTTCGATTTAGTTTAATATCAGATAAAGCGCACCTCGATTTTCTTTTCTTGCTTTCAATTTTCAGCTACAATGTCCTCCCCCTCATATAAAAAGTAGTATATCTCAATACATAAGTATAGATTATCTCGATATACAAAAGTAAACTGAATGAAAGTACTCACTAAGTGAGTGAAGTGAGTGTAAATAACTATCAAAAACTACATTGAATATTTATAGTCCTAAAGACTTTGACCAAAATAATAATGTAACAGATGGGCTTAGGGCATCTGCACCAGGGAGGGACGGCGAGGACGTCCGGGGGGGGGGGGGGGGGGTGGCCCGCGTGGAGAGGACGTCCGGGGGGGAAAGGGCGTGCAGTGGGAGGGACGGCGAGGAGCGACCCACCGTTGACCTGGAGGACGTCCGGACCGGCGTCCTCGTTTGAGGAAGAACGCGAGGTCGTCCGCCTGGTGGGCCCCACGCACGTGGGTGACGCCAGGCTGACGTACGTTTTTTTTTTTTTTACCGAAAAAAGTGAAAAAGTTAAAAAAAGTAAAAAAAGTAAAAAAAAAAGTAAAAAAAGTAAAAAAAAATTGTAATATTTTAAATAAATTATTTACTCTGAAATTTAAAAAAATCATAATAAATAGCTCGGACTTCCGAAAAATTCAAGAAAAATACGGACGAGTTCATATTAATGTCCTCTATAACTTTCGTGAAGAAAATAAGTCCAAAATCATAACTTAAAAAAATGTCAATGAATAGTGATAGGAAGTCCTATTTCTGGCACCGCTGCACGCAAAATAGGAATAGGACTTCCTATTGGAGAGGAATTCTTAAAATGGATGAGGAATTCCTTAAAATGGGGCTTCCTCTCTTCCTCCAGGGTGCATATGCTCTTAGTTTAATATAGGAGGTGACCCCAAGTCCGGCTACCATCGCCAAACCTTAAACCTCTCTTATTGGCCACGGCGGTAAGCGAAAGCTCATCTCTTTCCTTTTGCCCAACTGTAGTCAAATGCCAACACAGAATGCCCCAATTGGCAAAAGCTGCTGCTGCTGCTGGTCATGGTGCTCAAAACCGGGAAAGGGTAATGGGTCCATGGCATTGCTGCTTTCATGCCGTACCAGGGAGAGAAGAGGAGACCATCACAACGCACGCGGGGGCCTCCTGGCTCCCGCACAATCTCAGCTTCTTCTTCTTCTCCACTCCTTTATTTTTATTTTTATATATATATATATATAAACTTTTAATCAAATCCAAACAGAAGCTCCCACAGAGACCCCTCCCATCTTCCTTTTGTTCTCTGGAGAGTAGAAAACAAAGCCCCCAACGCCACGTTAATACCGGCTTTTGACCGTTTCCCTAATCTCCAACTTTCCCGAAAATATGATTAGGGACCAAACCCCAAATCTATATAATTATTGAGTACTTGGGTACCTCCTCCTGTTGTGTTGTGTTTGTGTTGTCTTCTGTTATATTCTATTCATCAACTCATTCTTGCAAAAAAAGACAGACATAGTTTCTGAATTCCAGAACACATTTTCAATTCTGGTTTTGACAAATCAATAAAGAAACCCAATTGACTTTTCTTGGGAATAATCCTTGCCAACCTGTTTCATGGGTTGCCACTCTTGTTTCATGGGTTGCCACTCTTTTTTCTAGTGCTACTTTGTACGTTTCAGGGCCTGCAGTTCTTGCTCCATTTGTGGGTAATTCTTTGTGTCTTCTTTGCTATTTCAATGTGGGTGTACTTGGGCATCTGTTCAATCTTTCAAGAATTGAATTTGAATTTGGATGGAACAGAGTTCATGGTGTTTGAGTTCTGATCTCGTTGGAACGTCGGTGCTTATTTCACTAGGTCTCTGAAGAAAAGACTTTGATTTTTAAGACATGACTGTTAGGGATCAAGACCTCAAGAAAAAGGTTTGTTCTTTCTTATTCTTTTTGTACACTCCTTGTATAATTTTGGTTCTCTGATATATTTGTTCAATTGATTTGGTATGTTTTTTTGTTGTTGTGTGCCCTTTGGCCCAGTCTTTTATTCAGAAGATTTTCACCATGAAAGAGAGAGAAGCTGTGACTGGCTCGTCTGATTTTCCTGGTGAGTAGTCTCTATTGGATTTATGCATTCCCTTTTCTGGTTTCCAATTGGACAAAATCTGTAGGCAGATAGATAATGTGCTCTCTGTCTTTGGCTCTTGGGAGATTTAAGAGTAAATTCCATGCTATTGGACTCTCATTAGATGCTACGGTCTTACTCTCTTTTTGCTGTGCAGGGTGGAGAGTATTATTCCATTTTCTTTTTCTTGAATGTAATTTTGTACCCATCTTTATTCTTCTGTTAGATTCTTTTTGGTAGGATAATTATGATCAGTTTGTATGTACAACACATTTGGGTCTAAAATGGGTTTGTTGATGAAAAATGTGGAAACATAGAGTTATGTCCAATCACATCGATAGTTGGGATGACTACATCCTTTTGATCTAGAATATATTCATGTTTGGACTTTGAAAGTGGTTCACGAAAGAAAGGAAGCAAGCGTCCTTCCCTGTTTCAGTCTAATACCGAAGTCTAAATCCCCTTTCTTTTTTCTCCTATAAATTCTTTTGTATCAGTTAACATGGTTCAGTTCGTGGCACTTTTCTGAGCTTCCAGTTTAGCTCTAAAGAGACGATTTCTCTTGCTAAACTTGTTCAGATAATTATGATATCTTAGCATGAAAAGTTTTTTTTCTTTTATCTTCTTTCAGAAGCACAATCTGATCCAGCAGTTGAGAGTCAATCTGTAATTGAAGGAGGGGATCAAATGACTCTTAGTCAAGATGTTCAGTCTTTTCGGTAATGATAATATGACTGTTTCTGTTAGAAAGTGTTTTTTTTTTTGAGCAATATAGAAGCTCCAACTAATACTATATCCTTTCGATCTGTCTTTTAGAGTTTTTGTAGCAACCTGGAACGTTGGAGGAAAATCTCCCCATAGTGGTTTGAATCTCGATGAATTTCTACAGGTGGATAATCCATGGGACATATATGTCTTAGGGTATAATTTCTCCATTTCTTAATTATCATCTAGTTTCTTCTCCGTTACTTTTCTACTCTCAAATTTATGGTATCGTTTTGTTTACTTTGTGATCTGATTGTTTCTCTGTATGTGATAAATGATTCCTCTACTAGTTTACTATTAGTCGATTATACATAACATCTGTTAGAGTTTGTTGTTATCTTGCATCCACTTTGGAAAGCATCAAGTCAACAATGAGAATCCTGGCTTGACGTTCTCTTTAAAGAAAATTTCAAACGTAGATGTGCTTTATGTGGGTGACAAAGCGTGTCATGCGTCTCTGACAGTGTCATGCCATGTAGTCTCTGACAGTGTCATTTAGAAACCATTTTTTGTTAGATAGAACTTAGAGATGCTGTGCTCTCTTTACATAGTTTCTTACCTTGTCATAGAAATTCTGTTAGTTACTTCTGTAACATATATTTGTTCCTTGTTATCAATTTCTTTTCTTTGGATCATCAGTTTTCAGGAAATTGTTCCTTTGAATGCTGGGAATGTTTTAGTTCTAGAGGACAATGAACCTGCAGCCAAATGGCTTGCTTTAATCAATCAGTCACTGAATAAAGCACCGAATGGATCTTCAAGACAAACAGTCAGCCTTGGTGGTTCACTTTTTTTCTCAAAGCCTTCCCTTAAGAAGATCAGCAAGTCTTTTAGGACAGATAGCAAAAGAAGGCTGAAGAGTTGTAACTGTACTTATGAACTAGAAAGGAAGTACAGTAAAGATTTCTGTTTTCGATGCCAACAATCAAATATTAGTGAAGATTACTTGTCGTCTGAACCGGATGAAGACGGATCTAATGGCTTTGATATCTCAGATATTTCTGTGTCCTCTACTACCAGCCAGATGAAGTATGGCCTTATAGCAAGCAAGAAAATGGTAGGCATTTTTGTTACTCTTTGGGCGAGGAAGGAGTGCATACAATTTGTTAGCCATTTGAGAATCTCATGCATTAGTCGTGGTATCATGGGATGCCTTGGAAACAAGGTAAAATTCAAAATGTTACAATCATAGAGGTTAAGCATATGTCGGTTATTTACTTCTGATTGATTTATCATCAGAATTTCCACTGCTCTCTTATTTTGTTATGATTCTTTTCACTTGTTTCAGGGCTGCATTTCAGTGAGCTTTCTATTCCATCAGACAAGCTTTTGTTTTGTCTGCAGTCACTTGGCATCTGGTGAGAAAGAGGGGGATGAGCTTCGGAGAAATATAGATGTCTTGGAGATTCTGAAGAATACACAGTTTCCAAGGATTTGTAGAACCGCTTATAGCAGGGTTCCAGATAAAATTCTAGAGCATGAGTGAGTATATTTATTGTTTCCACAGATTGTTATTACAGAATCAAAAACTTGCTTCATGGTTTCTGATGTTTATTATCACTAATTATCTAATAAATCCCAACCTTAAAATGGTTTTAGCCAGGTCATATGGTTAGGGGACTTGAACTATCGCATTGCTTTAAGCTACTCTGAAACCCGGAATCTCTTAGTCAACAATGACTGGGATGCACTTCTCGACAAAGATCAGGTATTTGTCTTTACTACAGAGGAAAAAAAAATAGTTTAGAATTTGAACTGCGTATAAATGCAATGTTGTTTGATTGTGTTAGCACTCATTCCAATTGTTGGATATGAATATTTCATGTCATTTTTTTGTTTCCCGAATAATCAAATTACCAAAGGAATTATCTGAATTCAGCTCCGAGCAGAAAAATTATAATTTACCAATATAGGAGTTTCCACCAAAACTGTTGTAACACCTGTTTTTAACCTTTTTCTAAAATGTAACCAATTGCGTTATGTGTTTACTTTTCCTAAAAATTTCGAACCTTAAAAATTATTTTTGGTTGTTTAAACCCCTGACCTTGCCTTTGTGTCTATGTGCTTGTATAGCTTAAGACTGAAAGAGAGGCAGGACGAGTATTCCAAGGATGGAAAGAAGGAAAAATTTATTTTGCACCTACATACAAGTACTTCTACAACTCAGACACTTACTTTGGAGAGATGAAAACATCAAAGAAGAAAAGGAGAACCCCGGCTTGGTATGTTGATCAGAAAGAATACACTTATGGAACCAAAAATCTTAGGTTTTCCATAGTAACTAATGCGTTAAAGTATTTTCGAATAGACTGTAAACACTCTGCTGCTGATCTTACCAGCTCTGGTGATCACATGCTCAAAGTTGTTGCTTCTAAATTAGTCTGCGAATGTTTTCACTGCTTAACAAACAACCTGACTTCTTTGTTATTGCAGGTGTGACAGAATACTCTGGCATGGAAATGGGATTAGACAACTGTCGTACATACGTGGAGAGTCTCGGTTTTCTGATCACCGACCAGTTTGTGCGACCTTTTTTGTGGATGTTGTGATCAATAGGAATGGATTGAAGGAACTACCTAGACGTAATATGAAAGTGGAAATTGAAGAGCTTTTACCAGCACACAGAAAATACTTGCAAACCATGTAAGTTGAAAATATATTTATGTCTGTATTACTGGCTTGGAGTTATTGCAATGACAGTTTGATAAATTATAAGTTGCAATTTCAAGATCAAATATATATATATATATATATATATCATCTAATCCCATTTTCCAGTTTGATTGCTGCTATATTTGGTTCTCGAACCACTTTTACGTTTCTACATATGTATAAATCATTCCTCGGAGTAGTGAGCATATAGTCAAAATTTCTCTAAAACATGTTTTGATCTGGAGTGAATTTATTATTATTATTAAAATATGTTTGCTGATGGTCCCTTATTGTTCACAGGAACTAATATGCGAAGCACATCCCTGGAACCCATTTTTGCTGATGAGATGAGATGTAGCCATGTAGGTTTTCTGATATAAATCGCGTTCATGTCATAAAGTCGTCAATAGATAAAATCATGCCATAAAGCTGTAACAAGCTGATGGTAGAAGAATGCATAGATGAGTAGATGACAGCTAATTGTGTGTATTGGCGTCGTAGATCCTCTTGTCATCTGTTGATAAGTAGTCAAGATACTCGGCTGTTACCAAAAAAGATGCTCGGCTGTTGGCCAAATTTGCTCAAATTAACCAGAGCAGTCATGTACAGAAGAATGCTCACTTTGTAAAAAGTATTCCGATTCCAGATATATGAAAGCATTTAAAGTTATCATGTTCAGGCTCTAAAGAAATATCACACTCCAAGCTCCTCAAGTATTGCTCTAAGACCCTCAATTCGCATCCACAGAACGAAGGTTGGTGTTGGTGAAGGTAGACTGCATATGGCATATGGTAGTTGAGGTAGAGTTCACAAATATTAAAAGCATCAATCTGTTCAAACTTTGTCATGCCAAATGTTGGTAATGTAACCCGTCAGTATTTTAAGTTTGGGTGTCAAATAGTGCAGGCAGATCTCTGTCATTTCACCAAATCTTGGTATCTAATTGACTCATTATGGTGATTGTAAATGAAACACACTGTAGAATCTAAAGTTGCCAACAAAGTACGTACTCACGTACCTGAGCACATGACTGCCCGCTATCTACAAGTGAAATTCTCTGTGGGATTTGGCTTTGGAACTTAAAGGAACTGGAATAGTCAAAAATACATCCCATGAGAATCCTGCAACCAATTTACTGTAATACTAAGGGCATATTTGTTTGCCAGGATTAGCTGACATTGTCTTAAATAAGAGGTATTATCTTGTTTGTCCCACGTTTGTGGCAATTCGGTACAAGAATTAATGGTACAACCTGTGTGTAGAAACAGGTTTTTTGTGAATATGTTCGAAGAGGTGAGAGGATACCCAGAGACATGTAAATAAAAAGCTTCAGGTGTCATCGTTGAAAGAGCAAGTATGTTTCTGGGTATGTTGAAGGATCTTTGGTTGTAGAGGAGATGAAGATGATTATGCAGTGATTGATCAACGGAATGCTTTGGAGCATATCAGGTGAAGAGATTTGTGTTATATGATGGGTGAATTGATCAATTGGAGATGGTGCTGAAGTTTAGTCCCGAGTGTCAACAACCATAGCTCACAATTAGTCTACTCTAAGGAGGTATACATGTGTAGAATAATTTTAAAAATTAAGGAGGTACTCACTAGTCCTGTGTAACAAAAGACCCCTAAAGGGCCTGAGTTGGGTTATTTATGAAAATGACACTCTTATGAACAGTGTCTTTACAATTTTATCCTTCATGTTTATTCTGTCTTTTGGTAAATTTCTTGTGTGTCCTCTCTCTGGAAAGTTGATTATTCAATCCTCATTTTGTCTCCATCTTCGAATGCACCTAATCTCCTCAGAAGTCACGCTCTATTTCTTTGCAAATTCGGGTAGTGAAAGGTTTGATTTTTGCGATTAATCTGCTCTCTTTCTCAACACAACTGTTGACACGAAAGCCATCTCTGTTTCTTCCTTGCATTCGCTAACTGAACAAGTGCTTATCAATTGCAATTTGATTCAATTATGTGTTTTATGAGTTGCGTGCTGGGTTTTGTAGTCATGTGATTTTGATCGCTGTGGGCGGTGTAGTGATGTTTTTCTTCTCTGCGATTTTGATTGCAGCTTCTATTTAGGAATCCCTTGCATCGACATAACATTTTTGATGAGTGCAATATGAGTTGTTCACTAATTGTATGCTGCTTTGCCCTTCGAGCAGCTGCAACGGTTCAAGTTTTTGGGGACGATCTTCGGCGGGACCCGCAGTTCAAGGACGTTTTCCGGTGATTTAGCGTGCAACGGTGAGAAATCCAAGAGGCGACCGGACGTTGACGCCTCGAACGACCTTGTCGGTATCCTCTGGAGAGGAAGCTCGCTCGGACGTCATCTGGTGGTCCCCACTGCACGTGGGTGATGCCAGAGCTGATGCAATTTTTTTTTCTACCATTACATGCGCCGGTTAAAAAGTTAAAAACAATTACAAACCAATCAATCAATGACACTTGTCCTCCAACGGTTGAATTAATCTGAGAAATATTGATCAATTGTAATATTTTAAATAAACCATTTACTCTCAAACTTCAAAAATTCATAATAAATAGCTCGAATCTCCAAAATATTCAATAAAAATACACACGGGTTCATATTAATGTACTCTATATAACTTTTGTGAAAAAAGTTAGTCAAAAATCATAACCTGAAAAATGTCAAATTTGAATCGCGATCAAATAAAGAATCATGATAAACACCTATAATTTTTCAGACGATAATGACAAATATCGGATGACATGTGTCGGCTAGTTATTAGTTAAAAATATTATCAAGAAATAAAAAATTAAAATTTTAAATAATACTGAATAGTAATAGGAAGTCTTATTTTTGACACCGCTGCACAAAAAACAGGAATATGACTTCCAATTGAAGAGAAATTTCTCAAATGGGTGAGGAATTCCTCAAAATAAGATTTCCTCTCTATTTTCATGGGTGCATATGCTCTTCCAAAATTGTTATGCATATCTCTTCCAATATATGAACCCTTCATAAGAGTAGCTAAGCTTCATTATTTTGGATGTATATAACTTGCTTGACGTTATGGCACACTTGGAAATATTAAAACAAAAGCGGTAGATTTATCCAAACAACTCGGTATATGAACCTTTTTTATAAAAAAAAGGAAAAAAAATCTATGAACTATGAACTATGAACCTCAACTTCAAGTTAGGTGTTCTTTCTGGTATAGGGCCTTTGTTGTACGGTTAGTAGTTCCCTATTTACTGGCACTGAAATATCCCTTTAAAGGATGTACTGTATTTTTTATGTGAAGGCTGTCTAATTTCAATTTTTGTTTTCCGGTTTTTTATTTATACAATTTAACGCTACATCTTAATTGAATTGAACAAGTGATGAAGTAACTGATTGATTTCCACTTCCTTCCGGAAGCCTCGAAAGTGAATACACAGTGAGAACACAGCTATAGGTTGATGAAGGTTCCAATCAACAAAAATGAAGAAGTTATTTACTGTTCATGAACCTGCATCTAATAAAGTTGACATATTTGGACATATTTCTCTTTAGCGTTCGCTTTAGATTTAGATTTTTTTGTATTATTTTTATGTTGTTCCATTGTGATGTATGTTTTACCTGTGACTAAGGAACAAATAGAGAAGAACATAATAAATCTTGCATATTGCAGTATGGAATTGAAATGTTGATACTTTGTTGTCCAAGACTAACCTTGATTAGTTTTATACAATTTTTTCTTCAGCAAATTAAAGTATCTTATAATTTGTCTTAACCAAGGTGAAACACATGAAACAACTATCTAATCCCGCAACAGAGCTTTAATTAAATATATTGCTTCCTTATGGTTCAGCTAGGGTTTGGGAACTTCCCTCTCCCGACTTGGCGGCGCAACCCTCCATCGGTGGAGAATCCTGTTGGTCCCCTTGTGGTCTCCAAGCACACTGAGAGGCTTCCCCGTCCTCTCCTCGTGATTTTCATTTGAGTAGACGTTACCTTCATCGCATCCCGCACAGGGGAGGCGACACAATAGGGCTAGGGCTCAGACCACACCTTGGGTTTTGCGGCAGACAATTCAGGTCTCTAGGCGACAGACTCGTGCTCGACTGAAGTCGCAGGATGTCGTGGCCTATTTCCCGGTGGCGGCCCAATGCTTTCTGGGGTGAGTACTTCGTTTGTCCTCGGCGTACTGGAGACAAGCCAACTTAAGCCTTGTCGAGGTACTGACTTTGATCAAGGCGGCCTGAGTTGGGACGCAGGCGGGTTGGCGGAGCTGGTCGAGAGAGGGGGGTGATCGGGGTTCGGACACCTTTGAAGGCGTGCGGCGGTAAGTTGTGCAGTATGAAATTGGGTCTGGATGCTCTTGCGGCCCATGTTGACTGCCAAAATGGGAATTGGGCCTCAGGTGGACCATTTATGTGCATGGGTTTTCCCCCTCTGTTCTGGAAAAGGGCCTCAAGGTTTGAGGGTCCTGTCCCTAACCTCCTCTTCGAAGTCTCATAAGGTTCGGGTCATTTTTAGAATCAAATTTGGGAGCCCGACACGTGAAGTTTTGTAAACAGGCGAGTATTACCTTGTTTTAAACATGTTGGCACTAGTTTAGGTCGCCTAGATTAATGCGACAGCAGTTCAATTCTGTTGAGCCCTACGGATGTTTTACTGTGTAATGTATGATCTCGATTATTAATATAATGCCTCTCATTTACCGTAAAAAAAAAAAAATATTCCCGCAGCGGAGCGCGGGTTACCTTTTCTTGTCTTCACTAAATATAACAATTAAGAAAGTTACCAAGGAAGAGTAGTCACTCTGGAGACATGGGACACGCCTTAACCACTCATCATTGGAGACTAAACATAAGTAGGCAGCAAGACATCCTAAGAGAGCTAGAAACCATGAACTCCTGCAGTTTCAAATCATTGGTGAATCTAATGATTGGTATCCTATTGCTGCATTCTTCACTCTGCACTAAACATACAGCCCTAGCAAGAGTTCTCCCTCCTGTATCTACTTTGTCTTCAACAATGTCTGCATCCTCTCAAGCTCTCCTACCCAAAACCTCAAACACGAAAATGCCGGTCACCACAAATGATCCAATAATAATCGATAGCCTTCGAAGAATACCTGCCAGCATTCCAAACCCTACACAGAACAAGTAATTTTCGTTTTTCTAAATTCCTCAAATATCTATCTTTGCAGTATTACTTACCTTTCTATTGTAAATTCTACGGATTGAAGCCATGGAGAAGGGGAAGTACTGACACAGTTACATCAACACCTCAGATACTGATCAAAAGTTATTTGTTTAGTAGTACTGTAGTAGTAAGTACACTTGGTTTTTCTTACGAGCTTGTGACAATAGTAGGTGGGACAGAGAGAGTATTCTACTATTAGGATCAGCAAGTTTTGGGAATAATGTTTAAGCGCAAAGAATGTATGAGAGCAGATGAATTTAATCTTTAGAGATGATACAATTTAGAAAGACATTACAGAGTACACTTTGTATTATAGTGCAGCAGATAAACAAATGTTTGGTTCATTGTTGATTGGTTGTTTTTCCATGTAAAATGTGTGATCTAACAGACTAGTACTACTGAAACCAAATCATGGATTTAATTAGTGTTGAAAATATTCTTCTCTATCTACTTATAATTATTTAATATTTAATATAGATATCGTTTCCTATTAAGAATATGTTTTCTATTAGGAATATATTTTGTAAAGTGTTATATATATATATATATATATAAAACACAATAATAATGAATTATTCTTGAAACCAAAATTCCACTTGGTATCAGAGCCGAAAATCCTGAGAATTGCACGCTACACCCACACCTTCTCCAAAGGAGGTGTGGGTGTCGCACACCACAAGATCTTAAAGCTGCTTTATTCCGCTGAATTGAAATCCTGAATTGAAACCCCTTGAATTACTACCACAATTTTTTATTCCGCTGCACTAGAAATCCTAAACCTTGAAATCCTTGAAATTGAACATAAATTCTTGAAGTTGGAAAACCCCGAATTGAAATTGCAAACCCTTGAAAATCTTACCACCACCACTGAAAATTCCTACTAGCGAAAAATTTCCACCACCACTGCAAATTCCTACCAGGGAAAAATTTCCACCACCACTGAAAATTCCTACCAGCAAAAAATTTCCACAACCATTGAAAATTCCTACCAGCGAAAAATTCTTCCACCCTGAATTTATTTATTTTTACCTTTGAGGAGATGGCCATTAGGAAGATGTCGCATGAATCTGAACCATATTACTCAGGAGAAGTTTCAGAGTCCTCCCTTCAGGGGGAGAAAAGTGAATGTGAAGGAAATTCTCTGAATCTACCAGAATTTGAAGAAGTAGAGAACTTGGAGAAAAGTTTTTGAAGTTGAAAGTTTTTAAGCTAGAATCCAGGTGCAAACCCGAGAGCCTCTTTCGATGGATCGAAGGAAACTCTCGATCCATTGAAGCCTACACAGGAGACAAACCCGAAAGCATCATTCGATGGATCGAAGGGAACTCTCATCCATCAAAGACTGGATGAGAGATGAACCTGAGAGCATCATTCGATGGATCGAAGGAAATTCTCCATCCATCGAGGACTGTAGAAGTAATGGACCAGAATACTGTCATTGTTATTGTCACTGCTATCAAGGAGTAACAAATTGTAATCCAATCTCATGAAGACCCATCTTCTACAACATCAGCTGAAGAACATTAATGAGAACAAAAAAAATAAGGATCAAGGAGGCCAAAACTTGGAGCAGCTGGCTGATGTTCTTACTAAAGAATTATATCATCAGGCATTTGACGATTGAATTGACAAGTTATGCATGATTGATATCTATGCTCAACTTGAGGGGGAGTGTTGGAAATATTGTTCTATATCTACTTATAATTATTTAAGATTTAGTATAGATATCGTTTCCTATTAGGAATATATTTTCTATTTGGAATATACTTTGTAAAGTGATATATATATATATATAACACAATAACAATGAATTATCCCTGAAACCAAAATTCCACTATTAGTAAACTCACCAGTGCGCATATTTTTTGAGAAAAATGATAAAAACCTAGTTTTAGCACTCTGATCTGTCCTATAATCTCTACTATAATAAAGCCAGGTGTGAGTTATGTGTCATCAACCTCACAAATTTTTTAACTTTCATTATTACCCTTAATAATAAAAAAACAAAATTATAATAGTATTTAAAGAGATTAATACTCTATAATTCCGGGTGTGTGTCTTGTCCTACTTAGATACAGATACAGATACTAATTAGATAGATATAGAGAATCTCTGTTATATCGGAACAATTATTGTAACAGATCGTATCAACCTATATCTAAGACATTTTATCAATGAAAGAGTGACATTTTTTGTAGTCTACATACTTTTCTCTTGCAACACGTTATCAACACGACTTTGAGTTGATAGCCATCACTACCAAAGAAAAAAAACCCTGGTCTTCACAAAAGGCCTCCACTGCCGGCAGACCAAGTCACCGCCGACCACCACAAGTCGGCCTCTCTTCCGACGCTCCTCACACAAGCACAAGCTCCTCAAATATTCTTACGTAGTCAAGATTGCTCGACTTCCGAAGAACCTTTTCAGACGAGGTTCAACATCAAATTGATCAACAAATGTACCGGTCATACCTAGCATAACACCCATTGAGGTAAATTTTTCTAAACCATCAATCTCTAGATCTAGGATCAAACTTACTTAGGGCATCTCCAATGGAGAAGTCTCATAATGGGTTCTTATACTTATTATAAGACCTCAAATGAACACTATTCATATAAGACTTGGTACAACTCCAATGGTAGGGGTCTTATAATTGGGTCTTATCCCTCCAATTTCTCTCCCCTCTACCAAGTGGTCCCAACCCAAAATTATAAGACCAAGTCTCATATGGAGTCTCAAAATAAGACTTGGGATGAGACCAAGTCTTATAAATATAGGGTTTAGGACTTCACAAAACTACCATTGGAGCCCAATTTTTTTTAGTATCCCAAAATTATAGAGTGTAGTACCTCCTATTGGAGATGCTCTTACCGCAAAACTCTAGATCTAAGTTGATGATAATTGTAATATAAGTTATTTTATATTACATGTTTACCCTAGTTTCTATGGACCTATATCCATAGAGTATAAGTGATGGTCCTGGGGGAGTCACAGTTTAAAAAAGAAAATAAAAGAAAAGAAAAGGTCAATCAATCATATGTGATAGTTAGTCACGGTAGCTGGGTGTAGTTTTTTCCACCGTTTATAATCGATTTTGTGACTATATATCATGGATCACCTTCTTATTCAATAAAACTTGAAAGTTTTTGTGATCGTAGTTTTTGATCGTTACTGATAAAACATCTCTGTGTGTTTTTGTAGATGAGTTCAAATGAGCCAGTTCGGCCAGAATTCGACATCCTTGACCATCAAGGGCAAGGAGTATCACCATTGAGTCTCAGATGTGGAAAATATATTCATCGGAAAGAGATTGACCAACACCATCAAACCCTCTGGGCCTGGACAAGTTCTTATTCCACCTACAGAAGAATCAAAAGCTCAAACCCTCATGTTTTTGAGGCATCACATTCATCCAACTCTAAAGAAACATTATTTAAACAAGACAGATCCCATGGAATTGTGAGACATTCGGAAGAAGCGCTTCAATAATGTGCATGATCCACAGCTTCCTGAGTTGACTGCAAGATGGAAAAACACTAGACTTATGGATTTCCCAAAGATTCAAGATTATAATCAAGCAATGCTAGATCTGCAGTCGGAGTTGAGTTTTTATGGGGTGCAGAAGACCGAGCAAGATATGATTGAACGGTTGTTGAACACCTTCCCTACATCCATGAGCATCCTTGCTCATCAGTACCAGATTGAATACGAACAGGGGAGGATTACCACCTTCATTCATCTCATTAGTAGCTTTGTGAAAAAAGAGGGGCATCATGAGATCATCCTAAATAATAACTCAAGACCGGCTAGTACTAAGAAGCCTGAGAGTTACCAAACTGGAGGAAAGACCCGTAAAAATAAGAAGGTTTCTCGTTTAGAATCTTGTGCTCGTGGAGGACATGCTTCACGTGGGGGTAGAGGATGGCGTGGGCATGGCCAAGGCCGCAGCCGGAATTTGACTTGGCATAGAGATTAGAACGCTAACTCCATCAAGGACCAGTTTGGTTCGGTTTCTGATGGTCAATGGTCTTAACATTCTGGAAGATACGTTTGTTTCAAATGTGGTTCTACTAAGCATATGCACAAATAGTGCCATGCTAGTAGAGAAATCCAGAACATCTACAAGCGGCAGAAGCAATATTTGGCTCAAGAGTCGAATTATGCTGGAGAGTTAGAGATGGAGGTTGACACCAATCTCATTCTTGCAGAAGACAAGGGGAAAGATTTTGCTACCCCGGATTTTGATTAAGCCTACGTAAAAAGCGTTGTCTCTGTAATTTTTCAAGTTTTGGTTTTATTTTTCTCTTACTTTTTGTTCAAACTTATTAAGATGCTTGTCTTGTTTTTTATTAAGAACATCTATGATGTATTTTTGTTGGCAGTAATGAATATTTCTCTATTTTTCGGTATATGAAAGTGTTGAGAATGTTCTATTTTCATACAGTTCTTATGTATGCTTCGATGTTTACAACTGTATATGGCATAATGACACAATGATACAGTAAGAACGAGACACAAAAAAGTAGTTATTTTGATCTCAGGACATTTTCGATCCGTTGAGAATTTCGATCCGTTGAGAATTTCCTCGACCAGTTGAATGTTCCACTCTGGATCGGTTTTCACATTTTTCGACCCGTCAAGTTTTTCGAATGTTTGCTTTTGTCTCAGACTATGTCCAATTTCGACCCGTCGAAAATAGATATCGAAAAATCGATATCGGTTTTAGATTGTTTTTTGACTCGTCAAAATTTTGATAGACATGTAGAATGTTTGCCCGTGGACACTATTTTGACTCGTCGAAAATATCACTCGACTCATTGAAAATTGGTATCGGAAAGTCGACATCCTATTTTGGGTTTTCTTCGACCTGTCGAGGATTTCCCTCGACCCGTCGAAGATGTTACCCAGATATGGTGTTTTTAGATGTGTTTATACATCGGTTTTATTGGAAAATGTTGAATTTTTTTTTTGAAATTTTCTGTTGGAAAATTATTCGTCTAAATCGACCAACCAGGATTTCAGCACAGGATGTTTTTTATACATTGGTTTATGTCATGCCATATCAGCACTCAACACGGGTCACACCCTTATTCAAATCTTTAAGTATATACTTAAAGTGTACGCCTGGTCTTTAGTACAAAGACATACTTATTTACATTGACTTTGTAGATGTTTCAAGGAAAAATTGAGTGTCTAGCAGATAGTGGTACTACCCATACCATTTTGCGGAATAAGCAATTATTTGTGGATCTTTTTCCATATAAATCCTCAGTGATAACCATGATTGGTGCAACGCCAGTTATACAAGGGCGTGGTTCTGCAGAGTTTTTGCTGCCCTATGGTACAAAATTATATATCACTGATGCCTTATACGCACCAAAAGCCAATCAAACCTTGCTAAGTTTTAAAGATATTTGTGCCAACGATTTTCACTTGGAAACTTATTGTGAGAATGAGAAAGAACTATTGTGTATAACCTCTGTTGAATGTGGCCACAAGCACATTCTAGAGAAGTTTTCGGCTATCTGCAGTGGTTTATATCTAACTATAGTTTGGATCATTAAATCCAATGCCGTGACTCACACTACTACGTGTGATTCTGACTCATCCATGCTTTGGAATTTTCGACTAGGACATTCAGGTCGTGACATAATGATCAAAATCTAAAGAAATACTCATGGTCATCTATTCTTTAGAGCGAAAAAAGATGTGGGATTACCTATTTCCATCGGATTAGATGGTTAGGATGAGACTACTCTTCTCAATCCTGGCTCGGTCTTCAAGAAGAGTGGAGCACCCTCCCGGTAAAATACTGCTGAGGCGTTGTGCGTTATCCCACCAGATTCATATTTTAATCTCTACAACACATTCTTCTTTTTCTGTTGATAATAATGACAATATTTCATTCTTACAAAGGATCCAAGGTGACATTTGTGGACCTATCAAACCCGAATGTAGACCATTTAAATATTTCATGGTTTTGATAGATGCATCAACGCGATGGTCACACGTTGCTTTGCTATCCATAAGAAATGCTGTGTTTGCAAAACTCTTGGCTCAAATCATTAAGCTCCGAGTTTATCACCCTGATCATCCAATCAAGTTTATTCGATTGGATAATGCAGGAGAGTTTACATTAAAATATTTTGATGATTACTGCGTGTCTCTTGGTATTGAAGTTAAACATCCCGTTCTTCATGTTCATTCTCAGAATGGTTTAGCAGAGGCTCATATCAAGCGGTTACAACTTGTGTCTAGAGCTTTGGTAATGCATACAAATTTACCGGTCTCTGCGTGGGGATATGTAGTGGTACACGTAGCCATGCTTCTTCGCTTTCAACCCGTAGCCCGCTAACCATTCAGTGCATACCAGTTGGTAACTGGATATGAGCATGATGTTTCACATTTGTGCATTTTTGGTTACGCGATTTATTTGCCAATTGTGTCTCCACAACGCACTAAAATGGGTCCTCAAAGAAGATTATGCATTTATGTTGGTTATGAATCTCCTACGATAGTTCGCTATTTTGAACCTTCGACATGAGATCTCTTTACTTCTAGATTTGTAGATTGTCACTTTGAAGAGACATATTTCCCGCCATTAGGGGGAGATAGGAATGTTTCCATTCCAATGGAAAGTCAAGAATTAATGTGGTTTAATCCCACTATGTCTCTTCATGATCCTCGCACGTCTCAGAGTGAGACGGAAGTGTGAAGAATACTTAATCTTCAGTAAGTAGCAGACTCTATGCCTGACTTATTTGCTAATATCGCTAAACTAACGAGATCGGATATACCTGCTGCAAATGTTCTTGAAAGTTTAAAAATCTCGAAAAAAGGATTCGTTAGGGGCAACACCAGGCAAGGAGGCGTTCCTCTTGTTTATGTGAAAGGTGTTACATCGGCCTCGGCTCTCACCAGGAAAAAAGGGAGACCAAGAAAATCCACTGATAAGCCACCAGTTAAAAGGCACGCCATGAAGGCACAAAAATATGAATTCAGCATCAACATTGTGAATCCTTCACATGAGATTGTCTCTGAGTACAGTTATCTCATTGAATCACAATTGGAAAGTCTAGGGGACGCTCCAGAATCTCTTGTGATGTCAGAGAACAAAGAAATCTCGCTTAGAACAAATTATGTGCGTGCTCTTATGGGTAGATCTTCCATGTTAGTTGATGATGTGTTTCTTAGGAGATTATTGACGACGATGAAGTGGAACCCCGCTCTGTTGTTGATTGTCAACATAGAGCAGATTGGCCGAAATGGAAGGTAGCAATCTAGGTTGAACTAGACTCTCTGAATAAAAGGCAAGTTTTCGGTCTGGTTGTGCTATGCCCACCGAATGTTAAGCCGGTTGGACATCATCATCTTTCGCTACCTGATAAGCTTGATAGTGTCTGAGAAGCTTAACATGCAGCTTATGGATGTGGTTATTGCATATCTCTATGAGAATCTTGATTCAGAGATATACATGAGAGTGGCAGATGGCACTACTATACCCAAATCAAGTAATTCTAAATCACGGAGTGCTCAAGTTATCAAATTGAGACATTCACTATATGGATTGGAGCAATCTGGTAGGATATGGTATACACGTCTTAGTGACTACTTGATTGGAAAAGGATACAAGAATGATGAGTTATGCCCTTGCCTGTTCATTAAAAGAACAAGTTCAGGTTTTTCTATAGTAGTAGTATATGTTGACGATATGAACATCATCAGAACTTTTAATGAGATCAATGTGATGGTTAGCTACTTGAAATCTGAGTTTGAGATGAAAAACCTTGGTAGGACTCGATTTTAACTCGGATTAGAGCTGGAACATAGAGTTGGTAGAATTCTTATTCACCATTATGTTTCTTTCCAAAAGATGCTCAGGCGATTTAACACAGGCAAACCACACCCCTTCAGCATACCAATGGTTGCTCGCATTCTGAACCCCAAGAAAGATCTGTTTCATCTGCTAGATGATGATGATGAGATCTTGGGAGCTGAAATTCCATATCTTAGTGTTATTGGAGCTTTGTTATATTTAGCTCAGTGCACACGTCCAGATATTGCCTTCTCAATGAACTTGTTAGTTAGATTTAGCTTTGCACCTACGCAACGTCATTAGAATGGAGTAAAATAAATCTTCAGGTACTTGAAAGATTCCATTGACATGAGCTTATTCTTCCCTTACCAAGATTATAGAGAAAGGCATGACAATCCTGGTCAAGGGATAGTTGAATCGCAGTATTCAAGTTCTGGGCATTTTGACCCATCGAGCATATCTCTCGACCCGTCGAATGTAATAAACTGTGATAACCCGAAGGAGGCCTTCGACCCGTTGAGCCATGGACTCGACCCTTCAAATTCTGCACCTTGGATCGACCAGAGTGATTCTCTCAACCTGTCGACAATTCGTCCTGCTTCGGACAGTTTTCATGCAATCCCCTATTTCGAGACACCGGTTGATGTGTTGGTTGGATTTGCTGATGCTGGGCACCTCTCTGGCCCACACAAAGGTCGTTCACAGACCGGTTGTGTTTTCACTATAGGAAACACGACGATTTCTTGGAGATCTATGAAGAAAACTCTTGTTGGTACTTCCTCGAATCATTATGAAATTATTGCTTTACAGGAAGCTATTAGAGAATGTGTCTGGCTTAAGTCACTCATAGGCCATATTTGAGGGTCTAGTGGATTACCATTTATTGTTACTGCTCCCACTTGCATTTATGAGGATAATAGAGCATGCATTAAAAAGATGAAGTTGGGTTACATTAAGGGTGACAATACAAAACATATATCATCAAAATTCTTCTTTAATTAGCAACAACAGCAGTTGTTGAATATCCAAGTGAATCAGATTGGTTCGTTGATAATGCTGTAGACTTGTTTACTAAGTTATTACCTAAATCTACATTTGTGAAACATGTGAGACGCATTGGTACTACGAAGGTTATTTGAACTCCATGACTGAGTTTATAGTCAGGGGGACTTACATTTATGTAGATATCAGGGGGAGTCTACGTCACATGTAGTAGCTTTTGTAGTTAGTGCGTTGTACTCTTTTCCCCTTAGACTAAGCTTTTGTTTTATCATGAAGTTTTTGTTTGCTTGCCGAAGTTTTTAGTGAGGCAACAAGTCATGCATCATTCTTGAAGCCATCGACACAAGGGGAAGTGTTTAAGGAGATTAATTCTCCATAAGTCCCGGTGTGTATCTTGTCCTACTTAGATACAAATATTAGTTAGATAGATACAGAGAATCCCTATTATATCGAGACATTTATTGTAACAGATTGTACCAGCCTATATTTAAGGCATTCTATCAATGAAAGAGTGACCGTTTTTACACTTCACCTACTTTTCTCCTGCAATAAATAGAAAATATAACCTCCATTCCCAATCTTACCTCTAAGTAAATCCATTGGGTGCGGATTTTTGCTAGTCTTCATAAAACACACAAGATATTCCCTTAGTTAATAAGGCCCAAAAGTTATTACCATATCTTATTATAAGTCTAATGAATTATAATTTTTTTGAAAAACTCAAACTTTCTTAAAACCATATTTTTGTGTTCTCATTTTGCCCTTCGAGGCTTCCTTTTCTTTTTTTTTTCTCTGGAACATATCGCAATTGCTTTCTCTCTCTCTCTCTCTCATGTGATTTAGTTTTGGTTTTGAATTTTGTATGTTCTATTTTCTTAGATCACATTGTTTTTGTTTGAATTTAGTGAGATATATTATTTGCTTGTGTTTGGCGTCGATTTTTATCCAATCAGGTCGTCGTGAGTGGAATGATCGCAAACTATCTCTTTTCTTGTCCACAATTGTTGTTTGTGCTGTGTGCGAGGTGTGCCACTGCCAAGGGAAGAATGTAGTAGTGTAGTGCACCACGTAGTATCTACTTCTTATCAAGCGATTGGAGTGGGGAGAGCACCAACCCCACTCGTTGAGTTCCACTTGTCTTGATACAAGATGTAGGCTTCGTGTCTCTTTGTTTGAGCCACAAAGAATCAATACTTCACACTTGTGGGCAAGTATAAAGCAGAGAAATCCTTAGGACTAAGTGTTGAGAACATCGGATAAAGTGACACCGTAGATCTTAAGAATCCCCACGCTTTGTCGGGTGGCCTGGACTCTGTTGACTTCCGTTGTCGTAGCTCGAGTGAATCTTCGAATCCCCACGCTCTGTCGGGTGGCCTAGATCCTGAATTCACTATCGCCGGTTGGTTAGCTTGAGAGAACCTCCAAATCCCCACGCTCGGTCGGGTGGCCTAGTGTGACGACCCAGACCAGAATCAGCAGTATGATCAGCTGTATACATGAGTTACTGCATAGTCGCAGAGTTGTGACAGTTGTTTTAATCGCCGAAGCTTCTTAACGACTGAATTATTGGCCGAGAATTGGAGCTGAGTCTCTTCTCGAGAGTCGTAGTATATGTGATTTCGAGTTCGTGGGCGGTTCCGGATCGTTATTTGGACGACCGAGGAATTAGTTATGAATATTTGAAGTTTCGACGGAAACGGATTATAATGGCGAGCTACTTAACGACTAAATTATCGGACGAGAATTTGGCTTCGGATCCTTCACGGAAGTTGTTCGGAATTTAATTTCGAGTTCGTGGGAACTTCCAGAGCATGATTTTGAGTTACGAAGATTAAGTTGTGATTAATTCCGATTGTTGGTTATTTTGTCGATTTAATATGTGTTGGGGTGAACCGTTGACTTTTTATTCGTTTGGCCGATGTGTTTGACTTTGGGTGATTATTGAAGAACATGTCGAGATGAGTTTGTGGCCGCGAGAATTATCGAAATCGGAATTACGACGAGGAAGTTTCGGGTGTTTAAAGTTCGACGAAAAGGATAAGTATGAAGTTTCCTAATCGGGAACGCTATAAATAGTAACCTGCCTAAAAGGGAAAGTCAAAGACTTCAATTAATGGTGGTTGACCTGGTTTGACCGATTTGACCAAGGGGGAGGTGTGGCTCACGACGGCGGTTCGGCTCGCCGGCGGTGAGGGACTTTCCGGCGACCTTTGGGCTTGATCCTTACCTCTTTGGACTCGGCTTGGCTGCCCCGTGTGGATGCCGGCCACCGTTCACGGCGAGGTGGACGGTGGAGAGAGAAAGTTTGAATCAAAGTTTGTGAATTTTGGGTTTAATGGTGGTTTACATTTCGGGCCGAGTTGAGCTCAATCATGGACTGGGTTTTGTAGCTCTCCTCTCAAGGATTCTAACCATTTATGGAAGTTGCTCAGTGGACGATTTTGAGTGGAATTGGTGCATCTCCGCCGTGAAATTTCACGTCCGGCAGCGGCGCCGCCGTGGACGGCGGTCAACGGTCAAAGTTTGACTTTTTCGGACTTTCGACAAGTTGCATGTCATTTGACTCGAAATCGCGCCCCGATCGCAGTGGGGAGGTTCATTTTTCGAGATGAGCGTCCGAACGTAAAGCGAGGGGTTCGTGATCGTTCGTTTGGCGAGGGACTTTCCGCCGGATCACGGGTTAACGCGATACGCGTTACGCTAGTCTGTGAGTGGACAATTTCTTTTCACGGAAATCTTGCGATTCTTTTATATGATTTATGAACTTGAGCATGCGTATGAGATTTCGGATTACTTGAGCATGTGTTTTACGATTATACGGTTATACTTATACGAATATACGTATACGAGTATACATACACTTATATGTTGTTTCATGCATTTGCATTGAACTGTTTATGATTTGTTTTTCACAGAGTACAGTTTCAGTTACGTTGTTGTATCGATACACTGCATCCCGGCTGATCCCCGAGGATGTTACCGGCTGGAATCACGTGTGGGCTAGGGACCCCGTGGTTCTGAATCACGTGTGGGCTAAGGACCCCGTGGTTCTGAATCACGTGTGGGCTAGGGACCCCGTGGTTCTGACTGTACTGCTTCAGCTAGGATCACGTGTGGGCTAGGGACCCCGTGGTTCTGACTGGACTACCTCAGCTAGGATCACGTGTGGGCTAGGGACCCCTTGGTTCTGACTGTGAGATTTTACTTGCATGCTCTATTTACGAGTTGGAGTCAGCGTCTCCTCGTATACTATTTGGTTTGATTTATTTCGACTCGCACATGTTTTATAATATATATTACTTGGTGAAAGACATTTATTTTCGTCCACTCACTCTAACAGTTTTCATGTCTTTCCCCTGGGCTTTTCGGTTTCCGTGCCTAGTTTGCAGTTCAGGCCCTGGTGTCGCACGTCGTGGTCGGAGGCATAGTACTCGAGCTACTTTGTTTCATCCAGTAGGTTTATTGTTCTACCTACTGTGGTATGCGTATATGATTATGTATTAGAAGTCACTCTGATTTTCCTATTGAATATGTTATACGATTTTACTCGGATTTCAGTAAAGTATATATTATATGTATTGTATACTTTACTGTTGATATATTGAGAAATCTGGATGGGATTGGTGCCCACGGTTTGCTTTTTGTGGCATAGGATGAAGTGTATTTTCCGCGTGCAGGTAATGGTAATTCCACGTTAGTAACGAAACTCTGCCCAAATTTCGAAAAGTTTTTGTTGGTTCGTGTTTTCGAAGGGGTTTGATTCCGATTTAGGGAGCTAAATCGGGGTTGGGTCCTTTCAGCTTGGTATCAGAGCATTGGGTTGTAGGTTCTGTAGACTTCTGTAGTCGTGTTTACTAAGGATATTTGAGAATGTACAGCATGTCTGGAATGGTGACCCGACCGACCGGCGGATAATCATCAAATTCCGGGTGTTGTATACTTTCAAATATTTGAAGTTCCATGATTACGTTCCACTTGTTGTGAACGATATTGAATTCATTATGATGCCTCCTGACGTGCTTTCCGTGTCGTTTCGGTTGTGGATCCTGTTGAGGATCAATCGACGCGCGATTTACCAGAGAACAGTGGATTCAGATGAGTATTCAGAGTTCAGAGATTTGTGTGGCACGGTTTTCCTGGGGATGTGTATATGAGCGTCTACATGTTGCCTCAGAGCTGAGATTTGTGGCAGTGATGTTTGCCTGAGTCAGATTGTTGTGTTTGGTGGGCTGATATTGTGTGAGTTCCGGTTGCGACTCCATGGCCTACATTCAGAGTATTGTGTATACGGTAATGGTTTATCAGGCTACTCAGCAATCAAATGTGGAGTGTTTACCCACCTGAGGCAGAGATGTATTGTCCACATGTTTGTTTCCGTTTTGCACGTGTATTGTGGTTTCAGAGGAAGCAGTGCATGAGGTTCGAGATGAGTTTGAACCTGAGCATCAGAGAGAGTCTGATTGTTGTGTCTCAAGACATCCGTGAGGAGCTTAGTGTGTTGCACTCAGTGGCGAGGCTATTGTGAGGGAAATATGTACGCGGTTTTCGATGCGATGGATTGAGGAAAGTGGATTTAGTCGAGATTTTGATGAGGTTGAGTTCCGACACTTCAGGATCAGTGATTTCATCAGACTGTGGCCTTTTCGATTATGTTGAGGATCCTCTGCTGATCCATTTGGCAATGGCGGAGATCGTAAAGTAGCGGACTTGCTCCTGTGGCATGAGTTTGGGCGATCGTTGGTGATCCTTTCACGCAGCAGGTGTTGCGGTGACTTATGTTCGTGGAGCACTTTCAGATGCTGTTTCGGTGGCCAGGAGGGTCACGTTGTGAGGGAGCGCCCTCAGCCAGCTATGTTTGCGGTTCGACAGCTCAGAGTTTATGAGGAGATCCTTATGTTGTTCCTGAAATCTGACCAATGTACTCTTTTGACGAGTTATTCAGCAAGTCGCAATTATCGTGGGCGACTAGTTGGACATGTCGGAGTTTGTGCCATGACCTTGTTTGAGGATAGACTTTTCTCCAAGGTTACTGTTGCTTGATGTCCATGGCTATTGTACCTGCATCTCCACTTCCGAGGTTTTGGAGAGTGTTGCATCCATCCGGAGGTTGAGAGATCCTTGTTGGAGGATATGGTTCAGTCGTGGATCTGTTTTAGCTGGACATTATGGTTTTGGTGTGTTTGTGAGTATGGACTTACTGACGACACATTTGGCTGCGTTCGAGTACCACGAGAATGAGGGTGTGTTTTGACGACCAGATTTCCCCGAGATGCTGTTTCGAGATGATGATCGAGCGAATGGTGGAGACGGGTTGTGTGGTGCTGTCCGAGGGAGTCGGCGTGGATCCTGACCAGATAGAAGCCGTGATGATTCAGAGTTTGCCCTACCTGTGTACCAGAGATCGGGAGTCTCTTGGGTTCGGCAGGCTATTACCGACGGCTTGTGCAGGATTTTTCCTGATTGTCACTTCACTTTCCGGATTGACGAAGAAGGCGTCAAGTTCGAGTGGTTCGATGCACGCGAGGAGAGTTACTTACTCCTGCAGGATGGTTGACCGTTGTTTTGGTTCTGACCTTACCCGACGATCGTGACGAGTTCGTGGGTTATGGCGTTGCATCGAGATTTGGTTTTTGGTTATGTTTTGATGATGTACAGCAGAGCGGTGGCTCATTGTTCCAGGCAGTGGAACCTTTATGTAGCTACGTATCCTGTGTATGATTTGGGTGTAGCTGTCTTTGTGTTTGCACCAGAGAGTTGGAGATACTACTGCTATGGTGTACAACGCAGTGTGGGATGTGCACTGATCATTTGAGTTTCATCCACTTGCATTTTCGGCCAGATTTGGGCTTGAGGCAGTGTAGATGGTTGAGGTCGATTACGACTATGGCTACACCTTTGAGCTTGTTCGAGAAAGGTTAGAGGTTGTACTTCGACTATCCAGTTGGGATGTTGTTACTGATGCACTTAATCGAGAGAGTCGGGACTTCAGTGTTTCATATGTGTGTGTGGCTCGAGTTTCCGTGTTAGCCGAGTGTGGGCTACGAGAGCTGAGTTTGAGTATGATGGTGTTGAGGCTCGTGATTTTGTGCACGTTTGGCGCTAATGATGCGGAGTTGTGTCTGATACTTCGAGATTACTACTCGTGATGCAACATGAAGAGCAATATAGTAGCTTGTTTGTGCAGATGCCACATTCGTCGACTGGCGATGGCTAGGAAGTAGAGACTTGCCGAGATGTGTCAGCCATTTGAGATTTCCAGTTAGACGTGGCGGTTGCTGCTATGATTGTGTGTGTTTGTACACTATGGTTTGTGATATCAGTTGTCAGGCCTATGTGGACCGTTTGATGAATTTAGTACGTTTCCTTGTACTTTCGGAGCTGATTTCAGCGGCAGGCTGTTATGGCTGTGTTTGATGGAGGATGTCCATCTACGTGGTGTACCTGTGTCCCAGTTCGCCGATCGAGGTAATCAGCTACGACTATGTGTTGGCAAGCTTTGCAGTGAGCATTGGGGACCAGATTACAAGTTAGTACCGGTTTTTATCCCCAGATTGAGGAGCGATCTTCGAGGATTATCCAGGCCTCGGAGGGCATGTTGTGGACCTCAGTATTGCAGTTCCGGAGGATTCGGGACCAGCAGTTTCACTTGTTCGAGATTGATTGCTGTACCAGTTTGTGGACCACTATGGTTCTGATGTTGCGTGATGTCGTTTTGAGGGATGTTGTTGTACTCCACTGTGCTGGAGCGAGTTTGGTTTGAGTTTGAGTTGATGTTTGATTTTGATTTTGTGGAATGTGTTACCACAGACTGTCAGGTTAGCGGAAATAGGCCGATATACGCTTGAGTTCGATATTTGAGTTATGTTGATGTGTGCAGATTGAGTTGAGATTTGCTATGTTATTTTGATCCGTGTGTGGCCATAGGCGAGTTTGTGTTATGCCGTGTGGTTCGGCATTGCCTATAGTGTTGGCTTTTATGTGTGTTGTGTTCCGTGTAGCGGAACTGTGTTTCAGGTTTGCTATGTGTTGTGTACCCTACCTGTTCCTTATGCAGGAACACTTGGCGATTTTGTGAGCCAGTTCAGATTTGTGATTTGTGGGTACAGGGATTCCAGCATGGAATTATCTCCTATTGTGGAGTTTGTGATCAGAGTTGTTCAATTGAGGTTGTCACTGGGCAGTTGAGCGGTATGCAGAGGCAGTGCTCCTACTTGTAGTCGGCAAACTCGGAAATTTCGAGGTCGAAATTTTTCTAAGGGGGGTGGATTTGTGATGACCCGGACCAGAATCAGCAGTATGATCAGCTGTATACATGAGTTACTGCATAGTCGCAGAGTTGTGACAATTGTTTTAATCGCCGAAGCTTCTTAACGACTGAATTATTGGCCGAGAATTGGAGCTGAGTCTCTTCTCGAGAGTCGTAGTATATGTGATTTCGTGTTCGTGGGCGGTTCCGGATCGTTATTTGGACGACCGAGGAATTAGTTATGAATATTTGAAGTTTCGACGGAAACGGATTATAATGGCGAGCTACTTAACGACTAAATTATCGGACGAGAATTTGGCTTCGGATCCTTCACGAAAGTTGTTCGGAATTTAATTTTGAGTTCGTGGGAACTTCCGGAGCATGATTTTGAGTTACGAAGATTAAGTTGTGATTAATTCCGATTGTTGGTTATTTTGTCGATTTAATATGTGTTGGGGTGAACCGTTGACTTTTTATTCGTTTGGTCGATGTGTTTGACTTTGGGTGATTATTGAAGAACATGTCGAGATGAGTTTGTGGCCGCGAGAATTATCGAAATCGGAATTACGACGAGGAAGTTTCGGGTGTTTAAAGTTCGACGAAAATGATAAGTATGAAGTTTCCTAATCGGGAACGCTATAAATAGTAACCTGCCTAAAAGGGAAAGTCAAAGACTTCAATTAATGGTGGTTGACCTGGTTTGACCGATTTGACCAAGGGGGAGGTGTGGCTCACGACGGCGGTTCGGCTCGCCGGCGGTGAGGGACTTTCCGGCGACCTTTGGGCTTGATCCTTACCTCTTTGGACTCGGCTTGGCTGCCCCGTGTGGATGCCCGCCACCGTTCACAGCGAGGTGGACGGTGGAGAGAGAAAGTTTGAATCAAAGTTTGTGAATTTTGGGTTTAATGGTGGTTTACATTTCGGGCCGAGTTGAGCTCAATCATGGACTGGGTTTTGTAGCTCTCCTCTCAAGGATTCTAACCATTTATGGAAGTTGCTCAGTGGACGATTTTGAGTGGAATTGGTGCATCTCCGCCGTGAAATTTCACGTCCGGCAGCGGCGCCGCCGTGGACGGCGGTCAACGGTCAAAGTTTGACTTTTTCGGACTTTCGACAAGTTGCATGTCATTTGACTCGAAATCGCGCCCCGATCGCAGTGGGGAGGTTCGTTTTTCGAGATGAGCGTCCGAACATAAAGCGAGGGGTTCGTGATCGTTCGTTTGGCGAGGGACTTTCCGCCGGATCACGGGTTAACGCGATACGCGTTACGCTAGTCTGTGAGTGGACAATTTCTTTTCACGGAAATCTTGCGAGTCTTTTATATGATTTATGAACTTGAGCATGCGTATGAGATTTCGGATTACTTGAGCATGTGTTTTACGATTATACGGTTATACTTATACGAATATACGTATACGAGTATACATACACTTATATGTTGTTTCATGCATTTGCATTGAACTGTTTATGATTTGTTTTTCACAGAGTACAGTTTCAGTTACGTTGTTGTATCGATACACTGCATCCCGGCTGATCCCCGAGGATGTTACCGGCTGGAATCACGTGTGGGCTAGGGACCCCGTGGTTCTGAATCACGTGTGGGCTAGGGACCCCGTGGTTCTGACTGGACTACCTCAGCTAGGATCACGTGTGGGCTAGGGACCCCGTGGTTCTGACTGTGAGATTTTACTTGCATGCTCTATTTACGAGTTGGAGTCAGCGTCTCCTCGTATACTATTTGGTTTGATTTATTTCGACTCGCACATGTTTTATAATATATATTACTTGGTGAAAGACATTTATTTTCGTCCACTCACTCTAACAGTTTTCATGTCTTTCCCCTGGGCTTTTCGGTTTCCGTGCCTAGTTTGCAGTTCAGGCCCTGGTGTCGCACGTCGTGGTCGGAGGCATAGTACTCGAGCTACTTTGTTTCATCCAGTAGGTTTATTGTTCTACCTACTGTGGTATGTGTATATGATTATGTATTAGAAGTCACTCTGATTTTCCTATTGAATATGTTATACGATTTTACTCGGATTTCAGTAAAGTATATATTATATGTATTGTTTACTTTACTGTTGATATATTGAAAAATCCGGATGGGATTGGTGCCCACGGTTTGCTTTTTGTGGCATAGGATGAAGTGTATTTTCCGCGTGCAGGTAATGGTAATTCCACGTTAGTAACAAAACTCTGCCCAAATTTCGAAAAGTTTTTGTTGGTTCGTGTTTTCGAAGGGGTTTGATTCCGATTTAGGGAGCTAAATCGGGGTTGGGTCCTTTCACCTAGATTTTGAGTTCACTGGTTGCTAGCTGTTTACTCGGGGTGAGTAGATTTGCTGGTGCACAAATTGTGTATGTGTGTCGGTGTGTAAAATCTGCTCCGCTTTGTATATGTGGTAGGAACTCAAATCCTCCTCGCTTGATAAGGTAACCATTATTAATGAGGAATGATATCCGGCCCTTTAGATTTCCTAGATTATCTAGGAATCGCATAGATTTTTTCTAGATTCGCAGCTCTTTATTGAGCCACTCGTAGCTGGCCCATTTTATGTCTAAGGCTCAGAGGCCTCAGAATAAATGTTTAGTTTATTTTGGGCCAAAACATTGCCCCCCAGACCTCAAGATTAACCCATGGGCAATTGAAGGGGTCTTGATATGATGTGCCGCCTCTTAAGTCAGCAATTTTGAAATAACCTCTTACTAGGCTACTCAAGTGTTTTCCTTTGGAGAATCGTGACTCTTATTTTCAATTCTTTGAAGCTTCTTTATCTATCTCTTTCCGCCTCCTCTCCAAAGCAATCTTCGATCCCCAATTCTGAAATTCGCAAATATTTTCCCGAACTCCAAATTTCACATATTTTTGCACCCATGGCTCCATATCAAAAGTTTTGTCCAGACGTCCCTGAGAAGGATGTGGATGCCTTCCACGACCATATGAACGCTCGCCTCCACCGAGACCAGGATACCCCCTATATGTGGGTCGTTTTGACGTTTGGAGATGAAGTTATACTGGGTCTGACCACTAGCACGACGAAGGCTTCATCCGCTCTTGATTCGAATATGCCTCGCCCTCTGTTGGTCTTGCAAGGTGAAGCCGCTGCCCCCATTCAGTTGGACCAAAAGGAACTTGATGTAAAATTGGGGAAATGGCCCAGTACTCGGGCCTCAGAGCTTCACTGGTACCAAGAACGGAAATCCCACGATGAGGAGCTTTTGGAACAGGTTGGTATTTCTCATGCTTTGGATTTGTGTTTCCATCTTCCCCAAGGCGGGAATCACGCTACTGCCATCACTGCTTTATATTATTGGGAGACGAGTAACAATAGATTTATTCTCCCCTTTGGGCATTTAGGGATTATGCTCCTCGACGTTGTTACTATCACTAGCTTGCCTACTGCGGATGGGCCTTTACTTCTTAGTAGTCTAGATGGTAAGTCCTTCCCCTTTTCTGTAGACCCTATTCGTGCCACTATCAGTTCAGCTTACTCTAATTGGCGTAAACACTACAACACAGAAGAATTCCAGACCACTCCTGCCTCTGATGACCAGCGAGTGAAGAATGCCTACGGTGGAATTGCATTTTTGGAGTTTTGGCTTTGTCGCTATGTATTCTGTGTCACTGTGGATAGGATTACCAACATCTTCACCAAGGCAGTGAAAGCCCTGTACAATGGCCATAGTCTTGGCCATGCTCAAACCGCGTTGGGCGCCCAGTATCGCGGACTCGGGTAGATTTCATTGAACCCCTTCAAGTTGAAACTTGCAGGTGAGATGGAATAGCTGAGCTACGTGCAGTGTTTCAACTATCTTTGGGGTTAGAAGCTGTTCCCCAAAGACATGGCTGAGTTTGTAGTGACAAGAAAATTCCCTGCGAAATTGGCATCAGGGTTCGCAGTGACCCTTCATCAGGCCCCTGCTGCGAAGAAACTCTTTGCTCAGTGCATCACTTATCCTGATATTGTTGTCCCTGATGCGGTTATGTGGATAGGGATGTATGCACCTAACCATTTTGCACGTCAATTAGGATGCAAGCAAGGTCTCCCCTGCCCCCTAATAGAATCTCGCAATGGCTATACCTCATGGAGGACTTGCGTGGAGAAGCCCTATGCAACAGTTCTACAAGCTCTTGCTTCACCAACCTTCCCTCTACTAGACCTCTCAGACTTTCGTTGGCATTCACTCTGTGTAACTTATTATGCAGTTGAAGAATATCATGAGTGGAATTAGCGCCACTATGGTGACATCTGGTCATCGTCGAGGTCTGAAGTTTTTCGTACCATTTTTCAGCCTCCTTCCTCGATTACTTCAAGAAAATGGTAAATAGGAAGGTTGTAGGCCCCATTACTCAAAAGGAAGCGGGCCAGAAGAGAAAGAAACGAGAGATCAGTGCTTTTCCTCCCTCTGTCTCGAAACGCAGCGAGCTTATGGGTGTGAGTCTTATAGCCACTTCCCCTGCTGCGAAGAAAGCTGCGAAGGTGGCTGCCTCTAATAAAAAGAAGAGAGAAACCGTTGAACCATGGGATGATGAAGACGGAAATTCTAACGAAGAAGTTCCACTGGTATAGTTTCTTCTCGCTGTAAAACTATTTATCCTTACTAATCTTCCGTTATTTAATTTTTTTTTTATTATAGACTCCCCACTCCAATCGTAACGTTGCCAAGGAACTCTAGCAGCCGCCGAAGGATAGGTTGAGTGATAATTCCCCTTCCATCAAACTGATGCCTGACAGTGAGTACTCTGAAGGAGACTTGCTTTTCCAAACTGTGCAGGCCAAAGGCAAGGGTGTACAACCGATTGCTGTTCTGAGCCCTCTTCAAGTGCTACGAGTGCGTCTGAGGTTCCTCTAGCTTCTAAACCTCTAAACATAAGTCCTTCCAATGCTGCGGATGAAGAAACTCAGTGCAAGAAGCTTCTTGAGCAGGTCTATGATCAGCCTTTTGAGTGCTTAGTTTCTGCTGCGATTGCTACAGTAAAAGAGATGGTTACTACTGCGGGTGATGGAGTGCCTCTGAAGTAGGCTACCGATCATAAGGAAGATAACAGAGCCCTTGATGCTGCTGTTGTACAAACTTCTTTCGCTGCTGATCAGGTATTTGTTTTTAACCTCATCTTCTTGTAATTATTTTGCACTCTTCTAACCACTTTTTTTGGCTATGGATTCAAGGATAATGTTCAAACTGAACCTGCACCATTCCCTTTTGCTGAGGATGTAGCTTCTGCTCTTGTGATTGAAGAACAACCATGCACTCTGGATACCCCCGCAGTTACTCTAGCCACGGATAGTGGCCACGTGACACGTTCCGTATTGCTTTTCACTTGAACCACTATGCTTGGTTTGCTTACCTTTACTGGGATCTAACTTTTTCTTTATTCTTCGCAGCTTGTAATCGAAGCTCTTTCTCCTCCTTATATCAATATTGCGTTGTATGATGACCAATCTCCTCCTTGCTTATCTCAGGTATATTCCAACTCCAGTCATGCAGGCTTTATGTTTTACGAGTTTCGCAGAAGGACCCAGACACTGAGGAATTATCTCTTACTGAGGGTCAACAGAGGCTCAGGGAATTTTCCAATGTCATTCGTCGCTGCAGTGAGACGGGTGCCCCCGGTCAGCGACTCTAACTCTTCTGGCCCTAGTAGATGGCAGCGAAGGGGTAGCCAACACTCTGCGAGAGGCGGAAGGAATCTTTAATGACCTGATCCACTCCAAAAAAGATCCTCCCGAGGTTCAACTTGCTATTGCTTTTCTTTGTGATCTGTGGACCCTGGACCTCGAGGACAAGTCCCTATGCCAAGAGACCCCTGTTCATATACAAATGGCTCGTCGTTCCATGAAAGGCGTTGATCGCACCATTTTGGATAGAATGGAGGAAACTCTGCGAAAGCTTCCCAGCCTTTACGACACTGTTGTCTCTACTACTCACGAGTGCAATAAAGCTATTTCCCTTGATGTAGACTACAATCGCAGGTGGAAATGTGACTTAGACAAAATCAAGATGATGGGGAAAAGCTATAAAGGTGAATGGGTGAACATTATATCCAAATGTGCTGAAATTACCAAGCTTTAAGCCGAACTTTGTGAACAGGAGGAAGAATTATTTGGTAAGGAACATGCTGCGATTGGCCTCCTCAATGCTGGGAAAGCTTAATCCGAAAGCGTCCAACAAACTCGCGCTGCGGTTGCGAATGCTGAGAGGGTTTGGGCCTCCTCACAGGCCTAATATCTCCAAGAAAAGACTAACCTGCGAGCTCTCGGCAACTCCGTTATCAAATTTTGAACTTTATTTGAAGAAGCCCCACATATGGGCTCTTTATTTTGTATAAACTCTTGCTTAGTTTGATTTATACCTCATGGCCCATAGCCTTAATCACCTACTGTACATCTTTGCCAAAAAGATCTTCGCGCCTCCAAAGATCACGCCGGTCCTTGAGAATGACTGCCCGTCTTTAATGGTTCATAATTTTATATCTCGAAACAGTACTTCTATGGTCCTTCAAGAGATATGCAGTCTGGTATTTGAACGTTGGACCCCTTAATTGCTTCATTGAATCGATGCAACACTCCGAGTCTCCCATTCAAAGCCTCTTAGAATTTCTAGGCCTATGAATAGATAAATACTTCTCCTTCGTTCTTTCAGAATCCTTAGCTACAAAAGAATAATGGCTTGTCTAGTCTGTAGTTTGCTACATTCTTGCTTCAAAGCAAAGCCTCCAGATCCTGTAGTTTGTTAGATATTTCTAGGTCGAAGTACCAAAGCTCAAGCCTGGCTTAGATCGTAGTACCAAAGCTCAGGCCCTTCGGTTCTGGACTAGTTCTCAAACCTTTGAGAATTAGCAGATGATGGCCGGTACAAGCACTCACTAACCCCATCCTTGTTCCTAATCATCCTGGCTGGTGCATGCTCTCACTCACTTCCACTATATTCCTTCATGTTCTTTTGAGTGGAGCGTTTAAGATCATGATCAGAAGGATGCTTTTGCTAGCCGCAAATGTTGGGTGAGTGCAAGTACCCCAAAGTCATCCGAAACCGAAGACAGATCTCATCCCCAGTCACTGCTCGTCCATCGGTGACAACCGAGGACGCTGTTGTGTAGTTGGGATAGATCTAAAACCATTTCTTATGACTGTTTCCTTTTAGCCGGAGATTGTTCATTCGATGCATGGTATCAGAGCTAGGGGCCACAAAGCCTCATGTTTGTACTTTTATTTTGATCGAATAAAACTGTGTATTTTCATTCTGTTTGTATCTTTTGTATCTGTGAAAATACCATCTCCATTGATCTGACCACTAGAATTTGGTTGTAAGCGATTGTAACACTTGGATGAATCACAAAAATTAGATTCCATGTCAAAAATTTGAAATTTTGCAACATTTTAGCCACATGAATTGGCTGAGGACATCCTGGTTGCCTCCCTAGTTTTACATGAAGTAAGCCTTCGCGACAGGCTGTAAACGAGTGCAAACTAAGTAGTTAACCCCTCTCGGGCCTCATACTCCCAAACTAGTTGTCTATATTTCTTCAAAAATTGGCTATTGATTGGGTTGCGATGGACTTCACCATCAACGTCACGTAGCTAGAAAGCTCCATTGCCCAATTTTTGTCAATAATGAAGGTTCCATTTCACTTCGTAGACCACTTACCGTGTCCTTATTTTTCTCCCAAAGGCAAGACTATCTTCCAAACTAGCTCTCCCTCCACGAAGCTAAGTTCGCGAGTATAGCGATCATCACAACGAGCGACCTTCTGTTTCTCTGCGAGTAAGTTAGTTAAGGCATTGAGACGCTTGTCTTCCAAATCCTCAAGCTCCTGCCACATTGCTTGCACATAGTCTTCGCTAATCAATTGATGTTGATCCATGATTTTGAGTGATTAGACATTAATTTCTAACGGCAAAACAACATCATGGCCAAACATTAGCGCATATAGAGTAGTCCTGGTAGGACTGCGTTTTGAAGTGTGGTACGCCCACAAAGTACTAAACAAGTCTTCATGCCAAAGTCGAGGGTTGTCTGCGAGCATGCGCTTAAGGATGTAGATGATCAATTTGTTGCTTACTTCAGCCTGACCATTAGATTATGCATAGGGGAAGAATGCAAAAACTTGATCCCAAAGTTTGTCATTAAGTCTTCTACTTCCCCAGACATGAATGCGGTTCCCCAATCAGAAACGAAGCACTCCGGAATTCCAAATCGGCAGATGATATCCTCATATAGGAACAGCCGGATCATACTAGCGGAGGCCACTTTAAAAGGCCTTGCTTCGACCCACTTGGTGAAGAAATCTGTAGAAATAATGATGAACTTATGCTGTATAGAAGAATGAGGATGAATCAAACCAATTAGATCTAACGCCCATCCTTGCACTGGCAATGACTTGATGATTGGCTACATAGGAATGTTTGGAATGTGGCTGACTGGTCTGTGAGCCTGACAGTCCTTGCAAAGGCAATACAATCCTTAATTAACATCAAAGGCCAAAAGTACCCGTGTCTCCGCAGAAGCCATCTCATATTCAGGCCAGATTGGTGAGCTCCGCAGACCCTTAAATGCACTTCTCACAATAATTGGTTTCCTTCAATTCCAAAGACACAGACCACATCCACTCCCTCTTCTCCATATCTAAATATTTCATTACCTCGAAGAATGTAATTTGGAGCAAGGTACCGGATCCTCTTGTCCACCACAGAACTAGGATCTTACAAGTATGTGATAATTGGCTGTCTCCAATCATCATCAATAGTAGTAAGAGCTGCAACATACCATTCATCATTCTCTTCCTTCCTAGCCATGAAGGAAGGTAATGTACGCACCTCGACTTTCATTACGCGCTCATGGACGTCATCGACCAACTCAATTCCCGTAGCAAGTTGAGCCAACTTGTTTGCTGCAAAATTTCCCCTCGGGGAATATGGGTTAAAGTCATGTCTGCGAACAACTCCAACAACTCGCTAGCACTTTTTACGTATGGCTTAAGGATGAAGCCTGTCTTAAACGTAGCTTAGAGTTGTCTGATCACAAGCAGTGAATATCTCTAGACCCAGATCTCTATAGCACCCAGTTCCCATAGAAGCTCAAGTCCGATGATTATTGCCTCGTACTCCACTGCGTTGGTAGAACAGTTGTATTCGAGACAGAATGAATATGCAAACATTTCACCCTGAAGGTTGACTAAAGCTATCCCTACCCCTGAGAAGGCACTTGTGCTAGACCCATCGAAGTAAAGCTTCCAAGGAGCTAAAGAGATGTGTGATAATTCTAGCTCCCGCTTCTCTGAAATATCCTCTGTAGGGTGATGAGCGAGGAAATCGGCCACTGCCTTCCCTTTTATTGCCTCCTGCGGAACATATTGCAATGAAAATTCAATCAGTATGAGAATCTATTTCCCTATCCGTCCTCTAAGTATAGGTCGGGCTAACATGTACCGAACCAGGTCTGTTTGTGCGATGACACATGTGGTGAAGGACAACATGTAATGCCTCAATTTGCAGCTAGAAAAATAAAGACCAAGGCATAACTTTTCCATCAATGTATATATACTCTCGCAGTTCGTAAGGGTTATGCTTAGGTAGAATATGGCTTGCTCTGTTTTCACCTTGTTATCTTATGCCAATTAGCTCGCTATAGAAAATTCAGTCGCTGAAATATAAGCTTTAACGACACTCCCTTCTGTGGTGGTACCAAGACTGGCGAATTAATTAAGTGTTTCTTGATGTTGTCAAATGCCTCCTGGTGAACCAGTTCCTATACGAACTCCTTTTCTCCTTGTAATTTAAGTAGAGGTGTGAAATGCTTAGTCTTCCTCGCATCATTTGCAATGAACCTTCTCAAGAAGTTGATCTTTCCGAGTAGTTGCTGAAGCTCACGTTTTTTCTTTGGAGGAGAAGCTTTAAGCATTACTTCCTTCTTATCATCCGGGACCTCGATGCCCCACTGATGCACTAATAATCCAACAAAGTCCCTGCTTGAACCCTAAAAATGCACTTGGCCGAGTTCATTTTGAGCTGGTGCTTCCTTATCCGCAAGAACACTTGTCGTAGGTCTTCCACATGAGTTGACCTTTGTTTTGACTTAATCACAACATCATCAATATAGACCTCCTTTTTGTAACCGGATAGGTCATTTAAGATGTAATGCATTGCTCGCTGATACGTTGCTCCTGCATTCTTCAATCCAAATGGCATGTTGACGTATTCAAAGACTCCTAAAACCCCTGGGCATTGAAACACAGTCTTGTGCCTATGCTCTTCGGCTACTGGGATTTGATGATATCCCGCTGTGCCGTCCATGAAGGAGAGCATCTCATGTTTCGCAATCGCATTGACAAGCAGGTCAGCAATTGGCATATGGTAAGCATCCTTCGGTGTAGCTTGATTTCGATCTTTGTAATCTACGCATACCTTGATTTTGCCATTCTTTTTCTGTACGGGGACTATATTGGATATCCATTCCGTATATTTAGCCACTTGGATGACTCCAGACTTTAACATCTTTTCGATTTCTTCTTTGACCAGTGTTGTTGTCTCTGGATTCATCCTCCACATCTACTGCTGGACTGGCTTTCTCCCCACTGCGATTGGAAGCTTGTGGACAACCAGCTTTGGTGAAAGTCCTGGCATATCCTCGAATTTTTCTGCAAAGCAGTCTTTGTATTCAAATAAGAGATCAACGAGCCTCTTTCGTTCTTCAGGCTCAAGAAAAGTATTGATAGCCACCTCCATTGGCTCAGTGATAGTCCCCAAATTTATCTTTTTAGTTGGATCTCTAACCTTAGGTGGTGTATCATCTAAGGCTGCGGGAGAAAGCTGGATGATATCCTCCTCTATTTCTTCTTGTTGGACGTCTTCATTGATACACTCTGCCAAGGCCATGGTTGGCAGACATTCATAGGCTCGCGACTCAATCATATAAGTGTACAATCTTGCATATAGAGAAGCGCAAGTCTCCGCCTCTTCTTCCTTAGATGGATGTATCATTGACGGCTCGTGGGGGCTAGCTCCAGAAAGTAGGGTCGTGCTCTGTCTACTCTTGCTTGCACGACTCCCCTCTGAGCTAGTTCCGAGGCCGTGACTCCAATGGGACGTCCTTTCTTATTAATTCCGCATACTTCCAATGGCCTAAGGTTTTCATTGTAGTAATCGACATCCAACGCATTCGCAGAATATGGTCGTGGGTCAGCATTGATGATGTGCGATTCTGATGTCTCCATATCCCATATGAAGAGTTGTTGATGAAGTGACGACGATACGCAATAACTCATATGGATCCAATCTCTACCCAGTATGGCGCTGAAAGGTGAATTGCATTTGATGACAAAGAAGGTGTGCACCCCTGTTACAGGTCCAACCTTTACTTCGATGAATAATAGCCCTAAGGTCTGCGAGACAGTCCTTACAAAGTTTTTGATTGTCATAGACATGGCTTGGATGGCTGATCTTGGGAAACTCACCAATGTCATTGCTCAAGTAGTTAATACATTCACCGCTGCACCAGTATCCACCATGACTTTGCCAAGTTGAATGCCCCCCATGCTCGCAGTGATGTATAATGGTCTTATTTGTGAGGCCATCATATCTGTCAGTTTAGAGAACATCATGTAGAATTTTTGCCTAACAGGGTCCACAGCTGGTCCCTGTTCCTCTGGTTCTTCATATTCTACCAGAGTAACCCTTAAATGCTCTTGTTTATAACCGCCACATGTGTTGCCTTGGATGGTTTAGCAAACCTGGCTGGTAGCAAGTATACCATACAGATGTGCATATCTTTAGTGTAAACCTCTTCCAAGGTTTCATCATCTCCTCCGTAGTCAACTAGTTGTTCATCCTCATCACTTGCCTCAGTTTCCGCTAACAACGGTTCCTGCGGTTGCTCCTCTGCCAGGTGCTTTCACACATAAAGCTCGGACTCCAGCTTTTTCGCAGAGTTCGACTTGGCTGTAAATGTTGATTCACCAGCCACTACTTGTATGACTTTAGCTTTGGAAGCAACCAAAGCGAGCCTCTTTTGCTCTTCAATCACCAAAGGTTTTGGTTTCCACCATAACATCGGCTTCTTCTTTGGCTCATCAACCAATTTTGCCTTGGGTTCGATGCGTTTGAAGACTGATTTACGCACTAGTTTGTTATCAATCCTATCCCCAGCCCTCGTGGGTGCATGTTGTGTTCTGCTTTAGGCTGCGGCTTGTCAATTCGGGAAAACACACTGGGCCTGAGTGCTTGCGTCTTGGGTCTGCTGAAGCCTTGATCAAACGTGATCATGGGTGTGGCCGAGAGCCTATTCATCCTTATTGAATCTGCTTCGGGGACTCCTTCAACTGTTATGGTTTGATCAAGCCTCTATCCAAAGCTTCTAGGGTTTTCTTTGCAGCTCCAAATTGATGTTGTAATTTTCTTTTCATAGTGGGAGTCATCTCCACAGTTTTTCCTCCTGACTTTATGTACCAAACTTCATCTTTAATCACTGCTTGGCTTGCATGAGGAATGTAAGGTTTATTCGACTCTGTTCCCTGTCGGCCATTAGCTTACTCCAGCTGCATACGTTTGAACAAATTTGACTCCTTGGCCATTGTCCGAGACTCTTTTGGGCTTGCTGGCTGATAGCTTTCTGGTGGAGACTTGACCGTGGAGCCAATTCGTATAGCATCCACAAATTTTTCATAGGTCATCTTGAGACCAAACTTCGCTTTCCAACGAGTGCACAACACTATCGGAGTCGCTTCTCGACATACCTCTTTTTCCTTCCTCTTAGGGTCTTCCTTACTACTGATGCGAGCAACTGGCTCGTTAGTGGCCATAAGGTCCAATGTCTGCTTCTGCTTAGTTCCTCCGTGCCAGGTTACCTCATAAAGGATCCTACAACGGCCTCTTCTTCCTTGCAGCCCCGAAGCACAATATCTCCCTCATGCATTCATCGCTAGATCTATTCTCGCAACGCAGTGTACTGGTTGATATTGTGTGACCAAGAGTGATGGAATTTGCAATATAATCCTCTCTGTGGAGGATGATCTACACATTTTATGCTTGATTATTAATGTCTTTCTCTCTATATTTAACTTTGTTTTATGCTTAGTAAATATGTTTCTAACTTACTTTATGTTTTTAGGTAGAAATAAAGGAGGAAATAATAAAGGAGGTGTTTCGGAGCTAAAAGTTGGCTAAGGAGAAAAGTTCCTAATTCCAAAGAAGAAATGGTTCGAGAAATGGTCTTCAAAATGGTTAATAAAATGCTTTCCCACATGGTGTCAAGAATTGAAGACCAAAAGCATGTCCAAAGAAGCCCAAAGAAAGAAGATGGATTAAAATGAATTATCAGAAATCAGCCTTTGTACATCAGCCCACTTCAAAAGACCACTGTAAACATATCCGAATGAATCTAGACACGGTTAGTATATGGTTGGAAAGATCTAGAAGTCTAGTTTCCAACGCAACTAAAATCTAACAATTTGGAGTCCTAGAACGAGAGAAATTCCTATTTTAGTGGAGAAGGGTCAGGTTACCCGGGTGAAGTAGTTAGAGTTCTAAAAGGAGTCGAACTAGGCTTTGCTTGACCTATAAAAAGAGGGCTCGACTAGGGTTTCATCATCACACATCATAGACACCAAAGCTCTGCCCAAAAGACCTCCCAAGTCGTCCTAAGCGTAATTCCCTCCAAGGTCGAAGCTCCCTCCTCACGGATCAAGAATAATCGGCGCTATTCGTCTTGTTCTTGAGAATCCATCCACTCGAGGCGTTGTTAGTGCTCTTCACAGACTCCAAAAGTGTAACCATAAACTTTCTATCTCATATTTTGTCTTGTATAGAATTCGGTTCATGACTTCTGATTTGTTTAATAAAGGCTTTTTTACTTACTTATGTTACCTTCCATGTGTTCTTAGTTTTTGGTCTTTGACTTGTATGCATGCTTGTATGCTTAAAGCTTCTTAATGTGTTGGGTAATACGCTCTTCGTTCCTCCCTAGCATGTTTTGTATGAATCTTAGATAAATTAAGGTGTAGGCGCTCTTCGTCGCACTCTTAAAAGCATGTGTATAAATTGCAGATTGAAAGGTAAGAATTTCGTTGATACTGGGTAAGTGAAGCATGAAAACGGTGGAGGTAGACATGATGTGATGATCACGTGTACATAGTAGAATTAGGTTTAAATTTTGTAGGTTATTAGTTAAACAAACCAAATCTCGCACCCCCATAAACAAACATAGCATAGTTATGCATGCACCCTCAATCCCCGGTTAAGAACGATCCCTAGTTACCAATGCTACATCTACCAAAAAGGGTTTTAATTGACTCATTGTTGTTAAGTGTTAATTTAGTACTTAGTAATGGTGAGTGTCAATTTTGGCGCCGTTGCCGGGGATTGTAAATAATTGTGTGATTATGCTTGTACAATATGTTTATATTTTTCTGTTTTCGGAACTGTGCACTGCCCTATTTTGTGTAAATTATTTGACATAGCTACAGGTCTCATAAAAATCCTACATTTTGCAGGATTGTTTGGTTACGTGTCTAGTTTGTGCTTATAAAATTTTATTGTATTTGGACAAGCTAAAAATTCTGGAAAAATATGACAATTGGCTATGTTCAATTTTGTGCGAATCTGAAAATTTTCTTGTGTTCTTGAGTTCCAAGCATGTTGTAACTTTCATTTTATTTTTACAGGTCAAAGAATCAATTGTGTAATGTCAAAAAGTCATATTTCTGTAAAGAGATTCTTAATTTTTGTTGTATAATGTGATTATAATTGTTTTAGTTTTAGTATTAATTTCAATTCGGGACTGTAATATGTGCTATTTTGTGAGATTTATCTGACATGGTTGCAGGTCTTGGAAAATTATGAAAATTTACAAAGTTATGTATATATATGTCTAGTATTCTCTCGTAAAAGTTCGTGAAATTCCAACGTGTGATTAATTATGCATAAATTCTGCAAGTAGCTATATTTAGTTTCTCCGATTTTGTAAAATGTTAAATAATAAGTCTTAGCTATGTTTTTATCACTTGTTATTTAGTTTTTAAGTTGGATTTTGATTGAATGAGTTGATGTAATATCGTATTGAAATTTTCTCTTAGTAAGAAATTTTCGGTTATGGTGACTAGAAGGGTTATGACTGGTGACAGGATTTGGATCTAAGAAAGAGAATATTCTCGAAATTAGTCCCACCTCTTGCGTTACATCTATCCCAACTGGCCATTTCCGGACTTGCCCAAAGGAGTTGAATGGATTTTGAGCCATTACACAATTTAATCATCTAAGTCTTAATTTAAATTCTAGATGCATGTGATAATCATATATCTTTGGCAAAAAAATCAATTGGGACATTGTTTTGTAAACTTTATTTATCTACTATGTTGTAATAAATTTGTAACGAAAGATAAACCTACTTGTTGTAAATGCTACATGAGCTACGTTTATGATTACTTAGTTAATTGATCACTAACTAATGTATCTTTGCGTAGATCATGAATCCTAACAAGCTCACAAAGAAGAAGAAGAAGACCGAGCGAAAGGAGTTAAGGGAGATGGCACCAACATGTATATGCAAGTGCACATGCAAAGAAAACGTCAAGAATGTTGGAAGTCAAAAGTGAAGAAGGAGAAAAACAACACGTCTAGGATGTAAGACGTTAAAAAACAAGCGCTTGTTGGGAGGCAACCCAATGGAAGAGTCTACAAACAAGATTTGCTTTCTCTTCCCTTATTTTTTTTTTCGTAGATTTTATATTTTTCTTAGTTAGATTTTTCGTAAATAATTTTCTTCATGCTTGATTCTATGTTTTACTTTAGTACATTGAGGACAATGTAGAGTTTAAGTGTGGGGGATGGGTTTACAACTTATTTGACTCATAAATTGTAAAAATCGGTGGACAATGAAACTTTCCGGTGGATGATGCCCTAAAAAATATTGTTTTGAGTTTTTTTTTTGTTTAACTTAGTGTTTTAAAGAGTCTTTAGGATGTCCTTAATTAGTCTATGATGAGAATTAGACATAAAAGTATAAACATATGACGTTGCATGAGATTTCTAGTGCTAATTGAAATATTTTTATTGTCATGACATGTAGTAGATATGGTAGGCATCAACATGGTAGAGATTTCGCGTGTTAGAATGAGTTTTAAATCATACAAACCATAAAAGTGAGTTTTTGAGCTTACATTATTCACTACAAGAAAAATGCACCTAGACCACGGACCATTTCCGTCGTCTAAGTGCAGTTTTCGGTCGTCTAAGTACTTAGACGACGGAAGCTCCGTCCTCCAAGCTCCGTGCTCCAAGTGCTGTCGTCCAAGCACTTGGACGACGGAGATGGAGAATTCTGTCGTCTAAGTGAGACTTAGACCGCGGACATTCTCCGGGGTCTAAGTTTTCACTTAGACCGCGGAAATAGTCCATCTCCGTCGTCTAAGTGGTGATTTTGTAAAAAAAAAATTAAATGAAAAATTCTTGAAATGCTAATTAATAATTTAATAATTAGCATTTACTTAATTTTTTATTTAATTTTTTGTATATCAATATTCACAATATTACAAAATTTATTGAATGTTAATTATTAATAATATATAATACGTACAAAATTAATAATGAATAAATAATTTAAATTATTATAGATTTAAATAAAAATTCATAATATAATAAAATAAATTAATCTAGCCTAAATAAACTAAATAAACCTAAAACTAAACTAATTATAGGCGGTGGTGGTGGTGGTGGCGGCGCCGGTGGTGTTGGTCGGAATGTGGAGGCCGGTGGTGGAGGCGACAATGTAGGCGGTAGCTAGTGGTGTGTGGTGGTGGTGGAGGCGACGTTGTAGGTGGTGGTGGTGTGTGGTGGTGGCAGCGACGGTGGTGATGCCGGTGACGGTGGTGATGTCAGTGGTGGCGGCAACGGTGGTGATGCCGGTGATGGCGGCAACGGTGGTGATGTCGGTGGTGGCGGCGACGGTGGTGGTGGTGATGATGATGGTGGATGGTGATGGTGATGATATATGGTGGGTGGTTTGATTGAGGGGGGGGGGGAGATGGAGAGGGAGAGGGAGAGGAAAAAATGAAGAGAGATTTAGAAAATGATAAGTTTATAGAGTTTTAAAACACTTAGACGATGGAAAATATATGGTGGGTGGTTTGATTGGGGGGGGAGGGAGATGGAGAGGGAGAGGAAAAAATGAAGAGAGATTGAGAAAATGATAAATTTATAGAGTTTTAAAACACTTAGACGACGGAAAATCAGTATTTCCGTCGTCTAAGTGATTTAAATTTTTGCCAAAATTTTAGCGGGAAAAGAATACCGCCAATTATTTTGACTTAGACGACGGAGATGACAAATTTCCGTCGTCTAAGTGGATTTAAATTTTTGCCAAATTTTTAGTGGGAAAAACACCGCCAGAAATTAAAAATTAAAAATTTCACCTAGACGACGGAGAAGATTGTCTCCGTCGTCTAAGTGGACACCCTAAAACCCTAAACCCTAAGCCCCTAAATCCTAAATTACAAAACTTGCACTTGGACGACGGAGATGCACGTCTCCGTCGTCCAAGTGTTTACTTAGACGACAGAGAGGTGCATCTCCGTCGTCCAAGTGCAAGTTTCGTAATTTCACATCTAAGACAACGACCATGTAGACCATGTCCCAATTCATATTCTTTCTGTCGAGACCATAGAGTAAACAATTCTTAGAGTGTGAGCGTCGACGGTTTCAAAATTGGAGTTACGAATTTTCGTGTATCCATGTTTCTAGTTTGTAAAATTTTTGGATTCGCGGTTAACTGTGCCGATGAAACCCTGAACAAACTCAGTATTTAGTGGAAATGATTCTACTTATATATGGTGTTATGGCGAGTATATCCAACGGTCGTTTTGTCCAAATTCAATTTCGTTAATATCGATGTGCAATGAGCCTATACGTACCGACACTTAAGTTATACATATGAGTAGATACTTAACAAGTTTGAATACGTAAATTAATTCATCGTCTTAAATCCCACTTTTTATATATATGATTCTTTAATCGATATTGTACGACAATTCCATTCAAATTACAGGTCCAAAAATTCATTACAAATTATTTTTAAAAATTAATTTTTCGAAATTTTCACCTAGACCACGGAGATGACCATCTCCGTCGTCCAGATGTTCACTTGGACGACGGAGATTGTCATCTCCGCGGTCTAGGTGAAAAATCCGTAAAATTATTTTTTTTAAAAAAAATTAAAAAATTAAAAAATTCACTTAGACGACGGAGATTGTCATCTCCGCGGTTTAGGTGAAAATTCCGTAATTTTTTTTTTAAATTTAAAATTTCACTTAGACGACAGAGACAATCTTCTCCGTCGTCTAAGTGTAAACTCAGAAAACGGAAATCTTCTCCGTTGTCCAAGTCATCACTTAGACCATGGAGACACAATCTCCGTCGTCCAAGTAGAACTTGGACGACGGAGATGATCTCCGTCGTCTAAGTTCTACTTAGACCACGGAACATTAAAGTTTCCGTGGTCTAAGTGGAGTTTTCTTGTAGTGATTCCTTTGAGAGTGAATTTTGTGCGTAATGTGTCTCAAAAAGAAAGCATGCCTCATCTAATTGCTTGCCATAGATTTCAATGAACTAGAGAATATTAGAACTTACTCATGTAGATTTGCAAAGCTTTTAAGTTGATAAATGCTCTGATTTTGAATATGATTAAAGGCATTTAGGTTTTCCACCACTAAACCAAATAACCATGTGTCCCATATGTGCGCATGAGATGCGACACCCTAGATAAAATTTTTGAGCCTACACTGAGCCTTTATTTCATTGCCATATATATCTAAACACTTTAACCTAGTGTAGAATATCCATACCCTTGTTCTAAAGACTTGGTGAGGATTTTTGAAGCTAAGTACATGGAAATGGCGTGAAGATGAAGATTTTGAAGAAAAAGATGTATATATGGGGAAATACTTGTTCAAATAACTTAAATATGTGTGTTAATTGCTGAAAATAGAAAAGAAAAAAATATATAAAAAATATATATCGAGAGCTAAAAAGAGAAGAAAAAAAGAAGCTCTCCAGCAATGTGATTTAGATGTTAAATTTTGGATTAATGTACCCCATACTTGTGGATTTGGAGTTTGTATTGAATTGAAGGCCCAAAAGTGAAGAAATGTGGCATTTGTCCTGTCTACAAAAGCTCAAGGGAAGTTTAGAATGAAGTTATGGTCCAACAAGATGAAATCTGGTCCGTGTACTTAAACTTTACACATGGTGACGTTGGTGAGAGGAGGATGAACGAAATTTATGAAGTTTTTGGTGCTTTGACTAAGTCTTTTGAATGTTCTTAACCACCACATATCCATATTTTTGAATGCCTTAGCCTAAGCCCCATTACAACCTTAAAAGTCCTTTTTGATCCTTAAGATGAGTAGCCTTCAATCTGTGAAGTAAGTTGCATGAGTAAGCATATGGTTTTGGTTCATTTGTGCAAGTATCTCTTCCCATGCATGAATTTTCATTGAAATTAACAAACACTTTGAGTGAAACCTTTGCATAAGTGAAAATATGATGAGTACATCCATGTGAGTTGATTTGAACTTTATTCGAAACATGCACAACTTTAACATCACCATTATTTTTCTCCACGTCTTACTTGTTCATGACATGATCATATCTCTATTATCTATTGAATTCATTAAACATTCATGTGAAAACATTATGATTCCATCGCCATAGACTTGAACAATTTTCTGAGACAAATTTGAGTAAGGGCTTAGTTTTGTTCAACTTAGTATTTCTATCGTTTTCAAACATGATTACATGAGAATTTGTGGCTTTGAAACGTTGAAATATCTAAGTATGTTTGCATATAAGTGTCACGTTTACCTTTGTGTTTTTCCCTTTATTATTTTTCTTTTATCGAGTCCATTGCTTTGTTGTGTATTTGCTAGGGACTAGCAAAGTCTAAGTATGAGGGAATTTGATCTACGCATTTTATGCTTGATTATTAATGTCTTTCTCTCTAAATTTAAATTTTTTTTATGCTTAGTAAATATGTTTCTAACTTACTTTATGTTTTTAGGTAGAAATAAAGGAGGAAATAATAAAGGAGGTGTTTCGGAGCTAAAAGTTGGCTAAGGAGAAAAGTTCCTAATTCCAAAGAAGAAATGGTCCGAGAAATGGTCTTCAAAATGGTTACTAAAATGCTTTCCCACATGGTGTCAAGAATTGAAGACCAAAAGCATGTCCAAAGAAGCCCAAAGAAAGAAGATGGATTAAAATGAATTATCAGAAATCATTCTTTGTACATCAGCCCACTTCAAAAGACCACTGTAAACAGATCGAGATGAATCTAGACGCGGTTAGCATATGGTTGGAAAGTTCTAGAAGTTTAGTTTCCAACGCAACTGGAATCTAACGATTTGGAGTCCTAGAACGAGAGAAATTCCTATTTTAGTGGAGAAGGGTCAGGTTACCCGGGTGGAGTGGTTAGAGTTCTAAAAGGAGTCGAACTAGGCTTTGCTTGACCTATAAAAAGAGGGCTCGACTAGGGTTTCATCATCACACTTCATAGACACCAAAGCTCGGCACAAAAGACCTCCCAAGTCGTCCTAAGCGTAATTCCCTCCAAGGCCGAAGCTCCCTCCTCACGGATCAAGAATAATCGGCGCTCTTCGTCTTGTTCTTGAGAATCCATCCACTCGAGGCGTTGTTAGTGCTCTTCACAGACTCCAAAAGTGTAACTATAAACTTTCTATCTCATATTTTGTCTTGTATAGAATTCGGTTTATGACTTGTGATTTGTTTAACAAAGGCTATATGTTTTTACTTACTTATGTTATCTTCCATGTGTTCTTAGTTTTTGGTCTTTGACTTGTATGCATGCTTGTATGCTTAAAGCTTCTTAATGTGTTGGGTGATACACTCTTCGTTCCTCCCTAGCATGTTTTGTATGAATCTTAGATAAATTAAGGTGTAGGCGCTCTTCGTCGCACTCTTAAAAGCATGTGTATAAATTGCAGGTTGAAATGTAAGAATTTCGTTGATACTGGATAAGTGAAGCATGAAAACGGTGGAGGTAGACATGATGTGATGATCACGTGTACATAGTAGAATTAGGTTTAAATTTTGTAGGTTATTAGTTAAACAAACCAAATCTCGCACCCCCATAAACAAACCTAGCATAGTTATGCATGCACCCTCAATCCCCGGTTAAGAACGATCCCTATTTACCAATGCTACATCTACCAAAAAGGGTTTTAATTGACTCATTGCTGTTAAGTGTTAATTTAGTACTTAGTAATGGTGAGTGTCAGAGGAATGGCCCTTGGTTTAGGTACGTTTGCAATACCAGCTTTGATCAACTCCTCTAAGATTTCCTGCAGATTGTCACTGCGAAACTCTTCGGTAGAGTTTGATCTTGCCAACTCTGCTGCTCCTACCGAGGCATCTACGAAAGGCTGTTGATCAAGTAAAGTAACTTGTGGTGATGCATTAATGGCAAGCTTTCCCTCGTTAATCCACTTCTGGATTTGATCTTTTAACTTGATGCAATCTTTGGTTGTGTGATTCCACATGTTATGGAGCTTGCAATACTTCTTTCCTTTGAGCTGCTCGGCAGTAGGAATTGCTCCGAAGTCTGACTTGGTCAACTTCCTATCAATCAAATCCTCTATGATATCATTAGTCGCATTCGCATCATATGTATAGGATTCGAAATCTGATTTTGTGAACGCACTAGTCAACACTCGCACTAGTCGTTTTGATGGAATTATCTTTTTTGACTTGACCATGTGCTTAGCTATCAACTCCAGTCCAGCCACTGTTGCATCATCTGACTCGTAACCATCAGACTCTTACTCTTTTTGTACTACCACTACCATCTTAGGGCATTCCCGATATGGAGTCTTTGGGGTGTACGTTCCTCCGGATGCGTTCCACCGATTATTAGCTTCTTCATACACAGCATGAGTCTGAGCCACAACATTAGTGAGAGCGTTCAACAATGTGAACCTTGCATCGACATACTTGGTGTGTAACCTTTCCTCGAGTCCTCCGACTGCAATGTCTACCAACTCTTCCATGGTACACAAAGTTTTGCTCTTGGTATATTCGGTTTAAAATCGGTGCAGATATGCTACTGGTGATTCACTTGGCATCTGTACCATCTGGCACAGCTTACCGAGCTTCATAACTGGTTTAAACCCGCCAAAGTGCTCAGTAAACAACCTCTCCATCATTTCCTAGTCGGGGACCGAGCCCTGTGGTAGGTTGGTGTGCCAATGTAATGCTGCACCCAACATCGAGGATGCGAAGACCCTTAACTTAAACTCCCCGAGCCTACCCCATGGTCCACACTCAACCCTGAATCGGGTAATATGGGTAACTGTAGGCTCCGTTCCCTCTCCACTGAAGCGAGTAAACTAGATAGGTCGGTAACCCTTCGGCCACTTCCAACCAAACGGCGGTGGTGGGAAAGGATTGTTGTATGTTATCGGAGTTCCTCCCGCACACGGGAGCCTCTGATTAATGAGTTGGTTAATTCTCTCTTCTAGCTCTCACTCAGGGTTTGCCTATGGAGGAGGTGGAGCTGGAAAGTCATCATCCTTCATGTCCTCGTCATTGTGGAAAACAGGTTCTCACTCCCCCAGCCTATCATTGATTAACGCGAAGCTGGTTGTCATGGTGTTGGTGAGGTTAGCGAGAGCCGCTGTAAAAGCGTCAAATTTCTTACTGATGTTGGCGCGTTCAATTTCTCGAGCCTTATACAGGCCGTCAAGTCTGTTATGAACTCAGGACACTATTCTGTTGATAGTTTTCATATTGTTTAGAATTCGTTCGATATTTGCGTTTCACCCCTAGTCTTGTTTAAGCGAGAAGTCTTTATAGGACTCGAAGTCCATGGCCTTTATCTCCTCGATGATCTTAGGTTTTGACGATGATGATGGTCGATCCTTAGTTATCATTGCACCAAACCTCTGTATTACTTCTTTATTGCTTAATCCCCTGCAAACGGCCTAATTGTGTTCTCGGAACACTGGTGCAGGATGCTTGAGGCAACTCATGAATGTTTTGCGGTACAAATGAATGATTTGAAGACACTACCTGAGTCCCATTGAGCGTGACAAAATGTTTGGCTTCAATTTTTCTCTAATCAGGTCGTCGCGAGTGGAGTGATTGCAAACTGTCTCTTTTATTGTCTGCAGTCGTTGTTTGTGCTGTGTGCAAGGCGTGGCACTGCCGAGCACAGAATGTAGTAGTGTAGTGCACCGCGTAGTATCTGCTTCTTATCAAGCGATTGGAGTGGGAAGAGTACCAACCCCACTCGTTGAATTCCACTTTTCTTGATACAAGACGTAGGTTTCATGTCTCTCTGCTTGAACCATAAAGAATCAACACTTCACACTTGTGGGCAAGTATAAAGCAGAGCAATCCTTAGGACGAAGTGTTGAGAACACCGGATAGTGTGACGTCGTAGATTTTAAGAATCCATACTCTCTGTTAGGTGGCCTGGACTCCGCTGACTTCCGTTGTCGTAGCTCGAGTGAATATTCGAATCCCCACGCTCTGTTGGGTGGCCTAAATCCTGAATTCGCTATCGCCGGTTGGTTAGCTTGAGAGAACCTTCAAATCCCCACGCTCTTTCGGGTGACCTTGATTTTGAGTTCACTGGTTGCTAGTTGTTTACTCAGGGTGAGTAGATTTGCTAGTGCGCAAATTGTGTATGTGTGTCAGTGTGTAAAATCTGCTCCGCTTCGTCTATTTATAGCGGTAGGAACTCAAATCCTCTCCTCACTTGATAAGATAATCATTATTGATCTGGAATGATATCCGACTCTTTAGATTTCCTAGATTATCCAGAAATCGCATAGATTTCTTTCCAGATTTGCAGTTCCTGATTCACAACTCTTTATTGAACCACTCGTAGCTGGCGCATTTTATCTCTAAAGCTAAGAGGACTCAGAATAAATGTTTAGTTTATTTTGAACTCAAATAGCTCGTAAAGTTTAGTATAGGTTTTGGATATCGAGAAAAGAAGACGCCATCTCTGTGATTTTGGTTCCTTAATTGCTACTTTTCACAAAAGTAGAAGAGTAGCTGTGGGTTACCTTTCTCATTCTATTATAAACTGTTTTTCTCTATTTCTATTTGTCTTTAGGTATATTCCAAGGCAGTTGGTTAACTTTAAATTAGTGGTCGGATTACTGTTCTCTATGGAAGTTGTTTTGTCTGGTATGTAAGAGGATAGGGGTAGCTGTGGGTTCAGGGGTACCTGTCAGTTTGGTAGTTTTTTGTTGTTTTAACTTGTTTCAAATGTGTGACATAGTTATTTTTCTGCAGAGTGATGACTTAAATATTTTCTAGAGCCATGGTGATGTTTATTTAATCTGGCGAAGCAGTTATGGCACCTTTCACTTCTAATATGAGTTTCACTGATATATGAGATTCTGTGCGTAAACATTTGACTACATTGAAGGAGTCCAACTTCTTGTTTAGGTACCGTATCCACTCGAGGAAGAATACATTTATCTGGAAAATATCAAGATGTGTGGATGATGAAGATTTTTATGAAAATGCTCCAATCCAAGATTCTTATTCGGATGATGTGTGGATGATCCGAATAAGTGATTTGGATGTGGTAAGTACTAGTTAAATTGGAAAACAATTTGTGTTATGCCAGTGGGGTAACTGTGGGTTATTTGTGTGGTAAGCTAATTTTCTGTCTCCATTTGTTACTTTTTTTCAGGTCTACAAATGTGAATTTTGCTCTGTCTGCAGCTTTGATTTCACAAAGGGAACATTCCAATGAGGATTATACGATGGAGGATGATGTGGGAATGGGAAATTTTTGTGGATATTTCTTTTGGATGCTTTCCTAAAGAGGCGGCGAAGGTCGGTCTACATGACAACATCCTAGGCAAGTCATATTTAAGAGAAGGGGTAGAAATTTCTGGTGTTTGAGAATAAGATTTTGTCAATTTTTTTTGTTTAAGTTTGTTGTCTGAGATAGTTAAAGAGTGAACTATCCTAAATAATAAATTTACGATTATTAGAAATAAATCAAAGCGATAAGTAAATAGATAACACCATGATGTTTTTCTTTAACGCAGAAACTCTGCAAATAAGGAGAAAAACAACATGCCCTTAACTCTTGAGGGATAAATCTTTCTACTATGTAATTTGATACTTCTACAAGACTTGGATTCTGGGATACATACACCTATGCTATCCCCACTAGTCACTCTACTAGTCTAACAGAGATGCACACTCTCTGATTAGTCTGCCCACAGAATTGGGCCTCTGTCACGTATGATACTTCCTACTTGACCGAAGTACATGCGCACATTCTTTCCCAAAATCATTGATCCATCCTACCCGGTCTCAATGACCACTCTCCCACTGTCGGTGATCGTCCTCTCTAGTAGCTTGCCGGTGACGGGGCCTCTAGTCTTTTTTCCTTGCCTCCGGCATTTGTTTCGGCTAAGACAAGGTAAAAATACTAAAACATATGCACCCAATTTAATATAAAAATTATTAATAAGTTTAAAATTTAATAACCAAGGTTGTTAATATTTACCCAATTTTGATGTCGATGTGTCTGATACCCTTGCACTATATACAGGTGTATCAAATGACACATAGACTTATGCTTGTTCCAGGGTAGTAAAACCAAGCTGTCTTGAAAAAGACACTCTCCTATCATCAAGAGCAGGTATGACAGGTATCTCCCGAGGCAAGAAGAGGTGTGTCGGCGGACCACGTACCCCGCCGAGGAACTACCTGAAGCACTAGCCTCAGAGGAATGCAGAGCTTGAGCCATAGAGGGAGAAGGCTTCAGTCAGCGAATGTGTGCCATACGGACACCCGAAAGATTGAGACATGTAGAGTCACCTTGTGCTGGCGGGTTAGCGGCAACTACATCTTGCTGCGGCGTTTGCTGAAATAGTTCTAGGTGTCGAGAGGTCCTAGGGCCGCTGTAATTAAGTGTTGCTGATAGAGGCGAACGAGGAACTATCGCTGCTAGACCTGTTTCCTTTCTTAGATCCCTTTGAGTTCTTCCGGCTTAACCAATTCATGATTTCTAAAATATAATTCACAATACTAAGACAAAATTCACGAAATCACCAAACAAATTCACTAATTCACAAATTCTCAAAATCACAAAAATTCACAAAATCAAAAAATTCACATATCAAATTCACAAAATCACAAATATTGACAAAATTCACATTTCAAATTCACATAACTCATAATAACATAACCTTAAACAACCCTAATCTAATCTGAGAGATTGAGAGAGAGAGAGAAAGAGAGAGAGGTGGCTGGGCGGCGGCTGCTGAGGGCGAGAGGAGTGGCAGCGGCGTTTCTTTGTGTGAGGAGAGGCGGACCGATTAGGAATTTAGGGTTTGGTTCGGCTTTGCGGTGCGGGTTGGGCTACTCGGGGGTTATAAACCCGAAAACTATAGGCGATGACTTTTTTTTTTTAAAATTTTCGGCTATAGTATAGCCGACAATATTATACATGAAGGTCGTCGACTATACTATAGCCGACGAATAGGACACGTGTCGTCGTCTATAGTAACTATGGCCGACAACATAAGCCAATGTTGTTGGGTAAAGACCCTAAAAAAATTTAAATAATTAGACTCATGTGAAAATAATTTTCCTAATTAAAGAACATTATCAGACTAATCACTATATTCAAAAGTGTGAAAAAAATTTACAAAAATAGACTCATGACCAACAAACACATTTAACACAAATTCATGTTTAACTAAGGCTCATAATCAGAATCATCACTCGAGTCTTCCTCAGTGTCTGAGCTAACTTCTAGTAATATGTGCTCCTCGTCACCAGATTCTTTGTTGTCTTCATTTGGATTAACATCAATAAGACTTACATCTGCTCAAGGAAGTTGAACCACACTACCCGGTCTCACACTATTAAGGCGAAATGTAGAGGATTTTGGAATACCAATTGCGTTCGGCTCTTGGTATGCAGTAACCTCTTCATTATCTGCGGCCTCGCCAAGTGTAGCAGCACTATATATGTTTCTAGGAACAACATGGTTAACTACTTTTCACGTGGCTTTGTGCATAAGATCATCAAGATAAAACACTTGTTTTACTGATGTGGCAAAAACAAAAGGGTCATCTTCATACAAGCTTATAGCAATATTCACCGAAAAATGACCGTATTGATCGGTCCTTGTGTTCCCAGGGTTAGTATCAAACCATCTACACTTAAACAAGTGCAGTATCATGCCTTGCCCATAAATAATTTCAACCAATGAATGGAGAACACTATAATAGTCAATGCCATTTTGGTCACCATGCACCATTATCCCAGAATTCTGTGTTCTCCGTCAGTCGTTTCTACGTTGACATATAAATTTCATGTCATTGACCTTACACATCAGATAAACTCTTGAAGTTATCGGTTTCATCGCCAAAAGCCTCAATCCATGTGACCAGTGTGGGTCACCATCACATTGTACATGGTTCATCTGAAAAAAAATCGCAACCATTAACTTTAAATATTAACATTGAAATTAATTTATATTTATATATAGAAGTAAATATATATGTAGATGAACCCAGCCACCAAAATAGTTTGCAAACTCCCTATTATGGTACTTAAGATCACCGACAACCGCATGGCAGTAAAGATGGATGTCTTTCCATTATTGAACGTACTTCTAGACATTTAATCAATACCCACCAGTGGGCAATGACTAGCTCATATAGTTTCAAATGGTACGACTTTGGCTGCTGTCCATATACTTCAACATCATTGGAGAGGATAAAAAGATTGAACTGTGGTTCATCTACCGACATATGTTGTGGAGGGTCCTCCAACGCTCCCAAATAGAACTTAGTGTACGTTACTCACTCGTGCACAAGATATGCTTCAGCTATACACGGTTTAGGTGTGAATTTATTAGTCATATAGTCTTTGTAGTCCCCTAGTTGTCTATCAAACTGCAAAGTGCATGTGATGATTATTGAAAAATATAATTATATAAAAAAAGACTAAAAATTTAGATGTTAAATCGTATGTACCTTTCCATGGGATACATCTAAGTGTAGTGTACTGGATCAGTAAGCAACAATTATTCAGGAAGATGGATCATCAGGTGATGCATGATGTCAAAAAAATTTGGGGGAAATATCCTCTCAACTTTTCACATGATAAAAATGATGCCCTTTTTCATTGCCCTAAGGTCTCATTTTTTCACTTCTCTAGCATAACTTCTGAAAGAATCTTGACAACACTACTAACGGCCCCACCACTTGACGGGGCAGGTATGAAAATAAGGAAAAGACGTTGAAGCAGTATATGGCAGTCATGATTCTCTAATATGTACGTCTTATTGTCCCGGAAGTTAACACACCAGCCTATATATGTCCTGCATAGCCTGAAGGATACTTAACATTACCGATCCACTTCAAAATTTCATTCTTTTGGTCAGGCTTGACAGTGTAAGGAGCTTCAGAGATTTTTTTCTTCCCTTCTCTAAACCACAAATGTTTTCGTATATCCATTCTTTTCAGATCAATGCGTGCCTTAAGGCCGTCTTTAATTTTCCCCTCCCAATTCAGTGTTGTGCCCACCACACTTTCACACAAATTCTTCTCTATGTGCATGACATCTAGATTGTGCCTGATCGGTAACTTGGACTAGTACGAGAGTTCCAAGAATATGCTTTTGTGTGTCCAGAATTTATACATGTCGGGATGTCAGGTATTGCCACCACTATATCAGGAGGATTGCTGAGCTGCCCCAAATCGTATTTATTCCACACTTCCAAAATTTCCTCCCCCGTCCATCTCCTGGTTTACACATCAGTTTCTACAGTCCTATGAAATGCCTGGTCATCCTCCCGCCATGGGTGACCAAGTCCAAGCCAACAACAGTGACACATATGCACAATCTTCCTACAATAAAGTCTACCGCAATGAGCAGTCATGCACTCTGGACAAGCTCTATATCCCCTGGTAACGTTGCCCGACAACATCTCGCGGGCAGGAAAATCACTAATGAAGCCAATAAACATGGCATGATTCTGGAACATCTCATTATTGTACTTGTCATAAGTGGGAAGACCAACATTACTCAGGTAGTTGAGCTCTCAATCAAGGGTCTCAAATACACATCGAGACACTTTCCTGGATAATCTGGCTCAGGAATTAACATAGTCAGCATATTGTATTCTTTCTTCATGCACAACCATGGAGGATGTACAGTACCAAAATAATTGGCCATATACTGTATTGAAGACTTATGTTGCCAAAAGGGTTGAATCCGTCAGATGAGAGCCTGAGCCAAACATATTGGACCTCTGATGTAAAATGAGAAAACTCCCTAACCATGTGCTTCCATGCCTCTCTGTTTGGAGGGTGTATAAGGGTATCATCGTCAGACAAATCCCTCTCAGCGTGCCCTCGCATTGCTTTAGCCATGTGTGCAGACATAAACAACCGTTCCAGCCTATCAATCGACGGAAAATATTGAAGTACATTCGCAACTTTCTTATACCCTACAGGAGTCAACTTATACTTATCTGTGTGACATACCGGACATGCATCAAGGTTTTAAAGATCATTCCCTTCAGCTTCTTCACCCCAGAAGAGACTACAATCATATCTACATGCATGGATTTTGATGTAGGTAAGGCCAAGATGTTTCAGGATATGTTGCACCTTACGATGAGTGGTAGGAAGGCGATGACCGGGGGGGGGGGGGGGGGGGGCATCGAAGTAGTCAACGCCAGATAATCATCAAAAACCTTGTTGATAAACCTCATTGTTGGATCATTGGATGTACTGACCCTCTTAGGAAATTGTCCATGATCATACTGACCCGCTGATGATGTTTCACTGTGATAAATCCAACATGTGTACTTATCCCAAAAACCCATTTTTCTTCAAGTGCTCACATACTATATCAATGGAAAAACGATACAAATCGTAGTGACACTAACATTTCGAACACTGGCAATAATGAATTGTTTTCCTGTTGGCATTAACCTTCACATATTCCACAAAAAACCACATTCCAATGCCATATATTCGATCCCATTTTGGATGGCAAATCCAACTCTTGTCCATCCTAAAAATTCCAACTGTATATATATATATGCACCAATTAAAAATTCATCATTATATCAATATATATTGATATTTAAACTACAAATTACATTAATTTTTCTACTCCTTAATTACAAATTAACACACATATACATGCATACTATATATCAACAATTAACATATAATTATATATATATATATTCATTGAATTCAACTCAAAATCAACAATCAACTCAAAATCAACAATCAACACGTATGTTTATATATATAAACACACACACGTTCCTATATATGTAACGGATATAGCTTCACGAACTCGTTTTGGACAGCTTTCGACAACACTTAACGATTAGAGAGCGTTTTGTGTTTTTCTCACTGATGTTTTTTGAATGATTGAGTCGCTGCTCATATATGTAATAAAGTACTATAGCCGACGACCTAATAATGTATTCGGCTATAGTTAAATATGGCGTCAGCTTTAGTCAAAAGTATAGCCGACGACTTTCCCTTCACAAACACTGACGATTTTTTTTGAGTTGTCAGCTCTAGTATTATAGCCGGCGACTGAAAACTATAGCCGACAAATCATTTTTGTTGTCGGCTATAGTATAGTATAGCTGATGACATAAAAATTCGTCGGCCTGTTTTTATTTATTTTGTCGTCTATAGTACTTATTCTGGTAATGTATGGAGAACTTAGCAAACTGTTATTGGAATTCTCTAAGGGAATTTTCTAAGACAAGTTTCTCAGAGGTCAAGGTGTCGACCAAATTTTTTTGATGATCAAGTTTTTCCTTCAGGGATTTTACTTGCTCTTTGTGACAAACTTTATCTGATTTCCACTTAACTTTTCGGGATAGATACTTATCTTGTATCCTAAAATATGCCTCCTCAATTTTGAGAGTTCATTTGTTAGAACTTCAATTTTAGTGAGCATAGATTTAGACATAACACATTATTTAGTGTATATATCCTGACCCTTATCATCAGAATCCTCGTCTTCAATAAACACATCTAATGTAATTGAACTAACAAAAGTAATAGTTTCTTCTTCATGAGTTGAAAATTGTTCGGGATCACTATCACGTCACGTATGCTTGAGTACTCTATGTGACTTGTTTATCTTGTTTACACAATCAATAAATTTATGTCTCACACCATTGCACTCAAGACACTTATTACCATTTTGAAAAGATTTTGACTTGCATTTCCCATTATTTGATAAATTATTACATCTACAAAATCTAGAAATCAAAGCACCTAACTTTTCCTTCCTAGGTTTTCTCTTGATAGCTTTATAAGTTTTCAAATTGCCAACTAGCTCCTCTAGAGAATAAGTATCTAGATCATGAGCTTCCACGATGATATTCATTTTTGAATCAAAGAACGGAGGTAAAGCACAAAGAAACCTTCTAACAACTTTCTTAGGTTCTCCTACACCATGACACTGATTTGTAATGTTAAAAATACGTCAATAGAAGTCATCAATAGATTCATTCTCACCCATGGATGAACCTTCAAATTCAAAATTAAGCCTTTGAAGTTTTTGAGTTTTAAAAATTCCCTAGTTAGGGCACCTGACTGAAGCCCTAGACATACTTATGATTTCAAACCCCTTTTGATCTTAATGACTATTTGGATGAGTTTCAATTCACTACTTTTTATTTCAATGATGATTATTATGTTCATGTTACTTTGGTTGCAAACTTAGTTTGTGTCACATCAAAAATATCCATGTGAATCTTGTATAATCATTGACAACAGTAGGAAAATAATGAGCCCTGAAAATAGAAGAATGTCGATAACGACCCCAAATATCACAATGAAAAATATCAAAAGGTATCGTAGAAGAAATAGTACTATTACCGAAAGGTAAACGACTTTGCTTGGCCAAAGGACATATAAAACAAGCATTACTAGACTCAACGGAAAAGTTTAGAATTTGTTTAGCTATAAAACTTAAAAGAGAAGGAGATACAGGGCCTAAACGACTATGCCAGAGATCGATGATGGATAAGGTGGTGAGGTTGTAGGTTGGTGGTTTTGTTGATGAGGTTGCATGTCGGTGGTTTTGTCGATGAGGGATTGATCACTGATTTCTTCGTCGCTAAGGCCACAAAATAGTATAATATGTCACACAGCTCACCCAAACTAATTGTCCTCCTTATAGCCAGATCCTGCAAAATACACCAATAAGGGAAGAATGTTACTGGGCAATTTAGGTCCCTTGTCAAACGATAAACTGATATAAGATAAACTTTGAATGTAGGGACGCATAATACATCAGACAGTTAATAGACCAAATTTAAAGGCATTGTCCCTTTTGTGACAATATTAGCTTTCTCTCCAATAGGCAACAACACAGGCGGTAATAAGCAATTGTCATTTTTTTGCAAAAATAATTCAGAAGATGAAGAGATATGGACTGTTGCTCTGCTATCAATAATCCATTTGCGGGAAGAAATCTGAGACAAACCTGGTTTGGTTACCGCATTTACTTGAGATGTAGAACCAACATTTTGATTATGAAGGATTGAGAGGAATTGCTTGAATTGGGCCTCGGACAAAGAAATAGTAGGCCTTCCTTCATTGTTAAGTGACATATCAGGGACTTGGACTTGATTGGTAGTAGAGAAATTTTTATTCAAATTTGGGCCTAAATTAATTTTGGGGTGCTCTGGTGGATAACCATTAAGCTAAAAATAATTTTGGACCCAATGGCCCAAAGGGTTGCACCCAATTTTCTCACAGTAAGTGTAGTGAGGCCGTCCACCTCTACCAGAACCGCGACAAAAATGATTGCCTCTGCCATGATCGCATTTGTCGCTGGAATTTTCAGAGGGGCTCTCTTGAGACCGATTATCTGTTCCTGCACCTGCCGACGAATTAGACTGCCCACTACCGTGATTATTTGTGCGAACAACCTTGGAAGCACCACTCGATTCGTTGGTGGCATGTGCATGACGTCGAACTCAAGTGTCGTTGTTTCTCTTCCTGTGAGATGGAAGAATAGGCTTGGCGGACAGAAGGAAGTGGCTTCATCAAGACGATTTGACCACAAACTGCGCTGTAACAATCGTTCAATCCCATCAAAAATTGCTTTAATTTCGTTCATTTGATTGTGGTTGTAACGACCAAAACCGGAAATGATATGTTAATTGGCTTGATTTGTGAGTTTCACAATTAGTCGCAGTTTGTCGTAAATTGGTTGATATGGCGGGTTTGTTTATGAATAAATTATTAGGCTAGAATTTAGTATGGGTTCCTTCACAACAGTTGTAGTGTATGTGATTTCGAGCTCGTGGAAGTTTCTGAAGGATTATTTCGAGCTACGAGGAATAAATTATGAATATTCCTGGCCGTTGGATTTAGTCGTGTTTATTCGTTTTGATTCGATTCGTTTTGGACCGTTGATTGTTTTGGTCGTGCGTATAAATATCGGAATAGTCAGAAAATTGTCGAAAACTTGCATTTGGGCCATTTGACCACCGTTGACCAAGTTTGACCCGCGTTGACTGGAGCTCCACCGTGACCCGGGAGCTGTCGCCGTCCGACCCGACGGGTGAGAGATTCGCCTGATATGTCGACTAGGCTTGAGAGATTCGCCTAGTCTGTCACCGTCGGGTTTGAGAGATTCGCCCGACATGCTACTCTGGCAGAGAAATCCGCCGGAGTGGCGACCTTCATTTATTTAAAGAACTCGCATTATTTTATGAATATATAAATGGTGAAAGGCATATGATTATTTTCGTTCACTCACTCTATTTATTTGCCTTTCCCCTGGGTTTTCAGTTTCCTTTGCCCAGTTTGCAGTTTGAGTTCCAGTGTTACACGTCGACGGTGGAGGCATAGAGTTTGGATCACACTTCAGTATCTGTAGGTTCCTTGTTCAACCTACTAGATGTAAATGATGTATATAGGCGTCGCTTTGAATACTTTTGTTCTGTTTTCAGTTGAGTTTACTCCTGAATGTTTCTGGATTTCTTGTAAACCTTTTGGTTTATTATATATATGATGTTGAGAAATCCGAATGGGGAACGGAGCCCTACAGTTTGGTTTTTGTTGAATATTCAAAGTGTGTTTCTTTGCAGGTTCTAATAATGGTTCACGTATTTTAAAGTAAACTCTGGCAATTTTTTTTAAGGTCATGTTTTTGAAGGGGTTTGATTTCGGTTTAGGCAACTAAATGGGAGTCGGGTCCTTTCAGTGGTGCATCAAAATAGGAAGCTAAGTCATCCCATATGCTTTTCAATTTGGTTTAATAAGTAGAGACAGAAAGTTGTTCTTGTTGGAGAGAAGCAATATCACGTTGTATCTCGAAAATATGGGCTGAGTTGCCTCGACAAAACATTCATTGAGATTTTCCCAAACTTCTTGGGTAGTAGGGTAGTAATTCACACTGTCGGCGATATCTGATTCACAAGAGTTAATGATCCATGAATGGACCATGTTATTGCATCAAGACCAAGCTGCATAATCTTCATGGCTAGTCTCTTCTGAAAGGGCTATGATGGAGCCATTGACAAATTCGAGCTTATTTTTGGAGTTTAAAGCTCGAACCATAGATCTTCTCCACTCTGAATAATTATCTCCTTTTAGGAGTTCAGAGACTAGGACCATTCCGGGATGATCTGAATGATGAGTGAAGAAGGGATTAGAGACACATTTCTTCTTCTTGCCAAAATCTTCTCTACCAATCATCGTGATTGAGAAAAGAAAAAGGGCTACACAAAAGATTGAGGTGTAGTGACAAGTCAAGAACTTAGTCCCGCTCTGATACCATGAAAATAAGATAGTTGGTTGGAATGAACTTCATTGAGCTGAAGACATGTACATATACAAGAGCTTTACCTATCAATTACTCCTACAATGAACGAAGGAATGTAGAAAGTCTATACAGCTATACTAACAGTTAATTATACAAAAGATACAGAATGTGTAAAGACTATTTTTTTCTCAATAAGAATATCGATTTAGACTCATCCCATAAGGAGTTGAAATCTACCTACATATCTATCAAGTTATAGAGACCAAAATCTATCACAACATGTATATTAATCAGGTGCATGAATTCAATGAGATTCCTGCTCTTTTTTGCAATATACCGCATAATAAGCAACCAAACTCTTATTTGCAATATACAACACAATAAGCAACATAATTAGAGTTACAATGTAATAGTTCTTGCTGTGAAACCAATGATCCAATCACAGTATGTTTAATGTTTAAGTCAAATATTTATTTGACAAGATAAAAACCAACCCATGCATATAGACCTATATGTGTTAGTATAGGTCATTACACTGGATCAACACCCCTTTGACTAAATGCGAGACAGCAACCAAAGCTCCAACTTCGCACAAGGAACCATCTTCATCCCAGGTGCCACGCGCTCGAACAAGCTCTTTGAATATTCAGATCAAAAGCAAGATTTCCAACATTGAAGGATGATAGAAAACCACATGCGCAACCACCTATATAACCAACTCATTTATTATAGGTAAATGGGATCCTGGAACACTCAACTCTTACTATTGTTGTTATATTCAATACATTATCTTACTTCAACATCCGAGTGTTAAAGGTGGGCAAACCCCATCTAGGCCTCTGACGTTTGTTCGTTTTGTATTATCTCTAATAACAAGGAAGTGGAGTAGTGTTCGAAAGCACACTCCAAACCCCGTCTAACCCTACCCTTGCTTCTACTGATTACCCTCTGTGGAATTCAGTAGAAACAGCTGGCACCGTCTGTGGCAACAAGCAATCGTAAATCATGTACAAACACCACAAAACCGAAAAATCCGGTACTAGCAAAGCTCAAGAGTAAGGATGGCGTACGAGATAGAAGACATGTTCGCAATAATGACTCCCCAGAGCGCAAAGACCCAACTTTTCCCTTCGGGCACAGTCGCAAGCAACATCCATAACATGACTGAAGACAAGTTAGCTGACTAGGTCATTCAGAAATTGTGAAAGGCCAGGGTCAAACGTGACCAAGAATGACAAGCCCGACAAAGGTTGGAAAAGAGGCTTAAGCATATATTCGTAGGCAAGAGGCCTGAAATGCGGAAGAACCTCAGAATCAGGCAGGAATTGGGTACGAGCAAAATTGAGAGATTATCCAGGTCGCTCCACATGGGGGACTCGACAACCCTCAATTGCCCAGGCCACCCCCTCCACATCAATGACAATTCAGCAATGCTCCGAAGGATGGAGGAACTAACTGCAAAGATTTCGTATCTCTGAAAGGATAAGCTGTGAGGACCCGACCTTGATTTAGTTTCCTAAACTGAGATTAGGCCCTCAATGACCATACTATAAGATTAACCCAACACTTAATGGAGAATAGAAGAAAGTAGAAAATACAAGAAAATTTGTATCACAACAGAGCTACCAACTATCTAAACTAACTAAGCTAATTGAAATATTAGCTTGTAGGATCAACCTACTCCTATGGCGGAAATTGCTGTGCAAACTTGGACATTTGAACCAAAAGGGCCCAGGGGAATGACATATAAAATGTGAAAAGCGTTAGAGTGAGTGGAAGAAAATAAATAATCTTAAGAAAATGAAAATAAAACTGAGCAAGTCTAAATAATAGAATGCAAGTATGTGCCGGCGAAACAGATAAGTCAACAGAAAAGGCATTCCTTGTCCCCCCGGCGTACTCTGTGATCAGTCGAGTTGCCGATGCATTGATGCATAATTTTGTACGTGTCGTGCATAAAAAACATAAAATACATGCAGCGCCTCCACACATATCACAAGTCGTGTTAGAAAAGCATAATGTAAATTATGATTATGCACAATTGGACTCGCTATCGACAGTGAAAAACAAAGTCCACTCACCTGGCTAGCTGAAATGTAAGTACGTAGTCGATTACCAAACTCAAAGATCATATTCGACGTTCCTAAAATAAAACAAGTGCCTAATCTTAATCAATGACATGTTACTATCATACAACTAAAATAGATAAAATAATCCGTGACAGAACGTCGACCAGAAATTCACATTTCTATTTCGACAAACAGGAGACACTACCCAAACTCCTTATATCATTGAACCCTAAGCTTGATCATAGTCGTTGGGCCTTGCAAACAAACTCGACCGAAGATGAGCTTCTACTCGACAGGCGACGCTCTACTGAGTCGAATTGTCGAGTTACCTCGAATCCTATATCAAAGCCAATATATTACCAAATCCATAAAAAAAACAAAAACTTCATGAAACAGCTATGAAAATGGCTTCGAAACTTCGCTTGAATTTTTTTGATTTTCCTGTAGCCAGAGCTCTGGCGCTCGCCACCACTACTAGCAGCCACGCCCTGCCAAAAACGGCCACCTCCGATCACTGCAATTAATACATCAATTGAAAGCTCTCAACACGCTAATATACTTTCACAGCTGAGTCAAAGTCAGAATCAAACGACAGTGGTCAAAAAATATCTCGAAAGTCGGCAAATTTTTGCCGTAATCGGCTCGAGCCTGGCCTCACACCCATCACGCTATCCAGGGATGCCACGAACAATGCCACATCTAGCTCTCTCAGTGACAACCAAATCCAGCTGCTGGCACATAATTTAGAGCTCAGGGCGGAACGGGACGCTACCATCCGCAATAACGAGCGCTTACACGAGACGCTCGCCAACCTACAAGCCTAGCAGTTGGAACTAGGCGGTCGGGAGGAACGACTCTCTACGATCCACATGAACGCTGAGCTCGTTCACCCCTTATTCCCGGCAAGCCACCTCGATTAGAGCCCTAGCTGCGAGCTTCTGATGCTACGTCCCAGAACTTGGCTCACTAAGCCCATCTAGAAGGAGAATTCAGACAAAACTTTCACCCTGACCCCCACATTCTATACACGCCACACACCACGCCATTATCCACCACTATCACGAATATAGGACACAACCCAAGGGAGAAAACATGGAAAGACGAACGTTACTCCGGGCGCTGTGTCCCCAACACTCACATAGACAAATTCCTCTCCTCCACTGTCGAACAAATGTACGGAGACGTTAAATTATGCAATCTATTTCTTGAGATGCCCACAGGTGAACCGCTCAACTGGTTCTTTGAGCTCGCTCTAAGATCCATCTCCTCCTTCACAGAGCTTACAAATGCCTTCCTCAAGCGGTACCGGTTGCAAGTGCGCCATAATACAGCAAAATTTATTTTCTCTATTTGCCAAGGAGGGACGAAGAATCTATCCTCTTACATTAAACAATTCAGATAAGCCGCTCAACTCAGTCATAACTTGGACAAGCAGACAACGTTGACCGCCCTGGTTGAAGGTCTACAGTCCTTCCTCTTCAAAGAAAAGCTAATCAAACGTGATTATCTCATATACGAGGAGGTCCTTGATATGATGGTCGAAAAGGTTGAAGTCCACAATAGAGTTTGCGGCCAGAGGGACCAACACACATTGGGACGTGATTCCACACCCTCGTTCTGTCGCAACACCTCCCTAGCTTATCACAACCACCGAGGCAATGGCGGCGGTCCCGTACGCCCAAGCAGAGACACAGTTCACCACGGAAGAGGACACCTGAATGTCGCAGATCTCCTGTATAGAAGCCACCATGGCATCAGAAGCCACGAAAGCACCGCTCCTCTGACATAACGGTATAGACTGTCACGAATGCCACATACGCTGAAATATTCACCAATAATAAGCACATAATCCCTCAACCAAAACTTAAGACGAGGAAGGCCCCGCTCAAGCCCATGAATAGTTGATGTAAATACCACGAGTCAAAAACTCACAAGACCGTGGACTGTGGCTTTCTAAAGAAGATACTTCAGCAGTTGTTTGACAAGGGTGAGGTGGGCCAATACCCGAGGTGAGGGCCCAAAGAAGGTGGCGTTAATCAAACCTAGAGGAGAAATCAACACCATCTACGAAGGAAAGTGCAAGGCGGACATGCCCCCTCAAGAGATATTCTCCGTTGCCTCAGTCTCCGGACCCAAGGCCCCACACCGTTTATGGGATTCCATCACGTTTTTTGAAGCTGATGAGCAAGGCACACCCCATTTGTCATCGATGCTCTCGTTGACAGGTGCAAGATTGGCCGCATTGTCATCGATTTCAGTTCAGCTACGACCGTGATGTTCTATAAGGCCTACAAGAAGTTAAACGTCCACGCAGTAAGCTGACCCAGGTTAACAAATCATTGATGAGCTTCTCCGGCGATGTCGTCTATCCGATGGGCAATGACTATATATATTTTTGCTTAGGTGCTACAGGCATGCACCAGAAGGAAGTTTATACTGATTTCATTATTGTTGACTGACATTCTTCTTATACAAACATCGCTAGTTATATGTTGTACATGCAGTTTCCCACTGACTTTGGCATAGAATCAGTACGGGTCTATGATTTCATTGAACGGTCCATTGATCCCAGGATATGACTCGTCATTTGGCAGGAAGTAATTAAAATAGCCACCAAGGACAATAAGGACGTCCAGGTCGCACAACCTGATGATCCCAGGGACGGTGTCAACGCCCTCCGTCTAGAAGATACTTGGGTCTCCCACATCGAGGTTGAGCTAGACCCCATCCACCCAGACTGCAAGGTCAGTATAGGCGCTCCACTGGACCCCACCTTTAAGGAAGACATGATCCAGCTCAAGGAATATCAGCAAGTTTTCGCTTGGTCGTACACAGATATTCTAGGTATTTCTACGAATCTAATTTCTCATCAATTGAGTATTACTCCTAAAACTAGGCTCGTCAAACAAAAGAGGCATGCATACGATGCCGAACATTATGCCGCCATGCATGCAGAGGCCAAGTGGTTGCTGAATTTTTTTTCATATGTCGCGTTCACTAGCCCAAATGGATTTCGAACTTGGTTATGGTGAAAAAGAGCAATGAAAGATAGAGATTGTGTATCCATTTTACCAATCTAAAAAAAGCTTGCCCCAAGTATAGCTTCCCACTCCCCGGTATTGACTCGCTTGTAGACACCACAACAAGGTATGAACTATCTTAACGTTTGACGCCTATTCTAGCTACAACCATATATATATGCATTCAGATTGCCAAAAGGCGACCACCTTCACCATAGACAAGGGACTCTATTGTTACCTGGTAATGTCTTTAGGCCTTAAGAACGTTGGATCTACGTACCAGCACTTTATGACCTACATCTTTCAAGACGTGAACGGTATAGTAGTGGAAATCTACATAGATGACATCCTATTCAAGAATTAGACCGTCCAAGGCCACGTTGCCAACCTTTATATTATTGTTCACATACTCATGGAGTATAACGTTCAACTGAACCTAGCCAAATGCACGTTTGGCGTCACAGCGAGCAAGTTTCTAGGTTACATCGTCAGCCAAGGCGGCATCGAGGCTAACCTAAAGAAGATCAAGGCCATCATAGACATGAATGTGCCTACACTGAAGAAAGAGCTCCAGAGCCTAATGGGTAGGCTTGCTGCATTGCACCGCTTTATTTCTCATTTCTCGGGTAAATGCAAATCGTTCCTTAAGGTACTCTGCCTTACCAATAATAAGTGCTATGTTGACTGGATGCCTGCTTGTGAGAACGCATTCCAGTAAATCAAGCTCTACATGGGTTCTATACCAACCCTATCCAGACCGGTACAGGGGGAAACACTATATCTATAACTAGCCATATCGCTCACAGTTGTCAGCTCTTCCCTCGTACGACATGACACTAATAACCAGATCCCTATCTTTTTTACAGGCAAGGGATTCATAGGAGCAGAGAAGCGATACCCAGCGTTCGACAAGTGGGTGCTCGCCCTCGTAACCACAGCTCGATGCTTATGCCCTTACTTTCAAGCCCACAATATCCAAGTTTTGACAATCCTCCCATTGAAGCAAGTGCTCCAATCCTTCAACCACAGTGGCCGCCTCAACAAGTGGGCTATCGAGATTAGGAAGTTCGATATTGAATACAAACCTAGAACGACCATTAAAGCATAGGCGGTAGCTAATTTCATTACTGAGTACACAGAAGCATAGGCAGAGGTCACCTAGCCAAATCTCATTCTAACGCAGGTCGATAAGCCACAATCACGATGGAACTTACATATGGATGGGTCCGCCAAAGGAGAGCAGCGCAAGTATCATTCTAATAGGACCAAACAATGGTTAGGCTGAGTACGCCGTCAAGTTAAATTTCAAGGCTTCCAACAACAAGGCAGAGTATAAGGCGCTCATCACCGACCTCTAGCTCGCACGGCTATCAGACGCCTCTAATATAAACATCTTCAGCGATGCTCATCTCATGGTCAACCAGGTAAAGATGGACTTTGAAGCCAAGGATTACTCCATGGACGCCTACTTGGCTCTTGCAAAACACTACCTATATAAGTTCAAGTTCAACACTATCACTGAGATGCCTCGAGCACAGAACGCCAACGCTGATGCACCGACCTGCTTAGCCACCACCCCAACATCCCACTATCAATTTCAGAAAAATGGTTGAAATGCTGACAAACCAAGTATCTACAAGAGTTTCACAGAGATACTTCCTATAACGACCACAGAGCCAGATTGGATGGACCCTATCTACGCCTATAAAACCTCAGGCACTCTGCCAACAGACAAGAAGAAGGCCATAACGGTCATAGCCAGTGTTACCAATTATAGCATTAGTGGCGGTCATCTCTACAAACAGAGACGTACATGGCCAAACCTTAAGTGCCTCACCCCTAAGGCAGGACATTCTCTCCTAGAGGAAATTCACAGCGGAGCGTGCGGTCACCACGCAGGTGCTCGTTCAATCGCATAGAAGGCATTGCGTTATGGAATTTGGTAGGCTAACCATCCACACGGATGCCTTTGAGATTACAACTGCATGCAAGGCTTGTGAATTCCACGCTCACAAAGTCTACTCCCCTGCTGTACCGCTCTCGATAATCCTATCCTCTATACCATTCGCCCAGTGGAGCCTCGATCTCATTAGTGAACTACCAAAAGTGAAAGAACAGTACTGGTATGTGATAATTATCATCGACTATCACATCTAGTTCATAAAGGCCAAACCGCTCGTTAAAATCACTATTAAGACGGTCATCAAGTTCCTACGGCAAACGCTCTTTTGTCGATATAGTGCACCGATCAACATCATAACAGATGATGGCACTCAGTTCAACAATCCAGAGTTCATCTAATTCTACAAGAGGCCGGGGGAAAACATCCTTTCCTCTTCCCCTGCTCACCCACCGAGAAACGAGAAGGTCGAGCCAGTAAACAAGATTATCAAGGACGGCCTCAAGCGACAAGTTCAGGCTATGAAGAGAGGTAGTCTCAACTTTGGACGATGGTCGAAACTCCTCATAGGAATCTTCTGGTACATCTGTAGCATGACCACGTTTGCGATCGGTGAAACCCCATACTCCCTCACGTTTGACACTGAGGCGCTCTTCCCTCTGGAATTCACTCACCAAAGCCCAAGGGTGGAAGCGTTCAATTCCACCACGATTGGTGATGAGCTGCGCTTAGACAACGACCTCCTGGAAGGGAAACATAATTCTTTTCATTACTGCACTACAACAAATAAGGAAAAGGTAGCCCATCTATACAACTAGTGCGTTCAGGCCCACCCTCTCCATGTGGGTGATTGGGTGATGAAAGCCATTCATGGATAAGTTAAAAGCCTCTGTCCAACGTGGGAAGTCCCGTACAGGATTATGGATGTTGGCAGCCGAGGCAAGTTGTACCCGAGTGACAAGGAAGGCACCGTTCTCTCCCACCCTTGATACTCCATTCACTTGAGGAAATACTATCATTAAGACGTCTTATCGTTTGATATAGTTCATTTTGTGGCTTGCATTTACCGTATGAATGCTTTAATGTGTAATGTTCCTTGCTTTTGAAATAAGAATACACTTGGTGCCAATATTGCATTGTTTCTTCCAAACATTTTGCGCACTGTTACTTCAAACGCAAGTATTCTACGTTTAAGTAATAATGGCAAACACATATCTTAAGAGCCAAAATCGGTTACATACGTTAACATATGAAGCAAATATACTAAATATAGATAGATAATCGTTGTTCTTTACATATCAAAAAAGACAACTACAAACAAATACATATACAAAACAAAAAACAAAAGCAACTACACGACTACTCGTCATCCACCACCTCTAAGAGCTGAATGGTACCGGCAGCGATATCTGCATTTCAACAACTTCTACTGTGGTGTCCGCCCCACTCTTCTTATAGTGGACAATGTCCTCAGAAGACTTGAACGCTTCCCCGGCTTTTGCCTTCAGCTTGGAACGGGCTTCATCATCAAGGGCTAACGCCTTTAGAGATTCCACTTCCGTCTGCGATTCCGCTAGCAGTTGCCGTAATTCTTCCAGCTACTATCACAGAATGCCCACCTCGCCTTGAAGCTCCTCCTCCTTCTTTGCCTCTTAAATGCGCCGATCCTCCACGGAGTCATTTTCTGCCCCAACGGTATCCATCTTCAGCCCAAGCTCGTCTACCTTCTTCTGGAGCTCACTTTTGGACGAGGTCAACTCATTTGATTGTTGATCCTCTTCCATTGATCGCTTTCAATCTTGGTATACCTCACCAAGGTATCCTTGGAGACTTCCAGAGCGTTATACTTCCTCATCAACTATGCTTCAAGCTACTTGATACACTCTCGGGCCACGTCCAGATCCTCTGGCCCGTATTCAGCCCAATCCAGAATGAAGTGCTAGTGCATATCATGAACATAACGAACCGCGTACACCATCGAGTGCGTTCGAGCTTGTTTTCGCCCAAGGTCCATCGTCCAATTCTGATGCATAACGACTACTTATGGAGTTACGGCTTTCTTCACGAACGCGACAAACCAGTCAACCAAAACCTCGGAAGATGCTAAGTCCACCTAGGGACCTTAGGAAACTGAAGCAATGTGGGCCATTCCAGAAGAGGGCACATACTGAGTAGTCGCATAAACAAACGCCTGGGATGGCGTAGCAGAAACCTTATGCGGATGGGGCCCCTCATCTTTGGAGGGCGATGAACATGGAGACGAAGAAAAATGCTCCTCTCTGTGAGGGGACCGGCCACCATCACCATGCATGTGAGGGAGAGATTGACCACCCTCGCTGCGAAGAGAGCGTACAGACAAATTTCCCTCTGACTTTAACTCTGACTCACTCAAGTTCATGGACGCGGCCAAAATTTCACCAGGCATTCACATCTGAATAACAGGCATACGCCAGGCTGATAACTCAACCAAAGAGTTGGAGACGGCCCAACTCCTTTCTTGAAGGATGTAACAGCCTTCTTGGGAGAGCGTGCATCTGCATGTCATTTTGCCTTCCTCTTCCCTTTCTTTTTCTCCTTCGCTACCTCATGAGCCAAACGAGAGCATTCAGATTCAGCTAGATGTTCAGCAGAATTTGGCTGCTCAGCGACAACCTCAGTTTCCACAACCAGCTCTCGAGCGTTCCAAGCATCCTCTCGCGAATGCTCCACCCGCCTTTCCTCCTAACTCCTGGATAAGTTACCATCTGGCCCTTCTACCAGTTTAGGGCCCTAGGTCAAGAGCTTGTTCAGGAGTCCACCTAACTTTGCCTTCTACATGGTGTCTTCTATGTTGGCAGCTCCCTTAACTGCGAAGAAACAAGAGCACCGCATCCTGATAAGATCACCACCTATTATAAACTAAAAAGGACAGCAAATACAAACAAATCTAAACACACACCAAGATGGCGAAAGATTCCCGTTTGGTCGAAGATGTCGAGATGCAGCAACGACCAGTAGTTACGGCAGGTTTCCAGATGGTCTCAGTAGTGCATCACCCCCTTTAGAAGATGGAGTTCTGTCTCGCATGGACGGAAGCAGTATTTAACTGCAAAACTGACACAGACAAGAATAGCCAATATGCACAGAACAACGCAGATAAAATAGAAAAAGACAACATATGATGGATACCCCAAATCGACCTAATTTACAGAACGTTGCAGGAACACGAAGATACTCCTCTACACTCTGTCGGTCGCTAAACTCCTAGTTACCCCCTACCAGGAACGCCCTCATCCGCGAAACACCGGCCGAAGACGGTAGCTTCTGAAGCCACCACATCATCTTCTCCTTGGGGGCCAGAGTGTGACAACCCGAACCGGAAATGGTATGTTTATTGGCTTAATTTGCGAGTTTCGCGATTAGTCGCGATTTTGTCATAATTGGTTGTTATGGCGGGTGTGTTAACGACTAAATTATCGGGCAAGAACTTGATTTGAGTTCATTCACGGAAGTTGTAGAGAATTTAATTTCGAGCTCGTGGGAAGTTCCAGAGGATTATTTTGAGTTACGTGTAATAAGTTATGAATATTTTTGGCCAATGGATTTAGTCGTGTTCATCCGATTAGTTTCGATCCGTTTTCGACTGTTGATCGTTTTTATCAGATAAGCTTGTGTTGAATTGAGCCGTTGACCTTTTATCGGATTTGTCAAAGTTGGTTGACTTCAGGTGGAAATTGAAGAATTTGTTGAGATAAGTTCGTAGACACGAGAATCGTTGAAAACGGAGTTACGATGCAAAAGTTACGTTCGATCTAAATTTGTCGTAAAATAAATACGAAAGTTACAAAAAAATGGAAAGTATAAATAGTGGGTTTCCTTTTTGGGTAAGTCAGACTTGAACTTTGGAGAGTTGACCGAGTCAACTCGGGTGAATTGACTCACCCTTGTTCACCATTTCAGGCTGAGCTTTGTTTGCCTTCGATGTGCCTTATTCCGGTGTCTTTTGGCCGAGGTTCCTTCATGAAATTTGTTGGGCTTGAGCTCTTGTTTCTTTTGATAGGTCATTTACTCAATTTGGTTGCTAGATGAAGAAGTTATGGCTTGTCAAAGTTCGGAAATTTTGGTGGGTTTTCCGGCGAAATCGCCGGTGACGGTGGAGGCCGAGATGGAGGTCGACTTGTTAGGGGTTTTGTTGCCCTTGAGGAGAGGAAGCTTTTAGAAATGGTCTTGCACCTTTCCATGGCCGAACGGAGGAGATCGGAGGTGGAGAATTCCGGCGAGGGTTTTCGACTTCATGGTGAGATTTGGACCGAAAGTTGTTGGAAATGTCGAGATCTTCAAATCCATGTGTAGGTTGAAATTTTCTGGGCCGATGGAATTTTCCAGCGGCGGTTTTCCGGCCGAGGTGTTTTTCGACAAGTTTTATGTCATTTTGCTCGGAATCACGCACCGATCGTAGTGGTGAGGTTTATATTTTGAATTGAGCATCAAAATTTGTAGTGAGGTTTTATAGTGTGTTTATTGGATTTTTGACGATTTCGTCGATATTCGAGTTATATGTTTCCGAGAAAGGTTGGTTCTCGAGATGTGGTTCAGGATTTTGAAATGTGATTTTGAACAGTGGTATTTGTGATTGTTCAGGGGATCGTGATCGTCCGTTTGGCGAGGGATTTTCCGCCGGATATCAGGATTAGCACGTTTACGTGCTGTGCTTATCAGTGAGTGGACATTTATTTACACTGTCGTAGCGAGTTCTTGGTTTCAGTATTTATTTCCAGTGTAGTATTGAGATTATTTATTGTTTTTGAGGTATTGTTTTATTTTTTCTTAGTGATGGCATTGACTACTCGGCTGATCTCCGGTAGTCTAGTTTCAGGCTTGAGAGATTTGCCTAGCCTATCACCGTCAGGCTTGAGAGATTTGCCCGACACATCCATTTTTTTAAGAACTCGCATTATTTTTATGTTATGTAAATGGTGAAAGCCATATGTTTATTTTCGTCCACTCACTCTAACGATTTTATTTGCCTTTCTCCTGGGTTTTTCGGTTTCCAAGGCCAGTTTGCAGTTCGGATTCTGGTGTCGCATGTCGCAGTTGGAGGCTTAGTATTCGAGCTATATTTCTTTTATGGTAGGTTCTTAGTTTGGCCTACTATTTGTATATATGTACATACTAGAGGTTGCTCTGAATACTGGATATGTTTATATTTTCATATGATTTTCTCGGATTTCTGTAAAGTTACAGTTTTGTTTATTACTTTACATTATGATATGTATTTGAGAAATCTGGATGGGATTGGTGGCCACGGTTTGGCTTTTGTGGCATAGGATGAAATGTATTTTCAGGTGCAGGTTAATGGTAACTTCGCGATATAGTGAAACTCTGTTGAAATTTCTATGTTTTTTGAAAGTTCGTGTTTTCAGAAGGGGTTTGATTTCGGTTTAGGAATTTATATCAAGGTTGGGTCCTTTCAGCTTGGTATTAGAGCATTAGGTTTTAGGTTCTGTAGACTTCTGTAGTCGGGTTTACTAAGGATATTTGAGAATGTACAGCGTGTCTGGAGCGATGACCGTTGATCGGCCGGCGGATACTCATTAATGCTCTGGGTGTTGTATGCTTTCAAATGTTTGAAGTTCCATGATTACGTCATGCTTGTTGTGAACAATGTCTTATTCATTAGGATGCCTCCTTGATGTGCTTTCCGTGTCAGTATGGTTGTGGATCTTGTTGAGGATCAGTCGACGCGCGACTTGATAAATGAGTTGTGGGTTTGGATGAGCATTTTAGGTTCAGGGATATGTGTGGCATGGTTTGCCCGGTTGTGCGTGTATGGGCGTCTACATGTTGCTTCAGAGCAGAGAATTGTGGTAGTTGATGGTTTGCTTGAGTCAGATCATTGTATTTGGTGGGTTGATATTGTGTGAGTTCCTGTTGCGACTCCATGACCTACATCCAGGGTATTGTTTATACGGTAATTGTTCAATCAGGCTACCCAACAACGGAAATATGGAGTGTTTACCAACCTGAGGCAGGGATGTATTGTTCACATGTTTGTTCTAGTTTGCACGTGTTATGTGGCTTCAGAGGAAGCAATGCAGGAGGTTCGAGATGAATTTGAACCTGAGCATCAAAGAGATTTTGACTATTATGCCTCGAGACAACCGTGAGGAGTTTAATGTGCTGCACTCAGAGGCGAGGACATTGAGAAGGAAAGGCATATGCGGTTTCAGACATGTCGGTTTGAGGAACGTGAACTTAGTCGAGATACTTTGATGAGGTTGAGTTCAGGCACTTTGGGATCAGTAGCTTCATCAAGCTGTGGCCTTTTCGATTATGTTGAGGGTCATTTGGACAAGAGTAGTGGATTAGTTCCTATGGTATGAGTCAGGGTGGTCGTTGATGATCCTTCCATAGAGCAGGAGTTTCCATTGTGCAACTTTTACAGCAGGCGTTACTATGGTTTGTGTCAAAGGGGCATTTTCAGTTGCTATTGTGGTGGCTAGGAGGGTCACCTAACGAGGGAACGTCCTCGATCTATTAGCTGCTTTTCATGGTCATGCAGCTTAGAGTTCAGAAGGAGGTCAAGGTACCATTTCTGGGGTTTGACCAACACAGACTTCTAGACAAGTCAATCAGTAAAGTCGCAATCAACGTGGACGGTTAGTTGGACATGCCAGAGTTTATGCCATGACCCTGTGTGAGGGCAGAGTTTCCTTGAGGTTACTATTGCTTGACATCCATGGCTATTATGCTTGCATATTCACTTCTGGGTTTGTGGAGAATGCTGTATCCATTTGATGAGATTGTGTATACCAGGTGGGGTATCGAGACTATGAGGTTTGCAAGAGGTTGTGGACTAGCTGAGGAGTGGTTGTTCGTTGCAAGAATGTTGTAGTCCTTTGACGTCCATTCGTGCTAAAAGATCTTGTTTAAAGGTGAAAGAAATGCTTCTCTACTATGTGTGGTTTCAGCAATGAGGCTGAGCTGATGATGAAGCAAGGATGTATGCCGTACTTGGCACATGTTCGTGATGTGGAGGTTGTTGTACCTGATGTTCGAGATGTGGAGGTCATCTGTGAGTATTCAGATGTTTTCCAGAGAATTTATCAGAGTTGAGGGAGTTGCAGATTCAACCTCAGGAATTGTTTGAGGAAGACTTCATTTGACTTAGTGTTTTACCTTGGGGTGTTCCAGTATGTTTTATGAGGATGTAGGATAGTTCGATGAGGTTGTGCATCGACTACCGGAAGCTGAATCAGGCTTCAGAGAAGAGCAAGTATCCTCTACTTCGGAATGATGGCTAGTTTGATCAGCTTATTGGAGCTTTAGTTTTTGGAGATTGATTTCAGATTTGAGTATCATCAATTTCGATCAGAGGGTCGAGCTTGGAATGATCAGGTACCTGTGAGGAGAGTTACGTGTTATGGTTAGAGGAGAGGTTGATTACTACACCATTGTTCGCCATTATGTGATGTCAGTGAGGATTATGTTATGTATAGTGATGTTTCGAAACTAGATTTTGGTCGTGTTACGATGCAGCAGGGCAATATGATGGTATATGGTTCCAGGCAGTGGAAGCTTTATGAAGTTACGTATCCTATGTATGTTTTAAGGGTAGCTGTCTTTGTGTTAGCATCGAAGAGTTGGAGACACTACTGATATGGCATGCAGCGCAGAGCAGGATATACACTGATCACTTGAGTTTCATCTACTTGTTTATTCAGCCAGATTTGATCATGTGGCAGCGTAGATGGATGGGGTTGATTAACGACTATGGCTGCACATTTGAGTTCATCCGGAAAAGGCTAATGTTGTTGCTGATGCACTCGGTCGGAAATTTGGAACCTCATTGTTTTATGTGTGTGTGGCCAGAGTTTCCATGTTAGCAGAATTACGAGCTACGGGAGCTGAGTTTGAGTGGGATGATGATAGAGCCTTGTTGGCTAGCTTCCAGGTTCGACCAGTATTGGTTGATCAGGTTCGGGAAGCTCAAGATGCGGATTCCTATCTGTTGGACAAGAAGACCATGATTCGGAATGGTGTGCCAACAGAGTTTCGGTTGAGTGATGATGGTACATTACTGTTCAGAGGTAGACTTTGTGTACCCCGAGACGAGGGTTTGAAGAAAGAAATTTTAGACGAAGCCCATTGTTCTTCTTACGCGATGCATCTAGGCGGTACAAAGATGTTTCGTACACTTCGAGCCTATTATAGGTGGCAAAATATGAAGAGGGAGATCGCAGCATATGTGAGCAGATGCCTCATTTGTCAGCAAGTGAATACATAAAGACAGAAACTTGCTGGGAAGTTACAGCCATTGGAGATTTCTGATTAGAAGTGGGAGCATATCACTATGGATTACGTGTATTAGTTACCGCGTGCTTCAGATGGTAATACTGGTATTTTGGTCATTGTGGATCATTTGACGAAATCAGTTCATTTACTTGTACTTCCAGGAAAGATTTCAGTGGGCAAGCTGACAGAGTGGTATTTGGCAGAGGTTGTCCATTTGCATGGTGTGCATGTGTCCCTGGTCGCTGATCGAGATAATCAGTTACAACAGATTTTTGGCAAGCATTTCATTGGGCATTGGGGACGAGATTACAATTTAGTACAGTTTTTCATCCTCAGATTGGTGGGCAATCTGAGAGGACTATTCAGACTTTGGGGGACATGTTGTGGTCCTGTGTATTACAGTTCAGAGGGATTTGGGACCAGCAACTTCATTTGTTCATGATTGCTCGCAGTATCAGTTTGTAGACCAGTATTGTTATGACATTGTATGAAGTTGTATATGAGGAATAGTGTTGCATTCCATGGTGTTAGAGGGAGTTAGGAATGAGATGGCTTTTGGTCCTGATTTAGTGAAATGCACTACTATTAACCTTCGGATCAGTAAGGACAGGTTGATAATTGCTCATGATCGGTAGAGAAGTTATGTAGATGTGAGTAGGTTGAGTCATGAATTTACCACGTTATTTTGGTCCGTATGTGATCATGGGGCGAGTTTGTGTTGTGACGTATAGTTTGGCATTCTCTGTAGCATTAGCTAGTGTGTATGTTGTATTCCATGTGGTGGAACTACATTTCAGATTTATTGCATGTTTAGTACCCTATCAGTTCCCTATACAGGAAGATTTGACATTTGCGGAGGAGCTAGTTCAGATTCTGGATTTGAGGATGCAGGGATTACAGCATAGAAATATTTCCCATTGTGAAAGTCTGATGGCAGAGTCATTCAGTTGAAGTAGTCACTTGAGAGGTTGAGCAGTATGTAGAAACGGTGTCCCTACTTTTCAGTTGGCAGGCTTGGAAATTTTGAGGTCGAAATTTTTGTAAAGGGGGTAGATTTGTGAAAACCCAAACCGGAAATGATATGTTTATTGGCTTAATTTGCGGGTTTCGCGATTAGTCGCGATTTTGTCGTAATTAGTTATTATGGCGGGTGTGTTAACGACAAAATTATCGGGCAAGAATTTGATTTGAGTTCATTCACGGAAGTTATAAAGAATTGAATTTCAAGCTCGTGGGAATTTTCAGAGGATTATTTCGAGTTACGTGTAATAAGTTATGAATATTTTTGGCCAATGGATTTAGTCGTGTTCATGCGATTAGTTTCGATCCGTTTTCGACTGTTGATCATTTTTATCAGATAAGCTTGTGTTGAATTGAGCCGTTGAATTTTTATCGGATTTGTCGAAGTTCGTTGACTTCAGGTGGAAAATGAAGAATTTGTCGAGATAAGTTCGTAGACACGAGAATCGTTGAAAACAGAGTTACGATGCAAAACTTACGTTCGATCTAAATTTGTCATAAAATAAATACGGAAGTTACCAAAAATGGAAAGTATAAATAGTGGGTTTCCTTTTTGGGTAAGTCAGACTTGGACTTTGGGGAGTTGACCAAGTCAACTCGGGTGAATTGACTCACCCTTGTTCACCATTTCAGGCTGAGTTTTGTTTTCCTTCGATGTGCCTTATTCCGGTGTATTTTGGCCGAGGTTCCTTCATGAAAGTTGGTTGGATTGAGCTCTTGTTTCTTTTGATATGTGATTCACTCAATTTGGTTGCCGGATGAAGAAGTTATGACTTGTCAAAGTTCGGGAATTTTGGTGGGTTTTCCAGCGAAATCGCCGACGACGATGGCGACGGTGGAGGCCGAGATGGAGGTCGACATGTTAGGGGTTTTGTTTCCCTTGAGGAGAGGAAGATTTTAGAAGTGGTCTTGCACCTTGCCATGGCCGGACGGAGGAGATCGGAGGTGGAGAATTCCGGCTAGGGTTTTCGACTTCATGGTGAGATTTGGACCTTTTCCGGTCAAAATTAGGCTTAACTTTTAACTAGAAAGTTGTTGGAAATGTCAAGATATTCAAATTCATTTGTAGGTTGAAATTTTCTGGGCCGATGGAATTTTTCGGCGGCAGAGGCAGCGGCGGCGGCGGTTTTCCGGCCGAGGTGTTTTTTGACAAGTTTTATGTGATTTTGCTCGGAATCGCGCACCGACTGCAGTGGTGAGGTTTATATTTTGAATTGAGCATCGAAATTTGTAGTGAGTTTTATAGTGTGTTTATTGGATTTTTGACGATTTCGTCGATATTCGAGTTATATGTTTTCAGGTTGGGTTGGTTCTCGAGATGTGGTTCAGGATTTTGAAATGTGATTTGGAACAGTGGTATTTGTGATTATTCAGGGGATCGTGATCGTCCGTTTTGCGAGGGATTTTCCGCCAGATCTCAGGATTAGCGCGTCTGCGCGCTGTGCTTATCTGTGAGTGGACATTTATTTACACTGTTGTAGCGAGTTCTTGGTTTTAGTATTTATTTCCAGTATAGTATTGAGATTATTTATTGTTTTGAAGGTATTGTTTTATGTTTTCTTGGTGATGGCATTTACTTAGCATCGATGCATTGACTACTCGGCTGATCACCGGTAGTCCAGTTCCAGGCTTGAGAGATTCGCCTGATGTGCCCACTAAGCTTAAGAGATTCGCCTAGTCTATCACCGTTAGGCTTGAGAGATTCGCCCGACACCTCCATTTATTTTAAGAACTAGCATTATTTTTATGTTTTGTAAATGGTGAAAGCCATATGTTTATTTTCGTACACTCACTCTCACGACCTTATTTGCATTTTCCCTAGGCTCACTACCAACATAAACACTTTAGGCAACGAATTTGAAAACAACGCGCAACGAGGTGGTAAATTCGTTGCCTATAGTATACTATAGGCAACGACAAGGGTTTTCGTTGCCTATAGTATACTATAGGCAACGAACTCGTTGCCTGTTGATGAAAAATCGTTGCCTAATGTTTGATTTATAGGCAACGAAAAAAATCGTTGCCTAAACCCTAAACCCTATACTATAGGCAACGAGTTCGTTGCCTATTGAAGTGAAATCGTTGCCTAATATTTTATTTATAGGCAACGAAAAAAATCGTTGCCTAAACCGTAAACCCTATACTATAGGCAATGAGTTCGTTGCCTATTGAAGTGAAATCGTTGCCTAATGTTTGGTTTATAGGCAACGAAAAAAATCGTTGCCTATACAAATCGTTGCCTAAAGTATGGTTTTTCGTTGCCTATAGTTTAATAGGCAACGAAAAACAATATAGGCAACGAAATAGTAATTCGTTGCCTATAATTATTATTATATCAGATCTAGCCAGCAGCTCCTCCATTCAAATCAAAATCGGTGGAAAAATCTGAAACGTTCTGGAATCGCCAGTGCATTTCAGGATGGACAAGAGTTGGATGAGGCTGGATAGAACTGATGCAAGATATGGGCAGGGAATTAGGAGATTTCTGGAATTTGTGGCGGCTAATTGTGGAGAGTTGCCAGTGCATTATTGTCCATGTAAACAATGTCGGTGTCGCGGCAATCGTTGTCCCATTGCTACAGTTGAGCGACACCTTCATAGAAACGGATTTTGGAATAAGTACACCCGTTGGATTTATCACGGTGAAGCAACAGCAGCCGATCCGCATGATCATGGACAATTTGCTGATATTGCGAGTTCATCCAATTATGATCCCACCAGAAGGTTCATCGACGATATGTTTCCTCATGAGAGCGGTGTATTTCATGATTCTCAAGCACCCGTATATGTTCCTCCAGAAGTTGAGAATTTCCCTCACATTGAGCCAGTCCAGCCATTACCTAGAGTTTATGTCAACACACGTGGTATGGACAAGTACCACAACCTGATTCAGATGCATCAAACTCCGTTGTACCACGGATGTCCTAAGACAGTCCTTGAAAGTGTGATGGCAGTGATGCAGCTAAAAGTGGAGACCAAGAGCACCGTGGCAGTGGTCGATAGGTGGCTTCAGTTGACTGGTGATCTGCTGCCCCCCGGTCATCGTCTTCCCCCCACTCATCGTAAGATACGACATGTCCTCAAAGATCTTGGACTTTCCTACACCAAGATTCACGCATGCATGCATGATTGCGTTCTCTTTTGGGGTGTAGACGATGACGGGAAGGATCTATCAAAGCTTGATTACTGTCCGGTGTGTGGTACGGAAAGGTGGAAGTACACTCCTGCAGGAAACAAGAAAGCAGTGAAGATACTTCGGTATTTCCCACTTATTGATAGGCTGGAAAGGTTGTTCATGTGTGCATTCACGGCGAAAGCTATGAGATGGTGGGCTGAGAGGACTTCGCCTGACGATGATGTCCTTAGACACCCTGCTGATGGTCAGGCTTGGAAGCACCTGGTGAATGTGTTTTCTGATTTTGCAGCTGAAGTCCGAAATGTTTGGCTGGGGCTATCGACTGACGGATTCAACCCCTTCGGCAACATGAGTCAGAAGTACAGCATATGGCCCGTTATATTGGTACCGTACAACCTTCCTCCGTGGATGTGCATGAAGAAAGAATATAATATGCTGACTCTGTTGATTCCAGGGCCGGGTTATCCAGGAAAGTGTCTGGATGTGTACATGAGGCCATTGATTATGGAGCTTCAGCAATTGAGTACAGTTGGTCATCCCACTTACGACAGGTTTAAAAATGAGATGTTCCGAATGCGTGCTATGCTTGTGGGCACAATCAGTGATTTTCCAGGTCGAGGGATGTTGTCGGGAAACCCAACCAAGGGGTACAGGGCCTGTCCAGAGTGCATGACTGCCATGTTTGGACAAGCTCATTGCTCGAAGATTGTCCATATGCGTCACCGATGTTGGCTTCCACGACATCACCCATTTTGCCAGGACGCCCAGGCTTTTGACGGCACTGTAGAAGAAGGTCTGCAACCCATGGGATGGACTGGAGATGAAATCTTAGAAGTCCTGAATGAGTATAATTTTGGGCCATTGAGCAATCATCCTGAGGTTGTTGCGACTATACCGAAGATACCCGACAGGTATAAGTTCTGGACCCACAAGAGCATCTTCTGGGAACTCCCGTACTGGCGGATGTTGCCTATCAGGAACTATCTAGATGTCATGCACATAGAGAAGAATGTGTGTGAAAGTGTGGTGGGCACCGTTCTAAATTGGCAAGGTAAAACCAAAGATGGCCCTAAAGCTCGCGTTGATTTGGAAAAAATGAAACTGCGGGAACATCTGTGGTTGAAAAAGAAGGGGAGAAAGATGCCCCAAGCTCCTTACACGGTCACGCGTGACGAGAAGCATGAAATTTTTGTGTGGATGGCTAACGTCCAGTATCCTTATGGGTTTGCTGGAAATATAAGTCGGTGTGTTAACTACAGGGACAATAAGATTTATGGATTAAAGAGTCATGACTGCCATGTACTACTTCAACGCCTCTTCCCTATTATGATTCGAGGGTACTTTGATGATGAGGTGGTAGAGCCGTTAGTGGCGCTGTCAAGGTTCTTTCAAAAGTTATGCACCAGAGAAGTGAAAATGTCAGACCTCGAAGAAATGCGAAAGGACATCATTTTTATCATGTGCAAGTTGGAGAGGATTTTCCCCCCAAATTTCTTCGACATCATGCCTCACTTGATGATGCATCTTCCCGAGCAATTGATGCTCACCGGTCCCGTTCACTACACTTGGATGTATCCAATGGAGAGGTATATACCTTGCATTTGTATGATGTTTGCTAATTAAGTCTTTATATATTAATTTATTCTTGTTCTACGTACAACAATAATAACAAGCTGTTTTCATCTTTGTAGACAACTGGGAGACTACAAAGGGTATGTACATAATACATCTGCACCTGAAGGGTGTATCGCCGAAGCATATCTTGCGCACGAGTGCGTAACGTACGTCAAACTGTATTTGGGAGCGCTTGAGGACCCACATTCGAATATGTCGGTAGATGAACCCCAGTTCAACCTTTCTGTAGTCTCTAATGATGTTTACCCACAGAGTAGGTTGCACGGGGAGTGGGAGTTGACACCATATGAGTTAGACATTGCACACTGGTGTGTACTCATTAATTGTCAAGAAGTTAAATATTGGAAAGACACACACCTTGGAAGTCCACAGGTTCGCGGGGATGTTGCGTACCACAACCGGACCTTTGCAAATTTTTTTGGCACATGGGTGAGTATATATTCATTTAGTCATAATATATATGACGTGTAAAAGCAAATTGTGACGGTTATTTATATGAAATGTTGTATCTAATGTTGACGGTTATTTGTTTCAGATGAACTATGTAGAAGATGATGGTTACCCACAATGGTCACACGCATTGAGGCTCTTGGCTATGAAACCTATATCATCAAAAGTTTACGCGATGTGTAGGGTCAATGACGTGAAATTTATGTGTCAAGAAAGAGACAACAGGGTGAAGACACAGAATTGTGGGGTAATGGTGCATGGTGGGGATAACGACCCTGACTACTACGGTGTACTCCATTCAGTGGTTGAACTCATGTATGGTGAGCGCATGAAAGTTTACTTGTTTAAGTGCAGATGGTTTGATACTCGTCCGGAGAACGTTCGCATCGATCAGTATGGATACATTTCCGTGAATACTGCCACAAGCTGGTATGAGGAGGATCCTTTCGTTCTTGCCACATCGGTCAAACAAGTGTTTTACCTTGACGATCTTATGAACAGACCCCCGTGGAAAGTAGTAAACCATGTGCAAGCTAGGAATGTGTACAGTGCTGCCACACTTGGTGAGAATGAAGATGACGAAGAAGTTGCAGCATACCAAGAGGGAAATGGAATTGACATTCCGGAATCCGATACAATTCTCCTTAATAATGTTCGACCTGGTATTGTGGTTCAAAATTCTGGAGCAGCACTTCTAAATGTTAATCCAAATGACTTTGATGAAGACTCGAGTGACGAGGACGAGGAGCGACACCTATTACCAGACTTCAACTATCAAACTGCGTCAGACTCTAGCGATGATTCTGATTCTGATTATCAGCCTTAGTTAGAGATGTAATTGAGTATAGTCTTCGAGCTTGGTTCACCCTGGTTCACCTTGAATTGGTTCACCCAATTCACCCTGGTTCAGCTTGGTTCACCCTGGTTCACCTTGAATTGGTTCACCCTGGTTCACCCTGGTTCACCTTGAATTGGTTCACCCTGGTTCAGCTTGGTTCACCCTGGTTCACCTTGAATTGGTTCACCCTGGTTCAGCTTGGTTCACCCTGGTTCACCTTGAATTGGTTCACCCTGGTTCAGCTTGGTTCACCCTGGTTCATCCTGTGAACTTGAATGGCTATGTAGACTTTATGAATTTCGTTGCTTATAAATTGATGTTCGTTGCCTTTAATAATGAATTTGTTGCCTATACTATAGGACACGAAAATTTCGTTGCCTATAGTATAGGCAACGAAATTTTCGTTGCCTTTAACATTGATTTCGTTGCCTTTGATATTTGTGTCGTTGCCTATAGTATAGGCAACGAAAATTTCGTTGCCTTTAATATGGATTTCGTTGCCTATACTATAGGCAACGACACAAATCGTTGCCTAAAGTATTAGTATCGTTGCCTAAAGTCCTCCTCGTTGCCTAAAGTATAGGCAACGACACAAATCGTTGCCTAAAGTATTGGTATCGTTGCCTAAAGTCCTCCTCGTTGCCTAAAGTATAGGCAACGACACAAATCGTTGCCTAAAGTATTGGTATCGTTGCCTAAAGTGCTCCTCGTTGCCTAAAGTATAGGCAACGATTCTTCCATTCGTTGCCTATAATAGGTTGAATAAATGACCCAGTCGCGACCAGATTTCTGCCCTCGCCCTCGCCGCAACGACCGCCGCCGCACCTATTACTCTCGCTTGAGTATATATTCTGCCCTCTCCCGAATATAGGTTCGCATTCTCTCATGATTCTCCTTACTTGAATATATAAACAACGTGATTTAGGTTGATTTTAGTTGGATTTGTGTTGGATTTGTCTTGTGATTTATGTTAGGTTGTGTTGGATTTGTGTTGGATTTAGGTTAGGTTGATTTTAGTTGGATTTGTGTTGTTATTTAGTTTGTATTGTTGAATTTAGGTTTTATTTAGGTTTGATTTTGGTTTGATTTTGGTAAGGATGATGAACTATGTTGGATTGTTGATTTAATTAGGTTGGGATTATATTGTGGATTAGAGGATTTAATTTGGTTATTTAGTTTATGTAAGGTGAATTGGGAATATAAGTGTGATTTTAGTTTGGTTATTTAGTTTAGGTAATTAGAATTGGGAATAAGTGTGATTTTAGTTTGGGTTGTTCATTTTAGTTAGACAAAATTTAAATTTAGGTTAGTGTTGCCTCAATTGTAAGCTATTCATTATGTTATTTTGTTGCAGACATTAATAAAAATGTCGGTGTTCAAAAGATTAATTCCCGGGAAAAGTGGGAAACAGAAAGGAGCTTCCTCCTCGTCACCTCAAGGAGCGACACCTCAAATGTCCTCCGGGTTGAACCCTCAAGGACCCAGGAGTGGGTCTAGGTCCGTTGGTCAGAGTGCTGGAAGCACCGTACCGGACAGTCTTGAGACCGTCTATGTACATTCCAATCGTCACCTCCAACTATATACAGCATCCCAGGATCCCCAAGGTCCACGTCACTCGGTGTCTCATGAACGACCCTCCCGCAACAGCAGCCGAAACTCCACCACGGAATCCGGTCGTCACTCAGTCAGCAGCGAACGCCCAAATAGTACGAGGGTACTATGGCCAAACCAGCAGGACCCACCGCGTATGCCACCTCTTCCTCCCAATCCGGCGACGCCACACCCTAATTCCGGATCATCTGGGCCATCCGGCAGTGCATCCCGCACGGATTCTGTGCACTTATGCCCGCCTAGGGACTTGTTCTTCCCTACGGTTATTCCGAAGATACCTCAGCTCGACCCTAACAACGTGGCCATATATGATGAGGACCCGTTCACGACGCCTGAGGAAGCATACACATATGAGCCGTTCTCTCAACCTCTGTTGAGTGTGAGGGTTAAGGGCCAGCTCACTTACGAGAATGGTAAGTTTATGTTCTTTTAGTAGATACAGTACATTAAATTAGGTTCTATTTCTTAATTTCCTTCTTTTGTACCGTGTCTTAGGCACCGTCGTCAACCCTAAAGCTAAAGCGAGCAGAGGTACCACAACCGGGAAGGGTATTGAAGATCGAGTTGGTGACAATCGGGCTCATATTGATTATGAGGACGATGGCTCGGCTATCGAGTATTCTGACAAAGGGATGTATGCTAGCCAAGCAGGATTTGTCATACGTGATTTCGTCCCGATGTTGTGGGACTCGTGGGGTTCAGTTGATGCTCAAGTGAAGGCCCGAGTGCATAATGCACTGTCGGTGAGTTAAATTTACATTAATTTGTCATAAAAATATGGGCATTCTTATTATTATAAGCCACCAAACATACATATTTATGAGGCTAATTATGTATACGTGTATTGCAGCAATGGTTTATTATTGACGATCGGCTGAAGCAGCCCGGGGGGTGGTGTGAACGAAAGCTCGCGTCTAGGTGATGTGATTTTGGATTTATATAAGGCTAAGTATCCTGAATACGTTAGATTTGTGAATATAAAGTGTTGGTTATATGATATTTTTGTTGCATCAATATAGGTATCGAGAGTGGAAGTCCCACTTGAAGACGTTCTGGGAGGAGAACATAGATAAAGGCCGAAATGGCACTCCAAGTGAGTTCAGATACCAGGAGTACGAGTGGAACTGGCTTATAGCCCACTGGAAGCATCCCAAACTTGTGGTATGCACATGAATTGATTTGCGTACCTAAATCTAAACTAATATTATTATTATTAATTTACCTACATTTTATGATATATTATTTTATATACGCAAGAGGTAGTAGGTAAATCTCTATCTATGTTATTAATTTAATATGTAGGTAAATCTCTAATATATTGTGTAGGTAAATTAAATGGGTTGGATTTTAATCAAAAAAATTAATGTTGCGAGAATATTCTCTAATTTATGCTATATATATAATTGGCTAATAATTGTGCACATTTTCTTATGGTCACAAGCACATTTCGAAACAAAATGCTAAATACCGAGCGTAGAACGTGAACCCACATCATTGCGGTTCCCGAACGTATGAGAGATGGACTCGTCGTGGGGCAAGGTTGGAACCAGAGACCGATCCTCTCGTGTATTCCATCCGACATGGGTATCCGAACAACCCTGAATATGTTGTAAGTATCTAATAAATATTTGTCCATATTTGATACATCTCATGTTTAATTAATTCTTGTATTTTACTCAATTATTAATGCGTCACCGATTTTGCATTGTCTATTAGGAGAGATTGGTTGAGTCGATCCCGAAGGTGCGTGCTAAAGTAGCTCGAGAGCTGCATCAGGGGTGCACGGAGGAGGAGGTGACCCAGTATGCATCTCAGGTTGACCACATGACGCCCATTAATGCGGCGAGGTGCGTGTCAGATGCGCTTCCCGTTGGAAAGAACAAGTTTTGGGTCAAGGGGATGGGTTACAGAGGAAATGGAGTCTTGAAGATGACTCCAGAATTCTCCAGCGGGTCCAGCAGTTCTAGGTCGTCCGGCCAACAAGAGCAGATTCGGAGGCAGGAGGAGCAGATTCGGAGGCAGGAGGAGGAGTTGGAGGAGATGAGGCGTGCCAGGAAAGCCATGGAGCAGGAAAGAGCCCGTGAGAAGGAGCAGCACGACCAAATGTGGGCATTCTTTCAATCTCAGCAACCTCGGGGGGCTTCGCAGCCGCACCCACAGACTCAGCCAAATCTGTTCACGCCTACAGCACAGCCGCAGTATTTTGGGGGTCACCAGCAGCCGCCGTTATATGGGGACCACCAGCAGCCGCCGCAGCAGCATCAGTTTTTTGGGGACGCCGAGCCGCCGCAGCAGCATCAGTTTTTTGGGGACGCCGAGCCGCCGCTGCAGCATCAGTTTTACAGGGGTGACGACCAGCAGGAGGGTTCACACGAGGACTTCCTCAATTATGTTAACTTTGATCAGTAACACGTAGCTAGTTTTTGATTTAGGTTGGAATGTGTACGCTTTTGTGGTTTGAAATGTAAATGTTGCAGATTCTGGAATTGGGCCCAATCCAGAATCAAGTATTTTTTTTAAAATAACACAAACTATAGGCAACGAATTGGTCCAATTTCGTTGCCTATAGTTTGCCACCAAAAAAAATTTCAAACTATAGGCAACGAATTGGTCCAATTTCGTTGCCTATAGTTTGCCACCAAAAAAATTTCAAACTATAGGCAACGAAATTGGACCAATTTCGTTGCCTATAGTTTGCCACCAAAAAAAATTTCAAACTATAGGCAACGAAATTGGTCCAATTTCGTTGCCTATAGTTTGCCACCAATAAAATTTCAAACTATTGGCAACGAAATTGGTCCATTTCGTTGCCTATAGTTTGCCAGAAATACAACAATTCAAACTATAGGCAACGATGTTCTTGACTATAGGCAACGAAATTCTTAAGTATAGGCAACGAAGTCGTTGCCTATAGTTTCAAAGTTGGTCAAAATTGACCTGTTGGTTTAGCGTTTAGGCAACGATGAAGTCGTTGCCTATAGTGAAACTATAGGCAACGATTCACTCTAGTCGTTGCCTATAGTACAAAACCCTAACCCCTAAACCCCGAACTATAGGCAACGAATCGGTTTAAAAATCGTTGCCTATAGTATAGTCAACGATGAAAAGGCAACGACGGTATAGGCAACGAATTTTCGTTGCCTATACTTATAGGCAACGATTTTTAAACTATAGGCAACGATTTTAAATCGTTGCCTAAAGCTGTTATGTTGGTAGTGGCTTTTCTGTTTCCGTGTGCAGTTTGCAGTTCGGATTCTGGTGTCGCACGTCGCAGTTGGAGGCTTAGTATTCGAGCTATATTTCTTTTATGGTAAGTTCTTAGTTTGGCTTACTATTTGTATATATGTACATACTAGAGGTCGCTCTGAATACTGGATATGTTTATATTTTCATATGATTTTCCTGGATTTCTGTAAAGTTACAGTTTTGTTTATTACTTTACATTATGATATGTATTTGAGAAATCCGGATGGGATTGGTGCCCACGATTTGACTTTTGTGGCATAGGATGAAATGTATTTTCGTGTGCAGGTTAATGGTAACTTTGCGATATAGTGAAACTCTGCTGAAATTTCTATGTTTTTTGAAAGTTCGTGTTTTCAGAAGGGGTTTGATTCTAATTTAGAAAACTATATCGGGGTTGGGTCATTTCACAGAGTGACCGTCCCATACTCATAATTGTGTATGGCATATGTAGGCTCGCAGAACCAACAAATCTTAGCCATTGTGGGACACCCTCGACGTAATAACTTGAAAAATTTGAAAAGAGCGGTCAATGCCCTAGTCATTATGGGTCTACATTGACCTAGGGACACCTCCTAAGGCGACAACACAAACTGGAAGAATGGTGCATAGGCAGATTTATCCCGTTCTTGATTTTCCACTCGTACGCTCATGTGAATCCCTTAGGCGGATCGATGAACATCTCCCCAGGACCCAACGTCCTCATTATGACAGAACGCGGTACGTCATACTTCATGTAAAAATGCTTGCACTCCTTAGTATAGTAGGATGGTTTTGGCTCCTGGATGGGCTCGTCATCATCAAAACATCTCAATCCCTTCTGGACGGTGCAGAAGCGGATGCCTCGCTTTGACACCTTAACGCGTTATCTGCTGCCTTAACCCTGCTTCCACTCATGGACGCCATCTTTAGTGCTGCTGTTAATAACAGGGGTTGAGCGTCAGTAGGGTACACAACGTTGAGTGGCTCAGGACTCAACGCTACTGAACTCGATTTCGTGTTAGGAAAAAAGGGCAATGAAGATGATGACGTCTGACTCACACTAAATGAGTTCATCACAATACCCAGCTTCTGGCTTAACTCAGTCACTGTTACGTGTTCCCTACGCCTCTGTCTACCATTCTTTATTCTATATGACTCCTTACTTGAAACAGGGATGGGCGATGACGGATTCATGGTATCAACAAGAATGGCCTATCAAACAAAGCACAGATCAAGACCAGAGAGTGTTGAGTACCACATACCCATCGAACGCTCACCCCGCGTACCTACAACCTATATCCGCAATTTATCCTATTCTAAATCAAGGAATCGTTGCTCGACAACTATTACCGAGATCATAGCCATGTACAACCACAACTATATAAGAAATAGAAGCAACAATACCCAGATTAATCAATATACAAACCCAGAAGCATACACGAACTCTCCAATCACTATGAACCCAGACTATAAGCAAAACAAAAATAATTCTAAGAAGTACATCAAGAGCTTAACCTTCAAAGGAAGATCAAAAACTTCAAACGCATACTGGAACGCAGTGAGATCTCTTTCCTTATATAAGTTCTCTATTCTGAGCGCAATCAAAACCTTCAAGATGGCAAATGAAGCTCCAAGCAGATAAAAGGAGGCTATTTTAATGGCAAAATGGATAACCCTCGATCATCCTGGCCGTCCATAAATTCACCACCCACCGTCGATTTAGAACACGTGTGTCCCACGTCATTTCAATTTTTAAATGCAAACGTCTCTTCATGAATCGTAGATGTCACGCATGCAGTGACTTAACTCAACGGTTACCCCCACATGCCAAATCTAAGCTCACATACGTACAATATCAAACTCCACGCACCTCTCCCACACGAGCAAGGCTTAAAACACCAAAACATCCCCTAAAACTAATTACATCCGAACGTCCTTACTACAATGCCCGAACAAAATGCCAAGCTCTCGCGTTAGGCAGACAACATAATTGGCCAACTATCAACACACCATTCACTCTAACCAGCGTTCGAATGCGTTGATCCGTGGACATCAATCAAACCAAATATGGACTCCTTCAATGACTGATCACCCTGAAAGTGACGTCCCCTGACATGGTCCTTGAGTTAGTGATATTAGCTACCTGAGGACTTAAAATCCTTACGTGCCCGAAAAAGCTATGTTGATCATTATGAGGCCTTAAGCGACCGAGATGCGCGCTTCATTTCGCACGCCGTCCAGATATACAAACCTCCTTAATGATTGATGCTCATAGGAATGTCTCCTAATGAAGATGCCCGACCTAATGGCATTGGCCACTAGGGGACTTAAATTCCCCTCGGACCCAAAAAGCCTTAGTTTGATAGTTTCCCGTCAGGCGGTCTCAATCGACACGAACACTTGATGTCATGACATACTTATATCTTCACGACACGTGTCTGTTCACTGAACTACGTTCACTACGTCGGCATGAGGAACACTCTCAAGCGCACTCCTCCACATCACCCCACTGGATTGATCCTTTCGTATCCTTGCATCAGTCCCACATCGAGGACCACAGTATGTTGTCAACTTCACCTACCCTTATTGCAAAGGCACACACCCCAAGACAAAGGTAATAAATTATTATGCCTCAATTCCATTACGTTTTCTATCATAATACGTACTGACGTAAGCATCAAAGTGTTGAAGGTAGGCCAATACCGTCTCAACCTCTCAGTGCTCATTTGTTCATTATACAGGAAAGTAGAGCGTTCGAGGATAAGCTTCTAATTGCCTAGGAGTGATCCTTCATTAATATCCTTTGCTCTTCGGATGGGATCCCTTACGGACTTCGACTAAAATAGTAGGGAATATGCTCCTTGGGAAATTCCCAACTAATCAGGGCATGAGATATGTTCGGGGATCTGATTATGTGGAAACATTCGCCCACCCAAACGAAGATAATATCCGGTTGGAAGTATTGGCGGTTGAGGAAACTTCACCCAAGGCAGAGGTACCGGACGACCCGTGTGATGGATTAACTACAGTGCACCTAGTGGCCGAACGTGAAGAGGTATGGATAATCCAGCTTTTGGCTGAACATCCTGAATGCACCTTACAGATCGATGCACAATTTTCACCTTAGCTCGGTGAACAATTGATCCAGATACTGAGAGAGAGACAAGAGATGTTTGTGTGGTCATATGCGGACATCCTTGGGATTTCCACTGATATTATATCACACACGCTCAGAGTCACCCCCGGAACAAGGTCGTTCAAGTAAAAGAAGAAATCTTACAAAGAATAGCACTATGTGAAAGGACCCAACCCCGATTTAGTTTCCTAAACCGGAATCAAAACCCTTTTGAAAACACGAACCAACAAAAACCATAAAAATTTCGGCAGAGTAACGCTACTAACGCGGAATTGCTATTACCTGCACCCGAAAAATAACACTTCATCTTATGCCACAAAAATCAAACCGTGGGCACCAATCCCAACCAGATTTCTCAATATCATAACAATAATGTAAAGTAATCAATAAAACTATACTTTACAGAAATCCGGGAAAAATTGTATAAAAATTTAATATCACAATGCTCAGAGCGACCTCTAGTGTATAATTATATAAATATACCATAGCAGGCAGAACAAGAAACCTACTAGAAGAAACAAGGTAGCTTGAACACTAAGCCTCTGACCACGACGTGCGACACCAGAGTCCGAACTGCAATCTGGGCACGGAAACCGAAAAGGCCAGGGGAAAGGCAAATAAAACGTTCGAGTGAGTGGACGAAAGTAAACATATGCCTTTCACCAGTTTCATATACATAATCAATGTAAAACAATGCGAGTTCGGAAAGTATATATGGAGGTGCCAGGCGAATCTCTCAAGCCCGACGATCAGGCGAATCTCTCAAGCCCGACGGTGATAGGCCAGGGGAACCTCTCAACCCCGGCGGCATACATGGGAATCTCTCAACCTTGCCCAAAGGAATCTCTCAACTCTGGCAGACTACCGGTGATCAGCCGAGTAGCCGAAGCATCGATGCAGTAATGCCATCACCATAAAATATAAAATAATACCTCCGAAAATAATAAATAACTCAACATCGTATAAAGTAAATACGGAAAAACACAAACTCGCAATAACTGTGAAAATATAAAAATTTCCACTCACAGGTGAGAGTAACGCGATACGCGTTAATCCCATGATCTGGCGGAAAAATCATCGCCAAACGAACGATCACGAACTCCTGGATAACCATAAAATCCACTGCTCAAATTCATAACTCGACAACTCAAATCATATCACGAGAAACAACCATTCCCGGAAACATATAATTCAATAACCACGAAATCGTGAAAATTCCATAATCACACCACAAAACCTCGCTATAATTTCCGATGCTCAATTCGAAAAACAAACCTCACCATTGCGATTGGGGCTAGATTCCGAGTAAAACGACATATAACTCGTCGAAAACCCCAAAAGTCAACTTTGGCCGGAGCACCGCTGAAAGGACCCAATCCTGATTCAGTTACCTAAACCGGAATCGAACCCCTTCTGAAAATACGAACCAACAAAAAAATTTCAAAATTTCGGCAGAGTTTTGTTACTAACGTGGAATTGCCATAACCTGCACCCAGAAAATAACACTTCATCCTATGCCACAAAAGCCAAACCGTGGGCACCAATCCCATCCGGATTTCTCAACATCAATATATGAATCATAAACAGTAAACAGTACTGTAGTATATATATATATATATCCGAGGAAATCCGTATAAACAAGTATCAGAATGTATCAGAGCGACCTCTAAAGTAAAATATATACAATATACACATCAGTAGGCGAAACAAGAACCTACTAGAAAGCACAGGTAACTCTGATCACTAGCCTCCAAACCGCGACGTGAAAACACCAAAACTTGAACTGCAACTGGGCACGGAAACCGAAAAGCCCAGGGGAAAGACAATAAACACGTTAGAGTGAGTGGACGAAAATAAATGTCTTTCACCAGTTAATATATATGTTTAAAATAACATATGCGAGTCCAGGTAAATAAAAACAACATAGTACACGAGGTAAAACTCATACTCCTCCAGTGTACTGAGCATGCAAGTATAAATCCCACGGGGTCACTCATGGACACACACCGTGCTAGTACAGTCCGAATCACGAGGTCCTTGGTCCTCGTGATTCTAAGCCAGAAATGGCCTCGGTTCCGGGGAAACGCCCCTCACCGGTCAGGTCGGGATGACGACGTCCCTCCTGGTGGCCTACCATTGGGGATCAGCCGAGAGGCAAAGTGTATCGATACAACAACGTAACTGAGACTGTACTCTGTGAAAACCAAATCATAAACAGTTCGATGCAAATGCATGAAACAATATAAAAGTGTATGCATATCCGTATACGTATATCCATATAAGTATAATCGTAATAATCGTAAACACATGCTCATGTAATCCGTAAACTCAATACGCATGCTCGAGTTCATAAATCATATAAAAGACTCGCAAACATTTCCGTGAAAAGAAATTGTCCACTCACAAGTGAGAAAAACGCGCACTCGCGCTAACCTCGAGGACCGGCGGAAGATCCCTTGCCAGAAGCACGGTCACGATCTCGATCTCGATCTCCTGAATATTCACAAAAACATAACTGATCAATACCATAGTCCATAACCCTGTACTGAATCACGGAAACCAACCGTTCCCGGAAATATGCAATGCGGTACAAAATGTATAACAGAAATTCCGAAATCCCCACTCGAAACATCGACTGAAAATTGGCTAACCAAATCAACCCGAAAACCTCTGGACGATAACCAGGGCGCGATTACGAGAAAAATGACACTAAAAACGTCGAAATCTGAAAAGTCAACTTTTTGCCGGAGCTCCGCCGTTGACCGCCGCCGCCAGCGGCGGCGCGCCGTCAACCGTGGAGTTTCACGGCGAAACTTTCCAGATTTCAAGGTCTCCTCATTTCGAATCACTTTGTCAACTACCACATAGCCCAAAACAGCTCGGAACTACCTCAACTTACCAAAACCCGATCGGAAATTCAAGTCTCCGGTGACCTATTCGGGTTGCCACAAAACCTCAACCACAGTCCAATTCAAGCATACCAATAGATTCAGAGGAGTAAAGGGAGTCTAGCCCCCCTAACCACCACCTCCAAACCTCGCCGGAAACGGCCAACCGTCACCGGCGAAATCAAGATAATCGGTCTGATTCGAACAAGCATAAAACTCAACCAATTTTCCTCAATCCAAGTACAGACCTACTCGAAATCAAACACGGAAGCTAACTATACCTGTCCCGTGGCCGGAGGTGGCCGGAAAGTAGGTCGTCGGACGGTCAAACCAAATCGGGAAACTTTCCTTATCGGGTCAACGGGTCAACTCGCTATTTTTGGAAAGTCAGAGTTCGGTCAACGGTCCACAATGTTTTACGACTAATTCTTGACTATTCCGATATTTATACTCGCGCCTCGGGTCGATCGACGATTCGAAATTGATAACCATCACGATTCGGATAAACTAGAAACAATCGGATAAACTCGTCGGAACCGAAACTTTAAATAATCATAAAATATTCCTCGGTAATTGGAAAAATCTTCCGGAACCGCTCACGAGCTCGAAATCACGTACTCTACAATTTCCGTGAAGACACCCAACTCAAATTCTCGACCGAAAACATAGTCGCGAATCGAATCGGCAAACCACATATACGACATAAAACCGCGACTAAACTCAATCTCGAGAATCGTGCCGAATACGCAACAGATCCTGGTTCGGGTCGTCACAACCACCGTTGACCACCGCCGGCGGCGGCGGCGCAACTCCAACCGTGAAGTTTTCCGGCGAACCAACATCTATTCCACACAAAATCATCCAACAAACAACTTCCATAACTACACCGAACTCCAATTCTAACTCTAACTAATCCAATTTCAAGCAAAACCGAAATCTCACCAAACTTTCAATCAATCGATTCTCCATAATTGGAACGCCATACCTACATAGGTAGCTTCGTGGTGATAAGGGCTTCAAAGCCCAGCTGTGCTTTAAGCCGCTCGATTTGGCCGGAAAAGAATCGACCCAAAACCCCAAATTCCACCAACTTTTGACCGAAAATTCTTCCTCCTCCGGCATCCTTGCCGTCGATGGTGGCCGGAAACACATCGGGGACATCGAGGCGAGTCGAAGGGGTTCTATCCCGAGGCCTGAAGTGGCCGAACGACAGCTCACCGCCGGCGAGCCGAGCCACCCTGCCGTCGCAGCTCCTCCCCCCGAGTTGACTCGGTCAACACCATAAATGCCCAGGTTGACTTTTCCAAACAAGAAACCCACCATAAATACCTTCTATTTTTGGAAACTTCCAAATATACTTTTCGACAAATTTCGAACAAACGTAACTTTCGCATCGTAATTCCGTTTTCAACAATTCTTGCGTCAACAAACCTATCTCGACAAATTCTTCAATTTCCACCTGAAGTCAACCAACTTCAACAAATCCGATAAAAAGTCAACAAGTCAATTCATCACAAGCTTATACGATTAAACGATCAACAGCCGAAAATATTCATAACCTAATCCTCGTAACTCGGAAAAATCCTCCAGAAGTTCCCACGAGCTCGAAATTAAATTCTCTACAACTTTTACGAAGGATCCGAAATCAAATTCTCGCCCGATAATTTAGTCGTTAAAGAAGCCGCCATATTAACCGATTACGTCAAAATCGCGACTAATCGCAAAAATCGCTAATCAAGTCGATAACCATTCCAATTTCGGTTTGGGTCGATCAACGGTCCAAAACGGATCACAATCACGATTCGGATAGACTCGAATACGAACGGATAAACTCGACGATATTTCAAAATTTCGAATATTCATATTATATTCCTCGGTCGTTGAAATAATAATCCGGAACCGCCCACGAACTCGAAATCACGCGTACAACAACTCTCGAGAAGAGACTCAACTCAAATTCTCAGCCAATAATTAAGTCGTGATCAAGACTGGCGATTCAATCAATTATCGGAAATCTGCGATTACGCGTAAACTCATGGATTAAACTGATTATACTACTGATTCTGTTCCGGGTTGTCACACTATGCCGGCATGCACGTAGAATTAGAAGGACTACTGAAAATTAGGGGTTCATCCGAAAGGTCGACTACCCGAATTGGATCTGTAATGCGGTTATGGTGAAGAAGGGTAACGGGAAGTGGCGAATGTGTATTAAGTACAGCAACTTGAGCAATGTGTGTTCGAAGGATAGCTTCCCTTTACTAAGGATCGATCAGTTGGTTGACGCGATAGTGGGGTATGAATTGTTGTCCATGATTGATGCCTACTCAGGATACAGTCAGATCTTCATGAACCCTGAAGATCAGATCTTTATATATGGTTATGTCATCATGTTATTCGTTTTGAAGAATGTCAGGTTCACTTATCAACACCTCATGAACTTCATCTTCGACGGTGACTGGCAAGATTATTGAAGTCTACGTCGATGATATACTCGTAAATAGTGTCAAGGCTACAGATTACACTGAAAATCTGAAGACCATACTTGACCTTCTCATCAAGAATGGAATAAGGCTATACCCATCTAAGTGCACATTTGGTGTCACAATTAGCAAGTTTCTCGGGTACATTGTGAGCCAGCGAGGTATCGAGGACGCACTCACCAAAGTAAAAGCCATAATTGACATGAAACCCCTACCAAGAAAGCTGATCTTTAGAGCCTCACGGGGAAGCTATCATCATTGAACCACTTCATCTTCTATTATTCTGATAAGTGTGCACCATTCTTTCAAGCCCTCAGAAAAACCAACAAATGGGATGTCATTTGGACGCCCAAATGGAAGGCATCATGTTCTAGCATTAAACAGTATCTAACTTCCATCCATCTCCTATCCAGACCTTTGAAAGGAGAAGATCTATATATATCTAGCTATTTCACTGACAGTCGTAAGCTCCACCCTTGTTCACAAGGAGGAGAATTCAGAGTTACATGTTTTCTTTTTAGGTAAAGGCATGACAGACGCGGATACCCGCTATATGACGATAAAAAAATGGCGCTCCTAGTGCAATAAGTCGATTGAGACCATAATTTCAGGCTCACAACATCCACATTCTCACGAATATAAAAATAAGACAGGTCTTGCAATTGCCCCGAACAACATTGAAAGGATAGGCAGTGGCCAACTTCATAGATGAGTACACGAAAGCCAATAAGATATCCCTAACAGAGCCCAATATCCCGAATATGACCATGACGACCGTCAGACTAGCTGCCCCTAGGCCCCAGTCACTTTGGAACCTCTATGTGGACAAATCTTGCACGAAGAAGACAAGTGGAGAAGGATTCATATTGACCGGACCCGGGGGAGTAAATGTCGAATATGCTCTCAAGTTCAAATTCAAGGCCACGAACAACGAAGTCGAGTATGAAACCCTCATTATAGGGCTACAACTAGCAAAGAATTCGGAGGTCCCAGATATCAACCATAGTGACTCACAATTCATAGTTAAGCAGATAGAGAGGAATTCAAAGCAAAAGGATAAGCCATGGCCGCATACCTCGGGTAGGTGAAAGCTTTGTTAAGCAGGTTCAAGTTTTTCAACATCACTCACATCCCTAGGGGAATGAATGCAAATCCAGACAATCTCATCCAAATAGCTACAACACCTATGCACAAGGCACCAAGACAAAAAGTTGCTGAAGTCTTAAAATGCCTGAGAATCCTCAAGACACTGGACGAGATATTCACAATTGAGCCGTACAAAAGAAGTTACATGGACACGCTCATGGTGTACAAGACAAAAGGCAAACTACCGGCAGACAAGGTAGAGGCCTGTAATATCATCGTGAAAGTGGCAAAGTTTAGTATCCAAAACAATTGCCTATACCGACAAGGGAAGACTTGAGTAAATCTTAAGTGTGTGACACCAGAGAGACGAGACACTATCCTAGGAGTGATACATTTTGGCGTATGTGGCCATCACCCGGGCGCCAGATTCATTGCTCACTAAGCTCTTCGGAGTGGATTTTGGTGGCTCAAAATACATGTAAACGCGGTCGAAATTGCCACAAATGTCATCAATTCCAGTTATACGGACACAAGAACCATGCACCCGTAGTACCTATCTCGATCCTCTTATCACTTGTACCGTTCGCATAGTGGCGACTTGACTTGATTGAGAAGCTCTCGAAATCCAAAGAATAATACTGCTTCATCATCGTGATCATCGACTACCACACCAAGTTTATCGAGACCTAACCTATAGTGAAGATCACAACCGAGAAAGTAGAAAGGTTCCTCTGGCGCTTCCTATATTGTCGCTATGGAACACGGCTTAACATTATCATGATAATATGCCCCAGTTCAACTACGACGAGCTAAAGGTAAGCAACTGACAAGGAACGAACCTTATCCTTGCATCACTAGTATACCACCAAACAAACGGACAAGTTGAAGAAGCGAACAACGTCATCTAAGAAGACATTAAGAAAAGATCATGGACATCAAACTCGAAGATACTTGGTATGGACAATGGCCCGAGCTTGTATCCAAAATACTGTGGTCTATCCGAACAAAGTTAAAAACGGCCACAGGTCAGACTCATTTCAGTCAGACATTCAGAACATAAGAGGTATTACCGCTGGAGCTCACTCATCAGAGCCCAAGGATCGAGAACTATGATTCGGTCTCGAGCACAGGGGGATTATGGTTGGAAAATGACCTACTCAAAGAGAAGAGAGACGCAACACATCTGCATAATACAACAAACAAGCAACGAGTCACTCGACTTTACAACCAGCGTGTTCGGGCCCCTTTATTATAACTAGGGGATTGGGTGATGAAAGAAATACAAAAGAAAGTAAAAAGCCTCCAACCATCTTAGGAAGGGCCGTATATCATCGACGAGGTCGTCGATCCGAGTACGCTCTTAAGTTTTACGCGTTTACATGGAACATTACGCAAGTATTCTCATTAAGTTTTATGCGTTTACATGTACTCGTTTCCTAGTGTTCGCCCAAGTCGCTCGCTACTTGGGGGACTTAGGAAGAAGCCTATAGTTCGCACTCGCGAGCTATTTTGTACAGAACTAGCAACTTAATGAGAATGGGATTATTCAAAAACATCATTTATGTCCGAAAGTAAAGAGCGATACAAATTTAGGACAGGAATAAATTAATATACTTAAATTAATTCCACAATAACCTCTCGTTAAGCAAAGACATGCAAAACGAAGGCTAGGGGCTTACGAAGCACCATTGTTGGCCCCACCAGAAACTGTATCTTCGTTCTCAGAGTGAGAACGCAAAAATAGCACAAAGGCGTTAATGTACTTTGCAAACCAGAGATAGCAAAAAAACAAACCTAACTAAAAAGTACACCACAAACATCCTCAAACGTCATCACGCCCAACCTCCTCATTCGCATCCGGCTCGACTGTTGGCTCGGCTGTCTCTAGCATGGTCGAAGCCAGCAATACCTTCACTTGTTCATCCTCCAAGCGTTGAACTTATGCTCATTCAGAAAAGGCTTAATGATATGGGCATAATTGTGTACCTAATTCTTACCCTTCTCATTCAAGAGATCCTTGAACTCCTCAGATTTGTTGAACGCAGCGATCGCCTTAGCCCTAACCTCGATCATCATTTGATAAAACTCGGCAGACCCTTTGAAGTTGGCCACATCACCCTCTTCAATCTGGAGGCGATGTTTGGAGGTGAGAAGTTTACCTTCCATCTCGAAAATTCACCTTTGCAAGTCAGTTACTTGCTTCTCGGTCGCCTTTTTTCCTTCCTTGGCCATGGCCAGCTCTGCTTTAACCTCCTTTAGATCATTTTAAAAGTCTCATAACTCAATATTGAGTTTCTTGACCTGCTCTCCCTTCTTGGTCACCAAATAATTTTCCTTGGTGATAGCAGTCTTAGCTTTGGCAAGGTCAGACTTAAGAGTACTTCTCAGACTTGACCTTTGCACGATCCATCGTTTAAAGGAGATCCCTTCAGGCCCCAAATGAGGTAGAGCTGGTGCTGGAGCTTGGTGCATCTCTCGAAAGCCTTATCTAGACTCTCGATCGGAGTCGACCCAAGTTGGCGACACTTCTACAAGGACTCTATCCCCACATCCATCGACTTCCTGACCTTGGCCAAGTAGTTGGAGGAATAACACGTGCCACCCCGAAAGGAAACACTAAGGCTCATGGTCGAAGTGGATAAGCATGAGCTTTTTTCGCTTCGGAGAAGGAGAGTTGTCGGTGCTCGCCTTTTAAGGATTAACCTTGCCTTTGCCCTTGCCATGACGGGGTGAGGACTCAACCTCGTTGGCGTTCGAGACCGACTTTTCCAAAAAGTTAGACTTATTGGGGGTCTGGCGAGTATGTCCACCAGCCTCGTGATCATCGTTGGATTCCATAAACTTCAGTGCCTTATCCAAAACATGCTTGTCCTTCTCTAGCCTCTTTGTGTTCTTCCTCGCCCTCTCGGCCTCCAGGGACTCATCACCAGTTAATCCCAGGATCGTCACCTCCGAATCGAGAACTTTTTCTACAAGGGGGCCATGTTCGAGCACCACCATGTCCAATTGGACCACATCTACAACTCGAGCGTCATGCTCGATCAGGTCCACATAGTCACAAACGAGAGGGGGTTTGACATTCGACTGAGGAGCATCACCAGCAGAAAAGCTACCATGCTCGTTGGGAACATGCTTTTGCACAGCCCCAGTAGCACTGAAGGTCTTCAGCATCTGCTCTTATGCGAGCATTTGTTTGTCGAACGAACGATGAGACTTGGCCATTTTTCTTGAATAAGAAAGAAAATATCTTTTTCAAGGTTTTTCTTTCAAAGGTACGAAGCATCGTAAAAAAAACTAATTTGAACTTACTGGGAGCCTTAGCAAGACATGTGTGCTCAATCATTTCTTAATGAATGAAAGACCAGAAACTTTGAGCTTCCAGTTGCAGATCGAATACGTGCTTGATGCGTTACCAATAAGTTTTAGACGAGCAAGAGGGTAGAACCGTCGATATGCATCACACAAAAAAACTTAAGTATATACAAACACGGCCAACGGGAACAAACAAGCACACAACACTAATCCAAAGGCTGGAATGAATCGATGACTCGATCAATCTTATCCCACTTACGTGCCCACTCACTATTTATATTTTCAAACTCCCACTCCCCTCTGACCAAACACTTATATCGATGCCACGACATCGATGACGTAGGTAGTTTCGTAAACCACTACTTTGTTTGGGGCTCTGTTCATGAGATTTATCCCTTCAACCTTTCAACTATTGATTAGTTTAAGGCTAAGTGAATTCTCTTACCCGCAAGTATACGGGGTCAAGTTATAGTATATGTAAGGAAGTCGAGTGTCGAACCCGCGAGGATTCACTACTTAAACTCCTTAGCTTGACTTGATTAAGCACTTGAAATCATAAATTAACTAGACACTAAACTCAACACTAAAGCTAAAGTACAACGTGAAAATGTATCTCACAAGACTAAGTCTTTTGGAAATGTAACATTGCAAGGGATGGTGGAACTATAATGAGTGGTTAAACGAAAGGTTCATTGAATGTTTACTACAAACTAAATTAAGTGAAAACACAAAGTGAGAGAAAAATAAAATGTAAATGTTTGGTCGGCTAGAGATATCGCCACTAGCCAACTCAATGTACCAACAATAAATGTCCCAATTATGAGTTTTGTCTGATTCACACGTGATTGTCCAATTCGTGATCTTTTGGAGTCACCATTGGTTGTTAACCAAATCTCGTAGACCATTAGGACATTAGAAGTGTTCCAGTTCAATATTCAAATATAAAGCAAACCAAAACTAGAATGCAACTCAATTACGAATCGTATCCTAATCATACCACATGCCTAATGAGTTCAATATGTGTTCACCTATGATGAATGTGAATGGCTTTCCTTCCTAAGTCCTTATTAGAGGACATGAAAGTATATTTTAATGACTTTCCTAATCCACACCTTTTAGAACATGAATTAGAAGAAGTAATGATTAGCTACAAAGCCACTTCGAGTTAATGTAAGCTTGACCGAAGCTCTTTGAGTCATTTGGACTTCAAGAAGGCTTCGGTCCATGCTCAAGCCTAATGAAAAACAAACCTTATACCCATCTTCTCAAACAAAACCTAAGTTGCGTATAAATTCTTATCTTCCTTAAGTGAGTGATTAGCTCACTTAGGTTCATTTTTAGCTTCCCTAAACATATCTCAACTTAGTCATGCGTAAGACATGAATATGAAAACATTGAATCAAGCCCAAACATGCAAATATACCACATGCAATCACATCACAAGCTATCAAACTCATTCACAACATGTAGTATACTAAACCAAATTCAATTCCATAACTCAAAACAAGAAAAAGAAAGAAATAACGAAGAGTCCCACAAGCCAAAGCTCCACCAAATGACTCCAAGGTTCTAGCTCCACTTCTTCACTCCAAGCTAGCACCAAATCTTCAAGAGGAGGTAAGGGTAGTCCTTAGGATCCCAAGGAGGCAAGGGTAAGAGATATTACTTCCCACTTGTTGGAAGATTTACACCGACACACTTAGTGAGTTATTAGCTAACTCATAAGTATAAAAATTGTCTTTGTCCGCAAGTGTACGGGGACAAGTAATAGTACAGAAAGGAAATTGAGTGTCGAACCCACGAGAATTAAGCACTTAGATTCCTTAGCTCATAAATAAAAGCACAAAGATTGCGACTCACTAGACACTACAATAGTTGACACTAAAAAGGAAATAAAATGTGAAAATGAATCTTACTATACTAAGTCCTTTGGAGACTTAGCATTGCGAGGGATGGTGTAATTAAGATGAGTAATTAACGAAGGTTGATTGGTTAGTTATTACACTGGAATGCGGAAATGAAATAACACAAATTCAAGATAAGGAAAGTAGGTCGGCTAGGGGAGTTCCGCTAACCACATGATGGATCAAAGAATATCCCGGTTTATGTATAGATTAAGTCCGTTCACACAAAGTTTTTTCCAAATCGTGACTTTGTGAGTCATGGTTGGTTTTGAACTCAAATTCCTAGGTGACTTCGGATACTAGAGGACTTAAGCCTTACATTGAAGTGTTTAGTGAATCGAGATCAAGACATAAGTCATTATGGGCTTATACCTCAACCGTATGTCATGTTGTGAAGCTAACAAGTAAATCGTGTGATAGATGTGGAAAGGTTCCCCTCTCAAATATCGATTGGAGAATCTGAGAGGACGTCTGGCTGAATCCCTCAACTCGTACCTAATAAGTTACGAGCCAAGAGTTTCTACGAGGTGTCACAATAACCCTTTCAATCAATGTGTGCTTGACTAAAGTCCCTCAAGTCTAAAGAGACTAGGCTCTAATCCATGCTAAGTGCTAGGGAACCAAATCTTAAGATAAATCTCATAGATAATACCCTAATCATGTTCACATGCTCATCTATCCTTAAGTGAGTAGCTAATTCATTCGAGGGTCATTTTTATGTCCTTTAACACATGCATCAACCTAGCTAGAGTCAACACATGCATACAAGAATTTATACAACAAGCTCAAGCATATAAACATACCAAAATCACACAACAAACTCATTCACAACATAAATCTTTATAACGTACACTAAAACCATGAAATATACATGATCCAAGACATGTTCATCACATCACATGGCTAGGGTTCTGACCCTAGCCTCCCAAAATCAACTACTCACTACCCATAACAAGTATAGAGCTTAGATACATGATTGAAATAAAAAATAGGATGAGAAATAAGAGTCTCCAAAAGCTCCAAGGTCTTCTAGCTATTCTTTCCTCCTTGCTCCAACTTTGCTCTAAAGCTCCTTGATGTTGACTCACCCACCTAAGGCTAGAGAGATGGTGGTGTAGTGGAAGGTATTGTGGTGGTGATGGATATTTCTAGGCCTTAGATAGTGATTATGGGTATGTTTTTGGTGGAGTTGATGGCTATATAATGTGTATGAATGGAGAGAGTTCCTAGAGAGCTAAAACTTGAGAAATCTAAAAAATGAAGTATGTTCTATAAAGGGAGCTCGAATTTGGGTTGAATGGGGAGGCAAATATGGACCCTTAGATAATAGAAAATGGTGAGATGGAAGATCTAAAGGTTAACTTTGAATGAGGGTGACCATGATCCACTATTTTAGGCTATGGAAGGCTAAGCTCCAAAGTGGTGACATCATGCGGTCCAACTTTTTCTCTTTCTCTGCAAATAAGATTGGTAAGCATAGTTGGGCTCAATTGGCCTCCATTGGACTGAACTTCATGTGATTGGGCCGGCCAAAGTGGGCCGGCCGGCTATGGTAAAGTTCGACGGGTTCTGGGCAACTTCTGGCGACCTCCAGTGGTGCTATTTTGTCATTTTCCCAAAGTTGCTCCAAATTCTCCATTGACCTCGGAAATGTATACGTCTTCTCCAATAAGTATCTAATTCTTCATATTTAATACATTTCCGAGCCAATACCACATTTCCTGACATTTCCTAGCAAGAACAGGACATGTCATAAGAACAATGCTTTATTTATAGGGAACTAGCTATAAGCATAAAGTTAGGAGCGTAATGGACACATAATTATGGTCCTAACAACTACCTCACACTTAAGCTTTGCTTGTCCTCAAGCAAACTAAGAAGAAAAGAAATTAATGAGTTGTATTCAAATTGATATGTTTCCTAACCATCAAACTCACTAGATAGCACTCAATGCACACAAGTGTTTGAGGGTTAGTGTTTGCACTCGCATCAATCACATATTCTCCATTGGCTCGATTTTTAACCAATGCTCTAACAATCCAAAATCATAAGTATTTCAAATCAAGAGGACTTTTATTCGGGTTGAAACGAGGTTTAAGGAAGGAGTTTAATGAAAGAAGGGTTTAGGAATTCAAGAACCAATCAACCTAACAAGCAACTCACATGTCGAAGTTCCAAACATACTCTAGATGCTACTAGATTTCCCTTTTCCACACAAACCATTTCCCAAAGCACTTATTCTTTATATGCACTACCATATTTTTGTGGAACTTTTTCCTCTTTTCTATTTTCCTCTTTTTTTTTTTACTTTTTTTTTAATAAACACAACACAAATGAATCATCACATCATCCTCCTCCACCTCACACTTACCTCGATTGCCTAGTTAAGGGTAGGAGTAAGTGTTTAAGCTTGGTAAGGATTTGTGGTGTTCACAAATAAAAAGACTAAATAATATAAGGCTCAAATTGGCTCACTAAATGATATATGTATCATAGGGTTCAAAAGTAATTTGGCCATGGTGGTGATCATCCTAATGCCTCTATCATTTTCAAAATAACTTATAATTTGGAAAACGTTTTACACGGTTTAAAGCAAGTTCTAGATTACACAATAATTGATCGATATCGCACATGAAAGAATAGGTGCATAATGTAGCTATGCATGCACAATAAGGCTAAAAATCTCACGTCGGCATGGATAGCTTCGAAAACATATCAACCCTTATTTTTCTCATTGTGAACTCATTTTGAATGTCATATGCATTTTTCAAACCGATTAAACATGCATTATTTTCTCTTTTTAACATGTTCAAAATTATACAATCTAGTAGCCATTAGATCAAGTCTCATCATTGGGAGTGGTTATTCAGAACACAAACACACAAAACACACATATTTTTGTACAACATTTTCTAAATATTTTTTAAATTTTATGGTTTTTCGGATAAGGAGTGAAAACGATTTAGCTGCCTACCTCACACTTTAGAATCATATTGTCCTCAATTTGCATAAAACCACATAGTAAGAAAAAGTGTAGACAAGATAGCAAAGCATCATTGTTTCACAAAATTATTCACGTAATACATGTTCTCCTAGGAATAATGACTAATATGCATTCACATTTAAAGGGATATAGTCTCTAAGAAGTTATGAAGCTATTAGAGTCCTATCAACTATGATCGGGCCATGCATACTATTTACATTTCAAAGGAAAATGACATTGTAATCTAGCATAAAAGATGAGGGGACCTCACACTTACACAAGACTACCACATTCTATGTGACTCCAAACAATACACTAACGATGAATAGATTGCTCCCTCATCGAACAAAAGTGAGCCATCAAGACATTGCAAGGCTAACAACCTTTGGAATATGTCCATTCTTAGGAATGAAAGTTAAACCTAAGCATCCTAACATAGCATCATTCTCAAATATATTCTCACAAGTGCTAGAAAGTAGAGAAAAAGTAAGGGAGAAAGAAAATGCAAATGCTTCGTAGACCACCTCCGAACTCTAAATGTACGTCTATGTTTACCCACGAAGACCAAGTTAGGTCTCGCCATCCAAATGTGATATGAGTGAAGGAAGGACCGGCAATCGGTGCCCTCACATGGATATTGATAGCATGGGCAAGCTCGAGGGAGTGAAAGATCAAAGGCATAACACTTGGACTCCAAATGGGGCGAAAAGTGTACTTTGAATAAATGGGCTTTGATGGGTCTAAGGGAATCCCTTGATCCATCGAAGTGTGTCCTCGGATCCTCGTGCTCCAGCAGCTTTTGATGGATCGAGAAGATGCTTCGATCCATCGAAGCTAGTCCCCAGGTTTGTGTATGCAGGTAGCTTTTGATGGATCGAGAAAATCTTCGATCCATGGAAGCCAGTCCCCAGGTTTTTGTATGCATGCAGCTTTCGATGGATCGAGAAAATCTTCGATCCATGGAAGCCAGTCCCCAGGTTTTTACTGAAGGAGAGCCTGAATGTTTTAGAAAATTGTCTTGAGTACCATTCCATTCCCTACGTCCAGAAAACACCAAATATAACCAAACTAAACTACACACATGAACGTGATTGGTCGACACATCCAATTTCATATCAAAGTAACAAATAGGCACACAAGCAATAAAAACATGCATCCAACCACTCAAAAACAAAAATCACACCAAGTACCACGTTAACATCAATCGAAGAAGTTCAAGATGTTTAACTAGCACAAAATTAGGAACCATAAATCCTACGACATTCAATGATAAGAGAGAGAGGTTAGTCACATAAAAACTATGATAAGAGAAACAATAAGTCTTCATCAAGCCATCACATATTCATTCCCATCATTTGCAGCATCTCCATGCTTTTGATGTGCTGCTCCGGATGTCCCCTCGTTGTTATCGTGCATCTCCAAACTGGCCATCCGGTTGTCTAGATCACCAACCATTGACATCATAGAAGCTTGGAACAAGAAGATTTTCCTAAATTGATGTTCAAAGTAGGCCATAATCAGCATGGGTTCAGATTCTTGCTCTTCCGGCTTTTCCACTCGAGCTTTAGCTTTATTTTTTGTTTGGGCACCTTGGCTCAAGATTTTGAACATAATTCCCTTATCGAGATCGGCCTTGGCCATGTGAAGGGTAGTGGGAATGTCCCGAGAGCCTTGCTTGACCATCCATTGGGTAATGGTGCAAGGTAACACCAAGGGCCCGGTGGTGGCATCCGCGCTCTTGATCATAGCATATAGAAGCCCTCCATATTCCACTGGAATCCCACTGTGCAGCACCATATACATAGCCTTGTACCCCAGCTTGTAGATCTCAGCTGAGTGATGATAGGGAGACATGTTGTGCTTGACGAAGAGCCAAAGCACCTTTTGCAGATCATCCAAGTTGCCGACATGAAAGCATTCATTGGCCCATGGAGGAACCATGTTGTTCCCACAACCTGCTCTCTTGAAAGTGCCGCAAGTCACCGCATCATATTGAGTTCGACAGTTCTCCCTCGCCGCTTGAGATAGGAGTGGCAAATTGTAGAGTTCTTCAAAGGCTTTAGGTGAGAGGGTCATACGCTTTCCCCAAAAGGTGAAGGTACGTCCCACACCATTCCGTGTAAGTGTGTCATCCTTGAGAGCCACATAGAACTCCATCACTAACTTCTCGTGATAACCTTCAAAACCGGCAGTGAGCGAGATAACTTTTTGGTCTTCCATGAGTTGCCACACGGTCTCCAGATGAGGATGCTCAAACTGGTTCCCAATATATCTTTCAGAGAAGATAGCACGTTCCTCCTAGATGATTGCCAGCTTGAGGTGCCCGGTCTTGGGGCATTGAACCTTGTTTGGGGTGTCCCCATGTTATACATTGTTGGTGCTTCCTCGTATTCCGGTTCCGAATCTATGGATGCTTCCAAAAGTTGCTTCCTTATCACATTCCTTCCGCTCTTTTGAATCTTATGCGGTGGCATAGTGATGATGGATGATGAGATGGAAAACCCTGAACACAAGTATGTACACCACACATTAGTACTCAAATCCTAGACACAAACTTTCACACAAAGATCCAGTGAGCATACTCTCTGATGGTACTAACATATTTCAACAATTCGAATTAATCACTTTAGAGCACAAGTAACATGCTAGTCACAAAGAGACACAAACATGTAACCAAGCACAATGTAATAAACTTGTCAATTTAATTTAGCACATTCTTGGTTCTCACGCATGTCAATCACATAGAATTTTCTCAACTGGAGGACCAAAACTCAAATACATCAACTGAGACAAGTATATCACCACAAGAACATACAAAACACACAAAGAAGGCATGCATACCTCAAAATTTCGGCCAAGTCAAGGTTTAGTCAACAAATCACCAAAAATATTTCGATGAGATATCATGCAATTGGTCGCATAAATCAAGTACCCATTAAGCCTAGATCATGATTTCACACATACATTCACCAGAATAACTCTCAACCAAAGCTAATTCCCATTTTCAAAATCTAGGGTTCATGCTTACACTCAATAAAATCATGCAACCCAAACCTCTAGAACAAGGAGTATAGTAATCACACACCACTATCATCACAAAATCACAACTTGTTTTCACTAATTTGAATGGGGTTGCAAGCAGTTATGAAGAACAAACCTTGTTAAAATAGCCCAAAAATCCACCAAGCTTCACACCAAGCACTCTTAAAGTGAAGATAAGCAAAAAAATACACATTTTCGGCAAGAATTTGGGAAGATTTGAGTGATTTGTGTGTGAGGTGCGTTAGAGGGAGTGAGAGAGTTGGAGGAAGAGGAAATAGAGAGGAAAATTGAAGAAAAAGAGGTGGAGGCATCAAAGAGAAGAAGAGAGGAAGGAAAGAATAAAAGTCAAATTGGTCAATCTCACCCTGGATGGCCTTCGATGGTTCGAAAGATAATTTTGATCCATCGAAGCGATGCTGCAGGTTTGTTGTACCAGGGAATTTGTGATGGGTCGAAGAAAATATTTGATCCATCGAAGCAATCCTCCAGATATTTCTTGTGTGCAGCACTTTGATGGGTCGAAAGGTAATGAACAATCATACTTCTATCAATCGAAGTCAGGCCTCAGATTGGAGATAAAGAAAGTGAAAATCCACACACATTGCATAACACCTAACCATCTCCTATCATAAACTTCATAGGTTCAATTTTATCAACTAAACACACAACAGGCATAAACAAGCAACAAAATTCAAAGCGAGGTAAAAGATTAGGAATGCTCCCCCTTGAAGACCAAAATCATAGCATCTAAAGTCACCGACAATCACCAACATGCAAGACCAATGTTGGTCTTGCCTTCAATGCTAGGCTCAACACTTCTCCGGGTCACACACCAAATCCGCGACCTCACACGTTGAAAGGACCCGACCCAAGATTAACTAGTAATCTAGGATCAAGCCCTATTGACTGACCCTAACCTACTAAATTATGTGAAAATTTTGACATAACTTCCCTTATAAAAGAGGCACCCAAAAACCTACAAGGAAAACTGACACTCCGCAGATAAACCTACAAACAATACCGTGGACCACCAATGTCCATCCGGATTTCTCAACATAAGACGGGAAATCACAACAGATACATTATTTAGAATTTGAAAACATAACTCCAGTAAATACACTGATTCATAAACAAAGAAACTCAACTCGACAACTATACGAGTGACAACATATTCACAAGAGTCTTGCAAAGAAGATACTACAAAACTAGTATCCAAGGTGACTTCAATAACACAAGAGACATACTGACAGTGAACTGGAACCTACTGCTAAAGGAATTGACTGGTGAACTCAACGCTCTTGATGACATTCAGCACCCTCATGATACACACTGCAATCTGGGCAAGTAAAACCGAAAAACCCAGGCAAAAGGCATATAAAATCATAAAAACTGTTAGAGTGAGTGGACAAAAATAATATTTCACTTTTTAACTGAAACTGTAATAATATGCCCTTCGAATATAATGTACATACAAATAATGCAAGTCTGAAAATAAACATGATGCGAGTTTAAAACTGCGGGGTCCATCTCGGACACATCCGCACAGTACAGTCTAAATCACGGGATCCCAGACCCACACGTGATTAAATAGTGAGAAAGACCTCGGGTCAGGATATCTGTCCCCCTAGAGCATCTCGGGGATTAGCCGAGCATGCCAGTGCATCGATGCTTCTATCTCTGAGACTGTACTCTGTGTAAAACAAATCATATTTGTTTCCATGCACATGCATAATCGTAAATGCATACTCGTACGTGCAAAGTCATAAAATGCATAATCACAAATGCATAATCGTAAAATATATAAATCAAGATTCGTAGGTCAATGGTGAAAATAAATGTATAATCATAAACTCGCAAATCGACAGTGAAAACAAAGTGTCCACTCACAGGTTACCGGGATAAACATAAAGCTGAAACCCTGTCGATTGGCACAATTATTCATCTGACACGCCCGCTAAGTCAATATCCTAAAACCATGATTAAAATAATATCTGATCATCGGAGTTCATACTACATAGCTAAGATCGTAATCTGGTGAGTAATAACATTGAGAATCTCGTATACTCGAATAACGTATTTTCCTATTTAATCACTGACTTAACCAAATATTGAATTCAATTCTTTGTAATCCCTCATTTTAAAGAGTCACAAACAAATCTCGAATATCAAACGACTCGCAAAATCAAATCGTCATTTAATATTGTCATGAATTAAACTGATAATTGTCCGATTAAATACTCGCCCAAATTTAACAAACTCAAATCCAAATATAAACCTCACCATTGCGTTCGACACGCGAAACGAGCAAAACGACATAAAACTTTGTCGAAAAATCCACATCACCAAAGATCCACCAAGCACGGCGGCGCGTGTACCTGCCGGAATTTCACCGGCCCAGAAAAATTCGACCTATACATCAATTTTAAGATCTCAACATTTTCAACAACTTTATAGTTAATGCTAGGCCCAATTTAAAAGAGAAAACGTCCAAAACTCACCGTGCAATTTGAAAACCTCGCCGGAATCATTTCCTCCAATCGGCCACCACCGGCCACGGGAAGGGCCAAAACCACTTGGGATCAACTCACCATTCTATGGGCTATAAAACCCCTATGAAGTCGACCCTCAACGCTGCCGGTATCACTACCACCATCTCCGCCGATTTGCCATCGCACCTCCAGATTTCATCATATCGATTCCTCCTCCTCCGGCCACCAATGTGAGAGACCCACCTACCAACTTGCAGAGGAGCTCAAGTCCAACAACTTTTATCAAGGAATCATGGCCAAATGTGCTCGGAATAGAGCACACCGCCAGCGAGAAGATTCGGTCACAAAACGGGTCGATTTGACCCGTGGGTCAACTCGGTCAAACCCACAAAACCCCAAAATGGAAACTTTCTCAATTTGTCTCATACTTATACCGTATATATACCGTACACATACATGCCCAAATCAAAGGTTCAAAACAAATCTGATCAAGATCGGACGGTCACGATTAAATCAACAATAAAAATAACACTTTTAAATATATTCAGCAACCGACTTCAAAACTCGATAAAATATTGCTCGCTTATCCAAAAAAAATTCCAAAAATTCACATAAGCTCGAAATTAAATTATCTACAATTATCGTGAAGGAAGTCGACCTAAATTCTTGCCTAGTAAAATAGTTGTTAACAAACCCAATTACGCGACTAATATGCGATAATTCAATTTCGTGCTGATTAATATTTTAGATTTTGATTCGGGTTGTCACACACTTATTTCAAGGAACCTTTTCCTATAGAATCCGGCCATTACGGGTTTTAGTTTGCGGACGTAAACATGGTTCGGCGAGGAGATCATCACATCATTATGGTGTAGGGAAGGTGCAAGAAATTTACCTCCACATATTGTGCACTCGATGGAACTTCTACATAAGTCTTGATACGAAGGCCATTAACCTTGAAGGTACTCCCGTCTTTCAAATTTCTCAAGGTAACCGCACCATGAGGGAATATCTCAACGATCTCAAACGGGCCATTCCACCTTGAACGCAATTTCCTGGGATACAAAGAAAGCTGGGAATTGTATAGAAAGACCTTCTTTCCAACACTAAGCTCCTTGTGCCTTAGTCGAGAGTTGTGGTACCTCTTCGTCTTCTCTTTGTAAATTCGGACACTCTCATAGGCTTTAAGCCTCAACTCTTCAAGCTCCATAATATCTAACTTCCACTTGGTGCCACTATCTTCTAAGTTCATATGCAACAATGAGATGGCCCATCTTGCCTTGTGCTCCATTTCAACTGGTAGATGACAAGATTTCCCGTAGACAAGCAGGTAGAGAGACATACCAATGGGGGTCTTGAAGGCGGTATGGTATGCCCATAACGCGTCATTAAGCTTTTGACTCCAATACTTATGGTGAGCACTCACGGTTTTCTCAAGAATATGCTTGATTTCTCGATTACTAATCTCTACTTGCTCACTAGTTTGAGGATGATAAGGCGAGGCGACCTTGTGGCATACTCCATACTTGCGCCAGAGGGTCTTGAGCTTGGCGTTGACAAAATGAGAACCCACATTACTAATTATGGCTCGAGGGCCCTAATGTCTTGTGAAGATGGCACTTTTAAGAAACTTCAAGACCACATTCCCGTCATTAGTTGGACACGCCACAGCTTTTACCCACTTTGATACATAGTCCACTGTGAAAAGTATATAGAGCATCCCATTCGATTTTGGGAAAGGACCCATGAAGTCAATCCCCCATACGTCAAAGATTTCGATCTCCATAAAAGTTTTCAAAGGAATTTGGTCCCTCTAGGTGATCTTGCCTACCCTTTGGCATCAGTCACAACACTTGATAAAGGCATATGCAACCCAAAATAGGTTCAGCCACCACAAACGTGGCTTGCAAGACCTTGTACGCCATCTTGGAAGGTCCATGATGACCCCCACATTCGAGCTCATAACAAAAGGAAAAGACACTATGCATTTCTTCATGAGGTACACACCTCCACAAGATGCCATCACAACCCTCCTTATAGGGATAAGGGTCATCTCAAATGAACTCCCTACTTACCCTCCTTAGGAACTTACGTTGATCACGTGTAAAGTGCATGAGGATGTAGGTGCCTTGACTCTATAGGTAGTTAGCGATGTCAGTGTACCATAGATAGGAAGAAGTTGTAAGAACCTCTTGTATTTGAAATAATTGCTCATCGGGAAAGTCTTCATTCAATGCACCGTCTTCTTCCTCTATTTGGAGCCTTGAAAGATGATCAGCTACCAAGTTGTGCTTTAAGAGTTTTCCACAATTTCCAAGTCAAATTCTTAAAGAAGTAGTACCCAACGGAGGAGTCAAGAGTAACCTTGCTCTTGACTCCTCCTTAGTGAAAAGGTACTTGAGTGCCGCATGATCAGTGTGGACTATCACCTTAGATCCCACTATTGTGATGACCCGAATCAGAATTGGCACGTTAATCGGCTTAATCCGTGAGTTTACCAGTAATCACAGTTTATCGTAAATTAATTAAATTGGCGGTTCGGTTCACAACTTAATTATCAGGTGAGAAATTGAGTTGAGTCTCTTCACGAGAATTGTAGTATGCGTGATTTCGAGTTTGTGGGCGGTTCCGGATAATTGTTTCGATAACCGAGGAATATGTTATGAATATTTGAAATCGCGTAATTTCGTCGTCTTTATCCGTTTAAGTTTGAGTTATCCGAAACGTGGATGTGATTCGTTTTAGACTGTTGATCGTATAGAGCCGCGAGTATAAATATCGGAATAGTCGGAAAATTGTCGAAAACACTGTTTTGGGAAGTTTGACCATCGTTGACCAGAATAGAAGCATTGACCCGCGTTGACCGAGGGAGGAAATGCACCGCCGGCTGACCACCGATCAACCTTCCGTTTCCGGCCACCTCTGGCCTTGATTTTGGTATGTTTCGCTTCTCCTTGAATTTTGCAAGTGTTTAGAACTTGGTTTGAAGGAAATTGGTCACGGATTGAGGGAGATCAGAGAGCTTGAAACTAGCCGGAATCGGGTTCAATGGTGGGGTGTTTTCCAGCGACTTTCCGAAGGGGATTTTTGGTGGTAAAGGTTGGGTTCGAGCTAGGGAGGAAGCCCCTTGAAGTTGGGAGGCCGAGATGGCCTCACGGTGGAGGATTTTGCCAGAGAAGTTTTTTCGGCCGGTTTGAAATTTTGAACTTTTGAGTTGTTTTCCAGCCACGGTGGTGGCTGAACGATGGTGACCCTTTGGGGAGAGAGGGTTGGCTTGAGAAGCAGAATATTTTGGGATCTTGGTCGCCGGGAAATTCCTCCGGTAACGGCGCGGCGGTGGTGGTCAACGGCGGAGCTCTGGCGACCCGTTGACTTTTAGGATTTCGACAAATTTTATGCCGTTTTACTCCTAATCGTGCCCCGATCATTGCCTTGAGGTTTTCGAGTTGATTTGGTTATCGAATTTTTAGTCGAGGGTTTACGTGGAGAGTTTGAGAGTTTTTTATGATTATTTTGTATCGGAGTTGTATGTTTCCAGAAATGGTTGGTTTCCGAGGTGTGGTACAGAGTAATGAACTGTAATTTTGATCAGTTATATTTTGTGATTATTCAAGGGATCGAGATCATACGTTGGGCGATGGATCTTCCTCCGGATCTCGTGATTAGCGCGTTTAAGCGCTGTGCTATCTGTGAGTGGACTTTTATTTACACTGTCGTAGCGAGTTCTTGATTTCAGTATTTATTTACAGTACGATATTGAGATTATTTATTACTTTTGGAGGTATTGTTTTATATTTTATGTGGTGATGGAATTTACTTAGCATCGATGCATTGCCTCATCAAACCATCTTTCTTCCTTACAAACAACACTGGAGCACCCCAAGGTGAAACACTAGGTCGAATGAAGCCTTTCTCAATCAATTCCTGAAGTTGACTCTGCAATTCCCTCAACTCTGCTGGTGCCATACGATAGGGTGTCTGCGAAATAAATCCGGTACCCGGAAGTAACTCAATGGTGAAGTCAATCTCTCTGACTGGAGGAACACTAGGTAAGTCATCGGGAAACACATCTGAATACTCGCAAACCACCGTAATATCACCAATGTTCGGTACACGAACACTTGTATCGATCACTTGTGCTAAGTAAGTCTCACAACCCTTCGTTATCATCCGATCAGCCTTCATTGTTGAAATCAAACAAGGCAAAGTAGTATTCTTTTCACCCCGAAACAAGATTTTAGGCATGCCGGGACTCCTGAATATAACCTCTTTCTTGTGACAGTCAAGAACAGTCCAATGGTTCTCCAAGAAATCCATACCCAAAATCACGTCAAAATCCACAATATCCAACAGCATCAAATCCGCGGCTAACCCATAACCTCCAATAAAAATCTCACAATCTCTATATACCCACCCGACACACACTACATCGCCAGATGGATACAACACTTGCCACAAACTAGGGAGTGGAGATGCAGGTATAGTAGCCAATGATGGTAATCTATATGACATGAATGAATCTGTAGCCCCTGGATCTAGTAAAGTAAGAACTGGATGACCAGAAATGTACAACGTACCGATGATAACCTCTGGAGAAGCTCTGCCCTCACGTAGAGACATGGCATGAACTCGAGTTTTTCCTGCTGGTCGTCCACGCTGGCCGCGATTCTGCTGACCACCCTGTCCAGAAGGCTATGTTGCACGATCCCTAGAAGCAGTATCCTGATCTCGTCTAGTACCCTAATCCGTAACACCACCAAAAGTGGTAAGCTGAGGACACTCCCTCGCAAAGTGATCCACCTGGTCACAACGGTAACAAGTAGAAGTGCCATATTGACATTGACCACTACAGCAATTGCTGCATAATGGAGATTCCCTCAGTGTAGCTGGTGTGCTGTAGATAGATCAAGGATAACTCGATCCACTAGAACTCCCACTCGACTGCTGCCTCTACGGTCGACTCATCCTCCATCTATGACTCTGCCTAGCAGTGCTAGTAGGATATCTGTAAGGTCTTTTACTCGAAGATGATGCCGATCTAGAAGTACCTTAACTCAGCATCTTCGAAGCACCCTAACTAGGTCCACCCTCTTCAAATCAACATGTATGAAACCGCATCTGTCTCTTCCTCTCAATATCCCCACCCTTGAGTACAGCACTAACAAACTCATCAAAGTTATCTCTAGGCATAGTGGTCAAAGTCCCCTTAATATTCAGATTCAGTCCCAACTCAAACCTCCTACACTTTGCTTCCTCTGATGCCACCATATCACGTGCAAACCGAGACAAACGAGTGAACTTATCCCGATACTCAAGCACTGACATACTCCCTTGCTTCAGGTTGGTAAACTCCTCATAGTTTCGCTGCTGAGTAGCTGGATTGAAATACCGACGCATGAACATCTCTTTAAACATCGTCCAAGGAGTATCAATAGGAACCCTGTCTGTACCAACCCACCAAAAGTAGGCATCTGACTCAAGTAAACCCACTGCAGCTACAGTTTTCTATTCAGGAGCAAAATGCAGGCGCTCACAAACACGCTCAACCTGAACCACCCAAGCTTCACACACCTCAGGATCAGGGGAACCAGAAAAAATAGTTTCTCCCGCTATCCTGGCCTTAGCCACTGGGTCAATACATTCCTCTAAACGCAACACTCGCATAAGCAAGTCACGCATACGTTGATCCTCATCAGGATCTCCAATCCGTTCAGCACAGACTCCATGTCGAGGAGGCATCCTAAGGATAAAAGATATTAGTCACAAGGCAGAAAGGATGTAATCATGAAACTTCAAACGTTTGAAAGCATACAACACTCTAGAGCATTGATGATTATCCGCCGGCCAGTCAGGTCATCACTCCCGAAATGTTGTACATTCTCAAATGTCCTTAGTAAAACAACTACAAGAGTCTACAGAACCTAAAACCTAATGCTCTGATACCAACTGAAAGGACTCGACTCCGATTTAGTTGCCTAAATGAAAATCAAACCCCTTCGAAAACATAACCTTAATTTTTTTTTGCCAGAGTTTGCTTTGAACCATTATTAGAACCTGCAAAGAAGAACACGTCGAATATACTGTGGGGCTCCGTTCCCCATCCGGATTTCTCAACAATATATATACAAGAAACCAAAGGTTTACAAGAAATTTAGAAACATTCAAGAGTAAACTCAACTGAAAACAAACATAAGTATTCAAAGCAACGCCTATATACATCATTTACATCAAGTAGGTTGAACAAGTAACCTACAGAAACTGAAGTCTGATGCGAAACTCTATACCTCTACAGTCGACGCGTAACAGTGGAACCCAAACTGCAAACTGGGCAAAGGAAACCGAAAAGCCCAGGGGAAGACAAATAAAATCGTTAAAGTGAGTGGACAAAAATAATAATATGTCTGTCCCAAATATATGCTCATAAAAGCATAAAGCGAGTCAATGCATATGAAAATCCCGACCAGGTATATTTTCCCTAATCCAAAAATATGCACGTAAAATCCTGCGGGGTCACTCATGGACTCCTCTGCATAGTACAGTCTAATCACGGGATCATAGACCCCCTCGTGATTAATAAGCCTGAAAGACCTCGGGTCAGTATATCTGTCCTTCCGGAGCATCTCGGGGATCAGCCGAAAAGCAAAAGCATCGATGCATACCTTAATATCCGAGATTGTACTCTGTGTAAACCAAATCATAAATCCTTTCCATGTACATGCATAATCGTAAAATGCATAAATTATAAAATGTATACTTATGTGTATATAATTGTAACTACATACGTAAATGCATAATCAGAAATATATATCCATAAATGCATAAATCAAGACTCACTATTCAACTGTGAAAATAAAATGTCCACTCACTGTGCGGAGCTAACTCTAAGGTCCGACGGAAGATCCCTCGCCAAACACTCGATCCCGATCACCTTAATTTCTAGCAACCATGCCGTTCTCCGGCCAACAACTCGACGACGACTCGGTGAACTCGACAGGTCAACTCGGTTGACTCGGTCAACTCGGGTCTGGCTCGGTCAGCGCTGGGCAACAGCCCAAATGCAACTTTTTGACAACTTTTATGATTATTCTGCTATTTATACGTCGTGAACGGACCAAATTCACTATTAGGATAACTCAAATCGAAATGAATAAGTACGACTAACTCGACAATAATTTCAAATATTCATTTTATATTCCCCAATTATCTGAAAAATCCTCTGAAACCTCCTACAAACTTGAAACCAAATCCTCTGAAGCCGCCAGATCGATCAATTACGACTAAATACGACTAATCGTGAAATGTGCAAATTAAGTCAATTAACACTCTATTTCTGCTTCGGGTCGTTATAGTCTGGCCTTCTCCAGCCGCCGCACCACCTGGAATCGACACCTGTCTTCACCCTCAACCTCCCTCGACCACCCATGGAGTCATGTATCAATCTCCGGCGATTATTCGAAGCCGGAGAAATCCATTGGATTTTCGATTCGGCTTCGTGACCGGCGAGGACTTTCCAGCCGACGTTTGGTGTCGTGTCCATGGGGGAACTACTCACCACCCCATGGGGAGTCAAATGGGACCTGTCTCGGCTCACGCCATAGCCGAAGGATCTCGGTCGGACTCGAGCGAATTCTGGCGAAACTCCACGACTTTCGAGGTATATTTCGGCCCTTTCCGGTCAGTTTTCGGCTGAGGTCCCTTTGTTATTTTTATAGTACTCATTGGGATCTTCAATTTGATGGGTTAATTGCAGTGATCAGAGGTGCTCGGTTCGGCGGCACGTGGGTCCCATGCGCCACCAGACGCAGCGGAGCTTCGGTGGCCAGAACATAGTGTTCTTCACGGGAAGTTTCCTGACCTGATTTTCGTTGGATTTTGGATGTAGATTTATGTAATTGGAGAAAATTTTCGTAATCTTTCACCTTGCACGCAGGTATCGTGGGGACTCAACGTTCGACATAATTGATTGTCGTATGTCGAGTCTATGCGAAACCTTGTTTTGAACCCAAATGGTACGCTACGACGGGTAGGATGCGTGGGGTCTAGGTGATTGCATGGGTAATGATGAGTTGCAATTCACGAACTTTAGAAGGTAATTCCTTTGTGCAATTTTGTGTTATCCACGGTAACAACTCGATGAAAATATTACGAAATAATCTAAATTTCATTTAACAGGGCATTAAGTACGCTATCGGGTTAGTGGATCGACTTATGTATCTGGCGATCCAGGTAAGTGGACCTTTTTCTTATATTTCACTGTCGATTAGTGAGTCTAGGTTTTATGTTTATGAAGTTTATTTCCACTGGTGCATATGATTTAAGTTGCGATTATTTTCGATAATCCTTCTCGCACGTGACTTAAAATACATTTACGATTATGCATATGATTTCCATTTGATATGTATATATATGTATACATAATATGTTATGATATAATTACGTTTATGCATGGGGGCTATATGTTATGATTTCATGTCACACACACGTGCGCGCTTATTATGTATGAATGCATCGATGCATTGGCTGCTCGGCTGATCACTGAGTACGCTTCTGGTGGGACACGACAACACTTGACCAGATGACTATATTATGCACGCCTCCACACACGATTATGATATGGTTTTAAGTTGATTTGTTATGTTTTTAATATGTGATTTCTAAGCTTTTTCTTACGAGAATTTGTTTTTCGTCCACTCACTCTAACGGTTTTTCATGCTTTGTATGCCTTTCCCCTGGGCCCTTTGGTTTCCAATGCCTAGGTTACAGAGTCAGTGGTGGTCGGTCGTGCACGTAAATCGAGGCATAACAGTATCCGCCGTAGAATCCAGAGTTTATTCTACGAGTCACCCACTTAGCCAGTGTAGGGATTTCGAGAGTGTCGTAGTCTAGAAGTCAGAAATGATTTATGATTTGATTTCTATGAGTTGTTTTTTTTTAATTCAGTTTGTCCATTTACGATTTTCAGCTTACTAGTTTCCCTTGTATTTATTCTTTCAAACTAGCATGTATATGTCAAATGGTCATTTGAGAGCCTAATCGTGGTTTAGGAATCTAAATTGGGGTCGGGTTTCCACACCTGGATCGCAAGTGACAACAGATTTCGATGGATCGAGGAAAACCTTTTTGAGAAATTTTTTCCCTTCAATCCATAGAGGCAAGCATCCTGGTTCGCACTACTTCAACATTTTCAGAAAATGCCCTTCTTTAAGTTCTTGACTTCCATGCCCATTCCACGATGTTCTACACTCCTCCAACCACACACTTGTTCTTCTAACATACCAATAGTGTCCGACTATCACGGGTTGTAGTTTAATTAGGACGTAAACATGGTCCCTGAAGGGATGAGTAGGTCAAGCCATCATGGTTGGGTCCTTAAAGTGATACACCTCCACACTCCACTTTGTGTTTGGCTCGAAAGTCTCAATTTGTGTCTCATGGAGCTCGAAAGTTCTCCCATTCTTTAAATTCATCTAATGGATGACTCCTTGAGGACATAGCTCAGGTAACTTGTAATTAGCACTCTTCAAGGGATTAAGGCTTTTCAAGGTGACCTTGCTACCAACTACCAATACTGGTTTAAAACTTGTTCGACTTCAATTTGTTTTTCTTTTCGTGGCTCATGCCCTTATCCGGTGCCTTAACTTATTTAACATCATTGGCCTTGCTTCCCACAACATCAATACTATAGACTTGTAGTGCCAGAATCCAAGGAGCTTCATTCAATAACTTGAAGGCTCTTGCATGACGGCTCATGATAGCTTGCATCCTTCCTTTCGCAATGGTTGGAGGAAAAGGTAAGAACCTAAGTTCATCCGGGTTCACCTTACTCTCGGCTTGGGTCTTGATACCCTAATGGTATGGCTTGGCTTCATTATCAATTCCATGAGGTATGCTAAGTGCACCCGATATGCCTACATCTTCATCATCATCATTTTCACAATCGGTTTCTACCACGGAAGCATCACCATAATCATCACATCTTGTCCAGTAGCCAACACCGCATTGACCACTTGACCTTGATGCTTTCGATCTTTCAAGAATATTCTCTTTTATGCTTGATTATTAATGTCTTTCTCTCTATTTAACTTTGTTTTATGCTTAGTAAATATGTTTCTAACTTACTTTATGTTTTAAGGTAGAAATAAAGGAGGAAATAATAAAGGAGGCGTTTCGGAGCTAAAAGTTGGTAAGGAGAAAAGTTCCTAATTCCAGAGAAGAAATGGTCCAAGAAATGGTCTTCAAAATGGTTACTAAAATGCTTTCCCATATGGTGTCAAGAATTGAAGACCAAAAGCATGTCCAAAGAAGCCAAAAGAAAGAAGATGGATTAAAATGAATTATCAGAAATCGGCCTTTGTACATCAGCCAACTTCAAAAGACCACTGTAAACAGATCCGGATGAATCTAGACGTGGTTAGCATATTGTTGGAAAGAACTAGAAGTCTAGTTTTCAACGCAACTGGAATCAAACGATTTGGAATCCTACAACGAGAGAAATTTCTATTTTAGTGGAGAAGGGTCAGGTTACCCGGGTGGAGTAGTTAGAGTTCTAAAAGGAGTCGAACTAGACTTTGCTTGACCTATAAAAAGAGGGCTCGACCAGGGTTTCATTATCACACATAATAAACAGCAAAGCTCTGCCCAAAACACCTCCCAAGTCGTCATAAGCCTAATTACCTCCAAGGCCGAAGTTCCTTCCTCACGGATCAAGAATAATCAGCGCTCTTCGTCTTGTTCTTGAGAATCCATCCACTCGAGGCATTGTTAGTGCTCTTCACAGACTCCAAAAGTGTAACCATAAACCTTCTATCTCATATTTTGTCTTGTAAAGAATTTGGTTTATGACTTGTGATTTGTTTAATAAAGGCTATATGTTTTTACTTACTTATGTTACATTCCATGGTTCTTAGTTTTTGGTCTTTGACTTGTATGCATGCTTGTATGCTTAAAGCTTCTTAATGTGTTGAGTGATACGCTCTTCGTTCCTCCCTAGCATGTTTTGTATGAATCTTAGATAAATTAAGGTGTAGGCGCTCTTCGTCGCACTCTTAAAAGCATGTGTATAAATTGCAGGTTGAAAGGTAAGAATTTCGTTGATACTAGGTAAGTGAAGCATGAAAACGGTGGAGGTAGACATGATGTGATGATCACGTGTACATAGTAAAATTAGGTTTAAATTTTGTAGGTTATTAGTTAAACAAACCAAATCTTGCACCCCCATAAACAAACCTATCATAGTTAGGCATGCACCCTCAACCCCCGGTTAAGAACGATCCCTATTTGCCAATGCTACATCTACCAAAAAGGGTTTTAATTGACTCATTATTGTTAATTGTTAATTTAGTACATAGTAATGGTGAGTATCAATTTTGGCGCCGTTGACAGGGATCGTAAAGAATTGTGTGATTATGCTTGTACAATATGTTTATATTTTTCTGTTTTCGGAACTGTGCACTGCCCTATTTTGTGTCAACTATTTGACATAGCTACAGGTCTCATAAAAATCAGAAAATTTGCAAGATTGTTTAGTTACGTGTCTAGTTTGGGCTTGTAAAATTTTATTTTATTCGGACAAGCTACGAATTCTGGAAAAATATGACAATCTGCTATGTTCAATTTTGTGCGAATCTGAAAATTTTCTTGTGTTCTTGAGTTCCAAGCATGTTGTAACTTTGTTTTTGTTTTTGCAGGTCAAAGAATCAATTGTGTAAGGTCAAAAAGTCATATTGCTGTAAATAGATTCTTAATTTTTGTTGTATAATGTAATTATAATTGTTTTAGTTTTAGTATTAATTTCAATTCGGGACTGTAGTATGTGCTATTTTGTGAGATTTATCTGGCATGGTTGCAGGTCTTGGAAAATTATGAAAATTTACAGAGTTATGTATATATGTGTCTAGTATTTTCTTGTAAAATTTCGTGAAATTCCAACTTGTGATTAATTGTGCATAAATTCTGAAAGTAGCTATATTTAGTTTCTCCGATTTTGTAAAATGTTAAATAATAAGTCTTAGCTATGTTTTTATCACTTGTTATTTAGTTTTTAAGTTGGATTTTGATTGAAAGAGTTGATGTAATATTGTATTGAAATTTTGCTCTTAGTAAGAAATTTTCGGTTATGGTGACTAGAAGGGTTATGACTGGTGACAGGATGTGGATCTAAGAAAGAGAATATTCTCGAAATTAGTCCTGCCTCTTGCGTTACATATATCCCAACTGGCCATTTCTTGACTTGCCCAAAGGAGTGGAATGGATTTCGAGCCATTACACAATTTAATCATCTAAGTCTTAATTTAAATTCTAGATGCATGTGATAATCATATATCTTTGGCGAAAAATTCAATTGGGACATTGTTTTGTAAACTTTATTTATCTACTATATTGTAATAAATTTGTAACGAAAGATAAACCTACTTGTTGTAAATGCTACATGAGCTACGTTTATGATTAATTAGTTAATTGATCACTAACTAATGTATCTTTGCGTAGATCATGAATCCTAACAAGCTCACAAAGAAGAAGAAGAAGACCGAGCTAAAGGAGTTAAGGGAGATGGCACCAACATGTATATGCAAGTGCACATGCAAAGAAAACGTCAAGAATGTTGGAAGTCAAAAGTGAAGAAGGAGAAAAACAACACGTCTAGGCTGTAAGACGTTAAAAAACAAGCGCTTATTGGGAGGCAACCCAATGGAGGAGTCTACAAACAAGATTTGCTTTCTCTTCCCTTATTTTTTTTATTTTCGTAGATTTTATTTTTTCTTAGTTAGATTTTTCGTAAATCATTTTTCTTCATGCTTGATTCTATGTTTTACTTTAGTACGTTGAGGACAATGTAGAGTTTAAGTATGGGGGAGGGGTTTACAAATTATTTGAGTCATAAATTGTAAAAATCGGGCGGACAATGAAACTTTCCGGTGGATGATGCCCTAAAAAAATTGTTTTGAGTTTTTTTTTTTTTTGTTTAACTTAGTGTTTTAAAGAGTCTTTAGGATGCCCTTAATTAGTCTATGATGAGAATTAGACATAAAAGTATAAACATATGGCATTGCATGGGATTTCTAGTGCTAATTGAGATATTTTTATTGTCATGACATGTAGTAGATATGGTATGCATCAACATGGTACAGATTTCGCGTGTTAGAATGAGTTTTAAATCATACAAACCATAAAAGTGAGTTTTTGAGCTTACATTATTCCTTTGAGAGTGAATTTTGTGCATAATGTGTCTCAAAAAGAAAGCATGCCTCATCTAATTGCTTGCCATAGATTTCAATGAACTAGAGAATACTAGAACTTACTCATGTAGATTTGCAAAGCTTTTAAGTTGATAAATGCTCTGATTTTGGATATGATTAAAGGCATTTAGGTTTTCCACCACTAAACCAAATAACCATGTGTCCCATATGTGAGCACGAGATGCGACACCCTAGATAAACCTTGTGAGCCTACACTGAGCCTTTATTTCATTGCCATATATATCTAAACACTTTAACCTAGTGTAGAATATCCATACCCTTGTTCTAAAGACTTGGTGAGGATTTTTGAAGCTAAGTACATGCAAATGGCGTGAAGATGAAGATTTTGAAGAAAAAGATGTATATATGGGGAAAGACTTGTTCAAATAACTTAAATATGTGTGTTTATTGCTGAAAATAGAAAAGAAAAAAAATTATAAAAAAAAAATTTAGAGTGTACCACGAATTGAAGGCCCAATAATGAAGAAATATGGCGTTTGTCCTATCCGTAAATCTCAAGGAAAATTTAGAATCACTACCACATTAAGTACCATTCACTACCACATTCGGAGTCATTACCGGCAACATAATGAAAAACAAGGCCGGCGACCGGGAAAGTCGCCGGTAATGTTCATCATTGCCAGCGACTTGCTCCGTCGCCGGTAATGTAGGCGAAAAGTCGCCGGTAATGTGTCAAAACATTTCCGGCGACTTTTCGCCGGAATTTCGCCGGCAATGACTCCATTTCCGGCGATTTAATGAATCGCCGGCAATGACTCTTATATCAGATGCATATCGATCGCAGCAGCACATTCGATCATTTGGATAGAAAAAAATCCAATGAAATCGAAAGAAAACGCTCTGAAATCCTTCGGCCGGTATCGTCAAAATTAAGGCGGCAATGTTTGGCCAATCATTGCCGGCGACGGAATAGGTCACCGGCAATGTTTTGACACATTTTCGGCGACTTTTCGCCGGAATTTCGCCGACAATGACTCCATTAAATCGCCGGCAATGACTCTTATATCAGATGCAGATCGATCGCAGCAGCTCATTCGATCATTTGGATAGAAAAAAATCCAGTGAAATCGAAAGAAAACGCTCTGAAATCCATCGGCTGGTATCGTCAAAATTAAGGCTAGGCGTCGAAAACTCGATCACTCGGGAAGCTATATATATATAGGTACGTATATACGTATATGTGTATGTATATATATATATATGCATATGTGTGTTGATCGATTTAATTACATCGATATATATATATGCGCGCATGTGTTGATTTAGAGTTGAGATATCGCGTCGATTATTGGTTTGATACGCAAATAGAGTGGCTATATTGTTGCTTTCGAGTGATTGACTGTTGATTTTGAGTGGATTAATTTGAGATTATTTCGATGAAAATATGTTAATTTGTGTATATATATATGTATATATGGATATAAAATAATTTTGTGAATATTAATTGTTAATATGTCTATATATATATATATATCAGGCATGTTAATTTGTAATTGTGAATTGTTAGTATATATATATATTTTTAATTTATATGCATGCATGGGTCGACTTTTGTTAATTAATCGGATGAATTCGAATGTAATTAATGATGATTTATTTTATAATTAGTAGTGAATGTGTATATATATAGTACGTAATATTGTTAGAATTTTCAGGATGGACAAGAGTTGGATGAGCCTCAAAAGATGGGATGTGAGATATCACCAGGGAATTAGGAGTTTTGTGAATTTTGTGAAGCCTAATTGTGGAGACACTACACTTCATTATTGCCCGTGTAAAGAATGCAAGCGTCGCAGCGATCGATTTCGTTTTCCCATTGATAAAGTCCAGCGGCACCTGAGTAAATATGGGTTTTGGGATAAGTACACTTGTTGGATTTATCACGGTGAAGAATCGTTAGCGGGTCCGCATGATCATGGACAATTTGGTGAGAGGGCCAGTCCATCCTATGATCATGGACATTTTGCTGAGAGGGGCAGTCCATCCTATGATCCAACATCGATGTTAATCAATGATATGTTTCCTCATGAGAGCGGTGTATTTGCTGATCAAGCACCAAATGTCCCTCCCGTCGTGCAGGGTTTCCCCCATATTGAGCCAGTCGAGCCATTACCTGGAGCTCATGTCAACACAAGCGGTATGAACAAGGACAACAACCTGATTGCATTGCAACAGACTCCGTTGTACGACGGTTGTAGTAAGACTGTTCTTGAAAGTGTCATGGGAGTGATGCAGCTCAAAATGGAGAACAAAATGTCTGTCAAAGCTGTTGATTCTTGGCTGAAGTGGACTGCTTCGCTACTGCCACCCGGTCATCGTCTTCCTACCACTCATCATAAGGTGCGACATATCCTAAAAGATCTTGGGCTTTCCTACATCACAATCCATGCATGCAGATATGATTGTATTCTCTTCTGGGGAAAAGATCTTGAAGACCTTGAAGCCTGCCCGGTATGTTTTACAGAAAGGTAAAAGTTGACTCCTGCATGCAACAAGAAGGCTATGAAGATACTTTGATATTTCCCGCTTATTGATAGGCTGGAGCGGTTGTTCATGTGTGCTTTCACGGCCAAAACTATGAGATGGTGGGCTGAGAGGAATTTGCCTGACGATGACACCCTTATACACCCTTCTGACGAAGAGGCTTGGAAGCACATGGTCAGGGAGTTTGATCATTTTGCAGCAGAGGTCCGAAATGTTTGGCTAGGGCTCTCATCTGACGGATTCAACCCTTTTGGAAACATGAGTCTTCAATACAGTATATGGCCAGTTATTTTAGTACCGTACAACCTTCCACCATGGATGTGCATGAAGAAGGAATACAATATGTTGACTCTGTTAATTCCGGGCCCGGGTTATCCAGGAAAGTGTCTCGATGTGTATTTGAGGCCTTTGATTGAGGAGCTTAAGTACCTGAGTGAGTGTGGCCACCCCACTTACGATAGGTTCAAAAATGAGATGTTCCAGATGCATGCCATGCTTGTTGGCACCATCAGTGATTTTCCTGCCCGCGGTATGTTGTCGGGCAACGTAACCAAGGGTTACAGGGCCTGTTCAGAGTGCATGACGGTTGATTGTTGCAGTCCTCATTACCGTAAAATTGTTCAGATGCGTCACCGTTGTTGGCTTCCATATGATCACCCATTTAGGCAGGATCCAGACGCTTTTGATGGGACTGTGGAAACAGGTGTGGCACCCAGGTGATGGACAGGGGATGAAATTTTGGAAGTGTTGAATGAATATGATTTTAGCCAGCTGAGCAATCATCCTGAGATAGTGGCGTCAATTCTAGACAAGCCAGAAAGGTATAAGTTTTGGACACACAAGAGCATATTCTGGGAACTCCCCTGCTGGCCCAGGTTGCCTATCCGACACTACCTAGATGTCATGCACATAGAGAAGAATGTGTGTGAAAGTGTGGTGGGCACAGTTCTTAACTTGGAGGGGAAAACAAAAGACATCCCTAAGGCATGCATTGATCTGAAAGCTATGGGACTGCGGAAATATTTGTGGTTAAGAGATGGTAAGAAAAAAATGCTGCAAGCTCCTTACACCGTCAAGCCGAAGCATAAGCATGAAATTTTTGGGTGGCTGAGTAATGTCAGGTATATATTCTTATGGCTATACAAGAAATTGGCCTTAAATTTTTACCGGATTATGGTTATATGCGAGAAATATAATTGTTGCCTATGGCTATATATATATATGTATATATATGCAGGTATCCTTATGGGTATGCAGGAAATATAAGCAGGTGTGTTAACTTCCGGGACAATAAGATGTAAGGATTAAAGAGTCATGACTGCCATGTACTGCTTCAACGTTCATTCGAGGGTACCTGCCCAAAGAGGTGGTGGAGCCGTTGGTGGCCTTGTCAAGATTCTTTCAGAAGTTATGCACCAGGGAAGTAAAAAAATCAGATCTCAGGGAGATGCAAGATGACATCATTTTTATCATGTGCAAGCTTGAGAGGATATTTCCCCCAAATTTTTTCGACATCATGCCTCACCTGATGATCCATCTTCCCGAACAATTGTTGCTTACCGGTCCCGTACACTACACTTGATGTATCCCATGGAAAGGTACAAATGATTCATACATTTGGTTTGCCTCTGTTTTTATATGTAAATTCTTATTTTTTAAGTAAGTTAACATGCACTTGTTAACTTGTAGACAATTATGAGCCTATAAGAACTATGTGAAGAATAAATATGCACCTGAAGGGTGTATCGCTGAAGCATATGTTGCGCACGAGTGTGTAACGTACACCAAAGTGTATTTGGGAGCGCTTGAGGACCCCCAACAACAGATGCCGATAGATGAACCCCAGTTCAACCTTTCTATCATCTCCAATGACGTGGTAGTACAGGGAAGCTTGCCAAAGTCGTACAAGTTGGATGGAAATGAGGTAGCCATTGCCCACTGGTCGGTACTGATTAACTGTCAAGAAGTACAATATTGGAAAAACTATCATCTTCACTGCCCTGCTATTGCCGGAAATGTTGATTACCACAACATGACGTTTGTAAACTACTTTGGTCAATGGGTAAGGGTATATGTGTATATGTCTATTTTTTATATATATCCTTATATAGCATGTGTGTACGTACGTGGTTTTGTGGTTTCTATGTTCATAATTTCTTGTGTCGTTTCTTATCGTTTTCAAATGAACCATGTAGCAAATGATGGTTGCCCCGAGTGGTCAAACGAATTGAGGGTCCTGGCGATGAAACCGGTAGCTTCAAAAGTTTACTCGATGTGTTAGGTCAATGGCGTGAAATTTATATGTGAAAATCGAGACGACCGACTGAAAACACAGAATTGTGGGGTGATGGTCCATGGTGGGCAGGATGGTGTTGACTATTACGGTGTCCTTCATTCAGTTGTTGAACTAATTTATGGGAACCGCATGAAAGTGCACTTGTTCAAGTGTAGATGGTTTGATACTAGCCCAGAGAACACAAGGACCGATCAGTACGGAACATTTTCGGTGAATACTGCTACTAGCTAGTATGAAGAAGACCCTTTCGTTCTTGCCTCATCAGTAAAACAAGTGTTTTACCTTGACGATCTTCTCAACAAAGTCCTGTGGAAGGTGGTTAACCATGTTGCTCATAGAAACATATACAGTGCTGCCACACTTGGTGAGACCGCAGATGATGAGGAAGTTACTGCATACCAAGAGCCGAACGCTTTTGACATTCCGGAATCATCTACTATTCGCCTTAATAATGTGAGATCTGGGAGTGTGGTTCGAATTCCTAGAGCAGAACTTCTCGATGTTAATCCATATGAAGTTGACGCTGATTCAGATGACGAGGAGCGGCACATATTGCCAGAGGTTACCTATGAAACCGAGTCAGACTCAAGTGATATCGATGAAGATGATTACGATTATCATCCTTAGTACGTTAATGATGTACGTATTTTAATTATAGTCGGAAATTAAAGTCGGAAATTATAGTCAGTAATTGTAGTCGGAAATTGTAGTCATAAATTGTAGTCGGAAATTATAGTCGGAAATTGTAGTCGGAAATTGTAGTCGGAAATTGTAGTCGGAAATTCTAGTCGGAAATTCTAGTCGGAAATTAGAGTCGGAAATCGTAGTCGGAAATTGTAGTCGGAAATTATAGTCGGAAATTGTAGTCGGAAATTATAGTCGGAAATCGTAGTCGGAAATTGTAGTCGGAAATCGTAGTCGGAAATCGTAGTCGGAAATCGTAGTCAAAAATCGTAGTCGGAAATTGTAGTCGGAAATTGAAGTCGGAAATCGTAGTCGGAAATCGTAGTCGGAAATCGTAGTCGGAAATGCTAGTCGAAAATTGTAGTCGGAAATTCTAGTCGGAAATTGAAGTCGGAAATTATAGTCGGAAATTCTAGTCTTAAATCGTAGTCGGAAATTCTAGTCGGAAATTCTAGTCGAAAATTATATATGGTCGGAAATTACCAACGAGAAATTGGTCGGAAATTATATGGTCGGAAATTCGTCGGATATTCTTCGGGAAATAATGACATTACCAACGAGTTGCAACTTACTCGCCGGCAATGTTTACTGAATATGGGCGACCCCAGCTCAAGCCCGAGCTCATTTTTCTCTATCTCAAACCCTAAAACTTCTCCTCTCCTCCTCCCCAAACAGTTCCGCCTCCCTCTCCTCAAATCTCTCTTCCTCTCCTCCCCTCTCCCCTCCCCTCACCTCCTCTCCCTTCTCCTCTCTCCACACTAAAAAACCCCAATTCAAATTAATCTCAATTTCCTCTCCTCCCCTCCTCCTCTCCTCCTCCCCTCACCTTCGTCGCCCGAAATTGAACTCGAGCTCCACCATGGCAGGTGCATGCAAGTTCACTCTCTCTCCCTCCCTCTCTCTCAATTTTTATTTATTTTTATGCAAATATATATATATATACGTATATATGTACGTATGTGGAAGTGTTTATATGCAATGTATATATATATGTATGTGGAAATTAAATTTAATTAGGGTGATTTGGATTAATTTATATGCAATGTATATATATACGTATGGTTGAAAAATGTGGAAAATTAATTAGCTAGGGTGATTTGGATTAATATGTGATGTATATATATGTGAAAATTAAATTAAATTAAGATGATGTATATATATGTGATGTATATATATATGTGGAAAATTTAATTAAGATGATGTACGTATATGTGATGTATATATATATGTGGAAAATTTAATTTCGGAAATGATGTATGTATATATGTTTTATATACATGTATATAATTAAGTTTTGATCATTTTTGATAATTTTAGGTGATGTATATATGTGGAAAATATTTACGTAATTTAAGGGGATTTGGATTAAGATGATATAGTTGTTAATTTAAGGTATAATTTAAGGTGAAAAATCGGAATCGGAAATGTTTGGAACCAGAACGGTTTTAAACCGGAACCGCTCGGAACCGGAACCGTTTGGAACCAGAACTGTTTGTAACCGGAACCGTATGAAACCGAACGGTTCCATTTCCAAACGATTCCGGGACCGATTTGTTATAGAACCGAATCCATGACTATTACGGTGTACAGGAGGTTTTGCGGCAAATTGGCTTGGAGGCATCAAACGGAGAGGGCCTAGATCCAGTGGAGGAAGCAGTAGTCAAGCATCCTCACCCGCAATCAGCAACAGGCCCAGTGGGCCTATTATGAGGGCTCGCACCCAAATTTTGCTACGTGCGCGACAAGAGGAGGAAGCTGCACGATTTGGATCCGTGCAACCCCAAGTCCAACCTCGAGCCTCAGTCAGCAGACGCACAGACGAGCGACAGTCAATGGGGGCATCAGAAACTCCCTCCATCCGAATGCCCCCTATTGGCCCGGTGCCTACTCCCGTTTCACGGGAATCATCTGAGGCAGATGGTGTTGGCGCCTCATCGTCCAGGCCTCGTCTATCTCCGCCGTTCGGTCTCTTCGTGCCCGACAAGATTCCTCTGATCCCTGAATTCGATGATAGGGGGAGGCCTATTTATATTGAAGGACGGCCGGAGTTCCTGAGCGTGGAGGAAGCGTACGTGTTCAAGCCGTTCGACCCCGTGTATCTTTGGAGTGCGAGGTGCACCAACCAGCAAACGGACGATGTATGTAAATTTTATTTAACAAGATTGATTAATTAATTATTAATTAAGACTTACGATAGGTTCAATTAATGGTATCAATTTGTTGACATTGTATTATGAGGCAATTTCGTTAATGGCACTGGGCAACGAAAGACTAGAGGCACCTGCAACGGGAAGAGACTTGAGCAGGCCACTGGGGGAAGGAAAACGCTCATTAGGGCCAATGAGCATGGTGAGGTGATCGAGACATTTGACACCACACAAAAGTATGCCATCATGGTCGGGGCCGTCGTGCGGGACAAGGTCCCAATGCTTTGGCCAGATTGGGAATCTGTGCCTATCTACGTGAAGATGCAAGTGCATAATGCACTGAGTGTGAGTTAAATCCTATTTTCATTACGTAAATTTTACATTTATTAATTAAGTCCAAATAAATATATAATTTTACCGTTTATATAATCATCTTGCAGTTGTGGTTTGACGTGGATGAATGCCTTATTCACACGTGGGTAGAGCGTCAACTACATATCAGGTGATGTGATTCGAGTTATTTGAGTATCTATCGAGTTAGATTTTTGTTTATCAAGTGTTTTAATATCTCTAACTTTTTTTCTGGTGTTAATATAGGTATAAAGAGTAGAAGAAAGAGCTTTCCAAACATTACACACAGTACAAGGAGCTAGGCCGAGGTTCTACCCCTAACGAATTCCGGTTTAGGGAGTACGAGTGGTTGTGGCTAGTAGCCCACTTAGAGCACCCCAAAGCGAAGGTATGCATCCTGAATATATCTTACAACCCTAATGTATCGTATCACATTGAAATAGTTATTACTAATTTTTTTACATATGTTTATCAAACAAGGCGATTTCCAAGACGAACCGGGAGAATAGATTGAAAAACACCAAGGCCCATCATGCAGGTTCACTCAACTATTTGGGTTGGTCAAGTAAGGCGCAGCAACAACAAGAAGTCAACCTGTTGGTGTTTATTCGTCAGAAGTTCTATCCGCAGTGCCCTGAAGAAGCGGTAAGTCTTTCGCCTCTGTATTTTGTACTTCACATATGCATGTGTTAATAAAACTATTTTTCGATATTAATTTATTTTGTTAAATAATACGTTATTCATATTCGCTTTTCAATTAGGCGAGAGTAGAGGAGGCGATCACAGAAATCACCATGAATATAGCTCAGAACAACCATCCTGACTGCTCGGAGGAAGAAGTGACCCAGTATGCCTCTCAGATCGATCCGCTTGATCGCCCTATAGCGGCTCAGATCATGGCAAAAGCGTGCGGGACTGAAAAGAATACCTAGTACTACAGGGGAATGGGCTTGGCGGGCGAATGAGTATTGAAGAACACTTCGGAATACTCTACCAGGTCAAGAACTTCAACTTCTAGTCATAACCTAGCAGCGGAGCTTCAGAGGACGCAGAGGGAGTTGGAGGAGCAAAGGAGGCAGATGGCCGAGCAACAGGCACTCAGAGATGCCGAGTACTGGGGGGTGATGGAGCAACACCGACTCATGGTCGAGCAGCAGACACAAATGTTCACATGGATGCAGTCGATGTACGCGTCCCAGACTACCAGACAACCGCTCCCCACACCTCCCCCGATCCCTGTGTTCCACAATTATCCACCACCGCCGCAGCAGTCACCGCCACAGCAAGACCAGGGTAGCCACCGGAGTTCAAATGAATACATGGATTTCTTCGACCCTGACCCGAGAGTTCCTCGACCCTGACGTGTAGTTGTACTTTATTTTCGTATTGTTGCTATTTGTACTGTACGTTGGACAATTATGTGTGTACTGTTGAACTTGTATTTGTATGGTTTCTGTTTTTCAATGCAGGTTCTGGAATTGGGCCCAATCCAGAACCGGCTTTTTTTTGACAAATTTCTCCAACCATTGCCGGCAATGGCCCTCATTTTCCGGCCACGGCGGAGCAAGCATTGCCGGCGACTTGAGTCTTCGGCAATGGTGATGGACATTACCGGCGACTTGAAAAATAAGTCGCCGGTAATGCTTTCACCGGCGGCCAATTTCCGGCGAGGGTATTACCGGCGACTTGTCGCCGGTAATGTCATTTCCGGCGAAAAAAAAAACAAGGCCGACGACTTAAAGTCACCGGCAATGGTACTTAATGTGGTAGTGAATGAAGTCTTGGCCCAAAATGATGATATTCGGCCCCCGAAATGGAAATCTGACCATGGTGATGTTTTGGAGAATATGAGGCACGAATTTGAGAAGTTTTAAGTGCTAGACTAAGTCTTTGGAACGTGTTTAACCACCACATACCTAAATTTCGAATGCCTTAGCCTTAGCCCCATTGCAACCTTTCTAAGTCCTTTATGATCCTTAAGATGAGTAGCCTTCGATTGGTTGAGTAAATTGTATGAGTAAGCATATGGTTTGGGTTCATTTGTGCAAGTAATTCATTTTATTCATGAGGTTTTCGATTCAATTCATATACACTTTGAGTGAACCCTTTTCATGAGTGAAAATATGATAAGTGCATCCATGTGAGATTGATTTAAACTTATTCGAAACATGCATAGCTTTAACTTCACCATTGTTTTCTTCCAAGTCTTACTTGTTCATGATATGGTTTTATCTCTATTATCTCTTGAAATCATTGAGCATTCACGTTGAAATCTTTTGATCCCATCGCTATATACGTTGTAAAATTCTGGAGATAAGGGCTTAGTGTTGTTTTACTTAGTATTTCTATCATTTTCAAACATGATTACATGAGAATTTGCGGCTTTGAAACGTTGAAATATCTAAGTATGTTTGTATATAAGTGTCACGTTTACCTTTGTGTTTTTCCCTTTATTATTTTTTCTTTTATCGAGTCCATTGCTTTGTTGTATATTTGGTAGGGACTAGCAAAGTCTAAGTGTGGGGGAATTTGATCTACGCATTTTATGCTTGATTATTAATGTCTTTCTCTCTATATTTAACTTTGTTTTATGCTTAGTAAATATGTTTCTAACTTACTTTATGTTTTTAGGTAGAAATAAAGGAGGAAATAATAAAGGAGGCGTTTCGGAGCTAAAAGTTGGCTAAGGAGAAAAGTTCCTAATTCCAGAGAAGAAATGGTCTTCAAAATGGTTACTAAAATGCTTTCCCACATGGTGTCAAGAATTGAAGACCAAAAGCATGCCAAAGAAGCCCAAAGAAAGAAGATGGATTAAAATGAATTATCAGAAATCAGCCTTTGTACATCAGCCCACTTCGAAAGACCACTATAAACAGATCCGGATGAATCTAGACGTGGTTAGCATATGGTTGGAAAGATCTAGAAGTCTAGTTTCCAACGAAACTAGAATGAAACTATTTGGAGTCCTAGAACGAGAGAAATTCCTATTTTAGTGGAGAAGGGTCAAGTTACCCAGGTGGAGTAGTTAGAGTTCTAAAAGGAGTCGAACTAGGCTTTGCTTGCATGACCTATAAAAAGAGGGCTCGACTAGGGTTTCATTATCACACATCATAGACAGCAAAGCTCTGCCCAAAACATCTCCCAAGTCGTCCTAAGCCTAATTCCCTCCAAGGCCGAAGCTCCCTCTTCACGGATTAAGAATAATCGGCGCTCTTCGTCTTGTTCTTGAGAATCCATCCACTCGAGGCGTTGTTAGTGCTCTTCACAGACTTCAAAAGTGTAACCATAAACCTTCTATCTCATCTTTTGTCTTGTAAAGAATTCGGTTTACGACTTGTGATTTGTTTAATAAAGGCTATACATTTTTACTTACTTATGTTACCTTCCATGTGTTCTTGGTTTTTGGTCTTTGCTTGTATGCTTAAAGCTTCTTAATGTGTTGGGTGATACGCTTTTCGTTCCTCTCTAGCATGTTTTGTATGAATCTTAGATAAATTAAGGTGTAGGCGCTCTTCGTCGAACTCTTAAAAGCATGTGTATAAATTGCAGGTTGAAAGGTAAGAATTTCGTTGATACTGGGTAAGTGAAGCATGAAAACGGTGGAGGTAGATATGATGTGATGATCACGTGTACATAGTAGAATTAGGTTTAAATTTTGTAGGTTATTAGTTAAACAAACCAAATCTCGCACCCCCATAAACAAACCTAGCATAGTTATGCATGCACCCTCGATCCCCGGTTAAGAACGATCCCTATTTACCAATGCTACATCTACGAAAAAGGGTTTTAATTGACTCATTGTTGTTGAATGTTAAGTGTTAATTTAGTACTTAGTAATGGTGAGTGTCAAGAGGTCGCTCTGATTACTCTGTCGTTATAGTTTTATATGTTTTTTTCCCGGATTTCTGTAAAGTACAGATTTGATTATCACTTTACATTTTTTTTATGATATTGAGAAATCCGGATGGGATTGGTGCCCACGGTTTGGCTTTTGTGGCATAGGATGAAGTGTGTTTTCGGGTGCAGATTAATGGCAATTCCACGTTATAGCAAAACTCTGCCGAAATTTTTATGTTTTTTGCAAGTTCGTGTTTTCGGAAGGGGTTCGATTCCTGTTTAGGAAATTAATCTTGGATTTATCAATCTTGATTCCCCTTTTCGATATACAATGGCCGAGCACGATGCCGTCTCTCACCATAAAATGACACTTCTCTCAACTGAGGACCAAGTCCATCTCCCTACATCTCGCTAGTACTTGATCAAGATTATATAAGCAATTATCAAATGAATTCCCAAATAGGGGGAAGTCGTCCATAAAGACTTTAACGAATTCACCAATCATTCCAGTGAAGATGGATTGCATGCAACGTTGAAAGGTTGCGGGAGCATTGCATAAGCCAAACGGCATCCGGGCGAAAAGCAAAGACGCCTTGAGAACATGTGAAGGCCGTCTTCTCTTGGTGCTCTGGAGTAAATGCAATTTTGTTGTACCCGCTATAACCATCCAAGAAGCAATAATATTTATGCCCGGCTAGCCTCTCTAGCATTTGATTGATGAACGAAAATGGAAAATGATCCTTGTGTGTCGCCGCATTCAAATTATGGTAATCGATACAAAATCTCCAACCATTAACAATCTGGGAAGAAATAAGCTCATCTGAAGCATTAAGTACTACAGTGAGACCCCCTTTCTTTGGCACCACTTGTGTTAAGAGATCCATGGGCTATCCAAAATAACATAAATAATCCCATTTGCTTTTAGCTTTAAAACCTCCTTCTTGACTATCGCTTGCATATTCGGATTTAATTTCCTTTGAGGTTACCTAACTGGCTTAACATCTGTAGCGGTGTAGATATGGTGCTCTCAAATGGTTGGACTTATCCTTTTTATGTCACTCAACGACCACCCGATGGCCTCCTCATTCCTCCTTAATACCTCTAGAAACATACGCTCTTATCTCTTATTGAGCACATATGAGATTATCATCGGTTTCTTGTTCGGTGCCTCCAAGAACACATACTTCAACATCTCCGAGAGTTGCTTGAGCTCCAAGTCTAGTATAATTTGTCCTTGCTGAATTGTGAGCATAGTGTCATGCACATTGATCTGGTTCATCGTATTCTTAGAGTAGTAATTACCCTACCCTATAGTTCTCTAGCCCCCAAACCGGTGAAAGGGAGACATTTATAGGAGATCCTCGGCCCATGGATGTTTTGAGACGTCATGATGCAATTCAAGGCTGCATGGCCATCAATAGTAGACTTCAAGAAGCACACCTCATATGGAACCACTAAAGCCGCATCTACCTCTTCTTCGGGAGTACCTTCCATATAGAATTCAGTAGAGAGATCATCAATTTCTTCTTCTAGTTCCTCTTCAATCACCTAAACCACAAAAGCTTGGAGTTTAGGGATGGGACCATTGTCGTGGAAGATCTTGAAGGTTTCTAACCTGTCAAAGACCTTCATTGTAAGCACACCACCTTTGACATCAATCTTGGTGCCCGCCGTGGCCATAAAAGCTCTCCCAAAGATGACTAGAAGATCCTCAAACCCTCTCAGCTCCTCCATATCCAAGATAACAAAGTCGGCCGAGACAACAAGCTCACCAATCATCATTAACACATGCACCACAACGCCACTTGAATGGACAATACTTCTGTCAGCAAGTTGTAATGACATGCTTACCGAGTTTATCTTCCCCAATACTATCTCCTTGTAGACCAAGTATGGCATTAAATTTATAGAAGCACCAAGGTCCATCAATTTCCTCGGAAAATGCTTAGTGACAATGGTGCACGAAACGGTGAAGGTACCCGGATCCGAGAGCTTCTTGGGTACTTTGCGTTGGATGATGGTCGAGACCGTGGAATTGAGCTTGACCTTCTTGATATTTTCCTCTCCTTGGAGTTTGTTCTTCAATCTACGATTAGTGCACAAATCCTTCAAGAACTTGGAGTTTATGGGAATGGTTCGGATGGCGTCAAGAAGGGGAATATTGATCTCAACCTTCTTGAAGACATCCAAACACTCCTTGGTTTTTCGATCTAAGTTTGCTTGTGCCCTCTCTTTGTTTTTCACTTAGGAAAAGGGAAAACATGTCTCCACATCACTTTGACTATTTTCGGATTCTCCTGTAGTAGATCTGTGCTTGTTAGCTTCGATGGGTCGAAGCACCTTTTCGACCCATCGAGAATTTCCAGGAGTTTCACCTGAAGCCTTGCTTCGATGGGTCGAAGGTGTTTCTCGACCCATCAAAGAAATTCCATCCTGTAGACCCGGGGGGTTCTTTCGATGGGTCGAAGGGTGTTCTCAACCCATCGAAGGAAGTATGCAATTTTCTCTATGCTCCTACAAGGTTGACCCAGAATGCTCTTATTTGTTCTCCCTACGTTCTTGCCCCTTTTAGAAATTTCCCAGATGACTCAAACTGGTCTTGGACCCTACTTGATCAATCTCTAACTCATCATCTTTGTCATCCGATGCTTCTACATCCTCAAAAGGAATAATCTTGGTTCTATCATTGAAGTGCACCATTCTATCTTCGCTTAAAGTACCAGCTCCACTCCAGGAGGTTAATCGTGACACCAACGATGTACTATCTTCTTCTTCATCATCGCTCTCCACTAATGGAGCATCACCATAGTTGTCAAACCCCTTTCCAGATCTCAATATCACTCTCACAGCGTTGACTTGATGCTTAGGATTCCTCTCCGTAGTAAAGGGAAACTCGTGAGCTTTACCTTCCAGTTGGTTTTGGTGTGCCTTTGCCAATTTGCTCACCTGCATCTCAAGCTTGTGGATAACACTTTGGTTCTCATTTTGGAGGGCTTGAGTGTCTCCCTTCATACTCAAGAAAATGTCAAGAAAAGTTTTCTTGTCTTCCGCTTGGGTTTCTGCCAACTCTTCTTTGTGCTTCAATAGTCTCGCCAAAACCTCATCCGTATTAGCTTTAGGTATCTCCAATTGAGGTGGAGGAGTATGTGCTTGAATCATTGGTGGTTGTTGTTGTTGTGCTCTAGGCACGAAAGGTGCTTTCGTTTGGTAAGTATTACCATTCGAGACATTTACAAATCCTCCACTAGGCCTTGGTGCAAATCCGAGGGCTCCTTAATAGGTAGATGCTCCATTATTTCCACTTCCTGATGTACCATAACCACCTTGATTTCCACCTTGATTGTTAAACCTTCCATTTGGTGTTTGAAAACAACCTTGATATCCTCCCATTTTCTTTGGGGATCCTCCTTGATTGGCTTGGCCTTGTCCACCCCCAAGAGAAATTAGGGTGGTTCCTCCACCCCGGATTTTAGATGTTGGCATAAGGATCATTCTTTTGAGGTTGGTCATAGAAGACCCCCTTGCACTCTTCAATAATCTCCGGATAATCCTCTTAGTGAGGACATTGCAAGGTTTCGTGCACCGTACTCTCGCAAATCATACAAGTAACCGGCTCCACACTAATTTCTGATACTTGATTGACTTGCCCACCACTTCGGTTTTGTCTCATCAATAAGTCAAACTTCTTGTTCATGGATTCCTCGAGCTTCTTAATGGCGTCTTCTTGAATAGGATTTCTCTTCACTTCGTAGGTACCACCCTGGCTAGCCTGTGTAGCTTCTCTCATGGAGACCATCAGCTTCTTCATCTGAGGCTTAATTTCCCATAACGCCAAGAGCTCTGCCAATTTCTCCAATAAGATGTGAGCTTCCTCCGCAGTCTTGTCCATTAAGTCACCACCACATGCGTTGTCCACCTTCCTTCGAGTCTCTTTGCTAAGCCCTTAATAGTAGAAAGACATTAACATATCTCGAGATTGCCCATGGTTAGGACAACCAAGCTCTAGATCTTTGAACCTCTCCCAAGCTTTGCAAAACAATTCTTCAACCTCTTCTCGAAAGGTCATCAAGCTTGTCCTCCTCTCATTGATCTTTCCTGATGGAAAGTATTTTGTAATGAACTTCCTTTGGAGTGCATCCCATGAATTGATGGAGTTGGCTCGAGTCCAACCTTAATTGACTCGAGTCCATATTACAGATATTTAGCCAGACACACGCCTCCTTGAACTCTAATAGGTGTGAGTAAGGATCCGAATTGGCGTGGCCAAGGAACAATGGTAAAGTTTGCAAGAAACTTGGCTTTATTTCAAACGATTCGCCCACCAACGGTTGGAGGACAATGCATCCGGTATGTGTTGCCAAAGAGGAAAAAGCACACTCCCTAAATGGTCTTCCTTCATAGACTCCACCGTCTCCTATAGCTATTTGTTCTACGGAATGTACACTTTCTTCTTTGGATGAGGAGCCTTCTTTGTTCTCACTAGCTTCTTCTTCAAGATGAGGTTCAACTTCGATTGTGAACACTTGGCCTCCACAAGATGGATTTTCCTGTTGATCTTCTAGAGCAAGATCAAACAAATTCCCAAGTGCTTCCCGGTTACTAACCCTCAACACCGGTACACCAACCCCTTCTTCACTACTGGTAAAAGTCACGTTGTCAAAACCCAAATTAGTCTTCCACAAAACGGGTGACGAACTCGAAGATGGAATGTGTAGACAGGTGTGACAAAAGGGCATAAACCTGAAAACACACTAATAAACCAATAGATGTTAGGCCTAAACTCTCAAAGTACTCAAAGCCTTGACGGCCTTCCACGGTGCTTCTTTGACACCCCCCTAAAGGAAACATCAATCAGTACCCTAAGAGTTTAAATGGAATTCTGGCACGTGGCGCAGTGGCATTCACTGTGCTATGGACATCGAGGTGAACCAAGGTAAAGGCTTGCGTGACCCAATATACCGGAATTGCCTAATAAAGTCCTAAAAATCTAGGGTGTAGCAGAAATTAAGTTTGCTAAATCTAGACACACACTAGTTACAATAAGTAAAAATAAGACTCAATTGAAATTTGCTTCAAAGGGATATAGATAAGAAGGGAAAGAGATGAAAGATCGAGCGAAACAACCTTAAGAATAAGTAGCCTAGATTCGATGGATCGAAGATATATCTTCGATGGATCAAAGCAATCTCCCAGGTTTAATAGATTGAAGGACTTTCGATGGATCGAAAATATTCTTCGATAGATCAAAGAAGCTCCTCAGACTTTCGGTGCAGCCTTTTACCCTTCGACGGATCCAAATCTGTCTTGCAACCAAGGTTAGAGCACAATTCCTAACACCCTTTTACCCCAACAAACCTACCAAAGTATCCTTATGAAGCAAAGATAAGCAAAATAAGATTCTAACTGATAAATTGAAAGAAATCAAAAGCAAAAGAAACAAGCATCAATAACTAATGTCCGGATAATCCATAATCAAAGGCTAACCGACTAAGGAATTAAGATAAACTTAATCTTCGGCAACAGCGCCAAAAACTTGTTGGAAGATTTACACCCCCACACTTAGTGAGTTATTAGCTAACTCATAAGTATAGGAACTCATAAGTATAGGAATGGTAATTCGCCCGCAAGTGTACGGGGATAAGTAATAGTATAGAAAGGAAATCGAATGTCGAACCACGAGGATTAAGCACTTTGATTCCTTAGCTCGAAAATGAAAGCACAAAGATTCCGACTCACTAGACACTACAATACTTGAAATTAAAAAGGAAATGAAATGTGAAAGTGAATCCCACCCTACTAAGTCCTTTGGAGACTTAGAATTGCGTGGGATGGTGAAATGAAGATGAGTGATTAACGAAGGTTGATTGGTTAGTTATTACACTAGAATGCGAAAACTAAATAACACAAATTTAAGATAAGGAAAGTAGGTCGGCTAGGGGAGTTCCACTAACCACATGATGCATCAAACAATGTCCCGATTTATGTATAGATTAAGTCCGTTACACAAAGTATTGTCCAAATCGTGACCTTATGAGTCACGGTTGGTTTTGAACTCAAATTCCTAGGTCACCTCGAACATTAGAAGACTTAAGCCCTACATTGAAGTGTTTGGTGAATTGAGATCAAGACATAAGTCATTATGGGCTTATACCTCAACTGTATGTCACGTTGTGAATCTAACAAGTAAATCGTGCGATAGATGTGGAAATGTTCCCCTCTTAAATATCAATTGGAGAATCCGAGAGGATGTCCAGCTGAATCCCTCAACTCACACCTAATAAGTTACAAGCCAAGAGGTTTTATGAGATGCCACAATAACCTTTTTAATCAATGTGTACTTGACTAAAGTCCCTCAAGTCTAAAGAGACTGAAGAGGCTCTAATCCATTCTAAGTGCTAGGGAACCAAATCTTAAGGTAAATCTCATAGATAATACCCTAATCATGTTCACTTGCTCGTCTGTCCTTAAGTGAGTAGCTAATTCATTCAATGGTCATTTTTAAGTCCTTTAACACATGCATTAACCTAGCTAGAGTCAACACATTCATACAAGAATTTATACAACAAGCTCAAGCATATAAACATACCACAATCACATAATAAATTCATTCACAACACAAATCTTCATAACATACACTAAAACCTCGAAATATACATAATCCAAGACATGTTCATCACATCACATGGCTAGGGTTCTAACCCTAGCCTCCCAAAATCCACTACTCACTACCCATAACAAGTATAGAGCTTAGATACATGATTGAAAGATAAAATAGGATGAGAAATAACCAAGAGTTCCCAAAAGCTCCAAGGTCTTCTAGCTATTCTTACCTCCTTACTCCAACTTTTCTCCAAAGCTCCTTGATGTTGAGTCACCCACCTAAGGCTAGAGAGATGGTGGTGTAGTGGAAGGTATTGTGGTGGTGATGGAGATTTTTTAGGCCTTAGATGGTGATTATGGGTGTGTTTTTTGTGGAGGAGATGGATATGCAATGGGTATGCAATAAGAACAATGCTTTATTCATAGAAAACAAGCTATAGGCATAAACTTAGGAGCGTAATAAACACAAAATTATGGTCCTAACACTACTCCATTGAACTCTAAAGACCAAACCATACCCTAGAGCGAAGATGAGAAGAGGAACACCCAAATAGGCCAAAGTAATGGTGTGGTGGTGGAGATGTTCGGCTCTACCCAAGAGAGGGAAGAGCTAGGTCTCTAATGGTGGTGGTTATGCAAGTGATTTATCCTAGAAAGGGAGGAGAAAAAGGAGAAGAGAGTGCTAGAGGGTTCAGATAAGGATAAAGGGTATAGAAAGAAACTAAAACTATGAGAAATATAAAAATGAGGTGAGATGTATATGTGTTTGAGATGGAGCTCAACCTATAGTGTTGAGGGAGATATTTTGGGTGAAAATAAATTAAATTCAAGCTTAGACATGATCCACATTTTTAGGCCTTAAGTGGTGGTCCTAAGATGACTTACTTATATCATGTGAGTTGCTTGTGCATGTCTCCACACCAAAATATCTTCTTATGTGGGCTCTTGTTGGCTTGGGCCTTGAAATCTTGGGCCATCATATCTTGACTTGGTCATTAACCCGTGAAGACTCACCCGAGTTTATCGTTGACCAGTAGTTGACCTTTTGTCTTCTTCTCGATTTTGTTCATTGTTCTCCAAATGCTTAGGAAACTTGCTTGGTAAGGTTAATCTCCATCTTTAAGCTTGTTTTCACACAAACTCACTATTTCCTATATTGACAAGGAAACGTATCAAAAATGATGCTTTATTCGAAGAAGGCAAGCATTAAGCATAAGGTTAAACACATAATTAGAACGTAATTATGGATCTAACAAACTACCTCAGACTTAAACATTGCTTATCCTCAAGCAAACTAAGAAGAAAAGAATGAAACTAAGCTAGACTCTAAGCACAAAAACACATAAGGCATGTAATTAAGTATACCAAATGGATGATTGGTTTCCCTCAAAGACCCATAGTTAGATGGATTGAATTACTTTGGAGCAACACTTTAAAATATGAAATCAATGCATATGTAATAAGCCAAAAATGGTTATACTACATGCGCTGTGATTCGATTATCGACATTTTATAAGTTACGAGCTGGTTTTCCATTTCTTCACGAAATCATAGGGTTCGTCAAGATGAGTTCGTGGTCAAGTCAAGCTTAAAAATTGGAGTTACGATAAAGAAGTTATGGATATCGGAAATTGATCGAAGTTCATCGCGATTTAAAATTCGACTTTTTATATGTTATGAATTTGGACTTGCTTCCTTCAAGAAAGTTGTTGAGAATATTTTTATTATATTTTATTTTTTGGAGGTATGATATACGCATTTTATATATGCTCGATTCTTAACGCATTTCTCCTTACATTTAGCTATGTTATAATCTTAGTTTTTATGTTTTTTCATTTAATTTGTTATTTTTAGGTTATTTACCACTACCAGCAGAATCACTATATCCGACGAGCTGCCGGAAAACAGACCGACGAGAAGGGATCTCGTCGGTTATAGTTAACTATAACCGACGACAGGATTACCTCGTCGGTTATAGTTTTATGACCGTCGAGATTATCAAGTCGTCGGTTATAGTCGCCGGAATCTCGTCGGTCATAGTTTTCGACTATGTCCGACGAAATTTTTTGGACTATAACCAATGATTTTTTCATATCGTCGGTTATAGTTTCTTATTTCAGATCTGGGCAGCAGCTCGATCTGTCATTCAAAAAACTTTCCATTTTTTCAACAAATGCTCTGAAATCGATCTTTGAGTGATGTCGAGAATGAGTTCGTGATGATTCGTGCGCATGCATTATATATAGCTAGGTACGTGCTTAATTAATATATATATATATGTGTTGTGCATATGCATGTATTGCTTAATTTAATTTGTTGAATTAATTAATAGATGGATCGATCGATCGAGTTAATTAATTAATTGATCTTGAGTTTGAGTAATTGATCGATGGTTGATTTTGATTACGTATGCGTGATTGATCGTAAATATATATATATATATATTAATTGTTGTTAATTAATTTTAATTTGATTATATATTGTGAATATATATATATAGCAATTATATATATATATTTAGATTTTTGTGATCGATTATATATATATAGTCAATTTGTACGTGTGTGTGTATATATATCTATTAAAATTATGGGAATAAAAATAATAAATATTTATATGTAGCTGTGAAATTTGAATTAATAAGATCATGGGTATATATACATGCAGTTATAATTTTCAGGATGGACAAGAGTTGGATATTGAAAGGACCCAACCCCGATTTAACTTCCTAAATCGGAATCAAACCCCTTCGAAAACACGAACCAACAAAAACTTTTCGAAATCTGGGCAGAGTTTCGTTACTAACGTGGAATTACCTTAACCTGCACGCGGAAAATACACTTCATCCTATGCCACAAAAAGGCAAACCGTGGGCACCAACCCCATCCGGATTTCTCAATATATCAACAGTAAAGTAAAGTAGTAAATATATATGCACTTTACTGAAATCCGGTGTAAAATCGTATAGCATATTCAACAGGAAGCTCAGAGCGACTTCTAATACATAATCATATACGTATACCACAGTAGGTAGAACAATAAACCTACTGGAAGAAACAAAGTAGCTCGAGCACTATGCCTCCGACCACGACGTGCGACACCAGAGCCTGAACTGCAAACTGGGCACGGAAACCGAAAAGCCCAGGTGAAAGACAATAAACACGTTAGAGTGAGTGGACGAAAATAAATGTCTTTCACCAGGTAATATATGCTATAAAAACATATGCGAGTCCAAGTAAATGTAAACAACATAGTACACGAGGTAAAACTCATACGCCTCCGGTGTACTGAGCATGCAAGTAAAATCCCACGGGGTCACTCATGGACTCCACCGTGCTAGTACAGTCAGAATCACGGGGTCCCTGGCCCACACGTGATTCTAGCCGGAAATGGCTTCAGGACAAAGGTCTGCCTCCCCCCGGTAAAGACCTCGGGTCAGGAGTCACAGCCTCCCCTGACATATGCCTACCATCGCGGATCAGCCGAGAGGCGAGTGTGTATCGATACAACAACGTAACCACGACTGTACTCTGTGTAAACTAAATCATAAACATTTCGATGCAAATGCATGAAACAACATATAAACATATGTATACTCGTATACGTATATTCGTATAAGTATATCGTATAATCATAAAACACATGCCCATATATCCGAAATCTCAATACGCATGCTCGAGTTCATAAATCATATAAAAGACTCGCAAGAATTCCGTGAAAAGAAAATTGTCCACTCACAGACTGGCGTAACGCGCATCGCGTTAACCCGTGATCCGGCGGAAAATTCCTCGCCAAAACAACGATCACGAACCCCTGAATAATCATAACGTCCAATATTCAAAATCATAATCCGACAATACAAATCAAACCACGAGAAACAGCCGTTCTCGGAAACACGCAATTCGAATACGACGAATCGTCGAAAATCCGTATATGTATACCACAATACCTCGCTTTACGTTCGGACGCTCAACTCGAAAAACGAACCTCCCAACTGCGATCGGGGCGCGATTTCGAGTCAAATGACATGCAACTTGCCGAAAGTCCAAAAAAGTCAAACTTTGACCGTTGACCACCGTTGACCACCGTCCACGGCGGCGCCATTGTTGACCGGAAAATTTCACGGCGGAGCTACCCTTGTTCAACTCAAAATCACCCACTGAGCAACTTTGTCAACTGCACCGAAGTCCAATTCTCACTCTAACACATCCAATTTCATGATAAACCGAAATAGAACACAAAATTCAAATCAAGAATTCTCCCAACACAAACCGAATTGAAACTCCAAACCTACATGGTTAGATTCGTGGAGTGAAGAGCTTCAAAGCCCAGTCCATGGTTAAGCTCAATTTGGCCGAAACGACATCACCCGAACTCACCTCAAAATCATGAACTTTGGCCGAAAAATACTTCCTCCTCCGGCGACCTCGCCGTGAGAGGAGACCGGCATGGTGTCGAACGCAACAAGGCGCGTCGAACGGTAGTAGGCTCGCACTCTGGGGTGGTCGGACGGGACACACCGCCATGGAGACCGTCGTCGCCGTCGTGGGTTCTCCTCCTCCAAGTTTGACCAAGTCAACCACCAGTCAACCTCATTAATGCCACTACTTGACTTTCCCAATATGGTAAGTTTGCTATTTATAGCCTTTCCCAAAGAGGAAACTTCATACTTATCCTTTTCGACAAACTTCAAACGCGCGTAACTTTCTCGTCGTAATTCCGATTCCGATAATTCTCGCGACCACAAACTCGCCTCGACATATTCTTCCAATATTACCCGAAGTCAAACATATCGGCCAACCGAATAAAAAGTCAACCCTTCAAAGCAACACACATTAAATCGACTAAATAATCAACAACAGCAAAATTCACAACTAATTCCTCGTAACTCCAAATCATGCTCCGGAAGTTCCCACAAACTCGAAATTAAATTCTGAACAACTTCCGTGAAGAAGGCGAAACCAAATTCTCGTCCGGTAATTTAGTCGTTAAGTAGCCCACCATTTAAATCTGAACTTCAAATATTCATAATTAATTCCTCGGTCGTCCAAATAACGATCCGGAACCGCCCACGAACTCGTAATCATATATAGAACGACTCTCGAGAAGAGACCCAGCTCCAATTCTCAGCTAATAATTAAGTCGTTAAGAGGCTTCGGCGATTAAAACAACTGTCGCAACTCTGCGACTACGCCGTACCTCACGAATATAGCTGATCATACTGCTGATTCTGGTCCGGGTCGTCACAGATATGTCTTCCAAGATGGGATGTAAGATATCACCGTGGAATTAGAAGTTTTGTAGAATATGTGAAGGATAATTGTGGAGGGAAGACAATTCATTATTGTCCGTGTACGAAATGTCAGTGTCGCAGCGAGCGATATCGTTTTCACATCGATAAAGTATTGGAGCACTTGAAGAAAAACGGGTTTTGGGATAAGTACATATGTTGGATTTATCACGGTGAGAGCTCAACAGTTGGTCAACATGATCACGGACAATTTTTTGAGAGTGGCAGTACATCCAATGATCCAACAACAAGGTTGATCAACGATATGTTTCCTCATGAGAGCGGTATATTTGCTCAAGCACCGGATATCGATATCCCTCCCGCCGTTGGAGACTTCCCTCATATTGAGCAAGTCCAGCAATTACCTACAGCTGTCAACACTGCTGGTATAGACAAGTACAACAACATCATTGCCTTCCAACAGACCCCGTTGTACAACGGGTGTAATAAGACTGTTCTCGAAAGTGTTATGGGAGTAATGAAGCTCAAAGTGGAGAACAAAATGAGTGTGAAGGCTGTTGATGATTGGCTGAAGTGGTCTGGGTCGTTGTTGCCCCCCGGTCATCGTCTTCCTACCACTCATCGTAACGTGCGACAGATCTTGAAACATCTTGGCCTTTCCTACATCAAAATCCATGCTTGTAGATATGATTGTGTTCTCTTCTGGGGTGAAGATGGTTATGGGAATGATCTTGAATCCCTTGATGAATGCCCGGTATGTGGTACAGATAGGTATAAGTTGACTCCTGCCGGAAACAAGAAAGCTGTGAAGATACTTCGGTATTTTCCCCTCATAGATAGGCTAGAACGGTTGTTCATGTCTGCACACACGGCTGAAGCTATGAGATGGTGGGCCGAGAGGGATTTGCCCGACGGTGATACGCTTATACACCCTGCGGACGGAGAGGCTTGGAAGCACATGGTGAAGGAGTTTTCTTATTTTGCATCAGAGGTTCAAAATGTTTGGCTGGGGATTTCATCTGACGGATTCAACCCTTTTGGCAACATGAGTCTTCAATACAGTATATGGCCAGTTATTTTGGTACCGTACAACCTTCCTCCATGGATGTGCATGAAGAAAGAATACAATATGCTCACTATGATCATTCCAGGGCCGGGTTATCCAGGAAAGTGTCTCGATGTGTATCTGAGACCCTTGATTGAGGAGCTTAAGTACTTGAGTGAGCATGGTCATCCCATTTATGACAAGTTCAAAAATGAGATGTTCCAGATGCATGCCATGCTTGTTGGCACCATTAGCGATTTTCCTGCACGCGGGATGTTGTCGGGCAACGTTACCAGGGGATACAGGGCTTGTCCAGAGTGCATGACGGTTGAGTGTTGCAGACCTCATTGCAGGAAGATTGTACAGATGCGACATCGTTGTTGGCTTCCACATGATCACCCATTTCGGGAGGATATGGAGGCATTTGATGGGACTGTGGAAACAGGTGAGCAGCCGAGGAGATGGACGGGGGATGAAATCTTAGAAGTGCTAAATGAATACGATTTTGGGCAGCTAAGCAATCATCCTGAGATAGTGGCGTCAAAACCTGACAAACCCGACAGGTATAAATTCTGGACACACAAAAGTATTTTTTGGGAACTTCCTTATTGGTCCAAGTTTCTGATCAGACACTACTTAGATGTCATGCACATAGAGAAAAATGTGTGCGAGAGTGTGGTCGGCACAGTGTTGAATTGGGAGGGAAAAACTAAAGACGGCCCGAAGGCACGCATTGATCTTAAAAGGATGGGACTGCGAAAACATTTGTGGTTGAGAGATGGGAAGAAAAAAATGCCACAAGCTCCTTATACCGTGAAGCCTGCCCAGAAGAGTGAAATTTTTGGCTGGATGGGTAATGTCAGGTATCCTTCAGGCTATGCCGGAAATATAAGTCGATGTGTTAACTTCAAAGACAACAAGATGTACGGACTAAAGAGTCATGACTGTCATATACTGCTCCAACGCCTCTTCCCTATTTTCATTCGAGGGTACCTGCCCAAAGAGGTGGTGGAGCCGTTAGTGGCTTTGTCAAGATTCTTTCAGAAGTTATGCACGAGAGAAGTGAAGAAATCAGACTTGTTGGAAATGCAACAGGACATCATTTTTATCATGTGCAAATTCGAAAGGATATTTCCTCCAAACTTTTTCGACATCATGCCTCACCTGATGCTCCATCTTCCGGAACAATTGTTGCTTACTGGTCCAGTACACTACACATGGATGTATCCTATGGAAAGGTACGTAATGCATCTCTGAATCTGGCTATATATATGTCGATCTTTAATATTATTTATTCACTTATATATTGTTGCAATAAGCATAACATGCTCGATCTGTAATTACCAATTTACAGACAATTAGGGGACTACAAAGACTATGTGATGAACAAATCTGCCCCCGAAGGGTGTATCGCCGAAGCATATATTGCGCATGAGTGCGTAACGTACACCAAGTTGTATTTGGGAGCGTTGGAGGACCCTCCACAACATATGCGAGTAGATGGAGGGCAGTTCAACCTTTCGATCATCTCCGATGATGTTGAAGTTTCTGGAAAGTTGCCCAACTCGTACAAGTTGGAACCTTATGAGCTAGTCATTGCCCATTGGTCGGTATTGATTAACTGTCCAGAAGTTCAATATTGGAAAATTTTGCACCTTTACTGCCCTGCTATTTCCGGTGATGTTGAGTACCACAACAAGACGTTCGCAAACTATTTTGGCAACTGGGTAAGTTGATACTTAAATTGACCTGTATATGATCGATGTTAAGTGCATGTCTCACATCCTATTTATAGTTAAGTTAATAAATGATTATTTTCAGATGAATCATGTACAAGATGATGGTATCCCTCAGTGGTCACACGAATTGAGGCTCTTGGCGCAGAAACCGGTAACTTCCAGAGTTTATCCTATGTGTAAGGTAAATGGCGTGCTATTTATTTGTGAACATAGAGATGTCAGACAAAAAACACAGAATTCTGGGGTAATGGTGCATGGTGGGCAGAATGGAGTTGACTATTACGGTGTTCTCCATTCAGTTGTCGAATTAATATATGGGGAAGGCATGACCGTGCACTTGTTTAAGTGTAGATGGTTTGATACCGACCCTCAGAACACAAGGACCGATCAATACGGCATTTTTTCGGTGAATACTGCCACAAGCTGGTATGAAGATGATCCGTTTGTGTTGGCCACGGCGGTGAAACAATTTTTCTATCTTGATGATCTTGTGCATAAAGGCGCGTGGAAAGTGGTTAACCATGTTCTTCCACGAAACATATACAGTGCCTCAACCCTTGGTGTGACCTCAGATAATGAAGAAGTCAGTGCATACCAAGAGCCGAACGCAACAGCTATTCCTGAAACCTCAACAATTCGCCTTAATAATGTGAGACAGGGCAGTGTGGTACGAATTCCTCAACCGAATCTTATTGATGTTAATCAAAATGAAGACAATGAAGACTCAAGTGACGAGGGTATACACATCTTACCTGAAATTAACTCGGAAACAGAGTCAGACTCAAGCGATGATTTTGACTATACGCCTTAGTGTATATATGTATGTTATTTTGAGTTTGAACGTGCAATATAACGGAAATTATATTCAGATTATCGACTTTAAATTGTGTCGATTAAATTGCTACAGGCCAACCGACGATATTCAAATAAATATCGTATTATTAAATAGTAATAAATATTAATATTTAAACACATATATATAGGGCCAAAAAAATTAAATGTCATTTTAATTTAATTAGGCTTTTAACATAATTTCCGTTTTTTTAATAATAATTTCGTATTATTATATATTAATAACTATTAAGTACACGTACTATATATATAACCGGCATATGAAAAAATAAAAAAACTATAACCGACGATATTCATATCAAATATCGTCGGTTATAGTTACGGGTATACTATGACCGACGATGATACTTATATCGTCGGTTATAGTTGGCGTTATATCCCAGAACTGGCACCGTTTCGGGCAGTTTCATTTCGATCGATCTTCATCCATTCTCTCTCAATCTCAGTCAAGCCCTCTTGTTCCATCAAGCAAGATCGAGGAAGGTTCTCTCAATCTCAATCAAGCCCTCCATCATCATCAGGATCTCTCTAAACCAAAAACAGGTTTTAGCTAAATCCCTAAATCCCTAAATCCCTAAATCCCTATATATGTTGATTTTAGGTTAGATTTTAATTTTTTTACTTTGTTTATCGATAATGTGGATTCATTATGTTCATTGTGTGAATATATATTGGATTTTGCTTGAATTTTGTAAGTAATGGGAATTATTGTTAATTTTTGGGATTTATTGGAATTATTGTGTTCATTTTTAGGGATTTGATGGAATTATTGGAATTTTTGTGTTGATTTTTTGGATTTTTGGGAGTTATTGGATTATATTAGGAATTATTGGATTATTTTTTGGATTGTTTAAGTGTAGAATTATTAATTAATTGGTTTATATACATAGTGTTCATTTTTAGGGATTTGATGGAATTATTGGAATTTTTGTGTTGATATTTTGGATTTTTGGGAGTTATTGGATTATATTAGGAATTATTGGATTATTTTTTGGATTGTTTAAGTGTAGAATTATTAATTAATTGGTTTATATACATATATATATTGTGTTCTTATTAATTTAATTATATTGGATATTAATTATTGAATATATTTTTGTGTGTTGAATTTAGTGGATTGTTGGATATTATTGAATATATTTTTTTGTGTTGAATTTATAAATTGGAATATATATTGGATTTATATATTGGATTTTATGGAATTTAATATATATTGGAATATTTATGTATTGGATTATTGATATATATTGGAATATGTATTCGAATTTTTGGATGAATTAGGAATTATTTTTAATTTTAATAATTTTATAGCAACGATGCAATGGTTTAATTGCGGACCTTCCCGAGGGGCCGGGTCGAGTACTTCGAGGGGGAGGTCCAGAGGGAGAGGGAGATCGGGACGTGGGGATGAGGGCTCGGGAGCTGGGGATCCTGATGGCACCGGAAGTCGGTCCGCATCAGGATCCACCAGTGTCCCCAACACTTACAGTGTTCCGCTGACCTCTCGACACCGTCGGCTGATGGGCGAGGGACAACCTCAGCAGCAGCAGCTCGAGCCAGCTCGATCCTCAGGCGCGAGGAGGGTTCAGCAAGTCAGTCGCACGCCGGAAACGGATAGTGCGACTCAATCCTCAGTCCGAATGCCAGACATTCATCGCGAGGAGGGTTCCCCCGTCATCCAGCAGACAACTCCTCATTCTTCCGAGGAGGCTGGTGGATCTACTCAGTCCTCGGCGAGGATGCGACTGTGCCCGCCGCCTACATTATTCTTACCGTTGGAAATCCCGACGATACCTCACGTCGATTCTGACGGGAAGCCTATTCCGGGACAGATAGGGTTCATTACCCCGGAGCAGGCATATGCGTATATACCCTTCCCAGCACCTCTCTGGAGTGCAAGGATTCCGGGACAACGCACCGACGAATCAGGTAAATATTAATTAGTGATATCTTTTTACTCCCTAATATTTAAATTCAATTAGGTGTTGATGTTTAAGGTAAATCATCTACATATATATGTGATAGGCGAGATCGTGCCCGGTGCCAAACAGAAGAAAACCAGAGGCCCCGTCGTCGGCAAGTTACTGGACGAAGCCATTCAAGCTAGCGGTGGTGGCCAACTTATGATTCCGACCAGGGATAGAGGGCAGGTGATCGAGGGAAAGGTCACTCGAAAGTACGCGGGGATGGCGGGCAGCCTCATACGGGATAGAGTCCCAATGTTGTGGCAAGATTGGAATTCAGTGCCACAAGCCGTCAAACATCAGCTGAATAATGCGTTGTCGGTGAGTTGAATTGTATATTCATTATGAAAATTTTCAATAATAAATTTTTAATATTATTGATATATATATATAAATATATGCATTGCAGAGGTGGTTCCGCGTGGATGAAGACATTAGACCCACGTGGGCGGATGAAGTGCATGGGAGCAGGTTTGCAGACGACCATTTGTTTCAATTTTTTCGTTTATTTTGATTATGTTAATACATTGTTGTTAGTTACTAACGCTTGATTTTATGGGTATATATAGGTATAAGGAGTGGAAGGCCGAGCTGAAGAAGCATTGGAAAAAGTACGGGGACGATCGTGAGGGTACCCCTAGCGAGTTTCGTTATAGGGAGTACGAGTGGCGATGGCTTGTGGTTCACTTCAACAACCCTCGATTGAAGGTACGCAACCTTCAATCGATTTAATTTTGGTTTTATCGTACTTCCCGTAAATTATTTGGCTAATGAGTGTTTTTTTATGTTGACTTAATCGCGCAGGCTCTTTCTGAAATCAACGCAAGGAACCGAGCCAAAAACACAACAAATCATCATGCCGGTACCAGATCATACTCGGGTTGGATCGAGGAGGCGGCCAACCACCCAGAAGATGATCCCCTTGTCTATACGATGCAGCACGCGTATCCGCAGAATCCCGAATATGTTGTAAGTGTTATAACAAAATAAACTTATTTCTTATTTATTTAGATTGTTTTTTTAATTATTATTTTATTGTTCTTTGTCAATTAGGCGAGAATTCAGGAGGCGATTCTGGAGGTGTTGACTCAAGTGGCGAGAGAGCTCTATCCCGACACCCCCGATGCGGAACTCCCGATTGATCAGATTGATCGATCTGATCCGATCGTCAGTGCCAGGATTATGTCAACTGCGATACCTCCAGGGAAGAACACATTCTACTGCAGGGGTTCCGAAAAATGGGGTCAAGGGCTGCTGAAGCACACCCCTGCATTCTCTCGCGGATCGGGATCATCATCATCTTCGAGGACTAATGAGCTACACGACAAGCTTCATAGGCAATCAATTGAGATGGAAACTCAATGGCGTCGGATCGAGGAGATGGAGCAAGCGCAAGCTGCAGAGATGAATCGGATCGAGGAGATTGAGCGAGAGCAAGCTGCAGAGAAGATTCGGTTGGCCGAACACCAGCAGCAAATGGGGACATGGTTGCAGCATTGTTATGCACAGTTCCAAGCATCTGGAATGCAGATAGCTCCTCCGCCCATTTACGGTGCGCCACAGCCACAGCCTCAGCCTCAGCCTCAGCCTCAGCCAGACCAGGACCAACCAACTTTCTCCAATCCGTTTGATCACATCGACCTTGGACCAGGACCCCCCTACATTTGAACAATTGTCGGTTTAATTTTTATTTTCATTATTTACTACGCATATGTATACAGATTTGAACGATTTCGGTTTTTATTAATTTATTTAATTACTACGTATGTACTCTAGTTTCAATGGTTGTTGATTTTCAATTTGAACAATATATAGATAGCGTGATTTTTTGTGAATGCAGGTTTTGGGATGAAACCCAAAACCTGCAAAAAAAAATTAAATTTTTCCACTATATCCGACGACATGTGTCAATATCGTCGGATATAGTTTTCTCCAGAGTCAACCATTTTGACCATGGAGAAAACTATATCCGACGATTACATCGTCGGTTATAGTTTAAAACTATGACCGACGCAAAACCGTCGTCGGATATAGTGTATCCTTTTTCCAACGATAACCCTAACTGGTCGTCAGATATAGTATGACCGACGGTCTATTACCGACGCTACTATATCCGACGACACATCGTCGGATATATCTATGACCGACGAGAAGCCCAAACAGACCGACGACTTGAAGTCGTCGGTCATAGTAATTGTTCTGGTAGTGTACGGTGGAGATGAATAACGGCGCGATTCAGAGGAATTTCGACGATTTTGCGATTTTTGCGATTTCAGACCACAGGAAATGGGCCGGCCCATAAAGCATTTTTTCGAGCCCATTTGTCAAAGTTTGTTTCGGCCCAAAACCAAGCCCAAGCCCATTAATTTCAGCAAGCTTGCCTCTTGGTGAAGAGGAAAAGTTAAGTTTGGCAAGATTTGTGACTAGGCTTGGTGACTAAGCTTGTGATCATGACAAAGGGTGACTAGGCTTTGTGACTAAGCTTGTGATCATCACAAAGGGTGACTAAGGGTGTGACTAGCCTAGGTGACTCTTGCTTGTGATGATCACAAATGGTGACTAAGGGTGTGACTAGCCTAGGTGACTCTTGCTTGTGATGATCACAAATGGTGACTAAGGGTGTGACTTGCCATGGTGACTAAGGGTGCATTTAATGAAGAGGCAAGGTGGAAGAGAGAGGTAGGCAATTCCTTTGCCTATATATAAGAGGGAGGCCAGCCATAATACAGATCATCACACAATTTCACAAGCCAAAGCTCTATACAATTCACCTCTCTTCCATACATAACCAAGGTTCTTCCAAAGTCGAAGATCTCCACCACCTTCGGATCAAGAACGTAGAGTGCGTCATTCGTGTTCTTGAGAATCACCGCTTGTAGTTGGTGTGTCACCTCTCTAAAAGTGTAACCATGTACTCTAAACTCCATCTTCATCTTTGTAATAATTTCGGTTATGTAATGAAAGAATTTCTCCATGTTCTTCTCTTATTTCCATTCTTCCATGTGTTCTTAATTTTATTAGTTTGGATGCATGTGCTAGCTTTAAGTTCTTAATGCTTTGAGTATGTTTTAGGATGCGTCACCAATCTTCCTAAAAGATATCTCAATGATTTCTGCAAAGTAGCAATTGTTTTAAGATGTTATGCGTCATAGCATTCTTATTCAACGAAAGCATGTGTATCTATCTCGACTAAAATTAAGGATTTCGTAGATGATAAATAAGGTAAAAGCTTAAGAGTAGGCTAGGTGAGTGAAATAAGTTGATCACTTGTAATTAGTAAATTAGCTCCTTATTTTTAGTAAGCATAATTAGAATTCAAGGTTTCTTGATTGTTAAACTTGTCTATGAGTAAAACATGTTAGAAGTCTAGGAGTTCTTGTTGTGTTTGCATGTTTTTGTACTTTAAATTCCTAGATTAATCAACCAATTTCCAACTCCGCCCCCCCCCCCCCCCCCCCCGCCCCCGTACCTTTAAATTTCTGCTTAAACGAAACCATGCATTCGCCCTTTAATTCCCTGGATAGAACGATCCCTACTCGCCAATATTACAACGACAAAATAAGGGTTTTAAATTGTATATGTGTGGACAATGTTTTTAGTGTCTACTTTGTGTTAACATTGAACGCATGTTTTGCGTGTATCAATTTTTGGCGCCGTTGCCGGGGAATTATAAAGTTTTTGTGTGATTTCGTTGTATATATGTAAAAATAGGTAAATGAAAGCATGTCTATAATTTTCGAAATTCATACTTGATTATACTTATAGAAATATACATACGTGTTTACAATTCATACTTATTACTTATACGAATTTATTTACACTTCTTATTTACACTTGCATAATTTATTTTCATGTTAAAGGATAGTCTTTGATTTAATTTGAGTACTAGCATTTAGTTATCAAGTTTCGCTCTTCGGATAGGGAGGTGCCTCTTTTGTTTGTTTATCTCCTTAACCCTTCATGAAGTGTGGATTTCATCACCACACGTCATGACCTATGTGAAGTTATGGGCATGAGGTTGTGGGCGGAGTTTACAAACATTTGAGATTGTGTACTATCTTGTGATTTCGAGTAATAGTTGGTCATGATGTCTAGAAGGGTTATGAATGGTGACAGGTTTTGGACTAAGAAAACAGAACACCATTAGAGTACCTACTCTTACGAGTTAGCCTCGGGGTGTTTCTAAGAATAACAATGGAGTATATACTCTCACGAGTTAGCCTCAGGTTGTTCTCAGAAATTAGTCCTTACCTCTTGCGTTACATCTATCCCAACTGGTCATTTCCAACAATTACGAGAATAAACGAGAGTCAGTATACATTTTCGCGCGGGCCGCACGACGAAGAGATTTACTCAAATAACTAAATCGTGTATTCCTTTTAAATCTTAGGAGCACTCAATTTGTAGACGCACTTAAATTGATTTACATTGAGTACGAGTGTTGGTTATTAAGTTTCGTTCTTTGGAATAGGGAGGTGTCTCTCTTTCTGGTTTATCTCCTTAACCCCTCGTGAAGTGTGGATTTCATCACCACATGCCATAACCTAAGTGAAGTTATGAGCATGAGGTTGTGGGCGGAGTTTACTAAGGACTTAGATTGTATACTATCTCAAAAATTTGGCTGATTGTTAGATATGGTGAGCGGGTTTATGATTGGTGCCGGGTTTCAGATCTAAGCAATAGAACACCATTGGAGTATATACCATTATTGGTTAGCCTCGGGGTGTCTCTAAGAACAACAATAGAGTATATACTCTAACGAGTTAGCCTCAGGTTGTTCTAAAAATTAGTCCTTACCTCTCGCGTTATCTCTATCCGTACTTGCCATTTCTAAATGTAACTAAGCTGAATTAATAAGAGTCAATATACATTTTCGCGCGGGCCGCACGTCCAAGAAATTTACCCAAAGATCATTTCGAGTACTCTCTTTAAATCATAAGTGCATATAAATTCGGACAATACATGAACTTAATAAATACGACATAATCCTTTAAAATATGGTATATAGGATTATGTATGCTTACACATTTGGAATCAGAATTCATCTTTTGATGAACGAGATCCATTGCACAGTGGAGAGCCTCTGCACCACGTACCATCGGGGCCAAAGGAGAATAAATAATACTTAGTCATTAAAATCTGTAAAGGACTAACAAAACGTTACTTTTAGCTTGCATAAACTTACCGGAGGTTTTGTGATGCTCGGATTTCACTACCGAGTACCCTAACCTAAGTGAAGTTAGGGGCACAAAATTGAAGGAGAAGTCATTCATTCTTTGCATTCATATTTTAGCACGTAACTTGTGTGTTTTCTGCAGGTTCTAAACATTTTCTCTTATGCATTCAATCCATCTTTCACATAGGATTGTTGTTTGATGCATTTTATTTAATGAGAATGTGTTGTGCATAAATTCAATGTGAATTATTGTTTGCTTGCATTTGAACCACGTTTATATGTGTTCTAACTAAATTTGTAGCTTTTGCATTATATAGTGTTAATTTGCAGAAAACGTGTGTCTTAGTTCATTACATTCATTTGCATAGCCCTTTAAATCGGTTAGATCATTTTCATTACTTAGTAAATTACAGTTAGTGTCGTAAACGTCATAAATTTTGTGTTTTTAGTAGTTTTCAAGTCTTTGTGAGTTTTTAAAGTTTGTTTTGGTAGTTTTACTGTTTTATTTGTTTTTTGTGTTTTGCTTTGTTTTCTTTATATTTATTACGTTTTTGGTTAGTATCCCTATATTCATTACATATTATTTTTGATACTAACACTTGGTCTTTGGTGGATGCTCAGGCTAATGAATGTTCGATCTGAATCCTGAACCATCTAACACGAAGTTTGAGGAAATCGTAGAGAGAATAGCAAGACTTAAAGCTCAATTAGAACCGTTGGATTATCCGATCATTGAGGAAGGTTCCGAGTCTTCACATTCATCAACTGAGCATAATTCTGAGCCGGAAGAACAAGAAGTCATAATGGCTAAAGCAGGACAATCCCTACGTCAGCGCACCTGCTTAACCGAATGGACCAGCGGGCCTTCAAGCATTGCTTTTCCACCACCGGGGGAAAACATGAAGGACATCGAGCTAAAAAGTGGTTTCCTCCACCGACTGCCCATTTTTCACGGACTTTCGAATGAAGATCCGAATAAACATCTCAAGAAATTCCAGTTTGTTTGCAACAGCATGAAGCCATCTGATGTAGATACGGAGCTTTTCAAGCTTAAGGCATTTCCGTTCACATTAACAGACAGGGCTGAGTCTTGGCTCATGGAACTGCCGCCAAACCACATTACCACATGGAAGCAACTCGCGGACATGTTCCTGGCGAAGTACTTCCCGGCCTCAAAAATCATCGTCTTGAGGAAGCAAATTACTGGCATTACACAGAAATCGGACGAGACTTTCGGCCAATATTATGACCGATTTAAGGTTTTTTGTGCCACCTGCCCATCTCTGGATTTTTTGAGACTAATCTTATGAATTATTTTTATGATGGTCTCAAGGCGATCGATAGGGAATTGCTCGACGCAGCAGCCACTGGAGCATTCATGGACTTGAACGAGACCGAAGCTAGAACTCTTCTAAAAAATCGGGCAAACAATGATGCACAATACGGAATGTCAACCAGGAGAGTAGTCGGCGAAGTGAGTTCTAAACCTGAAGCGGATGAGAAGTACGACAAGCTAGCTCTTATGCTAGGGAAGGTTTTAGAGCTCGAAACGACAAGAGCCAAGAGAGCTTAAGGGCTCGTTTGTGGACTTTGTCATGTGCAGGGACACCACACTGAGCAATGTCCAACGTTGGGAGACCATAGCGGAGGTCAACCCGGAGATATGGAGTTGAAGCAAGCCAATGCACTTGGTGGATATCAAGGAGGACAACGGTATAACAATTATAACAACTATGTCAACCGTGATCATCCAGGTTTCAAGTGGAGTAGCAACGAGGGATGTCTAAACCCTCTGATACCTCAACAAATGTATCAACGTGCTCCCTTCCAACCGAGGCCTCCTATGCCTCATGCTCCCATGCACCCAACGCAACAAGCACCCCCGGTCCAACATTTCACCAATCCGGACTACGACAAAATGCTTTCTCAAAGGTCTGCTTCAACACAAGTTCTTCTGGATGGACAAGCCAAGACGAATGAGACATTGGATACTCATGGCCGTGATATCGGTGAAATAAAGAAGCAGATTGGCCAACTGGTGGACTTCATGGGCCAAATTCGGCAAACCAGCCAACTACAACCTCAAACCACTCCTAATCAACGGAATGTCAATGCCATTATCACTAGGAGTGGAAAGATACTGGAAGCACCAAGGACCACGAAATCTCATCTCGATGAAGTCACCATTGAGGACATCACCAACGAATACGATGATGAGATTAATCCGGCAACTTATAAGGCCGAAAAGAATAAGGTGACACCTATTGTCACCAAGGCACCATCCCCTCCACAACCCACCCCAATCAAAGGTAAAAACCCTATTCCTTCAAATACGGTTGTTACTAATTCTCCGTTTGCTATTGCACCTTTCCCAAGCAGATTATCAAAATCAAAGAAGAAAGATGATCAATACGAAGATATCTTGGACATCTTTCGAAAGGTGCAAGTGAACTTGCCCTTGATCGAGTGCATTAAGCAAGTGCCAATATATGCAAAGTTTTTAAAAGAGTTATGCACCCAGAGGAGGCAAACGCGAGAGAAAGAGGTTGTGAAGGTGAATGCAACCGTTTCGGCGGTCTTGCAGCTTCGGCTACCCCCAAAATTGAAGGATCCAAGGAGTTTTTCAGTTCCCTGCGTAATTGGTGATAGAAGGTTCAACGATGTAATGCTATACCTAGGTGCATCAGTAAATGTAATGCCGTATCATTTATATGCATCTATGAATCTAGGTGAACTAAAAACTTATAATGTCATCATACAATTAGCCGATCGCACGAATAAGTACCCTAGGGGTACGTTGAGGATGTTCTTGTGCAGGTCAATCAACTCATTTTTCCAGCTGATTTCTACATCATGGACATGGAGGAGAGCACTCTAAACACCACGCCATTGTTGCTAGGGCGTCCCTTCATGCGGACCGCAAGAACTAAAATTGACGTTTTTGAAGGAACTCTCTCAATGGAAATTAATGGAGAGTTGGTCGAGTTCAGCATCATTGATGCTATGAAATACCCTTCTTCAAGTTTAAATGCTTGTTATTCAATTGACATTCTTGACTCTATTGCACAGGAGCATTTGGACACCATTGGAGAAGACGAACTCGACATAGCCATACAACTTGGGGATGAAGCCCTTTTCAATGCTTTAATAGAGCTTTTGGAGCCTCGAATTCAAGAAATGGCTATGGAATTAAATAAAGCTCCACGTTATGTAAGTAATCCTCCTCCAATTCCAATTATTTTTGGTACTAATGAATTGGTTCCTTCCATTGTTAAGGCACCCGAATTAGAACTTAAGGTGCTACCGGATCATCTGAAATACGTCTACTTGGGAGACAATGAGACACTTTCGGTAATCATCTCAGCCATATTAGAAGTGGACTAAGAGGAGAAGCTTATTCGAATGCTTCAAAGATACAAACCTGCCATAGGTTGGACGCTAGCGGACATTAAAGGAATCAATCCAGCAACATGTGTTCATCGAATTTTTTTAGAAGATGGCGCCAAACCTACTCGTGAAGCCCAAAGACGACTCCATCCTCCGACGATGGAAGTCGTTAAGAAGGAAGTAATCAAACTTCTTGATTGAGGAGTTATCTATCCGATTTCGGACAGCCGATGGGTCTCACCCATTCAAGTTGTTCCTAAGAAATTCGGGATCACCGTTGTGAAGAATGCGGAAAACGAGCTCGTACCTCAACCAACAATCACGGAACATCGTGTTTGCATCGACTATAGGAAGCTCAATGCCGCCACTCGAAAGGACCATTTTTCTCTACCATTCATCGACCAAATGCTAAAGAGATTGGCTGGCCATGCATTCTATGGCTTCCTCGACGGATACTCCGGTTATAACCAAATAAGCATCGTGGAAGAGGATCAAGAAAAAACCACATTCACCTGCCCATTTGGAACGTTTTCCTATCGCCGCATGCCATTTGGTCTTTGCAATGCAACAGGTACCTTTCAGCGTTGCATGTTATCTATTTTTTCTGACTACGTCGAAAATATCATAGAAGTCTTTATGGATGACTTTAGCGTTTTTAGAAATAATTTCGATGCATGTCTAAGAAATTTAGAACTCATTTTGAAAAGATGTGTTGAAACGAACTTGGTTCTTAATTGGGAAAAATGCCATTTCATGGTTACACAAGGGATAGTTTTGGGACATATCATTTCAGAAAAGGGTTTAGAAGTTGATAAATCGAAAATAGATCTTGTGCGTTACTTACCCTCTCCAACTTCAGTTAGAGAGATTTGTTCCTTCCTTGGACACGCAGGTTTTTATCGACGATTTATCAAGGACTTTTCCCACGTCTCCCGCCCTTTGTGCAAATTACTACAAAAAGATATCCCTTTCGAGTTTGATAGTGATTGCAAAGCAGCCTTCGAAAAGTTGAAGGAACTCCTGACATGTGCTCCTATCCTATGCCCTCCGGTTTAGGACAACGGAAGAACAAGAAGCCATATGCAATTTATTACGCCTCAAGAACTCTGGATGCCGCCCAATTCAATTACACCACCACCGAAAAGGAATTTCTCGCAGTAGTTTTTGCCCTTGATAAGTTCCGTTCTTATTTACTTCAAACCAAAGTTATCATTTATACTGACCATGCAGCTTTGAAGTACTTAATGACGAAGAAGGATGCTAAACCAAGGCTAATTCGTTGGATCCTCTTACTCTAAGAATTCGACATCGAAATAAAAGATGAGAAGGGAGTGGACAACGTAGTGGCTGACCACCTTTCTCGGTTGGTGAAAGAACAAGAAGCCGTGGTCATTGAGGAGAATTTTCTGGATGAACAGCTCTTCGGAATTCAATCAAATGCTTCTGAAACTCTATGGTATGCGGATATAGTCAATTATTTAGTAGCCGGTGAGTTTCCATCCTCTATGCATAGTGTTCAACATGAAAAACTTAGGAAGAATGCTAGGACTTTTATTTGGAATGAACCCTACTTATGGAAACAATGTTCAGATTTAGTCATTCGTAGGTGTGTTCCGGATAGTGAATTTAAGTCAATTCTTGAGTTTTGTCACAATGAAGCATGCGAGGAACATTTTGGTTCTAGGAAGACAGCCCTAAAAAATTTAGATTGCGGATTCTTTTGGCCTAGTTTATTTCGCGATGCTCATACATTCTGTGCTGCATGTGATAGGTGCCAAAGATTCGGCAATTTAGGACCTAGAGATCAGATGCCACAAACTTATATGCTTAATGTCGAAATTTTTGATGTTTGGGGCATTGATTTTATGGGACATTTTTCTCCATCGAACGGTTTTACTTACATTTTACTCGCAGTAGATTATGTTTCTAAATGGGTGGAAGCAAAAACCACATGAACTAATGATTTGCGAGTTGTTGCAGATTTTCTGAAGGCTAACATTTTTTCAAGGTTCGGAATGCCACGCGTTCTAATAAGCGATGAAGGTAGCCATTTTTGCAACAGGATGGTAGAAGCTTTAATGAGGAAGTATGGAGTTACACATAAGGTTTCGACACCTTATCATCCTCAAACAAACGGAATGGCTGAAGTTTCCAACCGTGAGATCAAGAAGATCTTGGAGAGAACCGTTCGTCCGAATCGAAAGGATTGGAGCCAGTGTTTAGATGATGCATTATGGGCTTACAGGACTGCCTACAAGACTCCCATCGGCATGTCACCTTTTTCGATTAGTTTATGGGAAGGCATGTCATCTTCCGGTAGAACTGGAGCATAAAGCATGGTGGGCTGTTAAGAAGTACAACATGGATCGAGATGCGGCTGGACTGCATCGAAAGCTACAACTTTCTGAACTCGAGGAGATACGAAATGATGCTTTCGACAACGCATGGATTTACAAAGAGAAAACCAAGATGATCCATGACAAGATGATTCGTGGAAAGAGTTTTGAACCAGGGCAAAAAGTTTTACTTTTCCATTCGAAGGTTAAACTCTTTCCGGGCAAATTACGATCACGATGGAATAGGCCTTACATTGTTGTTCAAGTTTTCCCTTATGGAGCCGTCACAATTCAATCTTTGGATAGCGGGAACTTGTTCAAAGTTAATGGCCACCGTTTGAAGCCTTATCATGAAGCATTCAAGGATCAAATCGTGGAGGAAGAATCTCTTGAAGAACCGGCCACTTCAAACACGTGAAGGCGGAGGCAACCCAATCGAGAAGAAGACAACAAATTTGCTTTCTTCTCCCTTTTTCCTTAATTTAGTTGCTTTTGCATATTTAAATTGGAATTTTCGTAGATCCTTTGCTTCATGCTTAATTCTATACTTTTACTTAAGTACATTGAGGGAAATGTAGAGTTTAAGTATGGGGGAAGGGTTTACAATTTAATTGTGTCTAAATTAGTGTTTTTCAAAGTCTTTAGGATGCCCTTAACTAGTCGATGATGAAATTGGACCGATACGAACACTTATGGTGTATGACTCACATGCATCAAGTTCTTGTGCTAATTGAGATATTCTATGTGTTTTTAACATGTAGTAGATATGATTTGCAAAACATGGTACAGAAATCGCATGCTTGAATAAGTTTTTAATCATATGAACCCTATGTGAGCTTTTGAGCTATATGTTCTTTATTCCTTGAGTGAATATACATCCATTTCGTAGCTAGCTTATATATGCCTCATTTGATTGCTTGCCATAGATTTTAATGAACTAGAGAATGCTAGAACTTACTCATGTCAATTTGCAAAGCTTTTAAGTTGATACATACTTTGATTTTGGATATGATTAAAGGCATTTAGGTTTTTCCACCACTTCGCCAAATATCCATGTATCCCATTTGTACACATGAGTTGCGACACCCTTAGATAAACCAATTGAGCCCACGTTAAGTTTTTCTTTCATCACCATATATACCTAAAACACTTACCCTAGTGTAGAATATCCTTACCTTTGTTCCGGAAACTTGGTGAGAATTTTCGAAACTAGCACATAAAGATGATGTTTTGGAGAGGAAGTTTGAAGAGTTAATGTGAGTAAGGGGAGAGACTTGTCCAAGTAGCTTAAAAAGTATGAGATTGCCAAAAAGAAAAAAAAATTATACATATCTCTCATGGCAATGTATTCTAAAGTATAAACCCTTTGGATTAACGTCCCCCTTATTTGCGGATTTGGAGGTTACAACGAATTGAAGGCCCATGCCAAAAATAGAACAAATATGGCCTTTGTCCTGTCCGAAAAGCTCAAAGGGTAGTTTAGATAGAAGTATACATGGTAACATTCGAGTGTAGATGGAAGATGAAATCGAAAAAGATTCGAAAGTGCTAGACTAAGTCGTTGAAACGTTTTTATCACCACATATCTAAATTTCGAAAGCCTTAGCCTTAGCCTATTACAACCTCACTAAAAGTCCTTTATGATCCTTAAAATGAGTAGTTTTCAATTGGTAGAGTAAGTTGCATGAGTAAGCTTATGGTTTTGGTTCATTTGTGCAAGTAATTAACTCCATTCATGAGGTTTTCGTTTAAATTCATATACACTTTAAGTGAACCCTTTTCATGAGTGAAAAATATATTGAGTGCATCCTTGTGAGCTGATTAAACCTTTATTTAAAGCATGCACAGTTATAACATAACCATTGTTTTCTCTATGTCTTGCTTGTTCATTACATAATCATATCTCAATTATCTCTTGAATTCGTTGAGCATACAAGTTGAAAATCATGTGAGCCATCGCCATACACTTATGAAAATTCTGAGACAAATTTTAGCTAAGGGCTTAGTTGTGTTCTTTCTTTTGTTTTAATTCATAGAAAGTCTTAGTTTAACTTAGTGTTTGCTAAGGGACTAGCAAAGTCTAAGTGTGGGGGAATTTGATATACGCATTTTATGCTCGATTCTTAACGCATTTCCCCTTACGTTTAGCTATATTATAATCTTAGTTTTTATGTTTTTTTCATTTAATTTTTTATTTTTAGGTTATTTACGGTGGAGATGAATAACGGCGCGATTCGGAGGAATTTCGGCGATTTTGCGATTTTTGCTATTTCGGACCACCGGAAATGGGCTGGCCCATAAAGTATTTTTTCGGGCTCATTTGTCAAAGTTTGTTTCGGCCCAAAACCAAGCCCAAGCCCATTAATTTCAGCAAGCTTGCCTCTTGGTGAAGAGAAAAAGTCAAGTTTGGCAAGCTTTGTGACTAGGCTTGGTGACTAAGCTTGTGATCATTACAAAGGGTGACTAGGTTTGGTGACTAAGCTTGTGATCATCACAAAGGGTGACTAAGGGTGTGACTAGCCTAGGTGACTCTTGCTTGTGATGATCACAAATGGTGACTAAGGGTGTGACTTGCCATGGTGACTAAGGGTGCATTTAATGAAGAGGCAAGGTGGAAGAGAGAGGTAAGCAATTCCTTTGCCTATATATAAGAGGGAGGCCAGCCATAATACAGATCATCACACAATTTCACAAGCCAAAGCTCTATACAATTCACCTATCTTCCATACATAACCAAGGTTCTTCCAAAGTCGAAGCTCTCCACCACCTCCGGATCAAGAACGTAGAGTGCGTCATTCGTGTTCTTGAGAATCACCGCTTGTAGTTGGTGCGTCACCTCTCTAAACTCCACATCATACCATTTTCGTATAGGTGTTGCACCATAACATTAACCTCCACATACTGACAATTAAGACATTTCTGGCACGGACACCTGAAACGCTTCTTTCCCTGACCACGTTCTATCGCAAAATTCATAAATTCGCTAATTCCATCCATATATCGAACATCACATCTATTCTTCAACTTCATCCAACTCTTGTCCATACTTCTAGCTACAAAATATTATAATTAATTAATTATTACACATATATTAGTCAATTAACTATTAATTATACGTACTCGATCTACATCACTTAATTACGTATTTTAATATGTATATATATATATATGTCTAGCTAACATATATATTAACCAAATTTTAAAACATCTGATCCATACATGCATATATAATTAACTAATATATATCATCAATTTCCTAACTTAATAGATTAATTATATATTATTAGACGTACTAATTAATTATTAACAATTCAATCAATTCAATCAAACGTACATGCAATTAAGTATATATATATATATATATATATATAAACCTACGATAATGGTGTTGGCATGGAAAATTAACTACGTACGTACCTGGCCTTCTCCGATATATGGCGAATTACTCGATGGTCAGAGTCGAAGATCGTGTGGCATGGCTAGGACGTCGTACGTACGACGTCATTTGAATTAATTGCATGCATGCACGCGTAAGGGCCGGGCCTGATTGATGATCAAGACAGGAAGCTATATTAATTAATTATATATATATATAATCAGTAGTTGATCGAGAGACGAGGAGCTATATATAGCTAGCTAGAGTGACGAACGGATCAGATCGGAGCTAGAGGAAGAGAGTTGGGCAACCAGCTTATATAATGCTTCACTTAGACGACGGAGGTGTCGGTCCGTTGTCCAGGTTATCACCTGGACGACGGAGATGGTCAATCTCCGTCGTCCAAGTTAGCACTTGGACAACGGAGAATTATCCGTTGTCCAAGTACTCACCTGGACGACGGAAAACTCCATCTCTGTCGTCCAGGTGCGACTTGGACAACGAAAAACTCTCCATTGTCTAGGTCACACTTAGACGACGGAACGGTTACGGTTCCGTCGTCTAAGTGCTGTTTTCTTGTAGTGGAAACTCAACTAATAATAAGTCATATATTCAAGTAAATCTGGTCATTGTATATGTAGGGATGCTACGGATATATATAGGCTTTGGGGGGGGGGTGTGGTGGTTTGGCAATGATTAATGTCATACAATATATGTAAGGGGGTAAAAAACCAGTGGTGGCTTCCGCCCCTGAACATAATCACACCCCAAGCACAACGCAAACAGAGACTAATTTATAAATATGAAGCCAACGAGATTTGATAGAACTTACATGTTGAGTGTAATTCTAAATGGAATAAGTTTGATATATTAAGCTAGACTGCAAGCTTGAACCTGATCACAACATGAAGCTATACTGCCTGTTTGAACTTTGAACCTGAGCACAACATGCATACAGTCATACTCAACAAGTTGTGCTAAATTGGGTTCATTTAGACCATTTGCATATATACTCGTCTTATGCATAAACCAAATCGAAGCTCAGATGCTGGTTGAATCACACAAGGTTTTCTTCTGTCATTTTAAAATATGCATGATTTCTACTAATCTTAATCTTAATCTATCTATAAAAATATAATAAGAACTGTCCTGACTGCCTGCCAATAAAGTCTCGTTGTCTTTAAATTTTCTCCCCCATTGCGTGACCATCTCTCAAGGTGAGCCTCTAGTGCAAATCCAAAAAATCTAATTCACTACGTACAATCCATTCCAATCTGCAGTGATAGAGTAGTCACGAATATCAGAATATGGCTGATATTTAGCGAAATTGCAAAACAAAAAAGTTGTTTTACAAGAAATTCCAAACAAAGTGCCAATTACCGATTCAATCAGAGACTTAATTGACATACAGTCCACTATTCTGAATTAAGCATCGATCAGTCTACGAAGAAGTTGTCTGCAATTTCCAGCAAATCAAGTACCATAAATACTAAGCAAACAAGCAACATCGATCCAAATGTAATTAAATAATGATCGAGTTACATACCTAGGTAATGATATAGTCTTGAAGGGTATCCATTATCACGGAAAATGTGAAATTCTTCTAAATACATGCCCTCACTTATATCACGTATCTTAGTCATGTGATTTTGATCCACGAACAAATTTATAGCATTTATCTTAACCACTGCTTGGTAAAGATTTACCACGCCCGTGGCATCATCAACTGCCTCCAACATTAGCTTATAGACACAAAAGCAGTGAAAAAGCGGCTTCATCCAGGTTCTGTGTACTCTCAAAAATTGCAGCTGGGATTTCTATAAGAGGACAATGAATCGAAAGTAACAATCCCGGAGATTAATCAGATAGACCAGATTGATATATACACACACACACCTTTCGCTTGTTGAATTCGTCCACAGCAAAACGAGCAGGTCCGAGTCCCCCTAAATCCATATGATAATCAATTCCCTGTCGAAATTATACAAGTTAGAACAGTACCGTACCGTACGTACGTGATAAATATACTATGACAATAGATTATGCACACCCTCTATATCTTAAACCCTAACCTTTCTGAACGTACCCTATTAACAGTCATTGGAACTCGATATCCATCTTCATCATAACAACCCGATTGAAAGAGATAAGCAGTTTTAGGAGTAGGCGCTTCCTTCTGCTTGGTTTTTTTGTTACCCAGATTGCTTTGGTTGCAAGCCTCCGCAGTGCTAAGCCTCAAAACTTGCCTCGCGTTGTTGTGAACACATTTGCTAGTACTACTATTGGTGAGAATACTACTATTCATCATCTTTCCAAGAACAGAACGAAGAGCTGCCATACCTATCACTCGATCGATCTAGCTCCCGAAACTGAGAACCCTAATATTAGCAACGAATTTTCATTGGACGGGAGCTTAGGTAAATAAAAGGCCTAAGCCCAGCCCAAACGTACCGCAGATAGAGGTGATTAAAAATAGGGCCTCCCCATATTCTGAAACACAAAACTGAAGAAGACGTACAAGAGATCGAGGGGAAGGTACGTAATTTCTAGGGTTTCTGGTTGTAAACGTAGTTGTAATGTCATCATATATATCATTGGAGTAGGGTTTCTGTTATGTTCAATTGTTAATGTGATGTATTTATAAATTAAAGGGAAAGAGTCGATGGCAGCTGCTATTCGGTCTATGCTTGGGAAGATGGGAAATAGAAGACCAGTAACAAACACGATGACTCCTTTCAAAATTAGAATCTTAAATGTTAATCATATTCAAGACATGTTTCCGGTTACAAACCCTCCTGATTTTTTTCTCGGGAGTGCACCGTCCCCGCATTCAAAGATCGCTTAATAATGTGGGTTATCTGGGTCGTCGTCTTGAGAAGGTACAGTATGCATGCCAATTCTATGTTCTCGATCAGTGCCCTCAGTGTACGTTTATGCACAAGCGAATTGTTTTCTTGCATATATATATATATTGTGATTCGCATCTGTTTACGTCCATCGATCGATCTCATCGTTGTTTCTTGGAACAGTACTTTCCACAAATGAGATATGTTGGAGCAGGCCCTATCAATAATTACTCTAGAAAGTGTCCCAGATCTGTGATCAATGCACATTTCGCTTTGGAAGAGTTCAACAAGCAAAAGGTTTGAATTATATGTGCAAATAGTTTTGGATAATGATATCTGTATATTATATATATATCAACTCTAATTTATTTGCTTTTGTTCTTTTAGAATTCCCAACTGCAATTTGTAAGGGTAGTTGAAGCATATGACCAGTGGTGTGAGAGTGGCTTATGTGATTTGCTAACATTAGAGACTATAGATTCTAATAATGTGATCCAGATCTACCAAACAATAGTGAAGGAAAATCTGGATAGCAAATCTGGACCGCAGCTCCTATTGTTTGGTCTTGTTGCTGATAATGGCAATGGGAGTCTGCTAAAACTTATTGATAACAGGTGTCAGGAACATCAAGGACCAATCGATAATCGACGTAAGTCGATCACATTAGTAATTAATACATGGAGAATGTACTTTTGAATGCAACGAGCTCGCACGGTAGATACATATTTACTTAATTATGCTTCTGATATATTGTTATAGGTGCTTGGCAGAGTACTATCGAAAAGCTTCATATCCGAAAGAGATATCCTCTCGAGGAAGAGATACTCAGCACTTTGCACACCTTGCCCCTCAGCTAATTTAGTATGGTAAATTTGACAACTTAGTCTTACTGTTGATCTATAATTGAAACTGTTTAACTGGTATTGATAGTAAAATTGATAATGTTTATGCATTAGTAACAAGATTACTTGAGGTGGCCTCAACACTAAACATTGCTGCCATGCGCGCAGCACGCTTTGAAGGCCGGGGAGTGTCATTAATTTTCCAAGCAAGTTTAATTTTAATTGAAATTGGACTCCTCGAACTGTAATGACTGAACATGCTTGCAAATATATGTCAAACTCTCGAAGTGATGTACATGTTATCTAGGCTACAGGTACTGAGACAAGTAATGATGTCTTAAAAAACTAGATACTAGTCGAGTATATATAATAGTTCGACGGGTCAGATACTTTTGATGCATATATTAGCACTGAGTTCATTCAAGTAGTGCGTAGAGTGCAAACTGAAAAGTCACCGGAAAATCATATTTACTTCTTGTTTTTGTCTATGAGTGTAACAATGAACAACGGGGACGTTATTGCGATGAAGTTTGCATATGCTTTGGATTTGGATGAAGAAGTTGGTGTAGTTGGCGCGTCCCAGCGGAAAGTCAACATTGAATCAATCGACATAAAGCTTCTTGGTGGCTAGACTTCTGATATTCAAACCATACGACTATGGTTAATCTCTAGTCGGAATGGTGTCCAAGAGGTTGGCCGGGGATCCATTTTTGTTAGCTTTCGATAAGGTAAACGATCAGAATAGGGTGTTCTGATGAAGGGCGGAGCCAGGATTTAACATGAGGGGACCTAAAAAATTTTTGTTCTAAAACTTGAAAAGAAAAATAATCTAAAAATAATGCGATAATTTGGGTGAAAAAAGATGGAAAGTTGACAAGCTAAGACGTCGAACCCAAGACGTCCTCAATGCATATCATTATATTCTCCACCACACTAATCTAACATTCAGGACTTTTCTAATAATAATTGCATTTGTCCCAAAAGTTTGGGGGTCCTGGGCCCCTGCTAGTCCCTACGTGATTCCGCCACTAGTTCAGATAAGGACCTTGACATTCTGACAAAACCTTGATCCAAACAGCCAAGTTTGATGGCTTCAGTCATGTTTAGGTGGTCAATGACTTCGTGGTCAGTCGTAGTCAAGCACCGTTAGATCGGATGATATTAATTTGTCTTCTACTTGTATTTTAAGTAACCACCGTTGGATGTAGATCTAATGGTGATCGACAACGATTGATCACAGAATTCATTGACCACCAAAAGATGACACTTGATGGCTTTAGATCAGTGGACGAGAAAGATTGACCACGATTGATCACATAATTCATTGATCACCAGAACAAGACTCTTGATAGCTTTAGATCAGTGGACAAGGAACACATACAGTCAAGTTTTGAGTCAAATTAAAGTTACCACACAAAGAAGAATGTTTCTAAGATCGGGAAAAAGCAAATTGCTTTAGTTTATTTAGTCAAGTATCTAGCTTGGTCTAGTTTTATTAGGACCGGGCACAAATTTCGCATATTTCTTTATGGAATGCTTGTTTAGAGCAATTCCAGCAGATCTACGTACTATATGTTGATTTTATCAATAATTTAATAATAGTTCATAAATATGACCTCCAACATATTCCTTATATCATTCCTTATTACAGGAATCCTTATATTTTTTATTTTCATTTCATATTCCTAGCTATACCGAAAAGAAAGATTATAAGTAAAGAAAATAGCTAATATTACATTTAATTCTTTCCTTCTACATTCAAAATGCAATTAGTAAATAGATTTATTTAAATATGTCTTACTATTAACCAATCAAAATTGGATATTCATTCCAATATAACTAAATTTTGAGTAACATTGTTGGAACAAATATGTAATTAAAGATGCTTAGCCAAAATAACTTAGAGGTATATTTTTCAACAAAATGAGGACATTTTGAGTAATGTTGTTGGAGATGCTCTTAGGGGTGAGATTCGGGCCGAACGATTTAGTTTTTGATAAAAAAAATAAAATCAAACAGAAATATTTTTTCTGTTTGGTTTGGTTCGGTTCGGTTCAAATTTTTTCCGGTTTCATTCAGTTTTTTACATAATGCATTAAAAACCATATTTTTCAAAAACTAATTAAAAAGTCGTTTATAAAAGATCATTTTTTGAGTCGCCTAACATTTTTATTCGTCTCGATAATATAATTTGACAAGAATTTGGCATAAAGAAATTAGGATTTTGGTAGTTTAATTTTCTTTTTTTGCATATATAATATATTACAAAATACATAAAATGATGTCGTTTTTTGCGTACTTTAGTTTTTCGGTTCGGTTTGATTTTTGGAAATCAAAAACCGATACCAAACCAAATGTATCAATTTTTTTCGGTTTCTATTTTTTTCAAGTTCAGTTTTTCTCGCCCGCGACTCGGTTTCAGCTCGGATTATTTTTTGGTTTTCGGTTACAATGTCACACTTCTATGTTTACTTACCTAGGAATGAGAATCAAAAGTGGGGGAATCATTCTCATTCTCTCCATTCCAGTGTTTACTCTCATATGAGGGAATTGGAATGGAAGTGGGTCTCACCCCCTTATCACGAATGATTCTCGAATAAACTTGGAATTTGATTTGTAAGGGGGGAGGTGGGTCTAGGAATCATTCCTCCCAGAATCAACTTTTATACTCTTACATATATATATATATATATATTTTAAGAGAACCTTATGTATTATTAAATGACTCAAATTTCTTTAGGCTTGATCTTTCAATTTATTTTTCTAAATTGCTACTACGAATGGATATATTTCAATTTTTTTTAAAGTTATTATGATTATTTTTTTGAATTTGTTACCCTGTTTTTTTAGGCTCAAATGAGAGGCAGTATTTTATTAATGCAGTATCACTCCATTACCGACGAAATGGAAAACTAAGGCCGACGATTTTTAAATCGTCGGCAATAGTTTTCCTTATTGCCGACGATTTGGGGGAAAAATCATCGCGCGGCAATAATACTATTGCCGACGATTTTTTAAATCATCGGCCTTAGTTTTCCATTTCATCGGTAATGGACAAAAATGTGGTAGTGTATACAATGTTACACAATAGACACCTATAGGGTATGAAAGAAAAGACTACTGCTACGCTAACCAAGATGAACTCCCTACATTAACTCACGAACCATCAAAATAAAGTACGAAAAGTAACCGAGAACCATGCCACGCGAAAACTAGGCAAGCACCAACATTGATAAACTAAGGTAATGCTCGCCTAAACTTGCAACACCAAATAAGACAAGACCCCTAACCTATCTGCAATTGCGAAAAAAATAAATCACACGGGTCTCATATCATGATCCAATAAACCAAAACAATGGCCCAAGGAGCCCAGAGTCTAATCCCAACAGGCCCAACCCTAAAAGAGAGCACGAGAGTCGCTCCTCTCCACCAGCATGATGCCGCCAACACCAATGGCCGACCAAGGTGTCGACTATAACCTCTCCCTTCCACAACCAACAAAATGTTTACCACCGTAACCCTATTGCTCCACCATGAACCTTAAACAATGACTGCCCAACAAAACAGATCGCAAGGAACAATGGAACGTCGACTGAGACATGTTCCATCACTTTCACGCACCTGCCTGCAGGTCAACCACCAACAAAGGAAAACGTCCAAAGCATAAAAAACCCTCTGCTTCATCCCGGTGACAGAGGCGAGAACCAAAACAAGGCTTCTGTTGGAAGTTCTTCTCGAGCGAAGCTGAACAAGATCCAGCAGAAAAGGGGAAGATGACAGAGGTCATTCTTTGATTCCTTGGCTCCGGATTGAAAGCCGATGGGGCTCTCTCTCGGAGAGGAAGAAAGCAGCGCAGCCAAGGTCGCACTACCAAAATACCTCACTTAGGCTACGAATCAATTTCGTCATCTAAGTGGTATTTTTTTGTCGCCTAAGGTTCATCGTTTAAGCCTTCTCGTCTAAGTACTTAGACGACAAATTTTTTGTTTCATCGCCTAAGTAACAACTTAGGCAACAAACAAGTCTTCGTCGTCTAGGATTTTTTTACGACGAAACTTTACTGACAAAACAATGAAATTTTTTGTCGTTTTAGTGAACACTTAGGCGACGAAATTTTAGGATTTTCTTCGCCTAAGTGTTTATTTTTAAGAAAAATTAAATAAATGTAAAAAATTAATTAATGACTTAGACGGCGAAAATAACAATTTCGTTGTCTAAGTGGTTATTTTTAAATAAGTAAATAAATGAAAAATTCATTAAATCCTAGTTAATTATTATATGTGAATTAATAATTAATGAAAAATTCGTAATTAATATATAATTTAATGGTGGTGGTGGCCAGTGGTGGTAGCAACGTTTTTTGTGGTGGTGTTGTTTATGGTGGTGCCAAGCTTGTGGTGTGTGTGGTGTGTGTGGTGTGGTGGTGGTTGCACCCTGGCGGTGGTGCGTCATGGTGGTGGTGCCATGGTGGTTGTGTCGTCATAGTGGTGTCGTGGCCGTCATGGTGGTGCCGTGGTGGTGTGTAAGGTGTGATTGAGAGAGAGAGAGAGGAGGAGAAATGGATAAGATGGGAGATTGTGAAAAATAGTGGATGACTTGGGTTTTATAGAATACCACTGAAGCGACAAAACAAAGCACTTCCGTCGCCCAAGTTATTTGAATTTTTAGCCAAAAACTTTTGGCGGAAAAAAAAATCGCCAGAATTTTCAACTTAGGCGATGAAAATCTTTTGTTTCGTTGTCTAAGTCATTAAATTTTTTATTTAAAAAAAACCAAAATTTGTCCACTTAGGCGACAAGATCTTTGTACGTTTGTCGCCTAAGTCATTTGAATTTTTGGCAAATTTTTATTTTTCACAAAATTTTGACAGAAAAAAACATCAAAATTTTAAACTTAGACGATGAAAGTACAAAGATTCGTCACCTAAGTGTTTAAATACATACGTAAAAATTTGGCAAAAAATTAATTTCCAGAAATTTCAAAATAAAATTCACATATAGTTTCGTCGCCCAAGTGTTTACAATTTTCCCCAAAAATTTGACGAAAAAATAATTCTCAAAAAGTTTAAAAAAATAATACAAAAAATTCACTTGGTCGACGAAAACATAAAGTTTCGTCGCCTAAGAGATTTTTTTTATATATAAATTTCTGAAAAATTAATTTTGTGTAGTTCCTTAAAAATAATCAAAAATCAACAATCAGATGTAAGCACAACATTTACACAATATAGTAGAAAAAAATTCAACCCAATTTGAATTAGTTTAAGATTCGATCGATCAAATTTAGTGATTATCAAAAATAGTTAAAAGACGGAAATGATCGTAAAAAATATTTCGTAACTCTGTTTTTGAAGTTATGAGTGTTTGTCTTGTTGTAAAAACTTAATTTATGAACTAAATAAAAATTAATTGAAATTTGACATAAAATGTTTATTCAAGACTAAAACTTGTTATATATCTACTAATGTTGTATAACTTAAGTGTTCATATGTCTATATTCACTCCACATCAATATTAATAAAATTGAATTTGGACAAAATAACAGTTAAATATATTCATCATAACATATTATGTAGGTGGACGAATTTTTAGTAAATACAAAATTCGTTAAGGGTTTGATCGGTGTAGTCAACCATAAAATCAAAATTTCAACGAAACGGAAACGTTGATATACGAATCTTCGTAACTTTGATTTTTGAACCGTCGACACTCACAGTCTAAGAATTGTTTACTCTATGCCCTTGACAAAAAAATATGCATTTTAAGATGGTATAAATGACCGTTCCCTTTTGATCGGAGGCAATGAAAACGCACTTACACGACAAAATAGGTGTTATTCGTCGTCTAAGTAAACACTTAGGCCACGAATATATGTATTTTCATCGCCTAAGTGTTTAGAGTTCAGGGTTTAGGGGTTAGTGATAGGGTATGGACTTGGACGACGAAATTGTAACATTCATCGCATAAGTGTATAGAGTTCAGGGTTTAGGGTTTACGGGTTAGTATGGATTTAGACAACGACATGGTTATATTTCGTCATCTAAGATAAATTACTACGGCGGCGAAATATTTTCGTCGTTTTAAGTTTACTTAGGCGACATAATGATCAACTTAGGCGAAGAAATTTAGTTTCGTAGTCTAAGTGTCACTTAGGCGACAAAAATATTCTCATTTAGACGATGTTTTCTGTTTCGTCGTCTAAGAGTGTCTTAGACGACGAAATATACATCTTAGGTGACAAATTGAATTTTTGTCGCCTAAGTGAGGTACTCTGGTAGTGTCGATAACCCTAGCAGTGTCATCTCTACTATTCTTATTGTTTAACATTGAATTTGAAGCTTTGTCTAACTATAGAACTTGCTATATTTGACGTCTAGTTTTTATTTTTTGGTATTTAGTTACCTCATCTGATTTGTTTAAATTTATAGAAAGAAAGAACAAATATTGAGTATAAATATATATATATATATATTATTTTGTAGAGGTATTTCAGTAACCAAACTAATTTTGATTCCGACTGTTATAATTTTAAATGGTAAGTAAACAGCTCAATGAAAATGACATTATCTCATTCTGATTCCTTCCGATTCCAATTCCAATTGATTCTGATTCCTAGTAATTCTAATTCCAAGTAAGTAAACAAGCCCTTAGTTTATTTAATTAGTCTGGTATCTTGGTCTAGTTTTATATGGACTGGGCACAAATCCCGCAAATTTTAAACCCGACTCGATCCCCTGTTTAAGGGACGAGATTAGGTCTTAATTTTGAAAACCCGATAGACCTCTCATGTCCCGAATAAAATATTGTCTATTTTATCATTTTTTATTATCAAGAGTTAACCTATTATATTATCAGACAATTAGCCATATTCGAAAGAAGAAAAAAATTACCCTACAACGATCACATTATCACAATTCTTGTAATATGAACCAAATATATTAATTAAACATGAAATAAAACTGTTTGTAATTTTATTGCTTTTAATTAAACAGCAATTAAAACAGTGTTACTCTATGTAGTTGTAGACTTAGTAGGTCTTATCAAACTATATTCATTTCATATTGAGCCCGAAATTTGGTTTGTTATATCTCATTTGAATTTTTATTGTTAAATACTCTATTAAATGTTTATTTCAAATTAGGTCACAATCGCAACATACTTTTAAAATGTCAAATCCCATCTCGCCCCATTAGGGATTAGGATGGTCAAAAATTGACCTGACCCGTCTCATACCCAGCCCTTAGGTTTACCTACCTTACTCTGATTTGCTAGACCTAATTTCAAGGTATCCTTCATTACAAATTTACAATGACATTTCACTTAGTTTTTATTTCCTCTTATTATTATTATTATTATTATTATTATTATTATTATTATTATTATTAAGTTTCTTGCAAAGGAAAAAATATGAAATAGTGAAAAACAAAAGACCTCCTGCCTCAACAACTTCCCCTCGAAGCAAAGTAAAAGTCTCACGAAATTAGGAAATTACAGTAGCGCTCAGAGTACCCGAAGCCGAAGGAAAAACCCAGGTACGATGCAGTTACTTCCCACTGCAAATAATCTATTTAGAGAGCTTGATTAGACCAAATTGTTTACATTGAAAGCTTGGATTTGTCTAAAATTCTGGGTCCTGCAAATTGTTAAACATATTTAGATCAAATAGTTTATCGAAGATTGATTTGGGATCTCGGGTCCTCTAATTTCATTCTGGGTCCCTCAAATCTAGATAGCCGATTAGACATTAGATTGTTTATTCAAAGCTGCTTCGAACACTACTATTTCCATTTCCCGCGGAAAGGAGTACGTAAATTTACACTTTTAATTTGTTATTGCATAACAGAGACAATGGCTTTCAGAGTAATGATGGGAATGCTGAGGAAGACACATCAGTGGAAGAAGCAGATCAGCACCACTGGAGTCAAAAACTTCTGCACTCAAGTAGGCTTCACCACTATCTACAATTTTACAATAAAACTAGGCGTACCACATTAATGATATCTTCGTAATCATGTGGACATCATTAATAATAAACTGTTGAACACTTAACTTTTGATAACTGAATTTCTGGGTTACTACCTGCTGGCATCTACCATAAGTCCCATTCATTGTCTATACTGTTTCGGCCGTTTGCTCATCTCTCTTTCCTTGAAGCACACTGTAATCCTACACAGACATTAGTGCATTTCATAATGAGAAAAATCACTAGACATTGGTAGCCTCGGCATATTGAAAATTATGAAATGCATATCATTGGTTGCCTAGGCATATTGAAAATCAGCAAATAATCGTATGGCAATATTATCGCCTTCAGTTTCTGAAACTTGTAACTTTAGAATACCTCCTCATAGAACCTCAACAGCTGAAACCTATCAAGAGAGGTATGGTGTCTACTATTATGAAATTCATAAATATCAAACAAAGATGCTTTGGAATTCTTAAGCGTATGAATTCTTTGACTGTTTACTTTCAACTTTGACAAAAAAATCTAAAGTGTGTGCTTAACCATGAATAACAAACTCAATATGCTTCCATGAGCATAGAAACTACCAGTGGACCGCTCAACAACGTTCATTCCAATATATCAAGCTTACCACTATCTGCAATTTTGCAGAAAAGTTGAAATGCAACAAATTTGAACCAAATGAATAGTCTTTACCCAATCATGTGGACATTGTCAACGCTGAGTCATTGAACATTAAAACTAAGGTAACTGAGTTTTTTATTTACTACCTGTAGGTAAGGTATGAAAACAAGGATTCTATAGTCTCATCGTCTATTCATCACTTTTTACTTTTACATGCCAGAAAATTAACCAAGTGAAAGCCAGAAACTGTATTTCTTTCCTCAAATATATTAACATTTGATGAGAGAAGACGCCAATAGTAAAGTCAGCATCATTAGAGTTAAGAACAATTCCTCGAAAGAAAAGTACTGTTGCCAAGTACCATAAGTTAGATACTTTAAAAATACCAAAATAAAAAAAGTCCAGTAAAGTACCTCTCCCCCTTTTTTAGTTGTTAGTTGGCGAAATATCGTCCTAGCTTTGCCTTCATAACAGTTGGCTCATCCCTAAGAAGAGTCATGAAGCATTAGTCGAGAAATCCTGTGATTGCTATACCTTCTCAGGAAATCTTAAATTACAGGTGTTATATCTATGCATGCATTTGAATGGTCTACCCTTCTGTAACAGGCTGAAAGATACATAAACTGAGAGCCATACTTGAATAAGGAGATAAGAACACAACATCATGGTAACGCTATAAATCTTTTGTATGATATGAAGTGTATTGTTTTCATCTAATCAAACCTTATTATAGATTATCTACTGTTTTTATAGATCATTGCTGGGCAGTGGGCTCAATTGAGTGCCTAGAAGCAGTCTATAAATTGTACACGGAGGAGACAGTAGTTTTATCTCCTCAGCATATAATAGACAAGGCCCCCAGAGAAAAAGAAAAGAGCCAATTGAAGAAGTTTGAGAAGGGGCAGAATTCTGATGGAGGTTCGGTACGGGATGTCTACATGTTTATCCAAAGAAATGGGGTAGCACTGGAATCGGATTGGCCTTATCAAATGGGAGTGATTAATGTAAGTTTATGTCATTAGCTAATTATATGAGTACTATACTTGATACCCTTTTTCTGTAGTAATCTTATTCACGTAGAAGGAATCACTCATTCTCTTAATTTTATTTTCAGGAAAATGGAAGGAAAACCGTTATTGGAGGGTATGGGAGTGTCTTTGGCAGAAACAATATCCAAAAACTGCTCCAAATTCACCCCCTAGTAGGGTGCATAGCATACCATCCTCTTGTGCAATACTATCGCTCAGGAGATATAATGGACAACAACCGTATGTCGTTTTTCAAAGGGACAAAATGGTCGGATGGAAGACACCCTATGTGCAGCAACGACACATGTCAAAACTTTCGCAACCGTGTGGACAAATTTTGTTCTATTTGTGGCTACACTAAGGGATTCCACACAATAGTTTTGATGGGATATGACACCCGTGTTGTTGGAGAACACCATTGGCTAATAAGGAATTTCTATGGAAAGAATTGGGGGGAAAACGGTTGTGGAAAAGTCAAGATGACAGAAGGAAAGCAGGATATCACTGAAGATGCAATTACTGAAGCCTTTGACCAAAATATTCCATTTGGTGTAATGAACGTTGAACTCATGGCTATGTATCCTATTCCGCACTCTAGTTGGAAGAAGAAGAAAGGGCTCAACTGGACCCATCATCTATGACAAAACCAGAAGAAGCAAAAGGAAGAATGAAGATGGCAAACTTAAGGCTCTTATTGGAATGTCAGACTGTAATTAGATGTTGCGCATCTGTTTCGGCTTAATAGAGTGTGCATTGATAAGCAGCATAGAGGCAATGCTCTAGATTTAAAGTCAGACTCTAATCATGACTAAAATATGCTCCATTGATGCAAAAGCATTCTCTAGATATTAAAGTCAGAAACTCTCATTTAAACACCATCAAACCATACTCACAAAAGAGGTTGGAGGAAAGTATATACCTTGTGACCGAGGAACTATGATCTTGAAACTGAATTCCAATCCATGAAGAACAATGTACCTAGAACCTTGGAAAAAACACGTGAATAAGAGTCAATACTTAGCAACACAACAGAACGATACAGCACACCCACAATACCTTCTGAATAGAGCAGTCAAGGCATACACAGTTAATGCTCAGTTGCATTCAATGATACTACGCTTTTTCGCCACTAGGTGAATAAGATGTTTTCTTTGCACCTGCTCCACTACACAACCCATTTTCTCCAGCCCCTTCATGATGAGCAAGGAGGTCAACAACCTGTAAAGGAAGCAAGTTATTTATATGTACTGAATCTAGAAAGAAAGCAGCAAAAAATATACAGCATCAAATGCTATTATAAATGAAAATTGATCTTCCTATTACAGATGAAAACTGAAAGATCATAATAATACCTCGATCCTAACAGCAATTTTCTGTTGCCTAGAAGGCACAGTATGCCCTTGGGACAGAAGAGATGTAGTGCTTCTGGAACCCTCCAAAAGCAGTAGATGCATTAGATTGGTATAGGACAGCAGTTGGGGTACGGCCAAGCAAAGAAGGCCCCTATAAGTCAGTCTGCAGAACTGGAAAGAAAGAAGCAGTACAAGGGGTGAGCACATAAAATCTTCTAGTTTACCTTGAATTGGGTAAAGACGATATTGTTGTAAATATAGAGGTATATCTTTTACAGTAAAACACGAAAACGAAGACACTAGGAACAATCTAAAGGCCCCACACACCAGTTTTCTGATCTTAAACTAGTGCCACATGAAGTAACAGCAGTGCTTTCCAATGTGGTTCCTGCTGCATGTGTTTCGGATCAGTTGAAGGATACAGTATGACTAGTAAAGATATATGAAAATGTAGTCTGCATGATCTGGACAGCAACATCAAACAACAAATCTACTGCTTGCATTCACTATATCAGAAAGCATCAAGTATTACCCCTGTATATGAAATGAAATTTTGTTCTAAGAACAGGTTCAGGAAAGGGACAATCAATATGCATAGAAGTTCGTATAGGTTGAAAAGATTAATTCACTACTAAGAAGATGACATGGTGGCTCACCGAAACAAGTACAATATAAAAGCATCCATTGGATAAACTTTGGGAAATAATTAAATTAGAACGAAAGTTCTACCTGCTTCATCAAATCATACTCTCAACTTGTATGCCAGTAAGACTAACCCAGAAGAATCCAACATCTGTGAGTAGAAACAACAGAAGTTTTAACTAAAACACTATGCTGCATATCTGTTTGATACAACTGAAAACTTTCTAGTGTTTGTTCAAATTTCTGAAGATCAAGTGTTTTAGGCAAACTGAAGCATCAAGAATAACAACTCGACTCGGATTCAAGAACAAAGAATTGGTAACAATTGATATGGCCATGAGCAGGACCAAATTCATATTTTTATATACGGCCTTTTTAGGTACTAAAATAAAGATACCTAGCCAATAATTGTCATAAATTATCAGAATGAAACTGTATCAAGCAACCCTGGGACAAACTTCCTGCAACAGTTATTCTCAAAATTCAGTGGATTGCAAGCTTTCTTCAGACATTCAATGTCCATAGTCTCTTTATCAAGATTTACAAGAGACAATTTTGGACACCAATAGGCCAAAAAATTCAAACTTTAGTAACAATCAGGAATCATTGATAAAGAGACTTACTGGGAAATTGAGAAGAAGAAGACGCCCACTGCAAACTTCAACCATCTTGATAATCTTGAGAGCAGATACAAAACGATGTTCCCATCGCAAAACATAGAAAACGAGATCCAATGAGTCTACTTCGAAAAGCTGGATTCAAATTCGGATCGAATAAACATTAGATTAGAGACCAGCAAAATGGCTTTTACCATTTAGATGAATCGAGGACCTTCTCTGCGATGAAAGATCGAGGCTTTTTTTTCTTTTCTTTTTCCAAATTAAAGCCGAATTTCAGAAGCTGCGGCGTTCAAGTGGTTCAACTCAAGAAACTCATCTCTGTTTGGTCGAGTTCCATCTTTCCCAAAATAACTTCACGTGCCTTTTTGTTGACCTTTTCGGTAAAGTTTGTTTCTTAAACTGACACCTGTCGGTGAATTTTTTTTGTTTTTGTTTTCTTAATTTTTCTCTCTCGGAGATATACATCTCATTATTAACACTAGAAAAATCTTCATCTGCAACGGTGTGGGTGTAAAAGTGACAGAAAAAATAAGAAACAGTTGCGATAGTAAATTTTTATTTTTTACTTTTTATCCTGAATTTACAATCAAGTCATATTTATCATCTTTCTTTTTTATATTATTAAGGGTAATTTTTGCAATCTGAATTTTGGTGAAACTGATGATACCAAAACTTTTATCGCTTCTCTTTACTATAGTAGAAATATGAGCCAAAGGTTACCTAGAGTCAAGAAAGTCCACTAAAAAGTCACCCAAACTTATATTTTGACCCACAAATCACATTATTTGAAAACACGTGTAAACAACCCTCTTTTTTAAGTTATTTACACGCATGCCATTACGTAGATCACACAATTTACATTTTTTTGCCACTGCCCAAAAACGATCAAATTCGCTTGAGTCGCGAGATCTCGACCTCAAGCTCCCTGACTGTCGGTGATGGAAACTCTACACCTCTTGGCCTTCATCCACTGCACACCCTAGATTGCCTCCGTCGTGAAGCCATTGCCCACCTCGACCAACTCTCTAAGTCGATCCAACCACATGAAGCTCGACTCAACCTTCGCCTACCTCGACCCAGCCACAACCTCTGCAGGGATCTGCTTGCTCCTTCATCGCCTACCTTACCGAGAAGACGAGTTCCTCACCCCACCGTGCTCAGGCTTCGGTGACGCATGTTGTTGTCGAGGACATTCAAATCTAGGTGCCCCCGTTTGGGTGCCCACAGTAGTTATGTTTATTTATTTTATTTTTGCAATTTGTAATACATAGTATCTTTAGTTAACGTAGATGGTATCTTTAATCTACTCTATCTCTCCCCCTTCTCATATCATGGTATTTTTATGAATGCAACATAGTATTCTCGTTGATTGAGTTTGTGTTGAGTCGTGAAGAAAAAAAAACGTAGATGGTATCTTTAATAAGCGTAAATAGTATATTTAGTAAACGTAAACAGTATCTTTGAAAACTAGACACAGGTATATTTGTGAATTTGTGTTGGTATCTTTATGATGTGTTGGTATCTTTATAATACCGTGATGGTATCTTTATGTCACTGTGATTTGTATTCTAATGTTGTATCCTTAAAACGCTCTCATGATATCTTTATGACACAGTAATGATATTTTTATAACATTAAGATAGTATCTTTAAAACGTTGTCATGGTATCCTTATGTTGTACCCTTAAAACACTTTCATGGTATCTTTATGATGCTCTGATGGTATCTTACTGAGATGGTATCTTTATATTACTGTGATATGGTATCCTTAAAACGTTGTCATGGTATCTTTAAAACAATGTCATGGTATCCTTAAGACGCTATGATAGTGTCTTTAACCCTGTGATAGTATATTTATAACACATGGATAGTATCTTTTTGTAGTTATGTTAGCTAGTATCTTTATATAAACCATATCTTATACTTTAAACTCTAAATCTTACACCCTAAACCTGGTACTCTCTCTCTCTCCCCCCCCCCCCTCTCATATCACGGTATTTTTATGAATGCAGCATAGTATTCTTGTTGATTGAGTTTGTGTTAAGTCGTGAAGAAAAAAAAAACGAAAATAAGTTATAGTATCTCTACAAACTTGTGTTAGTATCTTTATGAACTAGAGTTAGTATCTTTCTCTACTTGAGTTAGTATCTTTTTTATTGAGTTTGTGCTAAATCATGAAGAACAAGAAGAAAAACAAATGTACTTATTTATTTGAGAAAGTTTTTTTTGTTGCAAAGATAAAAAAAAAATTGGACAAAAAAACAAGAGTAAATAATGGTCCGCGCAAAAAAATGGCTTTTATTTCAAATTGTAGACTTTAAACTGACTTTTGGGTCACTAAAATTATAGTTTTGTGACATTTGGGTACTTATCAAAAATTAGGTGACTTTATGGGTAAATTTATGGTTTTAATTACTTTTGTGTAATTTATCTCAATAGATTTATTACTTTAACAATTACTAGATACACCCCCTAAGAAAGAGATACACAATAGTTCAGTGATAATTTGTAGGTACGATAAAGCCTAGTGACAACTCTGAGTTTACCGTGAGCGACCGAGAAACCTAGGGAAGCTAGGGCTTGTGACGACGAGCTTCCTCGTCTTCGAATCATTGAGATTGTCTGAATGTTGAGGATACGGAAGGATGGAGATTTTGGCATGGAATATCCGAGGCACAAAAGAGACGGCAAAGTTTGCTGCGATTCGATTGATGGTGTACGTTAGCAAAGAAGCTAGTAATCTTCTTTCTCATCGAAACCCTTACTGATAGTTCAACTTGTTGCGAATCATGGCGACGTAGCTTAGGGTTTGATGAAGCTCATCTTGTTCCTTGTCCATCAAGAGAAGGCGGGCGCTTAATGATGTTCTGGTTGAAAGAGATTGATTTACACTTCGAAATTACAATCCAAGTTTCATTGATGTCGACGTTCGTGTCTGTATCGGTAAAGGAAATTGGATTAGAGTCACCAGTTTGTATGGCCAGTCTCAATCACAACATCGGTGGAAGACTTAGGGTTTGCTATAAACCCTAAAAGGGTAGGATGCATTAGATGAGTGGATTGTGATCGTAGATATTAACGAAATACTCTGATTGTTAGAGAAGTCAGGAGGACCACCACGACCGGCATGCTTGATGAACAATTTTGTCATTTGTCTTATTGATTATGGATTGAAGGACCTCGGATATACCAGAGTTGATTTTACATGGCATGATAGTTGTACACAATGTTGATTGGACCAGATCGTGGCTACAAAGGTATGGAGAAACCATTTCCTTGCAGTACAAGTTGTTCATCTTCCTTCGTCGGCCTCGGATCATATCCCGATCCTTGTCTCGGTTCGGGAGTTTCCTCAGATACCTTTTCCTCGGAGACAACATTTCTTTCGGTTTGAAGCAATATGGGCGGAGGAGGAATAGATCAAAGAGGTGGTGTAGATAGCATGTGACCAAGCACTGGTACTAGAATCTGAGACTTTTCAATACAAACTGAATAAAAAGATCAGGTTTGCATGATTTGGATTGAAGAACTGGGCAAATACTACCTTTGGTGCTAGGAAGGATGAGTTGCAAGAGATTCAAAGAAAGTTAGAGGGCTTCAACTCTCAGCCGTTTGATCCGAATGTTGTGGAAGCTAGGAGACAACTATATGAAAGGCAAGAGGCTTTGCTAGCACAAGAACCCTTGTACACAAGAGGGGAAAAAACAAACATATGAAGGATGAAAATGAGAATTCGAAGTATTTCCATCTGAATACCATAAATAGAAAGCGAAAAAAAACACATTTCGGGTTTGTTTGATGGTCAAGATTGAATCGGTAGTGGTTTACTACTATACAGGGTTATTTAAGAATACTAGTTACTAGCCGCTTATATATAATACTTCTACAGGTCAGATACTTTTGATGCATATACATGGCTTCCCCACCCTTATGAGTTGCACGTATTGAGTTCATTCAAGTAGTATGTTTAGTGCAAAGTCACCGGAAAAATTAAATGTACTTTTGGTTTTTTGTCTGTGAGTGTAACAATAAATAAGGGGGAAGTTATTACAATGAAGTTCGCCTATGCTTTGGATTTGGAGCATGAAGTTGTTTTAGTTCACTTGTGTCCTGGCGAAAGGTCAACATTGAATATATTAAACAGCTTATTGAAATCAGGCATGATTTCAGATCTGGTTAACAAAGTCTATATCAGTTTTGATAGTCTCTTTACTATGCATAAATCTCTATCATCATTGTAAATTCATATTCTAGCCTTCCATATTTCGTAGCTACTGTACAGGTATAAGAAGAATGTACCTTTGTAAATTGAAAATCAATGGAAATTAGTTTCATACACTTCTAAATGGTATTAGTTGCTTAGGTCTTCTAGGATCCTCTTCTTTTATGCAGTCATCTCCTTCCTCTGTGTCAATTTCCTCATGGCCAACTTTCCTCCCACCAACACTCATACACAAAAGACCTCTCAGAGACAAACTACCTTACTTGACTTCCACTACCATAAAAATGAACTTAGACGATAAACTAGTTAAGGTTTCGTCGACTAAGTACTTGTTGGACGATGAAAACAATATTCGTTGTTCGGACACATATTTCGTCGTCTGGATTCCACTTAGAAGACGAACATAGATTCTTCACAACTTCGTCATCTAAGTAACAACTTAAACGACGAAATTGACATGTAAAACTTAAAAGGTTTCATCGTCTGAGTAGTATAACCTGGACAATGAATAAATTTTTCGTCGTCTAAGTAATATGACTTAGATGATGAATGTTGATTTTGTCGTCTAGACAATATTCAAACCGACGAAGGAAGACTTCATCTCTAAATTCGTCGTCTTAGTGATAATTGAGACAACAAAATTGTGTTCGTCATTTTAGTGTATACTTAGATGACGAAAATTATTTCTTAGATGACGAAATGCTTCACCGTCACAGTGAATCCAATTATTTAGATTCGTTTCTAGATCAAACATTTCATTTTTCTCTCTTCTCTCAACATCTCTCAACACCACCTCCACACATAATTTTGGTTTATAACGGTGCAGGTTTGCTTGAGGTCTCCAAAAGCTAGCTTACCAACCTCTCTCCTTATCGATGAAGGTATAAACTCTTTTCTCTCACTTCTTCTTTTTTTCAAATTACATACAATGAGTTTTCCGATGAATGATGTCCGTTGACCCTTGTTTGCTAGAGCATTATTTATTAACTATTGCTTGTATGCATGTGTTGATTAATTATATATGGTGAAATGTTAGATTAATTACTTGATAGTTATATATTAATCTGTGAATTTAAATATTTATATGAATATTACTATATTATGTAATTTAATTAAGTATTAGATGAATACTGTAAGAATTATAAAATGATTCCTAATATTTAATTAATTAGAATTTCTGATGTTTAATTATATATGTTGATTATGACTATATATGTTAGCTAGTTAGGTTATTGAATTATCCCAAAATTAGGTAGAATATGCTAATATTTCAAAAATTAGCTAGGTTGTTGATCGATGACTTAAAATTAAGTAGCTAGCTAGCTAGATTCTTTAGAAATTATTCGAGAATCATGCTTGCATGTTGCCTACTATTTCGACAATTTTTCGCTAACTTCTGACTTATATAATCATTGTTTTGCTCATGATAACTTACGCAGAATATAAACAAGAGATGGATGCAGGTGGACAGAGGTGATAAAAGGTATATGAACGGAATTAGCGAGTTTGTTGTTTGTGATGCAATATGGTCAAGGAAACAAGCGTTACAGGTATTTGTGTAAAAGATGTCGTAACCATGAGTTTATGGAGATTAATGATATATGGCTCAACACTTATATGTTAACGGTATGATGTATAGTTACAATTAATGGATTGAGCATAATATTATACCAAACTTCAGCTCAGAGTACAATGACCAGGGTGCCTCATCCAGCGGTACTGCCGACCCCTTCTTGGAACCCCACAATGGAATTGGTACATAATGTTTTTCCGGTATTTAGTTTTGTTAGACACCAACATAAAGAGGGAGATCAGATACTCTTCATTATGACACAATCCCTGTAGCCTTGGCCACTAACACTACTAAGATGAATAAGTAAAACATGAAGCTACTTCAAGTGCAGACCCCGATGTACCCCTCATGTTTGTGTAGAAAGAATATTCCTATTGTAATTAAAATTAATTTATGTAGATGTGATAGAATTGTGTAAATATCTTTTTCTTTTGGGAAACCACTTGTAAAACTATATTAACCCAAAAATTGAGATGAATGAAAGTATTGAATTCTCCCTAAAATACTTTTCTACTTGGCATCAGAGCCGAACTCCTGAAATTTGAAAAACCTGGAATTGAATTGAAAACCCTGAACCACCACCAAATTTTTTCTTTCGCTGTATCTGAACCTGAAACTGAATTTTGAATTCAGAAAAAACTTGAAGAGATGGAGAACTAGAATGTGTACGCCGATAAAAATGGAGGAGCAATCATCCAAAACAACGAAGCAGTCGCCATTAACAATCATCAACACTACAACAACTCTGCTTTTCCTATCAGCAAGTTCTTAACTGAAACGAACTATTCTAGTTGGTCTAGATTCATGAAGATCCATCTCACACAGTATCCCCCCGCCATTTCCTCCACCGAATTTCAAACATGGACCACTGAGAATGGAAAGGTGAAATGATGGCTTGTTGAGAATATGTCTCCTGAATTAATAAAACGGTACCTCTGATTGCCAACAGGTAAGGTAATCTGGGATCCTTATACAAGACATACTATGATGAATCGGATGAAACCCGAATTTTTTAGCTTCATCACCTATGTTATACGACAAAGAAAAATGGAAGACCTCCATCAAAATATTACAATGAACTTATAGAATGGCTGGATGAGATGGATCAACGCATGAGACACTTTCTAGACACTGTTGATGGCGTTGTGATTGAATCTTCATGTATGATCCGCCAACGAGTTTACATATTTCTGATGGGGCTTGATGCTGACTTTAATCAAGTAAGTGAAGAACTCTTGAGGAGGGAACAAAAAGCTAGATCTTGAGCAGACGTATGCCCATGTCAAATGATTCCAAAGTAACCGAGCCATATTGTCTGCATCTCCATTTGAAGCCTCTATCATGGCCACCTCCACTTCATGATCTAGCTTTGCCAACGTAGCACAGTCTCTGCGACGCCAGGGTCTTCCTCCTGCCAAATTCTAGAATTTCACATGTACTCGTTGTCAGGAGGTTGGTCATACAAAAGAACGGTTCTATGAACTCGTTAGATATCCTGAATAGTGGGATTTTACTTGGAAGCCATGCAAGAACATCCCTAAAACAATTGTAACCACCACAGAATCACCTGCACAACCATCTTCACTTGTCGTTGAAACACGTAATGGGGGTAAGACATCTTCTCTTACCACATTATCTGTGGATATATCTTGGATAAGTGATACTGTTGCAACTGATCATATGAAAAATAATCCTAGTGTTGTTGATACCATTAAAACCTCTCATGAACATGTTGTTTCTATTGCTGATGGTTCTCCTTCTCATATTCTTTGTGAAGGATCAGTGCAACTCTCTCATGAATTAACCTTTGATTCGGTTCTTATTGTTCCCTCTCTAACATATAACCTATTATATGTGAGTCAAATCACTAGAGCCCTCTCTTGCTCTTTAACCTTTTACTCCAATTTCTATATTTTTTTAGGACATTCTGACAAGGAGGACCCTAGGTTATGGTGTTAGAAGGGGGAAATTGTAGTACCTAGAGTTGACAAGCAGCGGACAACAACAGATTAATCAAGTCAATAGTACCAGTAGTCTGAATAAAGCCAAAGAAGCGGTGTGGTTATGGTATCGTCGCTTAGACCTTTTAAATTTTGATATCTTAGGAAGTTACAACCTCAGTTGTTTTTGGTTTTCAACGAATTGAATTTTAAGTGTAGTATTTGTGAACTGGCCAAGATTCATCGTATTACTTATTCCCCAAGAACTCGAAATCACGCGTACAACAACTCTCGAGAAGAAACTCAACTCCAATTCTCGGCCAATAATTTAGTCGTGGACAAAGCTAGCGATTCAAACAATTATCGGAAATCTGTGATTATGCGGTAACTCACGAATAAAGCTGATTATACTGCTAATTCTGTTCCGCGTCGTCACAAATCCACCCTCCTTAAAAAAATTTCGACCTCGAAATTTCCGAATCTGTCGACTGAAAGGTAGGAGCACTGCCTCTGCATACAGCTCAACTTTCAAGTGGCAACCTCAACTGAACGACTCTAACAACAGGCTCCACAATAGGGGATATCTCTGTACCCTCAAATCTCGAATTTGAACTGGCTCCACACAACTGCCAAGTGTTCATCAACATAGCTCACACATCGAACTCGGGCAATAAACAACCTGTTTATTTGTAGTAGCACAAACCATGAACTCAGGATCCAATGTCACTCACATCAAACTCGCTCCAACACAATGGAGTACAATATCGTTCCTCAAAACGACATCAAACAACGTCATAATCATAGTGGTCAACAAACTGGTACTGTATGCAATCTCAAACAAATGAAACTGCTGGTCCCAAATCCTCCGGAACTGCAACACACAAGACCACAACATGCCCTCTAAGGTCTGAATAGTCCTCAAAGATCGCCCGCCAATCTGAGGATAAGAAACTGTATTAAACTGTAATCTGGTCCCTAATGCTTGCTGCAAAGCTTGCCAACACTCAGTTGTAACTGATTACCTCGGTCAGCGAACTGGGACACAGGTGCACCACGTATATGGACAACCTCCGTCAAACATAGCTATGCCAACCTGCCACTAAAATCTATTCCGAAAGTACAAGGAAAAGAATCAAGTTTATCCAACAATCCATAATGGCCTGGCAACTGGTACCACCAACCGAAGTGCGTACTAGCACACAAAATCACAGCGACAAACTCCAACTTCTAATCGGGAATCTTCAATGGCTGAAACTCCCCGGCAAGTCTCTGCCTCGCTGCTATCGCCTGCTGACAAATGTGGCATCTGCACACATAAGCTGCTTCATTCTTCTACGGGTTGCGTCACGAGTAGTAAACCCGAAGTATCTGATACATCTTTGTACCACTAGTGCATAACGCACGCAAAACAATGAGCTTCATCATCATCTCACTCGAACTCAGCTCTCATAGCTCACAACTCGGCTAACACGAAAACTCGAGCCACACACACATGAAACATTGAAGCTCCCGACTTCTGACTGAATGCATCAGCAACAACATCCCAGATGGATAGTCAAAGTACAACTACTAGCCTTTCTCGAATAAACTCGAATGTGCAGCCATAGTCGTTAGTCGACCCCATACATCTACACTGCCTCAAGCTCAAATCCGGCTGAATATGCAAGTGGATGAAACTCATGTGATCGGTGTACATCCTACACTGCACTGCACGCCGTAGCAGTAGTGTCTTGAACTCTCTGATGCTAACATAAAGACAGCAACCCCCAAATCATACACAGGATATGCAACTACATAAAGTTCCACTACCTGAAACCATGAGCCACTGCTCTACTAAGCTGCATCAAAGCATAACCAAATCCAAAACTCGATGCACCACCATAAATCACAAACGCATCACGATCATCAGGTAAGGTCAAAACCGAAGCAACGGTCAACCATCCTTCAGGAGTAAGTAACTCTCCTCGCGTGCATCGAACTACTCGAACTTGACGCCTTCTTCGTCAATCCGGAAAGTGAAATGGTAATCCGGAAAAATCCTGCACAAAGCACCGAAAGTAGCCTGCTAAACCCAAGAGACTCCCGTTCTCTAGTACAATGGTAGGGCAATCCCCAAATCAACACGGCTTCTAACTGATCGGAATCCACACTGACTCCTTCAGCTAACATCACGTGACCTAAAATCTTCACGCAAATCAACCATAACTCACACTTGCTGAACTTTGCTAACAACTGATCATCTCGTAAAGTCCGTAAAACCACTCACAATTGCTTCAGGTGCTGGCCCACACTCCTGGAGTAAATCAGGATGTTGCCGACGAACACGACTGCAAACTCATCACTCCTGGAGTAAATCTGGATGTTGCCGACGAACAAGACTGCAAACTCGTCCAGAATCGTCTGAACACCTGGTCCATCAAGTCTATAAGAACTACGAGGGCATTGGTCAACCAAACGGCGTGACCAAGAATTCATAATGCCCGTACCGTGATCCGAAAGTCGTTCTAGCCACCTCTGACTCATCGATCCTCAACTGACGGTATCTGGTCCTGAAATCGATCTTCAAACAGACTGAAACTCTCGTAGGCTGATCAAACCAATCGTCAATCCGAGGTGGAGGATACTTGCTTTCCTCTGAAGCGAATCAGGCTTCCGGTAGTCAATGCACCACCTCGTCGAATCATCCTATGTTCACACAATAGTGCAAGAGCACACCACGCAAATATGCTGGGTTCGTATGAAGTCTCCTCCAGCAACTCTCGAAGTCGAACATGTAGCTCCATTAGCTCCGCTGGCTCCGAACGACAAGATGCCGGTAAAATGAGTCCAGCGCCCGGTACAAGCTCAATGGTGTAGTCGGTCTCCTGAACTGGAGGTACACTCGGTAACTCCTCTGGAACACACCTGGAAACTCGGGAACCACCTCAATGTCACCAATCACTGGCACAACAACCGTAGTATCCACAACATGAGCTAAGCAATAACACAACCCGTTTCGACCATCTGCTCGACCATCACCGCGAAACAGTATCTCGGGGAAACCTGGTCGTCGAAACACAACCTCCTTCTCGTGACCATCAAACAAAGCCCAATGCGTCGTCAATAAGTCCATACTCACAATCACACCAAAATCAACGATATCAAGCTATAACAGATCCGCGGCTAAGCCATATCCTCCAACAAGGATCTCGCAACCTCCAGATGGATACAACACTCTCCATAGCTCCGGAAGTGGAGATGTAGGTACAATAGCCATGGATATCAAACAATAATAACCTCGGAGAAAATTCTGTCCTCAAACAAGGTCGTGGCATGAACTCCAACATGCCCAACTAGCCGTCCACGTCAATTGCGACTTGCTGATTAACTCGTCCAGAAGGCTACATTGGTCAAACTCCAGGAACAACATCATGACCTCCTCGTGAACTCTGAGCTGTTGAACCGCTAAAATAGCTAGCTGAGGGCGCTCCCTCGCAACGTGACCCTCCTGGCCACCACAATAGCAACTGAGAGTGCTCCATAAACACAAATCACAGCGACACCTGCTGCGAGAAAGGATCACCAACGATCAACCAAACTCATACCACAGGAACAAGTCCGCTACTCTGTGATCTCCATCACCACCAAACAGATCCTCTGCTTGATCTGATGACCCACAACATAATCGAAAAGACCACAGCCTGATGAAGTCACTGATCCCGAAATGTCGGAACTCAACCTCATCAAAATATCTCGGCTAAATTCACCTTCCTCAAACTGACACGTCGGAAACCGCGTACGCCTTTCCTTCTCAATAGCCTCGCTTCTGAGTGCAGCACACTAAGCTCCTCACGGTTGTCTCGAGGCATAACAACCAAAATCTCTCTGATGCTCAGGTTCAAACTCATCTCGAACCTCATGCATTGCTTCCTCTGAAGCCACATAACATGTGCAAACAAGGACAAACATGTGAACAATACATCTCTGCCTCAGGTGGGTAAACACTCCTCATTCAAATGCTGGGTAGCCTGATTAAGCCATCACCGTATAAACAACACCCTGAATGTAGGCCATGGAGTCGCAACAGGAACTGACACAATACCAGCCCACCAAAAGCAATAATCTTACTTAGGCAAAAATATTAAATGCTACAAATCTCAGCTCTGAGGCAACGTGTAGACGCTCATACACGCACAACCAGGCAAACTGTGCCACACAAATCTCTGAATCCAGAATACTCATCCAAACCCACAATTCACTGGCAAATCGCGCGTCGATTGATCCTCAATAGGATCCACAACCGTACCGACACGGAAAACACGTCAAGGAGGCATCCTAATGAATAAAACATCGTTTGCAACAAGTAGAACGTAATCATGGAACTTCAAATACTTGAAAGTATACAACACCCGGAGTATTGATGAGTATCCGCTGGCAGGTCGGGTCACCATTCCAGACATGCTGTACATTCTCAAATATCCTTAGTAAACACGACTACAGAAGTCTACAGAACCTATAAGCTAATGCTCTGATACCAAGCTGAAAGGACCCAACCCCGATTTAGTTTCCTAAACCGGAATCAAACCCTTTTATGGAAAACACGAACCAACAAAAACCAACAAAATTTTGGCAGAGTTTCGTTACTAACGTGGAATTACCATTACATGCACCCAAAAAATACACTTCATCCTATGCAACAAAAATCAAACCGTGGGCACCAATCCCATCTAGATTTCTCAATATATCAACAGTAATGTAAAATAATAAATATATCTGTACTTTACTAAAATCTGGAGTAAAATCGTATAAAATATACATCAGAATACTCAGAGCGACCTCTAATGTATAATCATATAAATATACCACAATAGGTAGACCAATAAACCTACTGGAAGAAATAAGGTAGCTCGAGCACTATGCCTCCGACCACGACGTGCGACACCATAATCTGAACTGCAAATTGGGCACGGAAACCGAAAACCCCAGGAGAAAGGCAAATAAAAACGTTAGAGTGAGTGGACGAAAATAAACGTATGCCTTTCATCAGTTTATATACATAATCAATGTAAAACAGTGCGAGTTCGGAAAACATATATATATGGAGGTTGTCGGACGAATCTCTCAAGCCCGACGTCAGGTGAATCGCTCAAACCTGACGGTCATAGGCCAGGGGAATCTCTCCACCCCGGCGGCATACATGGGAATCTCTCAACCCTGCCCAGAGGAATCTCTCAACTCTGGCGGACTATCGGTGATCAACCGAGTAGCCGAAGCATCGATGCAGTAATGCCATCACCAATAAATATAAAATAATACCTCCGAAAATAACATATATCACAACATCGTATAAAATAAATACGGAAAATCATGAAATTCATGAACTCGCAAATCAACTGTGAAAATATAAACGTGTCCACTCACAGGCTAGCGTAACGCAGTTCGTGTTAATCCCGTGATCCGGCGGAAAGTCCCTCGCCAAACGAACGATCACGAACCCCTGAATAATCACAAAGTCCATTTCTCAAAGTCATAACTCGATATCTCAAATCAAATCACGAGAAACAACCGTTCTCGGAAACACATAAGTCAATTACGACGAACTGTCAAAAATCCGATAATCCCACCTCAATACCTCACTGTAATTTCGGACGCTCAATTCGAAAAACGAACCTACCCACTGCGATCGGGGCGCGATTTCGAGTGAAACGACATGCAACTTGTCGAAAACCCCGAAAAGTCAAACTTTGACCGTTGACCGCCGTTGACCACCGCCGGCGGCGGCGGCGCCACCTTAACGGAAAATTTCCCAGCGGAGCAACCTCTATTCCACTCTAAATCACCCACGAAGCAACTTTTACAACTGCATCAAATGCCAATTCTCACTCTAACTCGTCCAATTTCATGAAAAACCGAAAGTCCACACAATTTTCAAATCACAAATTCTCCATATACAAGATGAATTGGAATACCAAACTTACATTGTAGCTTTATGGTGATGAGGGCTACAAAACCCAGTCCATTTTGTAGCTCAATTTGGCCGGAATCGGATCGCCACAAAAACCCCAAAATCTCAAACTTTTGGCCAGAATTTCTCTCTCCACCTTCCACCTCGCCGTGAACGGTGGCCGACACCACCACGAGGGGGCTGAGCCGAGCAGAACCAGCCCTAGGCCGAGCCCTAGGGTGGCCGGAACGCATCACGCCGCCGTGGAGTACGTTGCTTCCCGTCGGCCTCCTCCACCACCGAGTTGACTCGGTCAACTCGGTCAACCTGATTAATGCCATATGTAGACTTTCCTGATATGGTAACCCACTATTTATACCTTCCCAAAATAGAAACTTCCGTAATTATCTTTTCGACAAACTTCAAACACACGTAACTTCCTCGTCGTAATTCTGATTCCAATAATTCTCGAGGTAACAAACTCGACTCGATGTATTCTTCAATTATCACCCAAAGTCAAACATATCGACTAAACCGATAAAAAGTCAACGGTTCAACCCAAACACATACTTTAACCGACTAAATAATCAACAATCGGAAATATTCATAACTTAATCTTCGTAACTCAGAATAATCCTCCGGAAGTTCCCACAAGCTCGAAATTAAATTCTCAACAACTTCCACGAAGGATCCGAAATTAGATTCTCGCCCGGTAATTTAGTCGCGTTTAAAGCCGCCATGTTCAACCGTTATGCCAAAACTTCAAATATTCATATTAAATTCCTCGGTCGTCTGAAAAATCATCCGGATTCGCCCACGAACTCCAAATCACGCGTACAACAGCTCTCAAGAAGAGACTCAACTCCAATTCTCGGCCAATAATTTAGTCTGAATAAAGCTAGCGATTCAAACAATTATCGAAAATCTGTGATTACGCGGTAACTCACGAATAAAGCTGATTATACTGCTAATTCTATTCCGGGTCGTCAAAAACAACTCGATGAAAATATTACGAAATAATCTAAATTTCATTTAACAGGGCATTAAGTACGCTATCGGGTTAGTGGATCAACTTATGTTTCTAGCGATCCAGGTAAGTGGACATTTTTCTTATATTTCACTGTCGATTAGTGAGTCTAGGTTTTATGTTTATGAAGTTTATTTCCACTGGTGCATATGATTTAAGTTGCGATTATTTTCGATAATCCTTCTCACACGTGACTTAAAATACATTTACGATTATGCATATGATTTCCATTTGATATGTATATATACGTATACGTAATATGTTATGATTATGCACGGGGGCTATATGTTATGATTTCATGTCACACACACGTGCGCGCTTATTATGTATGAATGCATCGATGCATTGGCTGCTCGGCTGATCACTGAGTACGCTTCTGGTGGGACACGACAACACTTGACCAGATGACTATATTATGCACGCCTCCACACACGATTATGATATGGTTTTAAGTTGATTTGTATGTTTTAAATATGTGATTTCTATGATTTTTCTTAGGAGACTTTGTTTTTCGTTCACTCACTCTAACGGTTTTTCATGCTTTGTATGCCTTTCCCCTGGGCCCTTTGGTTTCCAATGCCTAGGTTACAGAGTCAGTGGTGGTCGGGCGTGCACGTAAATTGAGGCATAACAGTATCCGCCGTAGAATCCAGAGTTTATTCTACGAGTCACCCACTTAGCCAGTGTAGGGATTGCGAGAGTGTCGTAGTCTAGAAGTCAGAAATGATTTAAGATTTGATTTCTAGGAGTTTTTTTTTTTTTAAATTCAGTTTGTCCATTTACGATTTTCAGCTTACTAGTTTCCCTTGTATTTATTCTTTCAGACTAGCATGTATAGGTCAAATGGTCATTTGAGAGCCTAATCGTGGTTTAGGAATCTAAATCGGGGTCGGGTTTCCACACCCTGGATCGCAAGTGACAACAGATTTCGATGGATCGAGGAAAACTTTTTCAGAAAATTTTTCCCTTCAATCCATAGAGGCAAGTATCCTGGTTCGCACTACTTCAACATTTTCAAAAAATGCCCTTCTTTAAGTTCTTGACTTCCATGCCCATTCCACGATGTTCTACACTCCTCCAACCACACACTTATTCTTCTAACATACCAATAGTGTCCGACTATCACGGGTTGTAGTTTAATTAGGACGTAAACATGGTCCCTAAAGGGATGAGTAGGTCAAGCCATCATGGTTGGGTCCTTAAAGTGATACACCTCCACACTCCACTTTGTGTTTGGCTCGAAAGTCTCAATTTGTGTCTCATGGAGCTCGAAAGTTCTCCCATTCTTTAAATTCATCTAATGGATGACTCCTTGAGGACATAGCTCAGGGAACTTGTAATTAGCATTCTTTAAGGGATTAAGGCTTTTCAAGGTGACCTTGCTACCAACTACCAATACTGGTTTAAAACTTGTTCGAGTTCAATTTGCTTTTCTTTTCGTGGCTCATGCCCTTATCCGGTGCCTTAACTTCTTTAACATCATTGGCCTTGCTTCCCACAACATCAATACTATAGACTTGTAGTGCCGGAATCCAAGGAGCTTCATTGAATAACTTGAAGGCTCTTGCATGACGGCTCATGATAGCTTGCATCCTTCCTTTAGCATTGGTTGGAGGAAAAGGTAAGAACCTAAGTTCATCCGGGTTCACCTTACTCTCGGCTTGGGTCTTGATACCCTCATGGTATGGCTTGGCTTCATTATCAATTCCATGAGGTATGCTAGGTGCACCCGATCTGCCTACATCTTCATCATCATCATTTTCACAATCGGTTTCTACCAAGGAAGCATCACCATAATTGATACACGACTTTGCAACCATTAAATTAACACTTAACAATCAACAAAAACGCATAAACAATTAAAACCCTTGGTTGTAGATGTAGCATTGGTAAATAGGGTATCGTTCTTAACCGAGGATTGAGGGCGCATGCATGTTTACGCTAGTTAGGGGGGAGTTTATAATTTGGTTGGTTTTTAACGAAAATAAAAGATAAAAACGTGGCAAAGCAAACACATCATTGGCTTCTAAGTTCTAACATGCTTAAACTCATAGACAAGCAAAACAATTAAAGAACATAGAATCCTAAACATGCTTACTAAACCGAAAATAAAGTCTAATTACATATATACATATTGATCAACTCATTCCATTCACCACGTCTTACTCTCCTAGTCATGTTATATGCAACCTATTAATCTCTAAGTCTTTAATCAAGTTAACATGTATGATCTTTATTAGTGCTCGGGAATTTGCCCTACGACACATACCAACTTGACAAGGAATTTGCCTTCGCCTAAATTGGTTCATTAAGTTTGACATGCTTGACTAAATTCTAAAATAATAATGAGTTACGAAAATAACACAAAGATGACAAGGAAGTGAACCGAAACAAACTTTATTTCAATCATAATATCAAAAGTCTACAAGAATGAAAATAGAAGGGATCGAAATACACTTCGCTCGGGAATTTTCCCTATGTCGAGAATGCAATCCGGCCTTCTAGGAGATGGAGAGCCTCTAAAGGAATTTGCCTTCTAGTCGACTCGGCGGAGGAGTTCTTTGATGGACGGAGGGGCGGCTTCTTGTGAGAATTTTGATATAGTGATGGAGAGGAGTGCTTGGCAGAGCTATTTGGTGTCTTGAATAAGTGATGCTTGAGAATGAGGCCTAGCTCTTGTATTTATAGGTGAAGAACTCCAACTTTCCTCTCCAAACTAGGTTTTCCTAGTGTACTCGGGTAGAATTGCCAGCCTGTCTTGAAACGTCTTTTTCGGGAGTTCTAGAGCTCAGAAAATTCCGATTCTTGTTTCATTGGAAAGCTTATTCAAAGGGCTGTAAAGTCCATATAATGAACGCCATATTTGGAGTTGAATTGAATTTACTACGGATTTTAGAAGTTGAGTGACCTGACTGCCCAGTTTTCTTCTTCTTCAAGGAAAAGGAAATCTTCATATCTTCAAATCTTGCATTCCTTATTCCCTAATAATTCTTGGTCGAATATACCATATATTTTAACATATTTTGGCCCTCAAATCAGGTATTTATCTTCATGGAATATTCTTCCAAAATTCGTCCATTATATGCTCCATATATTCCACCATATTTGCTCTTTCCTGGGTCGCGTAGGAGAAATGTCTTCATCTTTTTGTCCACCATTTTGGTATCCATTTCATTTGGCATTTGGTTTCTAATTCTTGACACCATGTGGGAATGTATTTTAGTAACCATTTGAAGACCATTCCTCGGACCATTTCTTCTCCGGAATTGAGAACTTCTCCTTAATACGCTTTTAGCTCCAAAACTCCTCCTTTATTATTTTCTCCTTTATTTCTACCTAAAAGCATAAAGTAAGTTAGAAACATATTTATTAAGCATAAAACAAAGTTAAATGTAGAGAGAATTGCGTTAAGAATCAAGTATGAAATGCGTTGATCAAAACCCCCCACACTTAAACTTTGCTAGTCCCTAGCAAAAACTTAAAATAAAGGAAACGAGAAGGTAAGCTACATGATTCCAACGATGAAGCTAGCCTTCACGTTGAACATTATGCATGGACTCAAATAAAATAAAAACAACTTCTAAGCCCTTAACTAAATTTGTCTCAGAACTTCCTTTATGTATATGGCGATGGAATCACAAAAATTCAACAATTTCGAGAGTTAATAGAAATATGATCATGTTATAAACAAGTAGGACTTGGAGAAAACAATGGTGAAGTTAAAGCTATGCATGTTTCGAACAAGTTCAATTCAATCTCACATGGATGCACTCATCATATTTTCACTCATGAAAAGAGGTTCACTCAAAATGTATATGTATTGCATCGAAATACCTCATAATTACTTGCACAAATGAACCAAACCATATGCTTACTCATGTAACTTACTCAACCAATTGAAGGCTACTCATCTTAAGGATCATAAAGGACTTTAGAAAGGTTGTAATGGGGCTAAGGCTAAGGCATTCGAAATTTAGATAAGTGGGCCAAAGACTTAGTTTAGCACTTAGAATTCTTCAAATTCGTGGCTCATCCTTTCTACACTTCTTCTTGTGTCAAACTTCAGAATCGGGGGCCAATTTTCATCTTTTTGGGCCCTAACTTCATTCTAAACTTCACTTGTCCAAACTTTTACACTTAGAACTTTTGCCGGAGAGCTTTTTACACATTTTTTTTTCTTCTTTTCTTTTGCTCTCGATTTTTCTTTCTTTTTTGTTCTTTGTATTTTCGGCAATCAAAGTTTTGGACAAGTCTTCCCTTCTTTGTATTCTTTCATCACTTTTTTTTTCGCCACTTCTTTTATACTAGCTTCGAAACCTCTTCACCAAGTCTTTGAACAAGGGTTGGAAATTCTACACTAGGCTAAGTGTTTAGATATGTATGTGGTAAATGAAAGAAAAGGCTTAATGTAAGCACAAAGGGGTAATCTAAGGGTGTCGCACTCGTGCGCACAATGGGACACAAGGCCATTTGGTTTAAGTGGTGGTAACCTAATTTGCCTTTAATCATCTCCAAAATCAGAGCATATATCAACTTAAAAGCTTTGCAAATCTACATGAGTAAGTTCTAGTAATCTCAAGTTCATTAAAGTCTATGGCAAGTAATTTGATGAGGCATGTTTTGTTTTTGAAAACCATATGCACGAAATTCACTCTCAAATGAAATAATGTAGGCTCAAAAACTCACTTTTAGGTTTGTATGATTTAAAACTTATTCTAACATGCGAAATCTGTACCATGTTTATGCAGACCATATCCACTACATGTTATAACACTCAAAACATCTCAATTAGCACTAGAAATTGTCCTAGGTGATTTACATGCCATATATATATATATTCGTTTTTGGTCCAATTTCATCATAGACTAGTTAAGGGCATCCTAAGACTCTATAAAAAAAATTTTTTTTTTTAGGGCATCATCCGCCGGAAAGTTCCATTGTCCGCCCGATTTTATCAATTTATGACTCGAATAAATGGTAAACCCCCCCCCCCCCCCCCCCCACACTTGAACTCTACATTGTCCTCAATGTATTTAAGGGAATCATAGAATTTAGTGGGAGAAGGGAAAGCTACGAAAATTTGACTAAAAAGATATGAAATTTTAAAAGATAAGGGAAAAGAGAACAAATCCTTAGCGATTTCCTCCATTGGGTTGCCTCCCAACAAGCGCTTGTTTTTTAACGTCTTACAGCCTAGATGTGAAACTTCTTCTATGCTTGTGATGTGACTGGCTCGAATAAGGTAGCTTCCTCAACGTCATGCTCCTTGAATTTTGCATAATAAGGCTTCAAACGGTGGCCATTCACCTTGAACTAGTTTCCGGATGTTGGACTCTTTATTTGAATAGCTCCATGGGGAAAAATTTCGGTGACTATGAAAGGTTTAATCCACCTTGAGCGAAGCTTTCCCGGAAAGATCTTGAGTCGAGAGTTGAAAAGCAAAACTTGCTGGCCGACGAGAAATTCTTTCCTGCGAATTCGTTTGTCATGGAACGCCTTAGTTTTTCCTTTGTAAATCCATGCGTTGTCAAAAGCATCGTTCCGGATTTCTTCGAGTTCACACAACTGTAATTTCCGATGTACTCCGGCCTCGTCACGATCCATGTTGAATTTCTTAATAGCCCACCATGCCTTGTGCTCTAGCTCCACCGGAAGATGGCATGCTTTCCCATAAACAAGACGAAAGGGTGACATTCCGATGGGAGTCTTGTAAGCCGTTCGATATGCCCATAATGCGTCATTAAGACATTGGCTCCAATCCTTCCGGTTGGGCTTGACGGTTCTTTCTAGGATTTTCTTGATCTCACGGTTGGATACTTCGGCTAATCCATTCGTTTGAGGGTGATAAGGTGTCGAAACCTTGTGCTTGACTCCATACTTCCTCATTAAAGCCTCCACCGTTTTGTTGCAGAAATGGCTCCCTCCATCGCTTATGAGAATGCATGGCATTCCATGTCGACTGAAAATATTAGCCTTGAGGAAATCTACAACAACTCGCGAATCGTTAGTCCGGGTGGCTTTTGCTTCCACCCATTTTGAAACATAATCAACGACGAGTAAGATATAAGTAAAACCGTTAGACATGGGAAATGGTCCCATAAAATCAATACCCCACACATCAAAAATTTCGACATTAATCACATAGTGTTGTGGCATTTCATCACGTGGTCCAATATTACCGGTTCGTTGGCACCTATCACACTTAGCACAAAAAGCGTTAGAATCACGAAATAGGTTTGGCCAAAAGAAACCACAATCAAGTATTTTGAGGGCTGTTTTTCGAGATCCAAAGTGGCCTCCACATGCATCATTATGGCAAAACTTAAGAATGTCTTCGAACTCATTATCTGGAACACACCTACGAATCACTAAATCAGAGCATTGTTTCCATAAGTAAGGTTCATCCCAAATAAAGGTTTTAGCGTTGAATCTAAGCTTATCACGTTGAACACTATGCATGTGAGGTGGAAATTTATCGGTAACCAAATAATTAACAATGTCCGCATACCAAGGAGTTTCCGAGGCACTTACCTGAATTCCGAAGAGTTGTTCATCCGGAAAATTCTCCTTAATGTCGTTGGTCTCTCTCTCGTGCACAATCCTGGACAAATGATCGGCTACCACGTTTTCCACTCCCTTTTTGTCCTTAATTTCGATGTCGAACTCTTGGAGTAGAAGTATCCAACGAATTAGCCGTGGTTTAGCATCTTTCTTCGCCATCAAATACTTAAGTGCTGCGTGGTCCGTGTATATAGTCACTTGACTTTGCAATAAGTATGACCGAAATTTGTCAAGCGCAAACACCACTGCAAGCAACTCCTTCTCGGTGGTAGTATAATTTCTTTGTGCGTCATCCATCGTCCGAGAAGCATAGTAGATGGCGTGAGACTTCTTGTCTTTTCGCTGACCAAGGACGGCTCCAATAGCATAATCAGATGCGTCGCACATCAATTCAAAAGGTAGTGACCAATCCGGAGCACAAAGTATAGGAGCACTCGTGAGAAGCTCCTTCAATTTTTCAAAGGCAGCTTTGCAATCATCATCAAAGTCGAAAGGAGTGTCCTTTTGAAGTAGTTTGCACAAGGGTCGAGCTATGTGGGAAAAGTCCTTGATAAATCGTCGATAAAATCCTGCATGACCAAGAAAAGAGCGAATCTCTCTAACCGAAGTTGGAGAGGGTAAGTAGCGAACAAGATCTACCTTGGATTTATCAACTTCAATTCCTTTTTTCGATATAATGTGTCCTAAAACAATCCCTTGAGTAACCATAAAATGACACTTTTCCCAATTTAGCACAAGGTTAGTTTCAACGCATCTTTGCAATATCAACTCTAAATTCCCTAAGCATGCATCGAAATCTTTTCCAAAGACACTAAAATCATCCATGAATACTTCAATTATTTTCTCAATAAAGTCAGAAAAGATAGATAGCATGCAACGTTGAAATGTACCTGGTGCGTTGCATAATCCAAATGGCATGCAGCGATAAGCAAACGTTCCAAAAGGGCAAGTGAACGTTGTCTTCTCTTGATCCTCTTCCGCGATGCTGATTTGGTTGTAACCGGAATAACCATCGAGGAAACAATAAAACTCATGGCTAGCTAATCTCTCGAGCATTTGGTCAATGAATGGTAAGGGAAAATGGTCCTTGCGAGTGCTGGCGTTTAACTTCCTGTAGTCGATACAAACACGATGGCCGGTAACCAGTCGTTGAGGGACAAGCTCATTCTCCGCATTCTTGACAACGGTGATGCCGGATTTCTTCGGAACAACTTGAACGGGTGACACCCACCGGCTGTCCGAAATTGGATAAATTACACCACAATCAAGGAGTTTGATAACCTCCTTCTTCACGACTTCCATCATTGGAGGATGAAGTCTACGTTGAGCTTCCCTTGAAGGTTTGGCGCCATCTTCTAAGAAAATCCGATGCACACATGTGGCCGGATTAATTCCTTTGATATCCGCAAGCGTCCAACCTATAGCAGACTTATATTTCGAGAGCACCTCCACCAATTTCTCTTCTTGTGTCGTCTCTAATGAAGATGAGATGATAACCGGTAATGTTTCGTTGTCGCCCAAGTATGCATACTTAAGATGATCCGGTAACACCTTCAATTCTAACTCCGGAGCTCGGACAATTGAGGGAACCAACGAGTTAGTGCCATAAATGATAGGAATTGGTGGTGAATGGCTCATAACTTGTGGTGCTTGGTTTAGTGCCATGGCCATCTCACGAATTCGGGGTTCCAAAGTTTCGATCAAAGAATCAATAAGGGCTTCATCCCCGAGTCGAGTCAGCCCCGCTCCCTCCTGTATGGCCATGTCGAGTTCATCTTCTCTCAAAGTGTCCAAGTGTAGTTGTGCCATGTCTTCAACAATGTCAATCGAGCACACATCCCCCACACTTGACGTTGGGACCTTCATTGCATCGAGAATATTGAACTCAATTCTCTCTCCATTGATTTCCATGGAGAATGTGCCTTCGAACACGTCGATCTTCGTTCTAGCCGTCCTCATGAAGGGTCGCCCAAGCAACAATGGCGTGGTATTCAACGAACTCTCCTCCATGTCAACGATATAAAAATCGGCGTGAAATATCAAGTTGTTGACACGGACTAGAACATCCTCCACATATCCTCGTGGATACTTATGCGAACGATCGGCTAATTGGATGATGACGTTATCATGCTTGAGCTCGCCTAACTTCATAGAAGCATAAAGATGGTAGGGCATAACGTTGATTGAAGTTCCTAAGTCAAGCATGACATCTTCGAAGTTCTTGTCACCAATCATGCATGGAACGGAAAAACTCCTCGGATCTTTTAACTTTGAGGGTAGCCGACGTTGCAAGACCGCTGAAACGGTTGCGTTCACCTTCACAACCTCCTTCGCCCGTGTTTGCCTCCGTTGAGTGCATAACTCTTTTAAAAACTTAGCATATATCGGCACTTGCTTGATGCACTCGATTAGGGGTAAATTGACTTGCACCTTCCGGAAGATGTCTAAGATTTCTTCGTATTGTTCATCCTTCCTTGGTTTTGACAACCTATGTGGAAAAGGTGCACGAGCAAACGGGGCATTAGTATTAACAAAATTCGAAGGATAAGAGTTAATACCTCTCATTGGGGATGGTTGAGATGGCGATGGTGCCTTAGTAATCTCGGCTTTCTTTGTGGCCGATTCATCTTCTTCCTCGTACTCTTCCAATACGTGGGGAACTTGTGCTTTTGTTGGCTTTGGTATGGTGGCTTCAAGTATTTTCCCACTTCTCGTCACAACCGCGCTAACATTTTTCGGATTTGGAAGTGTTTGCGGGGGTAGTTGGCCGGTTTCACGGATGTGGCTCATGAAGTCCACAACTTGACCCATTTGTTTCTTCATCTCTTGTATGTCTCGGCCATGGCTATCCAAAGTCTCCTTAGCTTGAGCTTGTCCTGCCAAAAGGACTTGCGTCGAAGCTGACAATTGAGCAATCATTTTGTCGTAATCCGGATTTGTAAGTGGTTGGACCGGAGGAGCTTGGTGCGTTGGAGCTTGAGGAAGTGGCGGCCTCGGTTGAAATGGAGCACGTTGGTAGCCTTGATTAGGTGCCGGAGGGTTTAGACATCTCTCATTACTACTCCACTTGAAACCCGGATGATCTTGGTTGCCAAAATTGTTGTTATTGTAGTTGTTGTAACGTTGGCCACCTTGATAACCATCTCGGCCTCCATTGTATCCGCCAATGGCGTTGACTTGTTCTTGCTCTCCCTCTTGCTCGGCTATAGTAGGACATTGATCATTGTAATGTCCTTGCATATGACAAACACCACACACGGGTCCTTGGGCAGATTTGGCTCGTTTAGTCTCAAGTTCGAGCACTTGTTCTAGCATTGTTGCAAGCTTGCCATACTTTTCATCTGTAGCTTGCTTTGAACTTGCCTCCGCGACTGTTTTCCTTGGAGCCATCCCATATTGAGCATCATTGTTGGCTCGATTTTCTAGCAGTGTTCGAGCCTCCAATTCGTCTAAGTCCATAAAAGCACCAGCGGCTGCGGCATCGAGTAACTCGCGATCAATTGGTTTCAACCCGTCATAAAAGTAGTTCATGAGATTGGTCTCCGAAAATCCATGAGATGGGCATGTGGCGCAAAGGACCTTGAATCGATCATAATATTGGCCGAAGGACTCATCCGATGATTGTGTAATTCCGGTGATCTTCTTCCTCAAAACAGTAATCTTTGAGGCTGGAAAGTACTTCGCCAAGAATAGGTCTGCGAGTTGCTTCCACGTTGTGATGTAGTTTGGAGGAAGCTCCAGAAGCCAAGTTTGAGCTCTATCCGTCAATGAAAAGGGGAAAGCCTTGAGTTTGAACAATTCTTCATCGGCATCCGACGGTTTCATACTCATGCTGATGAACTGAAACTGCTTGAGATGCATGTTTGGATCTTCATTTGACAGCCCATGGAAGATTGGCAAACGGTGTAGGAAACCACTCTTCAGCTTGATATCTTTCTTATCCACTTGGGGTTCTGGAAATGCAATGCATGACGGACCACTACTCCATTCGGTGGAACAAGTGCGTTGGCGAAGTGATCGGCGTTCATTGTTGTTGGCCATTGGAACTTGTTCGGTTTCTTCTTCACTATAACGGTCGGTGGAGTGTTGTGATGAGTGTGGTGAGTCTAGACCGTCCTCAATAGTAGGTTGGTCTAAAATCAAAGGTTGTGGAATGATCTCGGAAGTTTGTGCAGAACGACGTGCTTGTAGTCGAGTGTTGTAATGTGCGTTGAGATCGTTCATACGTTGTAACTATACCACCACCAAAGAACAAGTGTTAGTATCAAAAGAATACACAAAGAATGCATGATACTTCACCAAAACATGAAAACAAAAAGAAAAGAAGGAAACACACGAAAATACCTAAGAAGCACACAATAAAAGCACACAGAAACATAATAAAGCACACGTTATATATATAGGATATAGATTGTAGGAATGGATGTAATGCTTAGATATATATATATATATGCAATGTCACAAAATGTAAAAAACATATGTATACACGGAAATAATCATGTTGGATGCATTATGTAACACACTTAAAAGGAAGAATGCACACTTATAAGATCCTACGTGAAAAATGGTATGAACGCATAAGAGAAAACGTTAGAAACCTGCAGAAAACACACAAAGTTACGTGCTAAATACATGATGCAACGTGACCATACGTTTGGCCTCATGTCCCTAACTTCACTTAGGTTAGGGTACCCGGTGATGAAATCCGAGCATCACAAAGCCGCCGGCAGGTTATGCAAGCTAATGCGACGTGGTTAATTCTTTATAAATTTTAATGCACACGAAATTTACAAGTAATATGCACAAGTATTTTGTTCATTGAATTTCGTCTTCAATTTAAAGAGAATACGTTCGTTTGGCCTTTAGGTCTTTCATTGGACGTGCGACCCGCGCGATAAAATGTACATTCTCAATCAATCGGCCTTGGTTCAATCGAAAAACATGGACAGTTGGGGATAGAGATAACGCGAGAGGCAGGACTAAATTCGACGATGCATCCCGAGGCTTACCGATCATGGAGAGTAGATTTAGTCCTTGTCTTCTTTGGGCAACTTTAATAAGCTTGGCCAGTTGGCAAGAGAGACCATGAGAGGTAGGACCGATTTGAGATCTCGGATCCAAAACCCGTCATAGAAACCGTCACCTTCTAGACACCAAGTTACCAAAGATTTCTTACTCAAAGACAAGTATTCATCCACTTACCGGATCATTGGTAAATACTCCATTGATGCAAGTCTTTCTTAGATCCAGAACCTGTCACCAGTCATAACCCGTTTCTAGACACCATGCCCGACATTCAGCCAAAATTTCGAGAAAGACATTCCCTCAAGTTCTTGTAGACTCCGCCCTCGACCTCATGTCCATAACTTCACTTAGGTTATGGTGTGCGGTGGTGAAATCCACACATCACAAGGGGTTAAGGAGATAAACAAGAAAAAGAGCCGCCATCTATTCCAATGAGTGAGACTTAATCGCCCAAACTTGCGTACTCAATGTAAATTAAAGACTTCCTTTAATATGTACCTATTTACATGGCTGCAAAAACAAAAAGTTAGAATGAAACGTATTATGAACATGTATGAAAAAAAATTCGACACTTTACATATATATATACATACTTATTTACACAAAATCACATATTTACAAGCATAAACACACAGTTCTTTACAATCCCCGGCAACGGCGCCAAAATTGATACACGACTTTGCAACCATTAAATTAACACTTAACAATCAACAAAAACGCATAAACAATTAAAACCCTTGGTTGTAGATGTAGCATTGGTAAATAGGGTATCGTTCTTAACCGAGGATTGAGGGCGCATGCATGTTTACGCTAGTTAGGGGGGAGTTTATAATTTGGTTGGTTTTTAACGAAAATAAAAGATAAAAACGTGGCAAAGCAAACACATCATTGGCTTCTAAGTTCTAACATGCTTAAACTCATAGACAAGCAAAACAATTAAAGAACATAGAATCCTAAACATGCTTACTAAACCGAAAATAAAGTCTAATTACATATATACATATTGATCAACTCATTCCATTCACCACGTCTTACTCTCCTAGTCATGTTATATGCAACCTATTAATCTCTAAGTCTTTAATCAAGTTAACATGTATGATCTTTATTAGTGCTCGGGAATTTGCCCTACGACACATACCAACTTGACAAGGAATTTGCCTTCGCCTAAATTGGTTCATTAAGTTTGACATGCTTGACTAAATTCTAAAATAATAATGAGTTACGAAAATAACACAAAGATGACAAGGAAGTGAACCGAAACAAACTTTATTTCAATCATAATATCAAAAGTCTACAAGAATGAAAATAGAAGGGATCGAAATACACTTCGCTCGGGAATTTTCCCTACGTCGAGAATGCAATCCGGCCTTCTAGGAGATGGAGAGCCTCTAAAGGAATTTGCCTTCTAGTCGACTCGGCGGAGGAGTTCTTTGATGGACGGAGGGGCGGCTTCTTGTGAGAATTTTGATATAGTGATGGAGAGGAGTGCTTGGCAGAGCTATTTGGTGTCTTGAATAAGTGATGCTTGAGAATGAGGCCTAGCTCTTGTATTTATAGGTGAAGAACTCCAACTTTCCTCTCCAAACTAGGTTTTCCTAGTGTACTCGGGTAGAATTGCCAGCCTGTCTTGAAACGTCTTTTTCGGGAGTTCTAGAGCTCAGAAAATTCCGATTCTTGTTTCATTGGAAAGCTTATTCAAAGGGCTGTAAAGTCCATATAATTAACGCCATATTTGGAGTTGAATTGAATTTACTACGGATTTTAGAAGTTGAGTGACCTGACTGCCCAGTTTTCTTCTTCTTCAAGGAAAAGGAAATCTTCATATCTTCAAATCTTGCATTCCTTATTCCCTAATAATTCTTGGTCGAATATACCATATATTTTAACATATTTTGGCCCTCAAATCAGGTATTTATCTTCATGGAATATTCTTCCAAAATTCGTCCATTATATGCTCCATATATTCCACCATATTTGCTCTTTCCTGGGTCGCGTAGGAGAAATGTCTTCATCTTTTTGTCCACCATTTTGGTATCCATTTCATTTGGCATTTGGTTTCCAATTCTTGACACCATGTGGGAATGTATTTTAGTAACCATTTGAATACCATTCCTCGGACCATTTCTTCTCCGGAATTGAGAACTTCTCCTTAATACGCTTTTAGCTCCAAAACTCCTCCTTTATTATTTTCTCCTTTATTTCTACCTAAAAGCATAAAGTAAGTTAGAAACATATTTATTAAGCATAAAACAAAGTTAAATGTAGAGAGAATTGCGTTAAGAATCAAGTATGAAATGCGTTGATCGATAATCATCACATCTTGTCCAGTAGCCAACACCGAATTGACCACTTGACCTTGATGCTTTCGATCTTCCTTGGAGCAAGATAGGAATTGATCTACGCATTTTATGCTTGATTATTAATGTCTTTCTCTCTATATTTAACTTTGTTTTATGCTTATTAAATATGTTTCTAACTTACTTTATGTTTTTAGGTAGAAATAAAGGAGGAAATAATAAAGGAGGCGTTTCGGAGCTAAAAGTTGGCTAAGGAGAAAAGTTCATAATTCCAGAGAAGAAATGGTCCGAGAAATGGTTACTAAAATGCTTTCCCACATGGTGTCAAGAATTGAAGACCAAAAGCATGTCCAAAGAAGCCCAAAGAAAGAAGATAGATTAAAATGAATTATCAGAAATCGACCTTTGTACATCAGCCCACTTCAAAAGATCACTGTAAATAGATCCGGATGAATCTAGGCGCGGCTAGTATATGGTTGGAAATATTTAGAAGTCTAGTTTCCAACGCAACTGGAATCAAATAATTTGGAGTCCTAGAACGAGAGAAAATCATTATTTCGTGGAGAAGGGTCAGGTTACCCGGGTGGAGTAGTTAGAGTTTTAAAAGTAGTCGAACTAGGCTTTGCTTGACCTATAAAAAGAGGGCTCGACTAGGGTTTCATTATCACACATAATAGACACCAAAGCTCTGCCCAAAACACCTCCTAAGTCGTCCTAAGCCTAATTCTCTCCAAGGCCGAAGCTCCCTCCCCACGGATCAATAATAATCGGCGCTCTTCGTCTTGTTCTTGAGAATCCATCCACTCGAGGCGTTGTTAGTGCTCTTCACAGACTCCAAAAGTGTAAACATAAACCTTCTATCTCATATTTTGTCTTGTATAGAATTCAGTTTATGACTTGTGATTTGTTTAATAAAGGCTATATGTTTTTACTTACTTATGTTACCTTCCATGTGTTCTTAGTTTTTGGTCTTTGACTTGTATGCATGCTTGTATGCTTAAAGCTTCTTAATGTGTTGGGTGATACACTCTTCGTTCCTCCCTAGCATGTTTTGTATGAATCTTAGATAAATTAAGGTGTAGGCGCTCTTCGTCGCACTCTTAAAAGCATGTGTACAAATTGCAGGTTGAAAGGTAAGAATTTCGTTGATACTGGGTAAGTGAAGCATGAAAACGGTGGAGGTAGACATGATGTGATGATCACGTGTACATAGTAGAATTAGGTTTAAATTTTGTAGGTTATTAGTTAAACAAACCAAATCTCACACCCCCATAAACAAACCTAGCATAGTTATGCATGCACCCTCAATCCCCGGTTAAGAACGATCCCTATTTACCAATGCTACATCTACCAAAAAGGGTTTTAATTGACTCATTGTTATTAAGTGTTAATTTAGTACTTAGTAATGCTGAGTATCAGGAATTCATTGGTCCTTCCGTCTTGTTGAAGTCGATGTGCCTTTGTAAATTGACTTAATTGTTCCTCTTTCTTCCGAAGTGCACACTCCTTCTCCTTCCGGATCTCCTTGTTCTATTCTATTAAGCTCTTGAAGATTTCCAAGGATATCTTCTTGTCTTCCATTCATTGAGCTTCCAATTTGCTTTGAAGAAGCATCTCATGTTGTGAAAATAACTTTGTCATCACATCAACTCCTCCAAGTTAAACTTTGACAATTCCTCTTGTGGTGGAGGTGCTTGTTGCATTAGAGATTGTTGTGGTATTAAAGAGAAATATGCTTGGAGTTGGCAAGAGTTGTCTCTCATAGTATTAACATACTCTCCACTAGCCCTTGTAACTCTTGTAGCTCCATGCTTAAAATCTTGACAATTTACTTAACCACAATGGTTGGCTTGGCTAGGATCATCCCATGAGAAAATTGGATTGGTATGTCAACCCGGATTACTCCTTTATGAACCCAATGACATGTACTTCCACTCCCTCATAGTCTTTAGATAGCCTCCTTGATGTGGGCAACATGGAGCCTCGTGCATCACACTCTTACAAATCATTCAAGGTGCCACACTAGTCTCCACAATTTGATTAACATAGCCTCCATTCTGAATTTTCTTCAACAAAATGACAAATTTCTTGTTTATGATCTCTTCAAGTCGCTTGATGGCATCCTCTTGTGCATATGCGGCTCCCTTGACTTCATAAGGAAGACCATTCTGACATATTTTCAAGTAAAACATGTGCCTCATCCGCAATTTTGTCCATGAAGTCTCCTCCACATGCATTGTTAACCTTTCTTCTCGTCTCCATGCATAATCCTTGGTAGGAGAGAGACAATAACATGTCTTGGGTTTGACCGTGGTTTGGGCACCCAAGCCCAAGCTCCTTGACATGCTCCCATGTCTCATAGAATAACTCCTCATTGATAGTTGCATATTTATGCAACGTTTATGTGCTTAACCGAACCGTATATTTAGCTCTTTTGTTATGTTTTTAAGTAAATTAATATTATTATTTGTGTTTTGGTATTCTGGAGATTAATGAAGAAAATGAGATTAAATAATATATTCTGGCGAGGAGGTTTTGTCTTTGGCGAGCAAGGTTGGTGAGAGTCAGAAGTTGATGTGGACTTGGACTTTGGGAGTCCATTTGCATATTGAATTGATGGTGTACACGTGAACAACATGAGAGTGATCAGCTTTTGCTAATTATATATTAGTATTTTTGGCTAGTGTTGTTTTTGTGGGCTGGCAAGTTGCTCGCAAGAAGAAGAAGTTGAATTGATTTTGGAGTAAGAAGCCATGCACATGCTAGCTAGCTAATAAAGAGGAGAGAGACGTGGTGAAGCAAGGAGAGAATAAAACAAAAATAGAGTCCTTCTACAATAGTGAGATTAAGAAGAGATGGGCTTTAGTTGGAGTCTAGCACGTGGGTTGCTAGCTAGGGTAATTAACCTAGTTAGATTGGAACATATATATATCTAGCAAGAGAACATACGAGGACGACGGAGGATAGAGGAGACCATTATGTAATTTTCTCTTTTCTTCTTAGACTAGAATTTTATGGCTTCCATGAGGAGCTAAACTCCATTGTTAAGGGGCTGTTTTGAAGCCCCGTTCATGATATCTAGATTGCTTATGCACGTTAACTAAGTTTTATTTTTGTTATTTGAATGAGGTTTCTTTGTTATTTATACAGTGATGATTCTTGACTATGTATGCTTTGAGTGCATGCTTAGTATGCATGTTTAGGAATCTAATTCTAAGAAAATTGATGGCTGTTGGTGATTATTACCTTCCTCAAGTTTCAATCGTAGAACCCATACATGCTTGGTATAAGAAACCGTAAGTCTAGTAAGACACGACCGTAGTGTACTTATGAAGACTTGTAGATTCTCAAATCCTTTATAGATCGTAATTCTTTGCTCTTGGTAAATTCGAGTCCATGACTTCAGGTTCTTTGAGGGATAGACATTGTTGATAAGCAAACCTTCAACATTGTAAACATAAGGATTGGGTAATTGGTTGTGTTCACAGCTCGGGACCTTCCTGGGAATCTTTATTCATAACATCTGCATTTTTTAGTTAAGCATTTGTCATCTAGATGGAGTGACGGTGGTGGATAACACTTCCCTTAACCTTCTTTATCATTGATTGTAAACTTTACTTATACTCTGTTTTTTGTTTCAGTTTCGTAATCTGTTTTGCAGAAATTTATTCGACAACCAAACCAAGTCCGATTATTTTGACATTTTTTGTGGTAATCCGCCACTGTGTCTGTAGTGTCCAGTATTAATTTCGTGATTTTAGGTTGAGCCTAGCTATTTTAATTAATTACGTTAGTACCCAGTGGTCGAGGCTGTCAGGGTTCTGACTTTCGCGTCTGTTTGTAGTTTAGAATATTGAGTTTCATTTTTCCCTGTGAATTGACCCCTATACTATTGTACTGCATTGCCAAGCATATTGAGTTCATTATAAGGTAACTTTGAAGGTGGTTAAACACCGATCAAATTTTGGCGCCGTTGCCAGGGAAAGATCTAGTCTTTATATTCTAACGTGTCTTTTGTTTTCAGTTTTTGTTTAGTTTGGTTTAATTTCTTTTATAGCTTAACGTGTCTCATGTGTGCAGGTACTTAGTGCATGCATACTCGAAGGTCAAGGAGAACTGAGCCTTTATTGCTTGATTTAGAGGTTGAGCGCTCAGCTAAGCAAAACCGGAAGCAGAAGAGGCGAGCAGAACTAGAGGTTGAAAACACGAGTGGCATAGTGTCAGAACCTGAGTTTGAGGTGGAAACAAGTTCAGATTCAGATGAAGTACCTCAATCGCCACCACAAAGAGCAGCAATGGGAGAACAACCAAGAACATTGATGAATTCCTTTGTACCTAGTGCTCAGGGGAATTCATCACCAATAGTGTTGCCAGCTCTTGGGACATATTCAGTGCCTCCTGCATTACTTTCAGCCGTACCTCATTATAGGGGGATGTTTCAGAAGATCTGCAACAACATTTGGCGGAGATTGAAGCTTCAGCATCAACACAAAACTTACAAAATGTTAAATCTAATATGTTGAAACTAATTTTATTTCCTTTTTCTGTGAAGGAGTGAGCGAAGATGTGGTTCAATTCTTTGGCTCCAAGATTTATACAGCCCAGGGATGAGATAAAGGTGACGTTCATAAAGGAATATTTCTCAGCCCAGAAGACTAAGCAGTTGAAGAAGGAGATTAATAGCTTTATACAAAAAGATGGTGACATGCTTCATGAGGCATGGAGTCATTTCAAGGAGTTGTTGAGGAAATGCCCACATCATGGGTATGATCTAGAGGACAGGAGGACTTTCTTTTATGAAGGTCTGGAGCCATCTAATAAGACAAGAGTGGATTCCTCTTGTGGAGATATGTTTATGTACCAAACAGGTCAGCAAGCTCATGATACCATAGAGAAATTGGCTGAGAACACCAAGCAGTTCTATACAAGAGAGCGAACGTTGGCGAGCAAGAAACAACAAGCTGTATTTGAGGTTGCCACCAACCCAGACATGGACAAGAGAATGAAAGCAATGGAGAAGAAGTTGGAGTCAATTGCTACTGCCATCAAGAGCCAAACGACATTATCAACATCTGTTTCTCAAGTATGTTCTGTTTGCTCTATGTCGGATCACACTAACGAAACTTGTCCCTTTATTCCTGATAAAGAACAGGTGAATTTTGTGCTACAACGTGCATCAAGAAATGATCCATTTTCAAACACATATAATCTGGGATGGAGGAATCATCCTAATTTTAGCTATGGAAACACCAACAATGTGTTGAACCCACCCGTCGGATTCAAGGTAAGACCTGAATTTCAACATGTACAACAGCTGGTTGTAGCTCCAGCTCTTGATCCTATCATGGCAGCAATATTGGCTAGGCTAGAGAGGATTGAGATGCACAACAAGAACTCTAGCAAGGCATTCGAGTTTATGGAGAAGCAGTTGAACAGCTTGCAGCAACAAGTGTCAAAAAGAGAACAAGGTACTCTTCCAAGCAATGTGGTTAAGAACCCAAGATCTCAACATGAAGCTAATGTGATCACATTGAGAAGTGGAAGAGCGATTGAAGAGGTTGAAAAGCCTATAAAAAAATCTTTAGAAGATGAACCGGTCCTAGAACAAGTGCTACCATTTCACCCACTACTGCAGGATCAGGAAGAGAAGAGTGCACCTGGACAGAAAGAAACTCTGGCGAAGAACTCGCCAGACTCTGGACAAAAAAATTCAGCAAATCAAAAATCAGGTAAATCAATTTCTGAACCTTCTCCTTCAATTCCCTTACGCGTTCCTTTTCCTGATAGGTTGAAAAACAACAAGAAGGATGAGTTGGAGCAAGAGATTCTAGATACATTCCGGAAGGTGGAAGTGAACATTCCTTTGCTTGATGCGATTAAGCAAATACCGAAGTATGCAAAGTTTCTTAAAGAACTTTGTACAATGAAGAGGAAGTTCACAGGGACTGAGACCGTGGCCTTGAGTGAAAAGGTGTCAGCAGTACTTCAAAGGAAGTTACCACCCAAGATGGGTGATCCTCGACGATTCACCGTCCCATGTACAATTGGTAACACGAACTTTACAGGAGCTTTACTTGATTTAGGTGCATCAATAAACTTAATGTCATACTCTGTGTATAAAACTTTGAATATTGGTGCATTACAACAAACTGGTGTTACAATTAAATTAGCTGATCGATCTAACTGCTACCCCAGAGGTTTTGTTGAGGATGTTTTGGTGCAGGTAGGTAAGTTGATCTTCCCAGCTGATTTCTTCGTGTTGGAGATGGAGGCAGAGCCTCAACCATAAGAGCTACCACTGATACTTGGTCATCCATTCTTACGAACCGCTAAGACCAAGATAGATTGTTTCAATGGTACCCTCTCCATGAAAGTAGATGAAGAGAAGATCCTCTTCAACATCTTCGACGCAATGAGGCATCCTAGTGATAATGATTTGTATTCCTGTTTTTCTATTGATACATTTGATAATTTTATACAGGAATTTATGCAGCATTCGGTGAATGAGAATGAGGATGCGTTAAAGAAAGCGATTGAAGAATGAGGGAAGAAATCTGAAACTCCCTCATGTTCTAAAGTGTGGGATGAACTGGAGGATTTGATCACCCAAGTTCGATCCATGGATGAAGAAGAAGAAACATTGAGAATCAGCTCAACTGAAGAGTTAGTGATGGGTGAAGAGTACGATGATGTTGTGGCAGCCCTTGATTCATTGCCATACATAAGAGGTAATTCAAAATATCTTCCTCTTCCTATTACTAATGGCACGCTTCTTCCTTCCATTGTAACAGCACCAAAGCTTGAGCTTAAGCCTTTGCCTGAGCATTTGAAGTATGCATTCCTTGGAACTGGTGAGACTTTACCCGTCATTTTATCTTCAAAAGTAACAGTGTTACAGGAGGAAAAGCTAGTCACTGTGCTCAGGGAGTAGAAAGAAGCTATTGACTGGACGATTGCAGACATTAAAGGAATAGATCCAACATTGTGTACTCATAGGATATTCCTTGAAGATGGAGCAAAGCCAACGAGAGAACCACAACGAAGACTCAACCCACCTATAATGGATGTGGTGAAGAATGAGGTTATCAAACTTCTTGATGCATGTATTATTTATGCAATATCTAATAACAAGTGGGTGAGTCCTATGCAGGTGGTACCCAAGAAGTCAGGCATCACAGTGATTAAAAATGATGAGGATCTGCTGGTGCCAAAGAGAGTTCAAACAAGATGGAGAGTCTGTATTGACTACCGCAGACTAAATGCCACAACCCGTAAGGATCATTTTCCTCTTCCTTTTATTGACCAAATGTTGGAACGTCTTGCAGGTCATGCGTATTATTGCTTTCTAGATGGTTATTCTGGCTACAACCATATTGCCATTGACAAAGAAGATCAAGAGAAGACTACCTTCACGTGTCCCTTTGGCACGTTTGCTTATAGGAGGATGCCTTTTGGGTTGTGCAATGCACCAGCTACTTTCCAGAGATGCATGATGAGCATCTTTTCAGACATAGTGGAGAAGATCATCGAGGTATTCATGGATGATTTTTCTGTTTTTTGTGATTCTTTTGATACATGTTTGAATAATCTGTCCCTAGTTCTAGAAAGATTTGTGGAAAAGAACCTTGTGTTAAATTTGGAATAATGCCATTTCATGGTTGAACAAGGTTTTGGAACAAGGTATTGTTTTTGAACAAGGTATAGTTTCACGGCTTTAGTGAAACTATAGCTGACGATGTTTTCTAACGAAAGCCGACGACACAAATACTCGTCGGCTATAGTGCACTATAGCCGACGAGTATTTGTGTCGTCGGCCTATTTTTTTACATTTCGTCAGCTATAGTGTTTGTTCTAGTAATGGAACATGAATTAGAAGAAGTAATGATTAACTACAAAGCCCATTCGAGTCAATGTAAGCATGACCAAACCTATTGAGTCATTTAGACTTCAAGAGGCTGCGGTCCATGCTCAACCCCAATTAAAACCAAACTTTAAGCCCATCTTCTCAAAAGCAACCTAATTCGTGTTTACATGCTTATCTTTCTTAAGTGAGTGACTAGTTCACTTAGGTTCATTTTTAGCTTCCCTAAACATATCTCAACTTAGTCATGCGTAAGACATGAACATGAAAATATTAAATCAAGCTCAAACATGCAAACGTATCACAATCATATCACAAACTATCAAACTCATTCACAACACGTAGTACACTAAACCAAAATCAATTTCATAACTCAAAACATAGTTGTATGTACATCAAATTGGCTAGGACTAAGCCCTAGCCTAGCTTCCAAAAGGCAACTACTCACTAAGCATAATGAAATAGAAGTCTAGATACATGCTCAAAATAAGAAAAGGAAAGAAATAACAAAGAGTCCCCTAAGCCAAAGCTCCACCAAATGACTCCAAGGTTTCTAGCTTCACTTCTTCACTCCAAGCTAGCACCAAATCTTGAAGAGGAGGTAAGGGTAGTCCTTAGGATTCCTAGGAGCCAAGGGGAAGAGAGATTACTTCCAATGCCTTTGAACTTTAAAGACAAAACCAAACCCTAGAGCAAAAATGAGAGGAGGAATACCCAAATAGGCCAAAGTGATGGTGTGGTGGTGGAGAGGTTCAGTTTTACCCAAGAGAGGGAAGAGCTAGGTCTCTAATGATGGTTGTTATGGAGGTGTTTTGGCCTAGAAATGGAGGAGAAGATGTAGAAGAGAGTGCTAGAGGGTTGGGATAAGGATAAGAGGTCTAGAGAGAGCCTACAACTATGAGAAATATGAAAATGAGGTGAGATGTGTATGTGTGTGAGAAGGAGGTCGACCCTACAAGTGCTAAGGGATATTTTTGGTGTAAATAATTCAAATTCAAGCTTAGACATAATCCATATTTTTAGGCTTTAAGTGATGGTTCTAAGATGACTTCCTCATGTCATGTGAGTTGCATGTGCATGTCTCCACAATAAAATATCTTCTTATGTTGGCTTGATCTTTGAAATCTTGGGCCATCAAATCTTGACCTGGTCATTGACTTGTGAAGACTTGCTGGAGTTCCCTGTTGACCGCCAAAGTTGACTTTTTATTTTCTTCCCGATTTTGGTCATTCTTCTCCAAATACTTAGGAAAATTGCTTAGCTTCTTCAAAAAGCGGTTAATCTCCATCTTTAATCTCGTTTCCACAAAAACTTAGCATTTCCTAGCATGACAAGGAAACGTATCAAAAATGATGCTTTATTCCAAGAAGCCAAGCATTAAGCATAACGTTAGGCACATAATTAGAATGTAATTATGGATCTAACAGGCTCTAAGGTAATCATGCCCTAATCCTTTACTTGAGGAGAGTATTTCATTCAGAAGAAGTATAGAATCTCCGCCCGAGTGGGATAATATAGTGCACTCAACTTCCAAATGTTGTACATAGTGATGAGTGTTAGTGTGTGATCCCGTATCACACAATTACTACACACGTAATCACTACAAATGGGTCAACATAGCTTAGACCAAACGCAAGACAGCAATACAGACTTAAATTTTAAACAACGAAACAACACCATCCGAACATCCACGCGTTCGGAATGACAAACAGAAAGTACCAAGACAGGTCATGTACAACAAAAGACTCCACACTCAACCAACAATATAAGCAATACATTTATGATAGATACAAGGTACGCCCATTACTCTACAAATACTACTGTTACACTTCATACATTCTAACTAGAGCGTCGGAGAGTCGAAGGCGGGAACACCCCGTCAAGACTCCTAACGCCCGTTTGGTGTATTATTCTTAACAACAGGTAAAGAACGACATACGCGCGATAGTCTAGATCACCCGAAATAGCTCCATCTGATCTTCTACTAAAAGTCCCTCATGGAATTCGGTAGAAACAATTAGTATCGTTTGTGGGAAGAGAGCAATTGTAAACCAAGTACAAACCCGTAAAAAAAAAGCCCAAGAACCAAACCCGACAACATAAATGGTGATGGACCACATCACACCCAAAAATCGGAAGACGAGAGACACACCAATAGATTGGATCAGCAGCATCAACGACTTAACGGAGGATAAGGCGACAGCCCACCTCGTGAAGGAACTCCGAACAGTAAGAACCGAAAGAGATCAGGAACGCCAAGCCCGACAGTGATTGGAGGAATGACTTGACGCGTTCATACGAAGCCAAGAAACCCAACGCGATGAGCCGAGACCAACAGAGGAACCAAGGGTGGGCATGTAGGTCATCATAATCAACTCACCATGGGGACTGCGAAACAACTAACTTCCGGGACCACCTCCACCACCCAAAAGAATACAAGAATATGATGACGAGGAACCAGTTGCGACAATCGAGGATACCATGCTTTGAAGGATGGAAGAAATTGAGGCCGAAATCACATTAGTCAAGAAAAGCACGCACACTGGGCCAAAAGGGATGTACACTCCCCGTGTAAGCCCATTGTCGGACGATATCATCGCACAGGGCAGGGACCTGTATTCCAAAACCGTTAAGATCAGCAGGTTCAACGAGAAGGGAGACCCACGAACACACATCGACGAATATCAATCCGCCACCGCAGGTAACTGGTATTCGGACGCAACCCTCTGCTTTCTGTTCTAAGAAATGCTGACGGAAGAAGCACGAAACTGATTCTACGAGGTGCCCACGGGATCCATCCACTCATTTGAGGAGCTAATAGAGTGTTTCCTTAAACGGTACCGGCTGCAGGGCAAGTACAACACCACCAGAACGCTCCTGCAGATCTGTCAGGGGGACAATGAAAACCTATCCGGCTTCATCAATCGATGGAGAGCCCTTGCGAACACGTGCAGGAACCTCGACAAGAACGTGGTAAAAATGGGGTTATTGAAGAACCTGACGGGAACCCCGTTCGTGGAGAAGTTGGTCAGAAAAGACCACCTCGGGTATGACGAGGTCATCCACCTGATCCTCCAAAAGGCACTAGTAGAAACCCCTTGATACGGGGCACACGGCCCAAACACAGCTCCACCCTCGAAAACACCTTACATACACAACTGCCCACCATCCTCCCATATAGCCAAAAGCCCACCGCCAAAAACACAGCCCGAATTAACCTCCCGTAAACGTGAGAGTCACTACCGCGAACATAAAAACAACAAACAGTACCAGCAAGCTCAATGTGGACATGAACCACCACCCCAACAGAACCCACCACCACCCAGAGATCCCCACCAACGCCGCACAATCTTCTCGATTACCCAGGCCACGAAAGAGGAGATGCTCATACAAAATAAACGGTAATCTTTCAAAAACCGAACACCGAACGACAGATCGCAAACATATTAATGAAGGGTACCGTCAACAAAATCTCAGAAGGGAAGTGGAAGTTCGAATGCCCACGCGAACGAGAAGAGCACCGCCCAAGGGACTTATTTGCAGTATACCCTGGAAATCCGCCAAAGGCAGGTAGAAGGGACTGGCCTCCAATCACTTTCTCTTGCAATGAAGAAGAAGCAAACCAGAACAGCACACTCCCATTCGTTATTGACGGAATGATGGATCGATATCTAGTCAAGCGTATCCTCATCGACAACGGGGCCTCCGTCAACATCATCTTCCCGGAGGCATACGAATAGCTCAAACGCCCGAGATGCAAGATGACATAGGATCATGAGACCATTGCTAGCTTCTCAGGAAAAACCACCTACCTTCTAGGCAACGACAACATGCGATTCAGCATCGAGACACCGGGAACCCCCCCAGAATGAGGTCAGAACAAACTTCGTTATTGTAGACATTTACACGTCCTACAACATGATCCTTGGACGGCCAGGCATCTTGAAGCTAAGGATGATTATCGCAAGCCATATGCTCATAGAAAAGTTCCCAATAGACTACAGAATCGGCAAGGTTAGAGGGTACGATTTCGTGGAAAAAATTGCACGACCGAACGAAGACAGCATGCCATTGGAGGTACTCGCAGTGGCAGAGGGCTCTCCCAAAGAACAACAACCTGATGACCCATGAGATGCACTGAACACTATCCGGCCAGCCACAGAGTGAGAAGGGCTACACACGATACACCTGTCTAGCGAACACCCGGAGCGCACGATCCGCATTGGTGCACACCTAGAACCTAACGTAGCAGCCTGATCTACGCATTTTATGCTTGATTCTTAACGTCTTTCTCTTTACGTTTAGCTTTGTTTTGACCTTAGTACTATCATTTCTTACTTACTTTGTTGTTTTTAGGTTTTGAATAAAGGAGTACAATAAAGGAGGTGATTTGGAGCATAAAATGAGCTAAGTGGAGAAGTGTCCTAAATCAACTAGGAATGACGTAGCAAAATATGGATCCGAAATGGTCTTCTCAAGTTACTAAAATGACGCAAGGCAAAATGAAGACATTTCAAAATGGTGGATCGAAAATCAGCAAGCATTTTGGGCAAAATCAAGCAAGGAGATATTACCGAATAAATGGAGGATCAAAAGTATTAAGTATATCTCAAAAGTGCCTTATTTGAAGATCAAAATATCCTACAATATATGGTAGGTTCGGCCAAAATGACTTGGAGCTCAAGAAATACAAGATATGGAAAGATCAAGATTTCCCTACTCCTAGTAGGAAGAGGAAGATATGCCTGCCAGCTCATCAATCTTCAACGTATCACAGAATCTGCAATTCAACTCCAAATACAGTGATCATATATGTCTTCTTTAATTTCTCGAGCTGATCTTTCCAACGAATCCAAAATCATAATTTTCTGAGCTCTAGAACTCCCGAAAAAGATGTTTCAAGACAGGCTGTCACAAGCTGGCAATTCTACCCGGGTACACTAGGAAAACCTAGTTTGGAGAGGAAAGTTGGAATTCTTCACCTATAAATACAAGAGCTAGGCCTCATTCTCAAGCATCACTCATTCTAGACGCCTAAGCCTGCCAAAGATCATCTCCTCAACCTCCAAACACTCGGCCATCCCCTCAAAACTCGAAACACCACAAATTACACCCCGTAAACACTCTTCTCCACCTCAAGAAGGACTTTGCTCGATTTGGCTGGGAATTCTTGGGCTCGTCATCAACTAAGGAGTAGATACACTTGAAGATTTGCGGTGCGATTTCACGGAGTCTAAAAGTGTAACATGACCCCGTCTTATTTTGTTTCAGTTTTTGTTTGGATTTCCTTTGTTTGTATTTTGAGAACAAGTTTTGATATGAGGCTTCTTATTTCTAAATTCTTCTAAGTTTCTTCCATGTGTTTTTAGCTTTGATTCGAATGCATGTGTGTGCTTATATGTTCTTAATGCTTGAAACTGTTTTTAAGTAGATACTCGATTTGGTTCTCTTTTAAGCATGTTTCACGAACTAATAACAAAGATAAAATTGGACTAGAGAGTTAGCTCGATTTGGTTGCTGTCTTGTTCAAATTATAAGCATGTGTGTGTGTTTTGATTAAAGTTAGGAATTTCGTTGACACTTAGGGAATCTAGGTATAAAACGGCAAAGGATGAAGGAATGAGTTGTTCACTTGTAAATATAGTAGTTAGGTCTATTTTCGGTCTAGTAACATGTTTAGGATTCTATGTTCTTGTTTGTTTTCTACTTGTCTATGAGTGAAGCATGTTAGAACTTAGGATTTCTCTATGTGTCTACTAACCATTTCCTGTCTTTAAATTCGTAGGAATTAGTAAAAAATAACCTTTTAAAGTCCCCCCTTTAACCATAGCGTAAACATGCATGCACCCTCAATCCCCGGTTAAGAACGATACCCTATTTACCAATGCTACATCTACACCAAGGGTTTTAATTGTATGCGTTTTTGTTGAGTGTTAAGTGTTTATTTAGTACTTAGTAAAAGCGTGTATCACAGCCCGACTGGTTCAGGTCCTATCTGACTGCCAGCAGGTGTTCGTATGGTCTTACGCAGACATGCTCAGAATCGCCCCAAGCATCATCTCCCACAAACTCAGCATCAACCCAATCGCAAAACCAGTGAAGCAGAAACGACAGGCGTATGACCAGGAACGATACACGGCTATGCCCGCAGAGGTAGACAGACTGCAGAGAATCATTTTCATCCGAAAGGTCAACTATCCGAAATGGATCTCTAATGCCGTTATGGTCAAGAAGCACAATGGATCTTGGTGTATGTTCGTAGATTACAGCAATCTGAACAAGGCCTGCCCGAAAGACAGTTTTCTATTGCCCAGGATCGATCATCTGGCAGACGCCACTGCCGAACACGAATTGCTATCCATGATGGATGCATATTCAGGGTAAAGCCAAATTCTAATTAATCATGAAGACCAGGAGGCCACTTGCTTCACAATGAACAAGGGGCTCTACTGTTACGTAGTCATGCCATTCGGCCTCAAGAACGCAGGCTCCACCTACCAAAGATTGATGAACATTATATTTGATGGGCTAACGGGTGAAATCATGGAGGTCTACATTGATGAAATACTGATCAAAAGCACCAAGGAAATGAACCACCCCGAACACCTGTGAACCGTACTCGAGCTCCTGAGCAAGAACGGCATGCGATTGAACCCGGCTAAGTGCACATTCGGTGTAACAACAAACAAGTTTCTCGGATACATCATCAGCAAGGGGGGCATCGAGGCCTCAACGACGAAGGTCAAAGAAATACTAGACATGCAACCCCCCGCGACTAAGGCCGAACTCCAAAGCCTAACGGGAAAACTAGCATTCCTCAATCGCTTCATCTCTCGCTACTCCGACAAGTGCGCTCCCATCTTCAAAGCCCTCCGAATAACAAAAAAATGAACCGTCATTTGGACAACCGACTCTGAAGCCGCATTCACATCCATCAAACAATACCTAGCCTTAATCCCTCTCCCATCCAAGCCAAATAAGGGAGAAACCTTATATCTATACCTATATGCTTCTCTAACAGCCGTTAGTTTCACCCTAGTTCAGAGGGAAACAAATTTGAAACTGCCAGTTTTCTTTTCCGGAAAGGGCATGACACTACCCGAGACCCATTACTCAACGATCGAGAAGGTGGCACTCGCACTCATAACGGTAGCAAGGCGACTCAGGCCGTACTTCCAGGCCCACAGCATCCACGTCCTTACGAACGTTCTATTACGACAAATATTGCAATCGCCCAATCACAACGGCCATTTAGCAAAGTGGGTCGTCGAGTTTAGCGAATATGACATCCATTATACCCCCTGGAAAGTAATAAAGGGCCAAACTATCGCAGACTTCATAGCCGAGTACACAGAGGCCGAGGAGACAATACAACGTTCCCTCAATGGCATGCCATCCATTAGCACAGACATACCCGAGGAAGAACCCCCAAAACCCGAATCACCACGGAACCTCTACGTGGACGGATCGTGCATCGAGAACACTAGTGGGACTGGAATCATCCTTACCTGGACAAGGGGCATACAAGCAGAGTACATACTCAGATTCGAATTCAAAGCAATAAACAACCAGGCCAAATACGAAGCTTTAATTGTCGGACTGCAACTAGCCCGAAACTCAGAAGCCCTAAGCATTAATATCTTCAGCGACTCGCAACTAGTCGTTAGCCAAATCTGAGGCGACTTCAAAACAAAGCGCGATACAATGACGACATATCTCGGTCACGTCCACACGATGCTATGCAAGTTCAAGTTTTTCAACATCAACCACATCCTCAGGGGCTGAAATATCAAGGCAGACGCACTCGCCCGTTTATCAACATCGCCCTTACAAACAGAGCCGGGGCAAAGGGTAGTTGAAGTCCTAAAAGGACCAAGCATCACAAAAACATCAGAAGAGATCTTTACCATCGAGCCACACGTGGCCATCTGGATGGACCATTTGTAAGGGCGATCTTTACCCCATCATCAAATACAAATCAAAGGGTGAACTCCTAGCCGACCGGGTACAAGCGCGAAAAATTATAGGCAGAGCAATTAACTTTAGCATTCGACACAACGGCCTGTATAGACAGGGGAAGACGTGGGCACTACAAGAAAACATCACTTAGACCACGAAAACGTAATTGTTCCGTGGTCCAAGTGATACTTGGACGATGGAGACTACTATCTCCGTGGTCCTAGTTCCACCTGGACAACGGAGAATTCTCCGAGGTCCAGGTGAGAACCTGGACGACGGAGACTACTATTTCCATTGTCCAGGTGCTCACATGGACCTCGGAGAATTCTTCGTTGTCTAGGTGAGAACCTGGACGACGGAGACTACTATCTCCGTCGTTCAGGTGAGAACCTGGACCTTGGAGAATTCTCCGTTGTCTAGGTGCTCACCTGGACAACGGACTGACACGCCGTGGTCCGAATGGCCACTTAGACGACGTACCGACACCTCCGTCATCTAAGTGAAGCATTATATAAGGCCAATGCCAAACTCTCTTCCTCTCCGCTCACTCTCTCAACTGAACGATCATAATCTCTTCTTGTCTTGATCAGCTAGCGCCTCACGCGTGCACACAATGCAAACAACGATCGACGTCCTAGCTAGATGGCTAGATATATAGCACTATATATATCGATCTTCGGCTCCGACCATCGATTAATTGGCCATATATATCGGAGAAGGCCAGGTACGTACGCAGTTATTTTCCAACACCATTAACGTAGGTTTATATATATAATTAATTGCATGTACGTTTGTTAAAACGCGCATTATTAATAATTAATTAGTACGTCTAATTAATATATAATTAATATATTAAGTTAGGAAATTGATTATATATATATTAGTTAATTATAGACATGTAGTACGTATATATGTATGGATGTTTTCAAATTTAGTTAATATTTAGTTAAAACGTACATACATGCATGTATGTTAGCTACAAATATTAAAGTACGTAATTGATCGATGTAGATAGATCGAGTACATATAATTAATTGTTAATTAATTGACTAATATATATGTAATAATTAATTAATTATAATATTTTGTAGAAGTATGGACAATAGTTGGATGAAGTTGCAGAATAGATGTGATGTCCGATATATGGATGGAATTAGTGAATTTGTGAATTTTGCGATAGAACATGGTCAGGGAAAGAAGCTTTTCAGGTGTCCGTGTCAGAAATGTCTTAATTGTCAGTATGTGGAGGTTAATGTTATGGTGCAACACCTGTACGAAAATGGTATGATGTGGAGTTACACTACATGGAGCGAGCATGGTGAAGCAGTAGACTTCAGCTCAGGGTACAGTTACCAGGGTGCCTCATCCAGCGGCAGTGGTGCTGGCCCCCCTGCTTGCAACCCAACTGCAGATTTGGTCCATGATGCGTTTCCGAGATTTAGTCATGGTGGACACCAACACCAAGACGGAGGTTATAGTACCACTCATGAGCATGATGACACATTCCCCGCTGCTAGCTTGGCCACTGACACTAGTGAGATGGATAAGTACAACCGGATGATACTTGAAGTGCAAACCCCGGTGTTCTCTGGATGTCGAGAGAATGTGTTACAATATGTGATGGAGCAAATGAAGATAAAAGTGAAGCACAATTTGATGAAATTCAGGAGCAAATATGTAAGTTGCTTCTTGATGATCACAATCTTCCTAAATCTCATTATAAGGTTAGAAATATCTTGAGCAGTCTCGGCCTAAAGTACAGGATAATTGACGCATGTCCGAATGATTGTGTGCTTTTTTACAAAGAGTATAAAGATTTGGACTATTGTCCTGTATGTGGCCAGTGCAGATATGAGCTGAATATGAAGAGTTCGAAAAAGAGAATTCCTGTGAAAGTTGTTCGATATTTTCCCTTGATTCCCAGATTGCAGCGCTTGTACATGTCTCTACACACAGCAGAGGCGATGCGATGGTACGTAGAAAAGCGAATAGATGATGATGTTATGCGACACGCCGCGGATGGGGAGGGTTTCAAACATTTCGACAGAGAATTTAGAGACTTTGCTGCAGAGGTTAGAAATGATAGACTCGGCCTATCTACAGACGGATTCAATCCTTGGGGAAGTAATAGCTTCGCCGTCAGCACTTGGCCAGTTATTTTGATGCCGTACAACTTGCCTCCGTGGATGTGCATGAACAAGGAATTTAATTTCCTTACTGTACTAATTCCAGGTCCTAAATCTCCAGGGAAGTGCTTAGATGTCTACCTCAGACCTTTGATCGACGAGCTGAAACTATTGTGGCAAAATGGAGTCCCAACTTATGACAAATTCACTGACACGATGTTCACGATGAGGGCTACCGTAATGTGGACGATCAACGATTTTCCAGTGTATGGGATGTTGGCAGCCTGCAGGACAAAAGGATATAATGGATGTCCTATATGTTTGGACGACGTGAACTCTAGTTGGCACGCGAGGAAGGTGTGTTACTTGGGTCACCATAGATAACTTCCTCACGACCACCCGTGGCGACAGGATGAAGCTCATTTCAACGGGACGGTAGAGAATGATCCTAAACCCTGTGGATCGTCGGGTGATGAGATTTTAGAGAGATTGAGCTATTTCAACTTTGGTGTGTTGACCAATGATGCGGATGTAAAGAAATGCAATCCAATTCCTCCACATGATCTCCGTTATTGGCCTCACAAGAGTATAATCTTTGAACTCCCTTACTGGTCGAAGTTGAAGCTGAGGAACAACTTGGACGCGATGCACATAGAAAAGAATGTGTGCGACAGCGTGGTGGGAACAATTCTCGGTATTAAGTTCAAGACTAAAGATACTCCCAAACCGCGCAAAGATTTGGAATCAATGAATCTACGTCGTCCCTTGTGGTTGAGGAGGGATAGGAAATGAGTGTACAACAAGATGCCAGCTGCACCTTACATAGTAAAGCCGACACTTAGACGTTCTGTATTTCACTGGTTTAAGGGCGTTCATTATCCAGCTACGTATGCAGCTACTATAATTGGAGCAGTGGACGAGGTGCAACACAAGTTTGTTGGTCTAAAGACACATGACTATCACGTTATACTGCAACGTCTGATTCCAGTGGTAATTCGACCATATTTACCTCGTGACGTCGTAGAACCAATAGTGGCATTATGCAGATGGTGGCAGAGGTTATGCGCCAGAGAATTAAAGAAGTCAGATGTGGTGGAACTGCAACAACAAAATGTGCACATCATTTGCAAACTAGAGAGGATTTTTCCCCCTGCTTTCTTTGACATCATGATTCACCTAATGATCCACCTGCCCGAGCAGGTGCTCATTTCTAGTCCGGTCCAGTACACTTGGATGTATCCTTAAGAAAGGTACGTACAACTATATTAATTGTACAGGTGATTCGATTCATAATTTGTTCCACTGGAGATTTGTAGCTATATGTACTTATTCTTATTGTACGTTTGATTTTGTTGACAGCTTGGACAGTATAAAAGATTCGTCAAAAACAGGTCGGCCCCGGATGGCTCCATAGCTGAGACATACCTAATGCATGAGTGTGTTACTTACTGCAACAGGTACCTCAAAGATCCACCACCTCCCACTGCCTCCGATCCCATTGCCCGCATCAATCTTTCTGTCGTCACCAATGTCGTCCGACCGTTTAGAGGAGTATGAAAGGAATCATTAACACGGGAAGAACTTACTGATGCACATTGGGTAGTGTTGCGAGACTGTGACGAAGTTGAGCCGTACATGATGTCATGGAGGGAAAGGCTTCAGGCGTTAAATCCAGACAAGAGTTCGGCGTGGATTGAGAAAATGGTTAAGAAAAAGTTCCCTGATTATTTCTTCCAATGGGTAAGTATGTACGTCTCGGTATATAGTAATTTATATACATATCGATCATGTTTGTAGAAAGTAAACCCTTATATTTTCCCATTTTCGCAGATGATTGATCTACAAAAATCCGAAAACCACGAGGGGTGGTGGTCCTGGCCAAAGCACTTGCTAGCAAGGAAGCCGATTAAACATTATATTTATCCCGGATGTTTTGTGAACGGTGTAAAGTTCCATTCATTGGCCCGAGATGAAGGAAGAAGAACACAAAACAGTGGGGTAACGGTTGGGAAAGATAATGATCTATATTACGGGGCTATTGTAAATGTGGTTCAGCTATGTTACGGGAATGATGTCAACGTTTTCCTATTCAAGTGCAGATGGTTCAAGCGTACAAAGGAGGACCTGGGACTTTTATCAGTCGATACAAACTCAAGCTGGTATGAGGATGAGCCTTTCGCTCTCGCTACCTTAGTTAGGCAGGTGTTCTATCTCGACGATCTGAAAGCTGGTGAATGGTGGAAAATAGTGAACAATATCTCTCATCGAGGAATATGGAATACAGAGACAATTGAAGGGACACCAGCGACTGAAGATGCTGCTGAACCAGAAAGAGACATTCCTGCCTATCAAGAGCCTAATATTTCTGTCATCCGCTTCGATATAATGGACCTGGTTCAAGATGGTGAACGGTTACCCATGCCTGATGCTTGTACAGATCTAACTGAAGATGAGATTATCGATGCCATTAATGAGGTAGATGAAGAAGACGTGCAGGATGAGGACGCGGACGAGGACTCAGGTTATTCGTCGGACGATGTTGAGTATGATGAGGAGGATGAGCAATCGGATAACGGAGATGAGGATAATGACGATTATGACGAAGAGTACAATTATATGACGAGGATTATTAATTGGTAATTAAATATTGTAATATATGATGCATCATCGATCAAAAATTAATATAAGGAGGAGTACGTATGTACGTATGTAAAACTATTATTTTTGTACTTAATTAATTAATTACACGCGTCCATGCTCGGATCGGATCGACCGACGTACGTAAATGAAATTTAATTAATTAATTAATGGATCCGAATCGGATCGAATCAAATGGAATCAGATTAATCGAATCGAATCGGATCAATCGAGGAGTGGATCGGATCGGAGCGGATCAGATTGACGAATTTTTAAGCGAATTGAATCAGAAGAATTGAACGAAGACACCTGAATGATGGAGGATGAGTTTTCCGTCGTCCAAGTACTCGCCTGGACGATGGAGAATCCCAAATGTGTCTTCCAAGTGAAGGAAAAACCCTAAACCCTAAACAGTTAGGCCCTAACCCCTGAATTTAGGGTTTTGCACTTGGAGGACGGAGATGAGCTTCTCCTTGGTCTAGGTACTGCACTTGGATGACGGAGAACTCATTCTCCGTCGTCCAAGTACGCACCTAGACCACGGAAAAGCTCATCTCCGTCGTCCAAGTGCAGAAATCGTATTTTTTTTCTAAGACAACGACCATTTAGACCATCTCCCAATGCATATTCTTTTCGTCAAGACTATAGAGTGAACAATTCTTGGTGTGTGAGCTTCGACGGTTCTAAAATCGGAGTTAGGAAATGTCTTGTATCCAAGTTTCCGGTTTGTCAAAATCTTGGTTTTACGGTTAACTGTGCCGATGAAACCCTTCACGAACTTATTATTTTCCGAAAATTATTCTAATTATATATTATGTTACGGCGAACGTATCCAACGGTTGTTTTGTCCAAATTCAATTTCGTTAATTTCGAAATGCAAATGAGCCTATACTTAATGACACTTAAGTCATAAAGATTCATAGATACTTAACAAGTTTAAAGACGTAAAATTATTCGTCGTTTCAAATTTAACTGTTTATATATACGATGCGTTAATCAATATTTTACGACTATTTCATTCAAATGACAGATCGGCAAATTTCTTTCGAATTAATTTTTTTTTTACGTAAATTGAACTTGGACGACGGAGATGGTCATTCTCCGTCATACAAGTTCAAAATATATGGCGGTTCATTCTGCCGCCTTAAATTTCGGCGCCGTTTCAATTTTGACTTAGACGACGGAGAATATATTGAATTTCGGCGCCGCTTCAAGTTCAAAATATATTCTCCTTCGTCTAAGTCAAATTTAAGGCGGTCGAAACGTCCTGCCGATTAATTGGGCGCCGTTTCAAAATTTTGAAACGATTCACTTAGACGACGGAAAAACCCGTTTCCGTCGTCCAAGTTCACTTAGACGACGGAAAATAGGGCTCCGTCGTCTAAGTGAAAGCCTATACATAGAACAGTTCAACCTCTCTTTTCCTCATCCCATCTCATTTTAATTCCTCTCCTCTCAAAACCTCCGCCCTTCCTCCTCCGGCGACGCTCCGGCGACCAAAATTCCGGCGACTATCCCTCTCTCCGACGACTCTACTCCGACGACATTCTGACGAATTTCCGGCGACATTCCGGCAAGGTAATAATTATATTTTTTAATTAACATTATTATTATTTAAGTAATTATTTAATTTGTAAATAATTTTAATAAATTAGTAATTATAATAATTATTATTAGTAATAATTAATAATTTAGTAATCATTATTATTGGTAATGATAATTAACACATTATTGGTTAGTTGTTAATTGGTAATGAATAATTATTAGTTAAAATTAAGTAATAGTAATAATTATTATTGTTAATAATAATTAATTATATTGGTAAATGAATAATTATTATTAAATGCATGATAAATAATAATTAATTATTGTCATTATTTATTGTTTTAATTAATAGTATAATTTGTGATTATTATTGCATGTAATTAAAAATATTAATTGATAATTATGGGAATTTTCTAGTAAATTGGTAGTCTTTGATTTAAATTTAGTACATAAGATTGGTTTATTAAGTCGCACTCTTTGGAATAGATGACGCATCTTTTCCTAGCTTATCTCCTTAACCCCTCGTGATGTGTGGATTTCATCATCGCATACCATAACCTAAGTGAAGTTATGGACACGAGGTTGATAGCGGAGTTTGCAAAAGACTTGAGGGAGTGCAAATTTTCGAAAGATTGGCTGAATGTCAGACATGGTGTCTAGAAACGGGTTATGACTGGTGACAGGTTTTGGATCTAAGAAAGACGACACTAATAGAGTATATACCATTGATTTGGTTAGCCTCGGTGTGTTTTGTCGAAATTAGTCCTTCCTCTCACGTTATCTCTATCCCTAACTGGCAATGTTTTTCGATTGAATCAAGGCTGATTAATTGAAAGTTTACACTTTATCGCGTGGGTCGCACGTTCATTGAACGACCCAAAAACTAAGCTAGTGTACTCTATTTAAATCTTAGGTGCACTTAATTAGCGTAATATTTTTATATAATTATTATGGTAATCATGTATTTTAACAACGTACTCCTAGGTTTAAATGGCTCCGTCTGGAAAGAAAAAGACCCAATAGGAGGCCGAAGATGCTATGCTCTGACGCTTGGGGAAGCAAGTTGGTTGGGAATTACAGGAGGGCAACGACGCCCTCAATCCGGACCCTTCATCTGGTCCGTCGATAGCGCCCTCTGGGGAAATTCCCGCTGCCCCATTTATCCCGACCGGTGATGACGACGCCTATTCCTGTCCGACGCCTGGTTCAACAGGAAGTACTCAGACATCCTCGACCTCTGAATCTATCCTCTACAGCGCCCGGCGTAAGCAAAGGAGGGCCCCGACTGACCCGGAACCGAAAATGACTTGCGGTCTCATCAAAGGAGGCAAATCAGAGAAAATTTTAAAGGCGACCGGGAAAAAGATCGACTTGCCGTACGACGAATTCACCGGTGGCCCTCCCACAGCTCAGCTAGCTAGTCTCTCGGCGCATAGCATATGGTCAATCCTTCGTAGCCGGATTCGTATGACTGCCCCCACTTGGAAAGAGATGCCTGATGAAGAGAAGGCGAAACTCTTTAAAGAACTTTCGGTACGTAATAAGTACAATTTTATATTTATTTTCTAATAACCAATTAAAATTTTAATTTCATAATATATACGATTATAATTTTCTATTTATTTCTGATATGAACAATATGAGGTGGATCCCACACCGGCGATGCTTAGGCATATCAACCAAACCGCCAACTCTATCTACCGTGATTGAAAGTACATGCTTCATCAATACTTCGACAATATCGGTCCCGTGCCTACCCCCGTAGAGCTGCGTGGGGATAGGGAAGATGAGTGGCAGTGGTTGTGTAACCACTTCCAAGATGAAGAATATAAGGTGTTTACTTTTTTTTATTTCAATTAAGAGAATTGAATTATTTTAATTTTAGTTACTTATTAATTTTTTAATGATTTATGTTGTCCAACAGAAATTCTCCGGAATCAACAAAACCAACAGGGGGAAAAAGGACAAACACCATACCTCCGGCGCTAAGCAAGTGATTCAAATAGCCAAGGAGCACAGGGATAAGGGCTCCAAACACCCTTATCTCGATGCTAGCATAAGCGCGTACGTGACGCCTGGGCTCAACAATTAAGCGAGTCAATACAGCGTAAGTGATATATATATATGTGCTTTTAATTGTAGTAGTTATTATTTAATTATTATTTCATTATAATTTTTGTAATTATTCTTTTGTAGGCAAGGTTGGTAGAACGTGCGCAAGAAGAATTGGCTAGCACTCAGCTTGCGTACCCAGATTTGCCGCTCGAAGACATGCCTCCTCTATCGATTGAGAGCCAAATTGCAATCGCCGATGAGGTCTATGGTCGTAGAGCTGGAAGGCAGGTTAGGGGGTTCGGACCTAAGGTGCTTCGAGATTTGTCGACCTCCGACTGATCATCTACGGGAGGTTCGGGGAGGAAAAGTACTCAGGCTGTGGCCGTCGAAGCAGCCATTCAAGAGGCTCGACTCGCACAGGAGGAAAATCAATCTATGCGTCAAAGACTTGATCAGCAAGAAGCGTAGATAGCCCAATTCGTCGCCCTCATGGAAAATCAAGCTCGACGATAGTGTCAACCTCCTCCGAACCCATACCCCGACGACGACCCGGCTGGAGGCGGAGGACTCGGCGGCACATCTGCTCCTCCAGTATTTTAGTAGTTCATTTATGTAGTTTATTATATCGTTTCTTTCCCGATTCCGAACAATATTTTAAATTTTATGTGTTTTTCATGTATGTACAAATTAATTTTTATTATTTAATAAGTAATTACAAATTTATTTTATTTAATTAATTTTAACATTTTTAATTATTTAAATGAGATTGGAGTTTATATATTAATTTATTAATATTTTACAACAATTTAAAATTTATTTAAAAAAAATTAAATAAGCACTTGGACGACGGAGATCACATTCTCCGTCGTCCAAGTTCTTACTTGGACCGCGGAGAATGTCCGCGGTCCAAGTGCTTGGACGACAGCACTTGGAGCACGGAGATTGGAGGACGGAGCCTCCGTCTTAGACGACGGAAAAATGCACCTAGACGACGGAAACGCTCCGCGGTCTAGGTGCATTTTTCTTATAGTGGGGCCAACCTCAAATGTGTCATACCGAAGCAAGGCGACATGATACTAAGGGAAATCCATTCGGGCGTATGTAGCCACCACGCAGGAGCACGATCCACTCCGAAGTGAATTTTGGTGGCCTACCATCCATGTTGACGCAACCGTAATTACTACGACCTGCCACCAATGCCATTTATACGCACTAAAGAACCATACTCCTGCTGTTCCCCTAACGATCCTCACTTCTCTAGTTTTGTTTGCACAGTGGAGACTCGATCTCATCGAAGAACTTCCGAAATCCAATGGCCAGTATCGCTACATCATCGTGATCATTGACTACCATACCAAGTTTATCGAGGCCGAACCGATGGTCAAGATCACAACCGAAAAGGTGAAGAGATTCCTGTGGTGTTTTGTCTACTGTCGCTACGGCACCCCACTCAATATCATAATGTATAATGAGCCGCAATTCCACAACGACGAGCTCAAAGGATTCTGCAGAAAGCAAGGCACCAATCTGGTATTTGCATCACCAGTACACCCCCAGACAAACATACAGGTAGAAGCAACCAACAAAATCATCAAGGATGGAATCGAGAAGAAAATCAAACTAAATGAGAAATGAGACATCTGGTACAGAAGATGGCCCACACTCCTCTCCGAGATACTATGGTCGATCCGAACGACCGCAACGGCAGCAACAGGAGAAACCTCGTTTAGCCACCCATTCAGAACGGAGGCCATACTACCACTCGAGCTCACATACAGAAATCCATAAATCGAAAGCTATGACTCCACCACAAGCGGAGATGGACTACGACTCAACAACGATCTCCTTGAAGAAAAACGAGACACGGAACATGTCCACAACACCGTGAACAAGCAGCGAGTCGCTCGACTATTCAACCAACGTGTCAAGAAGCGCCCGCTTCAACTGGGGGACTAGGTCATGAAGGTAATCCAAACGAAGCCAAAGAGTTTACGCCCGTCATGGGAAGGTCCCTACATCATCGACACAATCGTAAGCCCGAGTACTTTCTACATCAAAGACATGTTTGGAAGAAGGATAGGCAACCCCTGGAACACACAACACTTGAGAAAATATTTCCGCTAAGTGTTCATCTACCTGCGTTTGATTGGCACTAACGTGCGTACATCTGCTCGCTTTGTAACTTTTTGTATGAGTACAATCACACGTTTTATTTTTAGCTAGTGAATGAAAGTAAATATACATCAAACGCATTCAGACGCAAAGTAAGCAAAACAAAGGCACTTTGATATATTCCAAAAAAGAGAGTTAATACATGTCCAGCAAAACGCACCCAGGCACAAAAAAATACTACAGAGAAAGAAAGCAAAAGTACATAAATAAATTGGCACCATCCACTGCATCAGCCCCACCATCCAGCTCCGCCACCCCATCAGCATGCGCATCAACCTCAAGCTCCTCGAGCGAACGCTTCAGCTTTTCAGCCTTAGCCGCTTGCCACGCCTCAAACTAGTCCACCTTGACAAATGGAAGGATGAGCGAGGAAAAGACCTCACACTGGACGTTGGGCTCAGTAGCAACCAAGTCCTCAAATTCGTCTGAATTCTTGAAAGCCTTGACCGCATCGGCCTTGACTTTCTCAAACTCGGACGACACCTTGAACTCAACCACCTACTCCTTCGTAATCCTTCTGCAAATTTCCTCCGTCATCTCATGCGTCCAAGCCTCAGCAAGCTTGCTCTCCAGCTCCACAATTCGGGCAGCGCTGGACAATCAGAGGGCGGCAAGGTTCGTCTCGAGAATGGCAATCCCAGACTGAGACTCCCCCAGCTTCTTCTTCATCTTATCGAGCTCACAGACCAGATCGTTCACTTGGGAAATTTTGCAGTTGGCTATGTCCGTGAACCTCGTCAGAGCCTTCTGCAACTTGCCCACTTCGGCCATTAGCCGCCTGCTCTCGGCTTTCGCCTTCGACAGTGCGGTTGTCTGCAACATCGACCCTTCCAGGCCCTTGATCAAGAAGAGCTGGTGTTGAAGCTGGGTGCAGGTGTTAAATGCTGCATTTAGGGACTCGCTCAAAGTCGTGCCCAGTTGACGCCACTTCCGCAATTAATGATTCTATGCCTACACCCATGGAGCTCTAAATGCGAGCAAGGAACTCCGAGAAAAGGGCTGTTTCACTTGCCACCGCAACAGTCATGCCTGGCGAAGCCTCGGTGGACAGACCCCTAGAGCGTTTGAGTCGACGGCTGGACGCCCCTTAATCATCTGGCCTCCTCACCGAAGACCAGGCAGGGGCACCCTCGCATTTCCAGCATGACTGAGGGGAGAGAGCTCGAACGAACTCTTAGAGGAGCCCGTGTTGGCAGAGTGGGACTTGCTTCGAGAGCTGGAGCGCGGTCGACCTTTACTTTAGCGTTTGTCGCCATGATTGATCTGACGCTCGTAGCGCTCCTTGGTTCGAACCTCCTTCTCCTGACGAAGGCGGTCTATGCTTACCCTCGTGCCCACGATGTGTGTCAAGAGTGGCTTCCTCGACTTGGTGCTCGGGAGTCACGGCCCGAACAGTTGGAGCCCGAACAGCCGCGCCCACGGCCTCCACCTCTTCATCGACCTCCTGTACCAGATCAAGGTACTAATTACAGTCGGGGGCGTGCAGCACGGGCTGCAGAGTGTCGCCCTGAATGAGATGGTCGTGGGAATTAGATGGTTGTTTCCATCCTCCACGACAATCTGGGCATGCCTGGCCCTCTCCATCAGCACCAGCATATGCTGGTGGGCCGCATCTTGCTTGGCTGAGGAACGGGACTTTTTCATCTTCGCTGCAACAAAAAAAAAAAGGGAAATGCCACCCTGAAAACCCACACAAGAGGTACGAACAAACGCAGTAAACGGGGAAATCGAACGTACCAAGAGGGCGTGAGAGACCACAACGTTCGACTAGCTCCCAGTGGTTGGCCGCCCAAAAGTTTCTTGAGTCCGGATGGGGATTGAAGGCAAACTTGATCCGAGCCAAACGGCTTTCCTCCAAATGGGTGAGGGGATACGATAGTTGATCTACAAAAAAACAAAGGCATTAGTAAGCACAATTACAAAACAAAATGAGCATGCAAATGCCGATAGCCGGCAATCCAACACCACACCTAATGGTTGAAAAGACTCGGGGACTCGATGTATCTGATCGCGTCTACGCGATAGTGCACCATCAGTCTTATCAAACTCCCACTCACCACCGACAAAGCAGTGATACCGACGCTAGGCAGTCGAAGAGGAAGGGGGCTCTGTTAACCACCACTTCGTTTGGGGCTCCACCGGTATCATGCCATTGTCCTTCATGCGTGGGGAGTACTTCAAACGAAAGAAGTGACCGATCTCCGCATGGGTGGGGAACTGCAGCCCACTGAGCTTCAAGATGTTATGGAATGTGACCAGCACGCTCCTCAACGTAGGACCACACTGATCTAGCGTAATGTTGAAGAAGGCAAACGCATACTGGTAGAACGGGTGGAGTGGAAGCTTTAACCCAGCCTTGAGCTGGAACTCACTCACACACATGTAACCGCGAGGCGGACGTGTGAATGACTCGCCTTGACGGAGGGCCCTCAGCTTCACCATTCGGGGAATAGACGGGGACCCCTCCTGCTCTTGAACCACTTGGCCATCTGCGAGACGCCATAGCACGGGCCCGCCTCAAGGGAGTACGGGGAGAGCAGCCCCTGATGCCCGTCCACTGCGGGGTAGGACGACGTAACCGTGAGAGCCTCCGGAAGAAGAGGTAGACGCTTCACCGCTCGGCACCATCGAGGCACCTTGTTGTTCGGACAATAAAATTACTGATCCGCTCTTCTCCCTATTTGGGACGGATGACCTACGCAAAGCACCACTAGCGTTAACGGAAATTGGGGAGATGCTCAGTACCTATCCGACAAAGAGTCTGAAACACTATGGGCATGACTGTGTGACCCTATACGAAACCTAGGGGTTTGCGGAAGGGACTCATCGCTAGACACAACTACTAGTTCCATAATCCTAAGAGAAAAGCAAATGGGAGAATAAGCGAAATGGCGAACGTGTGGAGTATATCACCATCCCAATCCTTCACATAGCACACAGGTATCCACCATTTCGCAACACCCAAAAACAGATCAAAAACTCCAAAAGCAATTAAAATTTCAAGAACAATATTGTTCTTACTTACATACCCAGAAAAAGCCCCAAAAACAAAAAAAAAACCTAGAACTTATATACAGCACCAAAAGAATGCAGAACATAAACTAGCCAAACGCACTCCACAAATAGCAAAAACCACAAATTCCAGAAATTTACCACAAATAGTACCACAAAAACAGTAACCAAATGTTCATAAACGTACCAAAGCAACACAAAAAATCACACGTTTTGAAGCAAGGCAAAGGAACAAGCCAATACCTTTACAAGACGACAGGAAGATTCACAAGACTAAAAAGCTCCAACTTTGGTTACAACAGCTTCAGGATAACATTCTGGGAGAGTTCAGTTCAAAGCAAAAATGTAAAAAATGAGAAAGTGAAAGCAAAGCTATTTGTAGGCAGCGAAACTAACCCTAGGCGACCGCCTACCGTTTATTCTCAGTGCTTCTTACCGCAAGATTACAACACGTGTCTCACGCGCCCCACGCACTCTCGCCAAAATTAATTACCTTACCGCTTCAAATTCGGCGAGCCACATGTCACACATGCAGCAAATAACTGAAAAAAAATGTCTTACACACGGGCATGTCAAACGACAGGTAACCGTTACGAAGTCGAAAATGTCAGAATGCGAAAAGACAAGTAGGGCCCACTTCGAAAATAGCAACATCAAGTTTCGAAGTCCACCCCGATAGTCGAACAATAACAACGTTCGTACTATCGTGGAACGAGTAGCAACATCACTTGTCGCCACGTAAGCGGCTCCAAACAGTAACATCAAGTTTCAAAGTCCACCCCGATAGTAGAATAACAAAAACGTTCGTACTATCGTGGAACGAGTAGCAACATCACTTGTCCCTACGTAAGCGGCTCCAAACAGCAACATCAAGTTTCGGAGTCCACCCCGATAGTCGAACAATGACAACGTTCGCACTGTCGTGGCACAAGTAGCAACATCACTTTTCGCCACGTAAGCGGCTCCAAACAGCAACATCAAGTTTCAGAGTCCACCCCGATAGTCGAACAGTAACAAATTTCGCACTATCGTGGCACGAGTAGTAACATCACTTGTCGTAACGTAAGGAACTCCAAACAGCAACACCAAGTTTCAAAGTCCAAAAGGATAGCCCCACGGCACGAACATTTGATATCCAACCTCAAATCCAGTTCTTCATCGGAGAGTTGGGGGATTTGGGGGTATCGGGTCGCTGACCCCTCCCCGAGTGACCACATGTGTGCAATCGAAAAAAGTTTTTACAACTTCCCAATCAAGAGTTGTTTCCCTTGACTTGGGGATTTGGAGGACTTGTTAGTGTGTGATGCCGTATCACACAATTATCGCACACGTAATCACTACAAACGGGTCAACACAGCTTAGACCAAACGCAAGACAGCAATACAAGCTTCAACTTTAAACAACGAAATAACACCATCTGAATGTCCACGCATTCAGAACGACAAACGAAAAGTACCAGGACAGGTCATGTAAAAAAAATCGGATCTCACATCGAAGAAGAACAAAAGACTCCACACTTAACAAGCAATATAAGCAATACATTTATGACAGATACAAGGTATGCCCGTTACTCTACCAATACTACTTTTACACTTCATACATTCTAACTAGAGTGTCAGAGAGTAGAAGGCGGGAACACCCCGTCAAGACTCCTAACGCCCGTTTGGTGTATTATTCTTAACAGCAGGTAAAGGACGACATACACACGATAGTCCAGATCACCCCAAATTGCTCCATCCAATCTTCTACTAAATGTCCCTCACGGAATTTGGTAGAAACAATGAGCAACTTGGTTATGGTAGGCCCGCACTTCCTTAACATCACCGGGAGTATGGAAATGGCATATTGGAAGAATGGCTTCAAAGGAAGTTGAACCCCGCACTTGAAATAAAACTCACTTACACATGTGTGTCTAGGAAAGAGCTGACTAAACATGTCGTTTGGATCCAAAGCTCGAAGAGTCACTTCACCCGACATATTATACGTCTTGTGCCATTTATCTATCTCCTTGGTCGAGGACGAACCCATAGGTTCCTGAACGGCCTGATTGTCCAGGAACCTATAATTGCAAGGCCCCCCTGATCAGAATATGGGCAAGGTAGTATTAGGGCCACTAGGGTTTGTGGCAGGACTAGGGAGCCGAACATTCTCTTCTGACCCCGACTCCAAGGAATCAGAGTACTACCCTATCTCTTTCGATTTAATGTTGTCGAGAGAAGGACCCCATCATGCCTACGCCCCATGTTCAGCGTAACTCACCTAAGAATAGCATCGCCAATGTTAGTGGATATAGAGGATACATTAAGCACACTATCAGACGAGGAGTTTGAATCACTAAAGTCAGTCCTAGGCCTAGTGGATCCTATACTGGACATCTGGTCAGGCTGACTTTCGTTACTGGAGATTGGAATGGCTTCCATGATCTTAGCGAACAAGAAAAGTGGACTGAGTAAATGTTCAGGTAACCCTTTATAGTTAGGCACTACTCTAGGTCAGAACACAAACAATAAAAATCTACCCTTTGGTAAGAAAGTAAGATCAAACAACCAAACCCTCAAGAACACGAGGTTGGTCTTCAGCAAAAACCCATAAATTCATCTGAAACCCTTACCCCAATCTAAAATTTCACTAACAAAACAATGCAGAGAGCATATTTTCCTCACCATTCAACCCAAATAACAACCACCATCTTTCCCAAAACAACAAACGTACAACAACATACAACCAAAAACCCAGAAATTTGCCTCACAAACACTCGGTTTCTCCAGAAAAACGTATTCGAAAAACAATGAAATCCATACTTTTCACAAACACAAAAAAAAGTAAGTAAGATGAGAATCAAGGATTTACCTTTTAGAAATCTTTGAGAAGATCCACAAGTGGTGTTGCTTCAAAAACCTTCAAGAACATGGCAAAAGCAATTCGGCAGCACTTCGGCAAGAGGAGGCGAAAACGTAAGAAAGTGAGAAATTGAATGAAGCCTATTTAAAGTAAATTGGTTTAACCTTACGAAGAACCTCAGTTGTCCATGCAACAATTTGTAGACCGTGGGATCAGTGAAACGTGCCCAACACACCACACGCGCTCTCGCCAATTTCAATTACCCAAACTCAGTTTGAATTCCGAGGAACATGCGTCACACATGCTGAGAGTAACTGTTACACATGTCTCAACGCTTGGCCATACACAATAAATAATAGTTAATTCCAAGGCTCGAAATACAAAAGGTCCCTTCACTACCAGAAAGATCACTATAGCCGACGACGAAAAGCCATCGGCCTGTTAACAAAAGTCGTCAACTATAACATCGTCGAAAAAAGACCGTCGGTGATAGCTATAGCCGACTACAATGTAGGGTAGTTGTAGGCTATAGGTCAAACTATATGCAACGACGCACACATCATTGGGAATAGTTTAGACTATTCCCGACGATGAAGTCGTCAGTAAAACCCACCCCCGTGGTCAAAATGTTGACTGATCAAAACTATAGCCGACGATAGCCGACGACATGTTCGATGAATGTCGTTGGCTATGGTGGAAGAACATCGTTGATTATAGTTTGAATGTCATTGGCTATGATGGAAGAACATCGTTGGTTATAGTTTGAATGTCATCGGCTATAGTCTTCTGAAATGTCAGCTTCTGGTAAACTATAGCAGATGACATAGGTTCATGTCGTTAGCTATAGTTGGTGAATTTTTTTTTAAAAACTGCAGATTCTGGATTTCGTACCCAGAACCTGCAATTGAAAAATACAACACATATTGTCCAACAACGTACAGATCCATACAAACAAAAACACACATACACTAATAGTGATCAAAATCTATGTTGTTCATTTAATCACTACCTTGGTCATGTTGATCCTCCTGCGGCTGTGGAGCACTGAACATGTTCGAAGGTGGGGTCGGGATTTGGAATTTAGCAGCCTAAAACTGTGTAAAACATTGCTACATATAATTCGCCATAGATGTCTGCTACTCGACTAATCTCTGCTGCTTGGCTAATCTCGTATTCTGTAATGCAATCGCCTACTGTATCTCCTCCATCTGTCTGTGTTACTCCTCAATCTCCCTCGTTTGCCTCTGAAGCTGCTCTTCTAGCTCAGAGTTTCTGGAACTTCCGGACCTACGGGAGAATTTGGGAGTCTTCTTCAACACCCCTTGACCCCTCTTACCGAGACCCCTATAGTAGAAGGTGTTCTTTCCTGGAGGGATCATAATTTCCATTATCCTCGCCGCTACAGTCGGATCAGATGGATCAATCTGAGATGTACTGGGATAGCTTCTCATCTTGGGAGTTAGAATATAGCTCTCTCGCTACATGAGTCAACACATCCGGCATCACCTCCTACACTCTCACCTTATTGACACGGAAATATGATTAACGTATTATTAAACATACAAAAAAGTTTATAGAAAAAACATATATTAGCAAATATGTTAATTAATTTATGAGGGCTCAAGACTTACAGCATCTTCGGGGCACTGCTAATACGCGTGTTGCGTAATACACACCAACGCGGGGACTTTTGGGTGTTTGGCGGTCTCCTCCATCCAACCCGAATATGATCTGAAACTGGCATGATGGTTCTTGGTGTTCATTAACCGGAATCTGGAGTTTGTTTCTAAAATTTCCTTGTTGGATAAACATACATCAAAAAATTATTAGCTAACTATTTTCATATAATACACTCAGGTTGCATACCTGTAATCGAGGATTCTTGAAGTGGGTTATAAGCCATTGCCATTTGTACTCCCTAAACCGGAACTCGCTAAGGGTACTATCTCAGTCGTCTCCGTGCTTGGTCCAGTGCTTTCGGAGCTCGGTCTTCCACTCTTTGTACCAATATTAATGCAACAAAAATCTTAGAAATTGACAACATTTGATCAACAAAATCTAACTCAATATAAATCGAATCACATCACCTGCCCCCTTGCACCTCATCTTCCCACGTGGGTTTGAGCTCGTTTTCCACGTGAAACCACCTCTGCAATGTATATATAAATGGTAAAAATTGTATATTTCTTCGGACTTGATTAATAAGTGGAAAAGATACATAATAAATATTCAATATAACTCACCGAAAGCACATTATTCACTTCCATCTTCATGTAGTGCGGCACGAAATTCCAATCTGGCCACAGCATTGGGATGATGTCCTGTATAATGCTTCCCACCATGCCAACGTACTTTTGCGTAATCATTCCCTCAATCACCTCGCCTCCCTTCCTTGACTTAATGACCAGTTTCTCGTCAGGAAGCTTGCCGACGACGGTGCCTCTAGTCTTTCTTTCTTTGCATCCGGCAATGATTTCTCCCAATTCATGGATGAAAATAAGAAAAAATAAGCACTCAATTTAATTGACATATTAATAAGTTTGAAATTAAATAATCAAGGTTGTTAACTAATATTTACCCGATTTGTCTTTCTGTTATCCCTTAATCCTCACACTCTAGAGAGGTGTCTCGAATGATACATACACATACGCTTGGTCCACCATAAGAAAAAGGTTATTGTCCTAGAATAGGTCTCCCCATGTCATCGACGACAGGTACGTAGGTATCTCGTTGGGCAAGAAGAGGGTAGACGGCGAACATAATTGTACCCCGGCCGTAAAGGAACTACCTGAAGCACATGCCTCAGATGATCGAGGGGCTTGAGCCATAGTGGGAGTAGGCTCCGGCGGGGGAATGTGCAGCATATGGATCGATTCCTAAGATGTGCCGCTCGTTGAGAGTGTGTCATTATACTCATAGAGCCTTCTCGCGCTGGAGGGTCGGCGGGCCACTAATTCTGGCTGCGGCGTCGCCCCCTGACAAGGTAGTTGAATGTGGCGAGAGGTGGCAGGGCCCCTATAAGTGTTGCCGATAGTGACGGACCCGGAATGACTAGCGCTAGTCCCATTTCTAACTTTGGATCTCGACACGGATCCCGATGAATTTTTTTTGCCAAACCAATTTTTCATGGTATCTAATTAAATTCACATAGCATAGTCTATATGGCCATTTAATCTAATTTTTCGTAACTATTCAATTAGCAAAAACTCAATTCAATTCCTCAAAAACTAAATATTATGACCAAAACAATAACCAAATTAATTAAACCAATAATCAAATTAACAATATTCTCAAACCCTAATCCACACGTACGGTCATTTAATCCTAATCTAACATTGTCATTACATCCCTAGTATAATCCGTAGATAATCAAAAACTATCCTAGCATAATCCTACCATCCAAAACAATTTTGTAATCATCAACAATACAACATCATCTAATTCAAAAACGTGAAATCAACCAACCACATTCACATTTACATTAATATTCACAACCAACCAACATTAGCACAACAACAACATTAGCATCAACAACATGTGCAAAACAGCTTCATCATCATCTAATTCAAACAGCTTCTTCATCATCTAATTCAAAACATGCTTCTTCATCATCTAATTCAACAACACAACATCATCTAATTCACATTCACATTCACAACCAACCAAACCCTCATCACATTCACATCTGACAAATGAACCCTAATGACATTCACATTTACAACCAATGTAGCCCTAATCTGCTAAGAAACCAAACCTGCAATTAAAAAGAAGAAGAAGCCCTAATTTGAAATTTGAAGGGGAGAGAAAGAGAGAGAGAGAGGGAGAGGGATAGGGCTCTGGGCGGCGGCACCGGCGGTCCTCCGGACGGTGAGAGAGAGAGAGAGATAACTTGGGCAGGCTTGATGGTGTAAGAGGCGACGACGGGCTAGGACTGGGCGGCTGCAGCGACTTAGGAGGGATTTTAGGGTTTTTTTCGGAGAGGAGGCGCGGTCTTTGCCGTTCTAGGGTTTAAATTCCCGAAAACATTAGCCGACGACTTAAAACTTCGTCGACTATAGTATAGCCGATGACGTTTTACATGAATGTCGTCGGCTATAGAGTGAATTTTTTTTGGCAAAGTAGGCTCATGTGGAAACACGTTTCCTACAAATACATGTTTAACTAATTAAAGAACATAGTCAAATCAACTCTATATTCGATGTGTGAAAATACTTAACAAACTTAATTAGGCTCATATGAACAACAAACATACACGTTTATACTCAAATACATCTTTAACAAAGGCTGGTAATTAGATTCATCGCTTGAATCTGACTCGCTTTCATAGTTAATTTCTGATAAAATGTGCTGCTCCTCGTCACCTGAGTCTTCGTCGTCAACTTTATTTGAATTAACACCAAGAAGTTCTGCTCGAGGAATTCGAACCACATTACTCGGTCTCACATTATTAAGGAAAATTGTAGAGGATTCTGGAATGTCAATTGCGTTCGGCTCTTGGCATGCAGTAACTTCTTCATCATATGCGGTCTCACCAAGTGTAGCAGCACTGTATATGTTTCTATGAGCAACATGTTTAACTACTTTCCACACGCCTTTGTGCATAAGATCATCAAGTCAGACACTTGTTTTACTGCTCTGGCAAAAACCAAAGGGTCATCTTCATACCAGCTTGTAACAGTATTCACCAAAACCATTCTGTACTGATCGGTCCTTGTGTTCTCCGGACTAGTATCAAACCATCTACACTTAAAAAAGTGCACTTTCATGGCTTCCCTATAAATAAGTTCAACCACTGAATTGAGAATACCGTAATAGTCAACCCCATTCTGCCCACCATGCACCATTACCCCAGACTTCTATGTTCTCAATCTATCGTTCCTATGTTGACATATACATATTATGCTATTGACCTTACATATCGGGTAAATATTTGAAGTTACCGGTTTCATCGCCAAGAACCTCAATGTGTGTGACCATTGTGGGTAACCATAATCTTGTACATGGTTCATCTGAAGAAAAAAAAAACAATCTTATTGTCCCGGAAGTTAACACACCGGCCTATATTTCTTGCATAGCCATAAGGATACTTGACATTACCCATCCAACCAAAAATTTCATTCTTCTGGTCAGTCTTGATGGTGTAAGGAGCTTGAAGCATTTTTTTCTTCCCTTCTCTCAACCACAAATGTTTCCGTAGTCCCATTCTTTTTAGATCAATGCGTGCCTTAGGGCCATCTTCAGTTTTCCCCTTCTAATTCAGAAATGTGCCCACAACACTTTCACACACATTCTTCTCTATGTGCATGACATCTAGGTAGGGCATGATCGGCAACTTGGGCCGGCACGACAGTTCCCAGAATATGCTTTTGTGTGTCTAGAATTTATACATGTCGAGTCTGTTAGGTATTGACGCTGCTATTTCTGGATGATTGCTCAGCTGCCCAAAATCGTATTCATTCAGCACTTCCAAAATTTCATTCTTCTGGCCATTTCCTGGGTTGCACACATGTTTCTACATGCTCATCAAATGTCTCCTTATGCTCCCAAAATGGATGATCATGTGAAAACCAACAACGGTGACGCATCTGGACAATCTTCCTGCAATGAGGTCTGCAGCACTCAACAGTCATGCACTTTGAACTAGCCTGGTATCCCTTGTAACATTGCCTGACAACATCCTGCAGGCAAGAAAATCACTGATGGTGCCAACAAGTATGGCACGCATCTGGAACATCTCATTTTTGTACTTTTCATAAGTGGCATGACCAAATTCACTCAGGTACTTAAGCTCCTCAATCAAGGGTCTCAAATATATATCGAGACACTTTCCTGGATAACCCGACCTTGAATTAACAGAGTGAGCATATTGTATTCCTTCTTCATGCACATCCATGGAAAAAGGTTATACGGTACCAAAATAACTGGCCATATACTATTTTGAAGACTCATATTGCCAAAAGGGTTGAATTCGTCAGATGAGAGCCCGAGCCAAATGAGAAAACTCCCTGACTATATATTTCCAAGCCTCTCCGTCAGCAGGATGTATAAGGGTATTATCGTTAGGCAAATTCCTCTCAGTCTACCATCTCATAGCTTCAGCTGTGTATGCACACATGAACCACCGTTCCAGCCTATCAACCAATGGGAAATACCAAAGTATCTTCACAACTTTCTTATTTCCTGAAGAATTCAACTTATACATATCTGCACTGCATACCGGATAGGCATCAAGACATTCAAGATCATTCCCATAAGCATCTTTACCCCAGAACAGAATACAATCATATCTACATGCATGAATTTTGATGTAGGAAAGCCCATGAACTTTCAGGATATGTCGCACCTTATGATGAATGGTAGGAAGACGATGACTGGGGGGCAACATCGAAGCTGTCCACTTTAGCCAATCATCAACAACTTTGACACTTAATTTTTTCTCCACTTTGAGCTTCATAACTCCCATGACACTTTCAAGAACAGTCTTATTACACCCGTTGTACAACGGGGTCTGTTGCATGGCAATCACGTTGTTGTACTTGTCCATACTGTTAGTGTTGATCTAGGTAATTGCTAAATTGGCTCAATATGAGGGAAGCCCTCAACGGCGAGAGGGATATCTGGTGCTTGAGAAAATACACCGCTCTCATAAGGAAACACATTGTTGATCAACCTTGTTGTTGGATCATTGGATGTACTGGCTCTCTCAGAAAATTTTCCATCATCATGTTGTTCCACTGATGATGTTTCACCGTGATAAATCCAACATGTGTACTTATCCCAAAAGCCTTTTTTTCAGGTGCTCCAATACTTTATCAATGGGAAAACGAATCGTTCGCTACGACACTTACATTGCGTACACGGACAATAATAAATTGGCATCCCTCCATAATTAGCCTTCACATATTCCACAAAGCTCATAATTCCATGGTGATATCTTATATCCCATCTTTGAAGGCACATCCAACTCTTGTCAATCCTGAAAATTTCTACAGTATATATATATATACACATGCACTAATTAAATAAAAATTCATCATTATATCTATATATATCGATCTTTAAATTAACTACAAATTACATAATTTAATTCTTCTACTCCCTAATTACAAATTTATATATATATACACACACATATCAACAATCAACAATTACAAATTTACATATATACATATCAACAATCAACAAATTTACATATATACATATTAAATTAACACATACATATTAATTTTTTTTACATATAACTATATATATATACATATTTTCATCGAATTCAACTCAAGTCAACTCAAAATCAACAATCAACTCTAAATTAACATTAATCAACACACACGTACCTAGCTATATATATATAGCTTCACGAACCTGTTTTGGACAGCTTCCGACAACACCCAACGATTTCAGAGCGTTTTGAGTTTTTCTCTCCGAATTTTTTTTGAATGATTGAGCTACTGCGAACTAGATCTAATATAAGAACTATACCCGATGACATTAATGAGTTGTCGGCTATAATTGAATAATGTCGTCGGTCTTTTTCAAAAAATATAGCCGACAACGGTCTCGTCACAACCACCAACAACATTTTTTTGGTTGTCGGCTATAGTACTATGCCCGATGACCAGAAACTATGCCCAACAAACTGTGTATGTTGTCTAGTATACTAGACTATACCCGACGACATTAAAAGTCGTCGGGCTATTTTTCATCATTTCGTCGGCTATAGTACTTATTCTGGTAGTGCTTCAAAATACACAAACACAAAAAGCCACACATATTCGGGCATCTGCTCCCAAATTGGCAAACTGAGATTTTAGACGAGGCACATCGAAAGAGGCAGAATCATTTTGAATTGGCCTATGATAGCCAAACAAAAATGGATGTTTGAACTATAAGGATCTCGGTGAAACCAGCAACAACAAGTTTGAGCCAGATCTGCGATTTTGAGATTAGTGACTTCGGAATGCGCATGGCAACTGAACGGCAGGAAGGTTCGGCTTATCATGGTCAAACCATAGATTCAAAATAGGCAAGGAGATTTCGAGGTTTGATCCATGTATGCGCTTTCAAGACAGGCAAGGTCATTTTGAAAGGCATGTGATTAACGAACAACATGAATGTTCAGACTCTCACGACCATGATTGAAAAAGCCCTATGGTTCAATACATGAATGTACTTTCCAGACAGGCAAGGTCATCTCGAGAAGGCATGTGATTGATGAACGACAGGAATGTTCGGACTCTCATGGCCATGATCGAAAAAAACACTATTGTTCGACATATGTAGATGCTCTCAAAAAAAGCAACACACTTCGAAAAGCATGCGATTTATGAACAGCAAAGATGTTCGGACAAAAATAATAATAAAGGCAGTTCGTACTTGACAGTAAGCAAGTAATGTTCAAACAAACCCAAAAATAGCAATTCCTTCAAACACCCGATCACCCAAAAGCAATACAATTCAAGTGTATAGACCAACACTTGATCGGAGACTTGGGGCACTTGGGATGACGAGGCGTTAGCCCTGCCCTTTAATAGCTCAGCATGGTTAATTCGGTGAAAAAGCAGTTTCAACTCCCCAATCAAGAGCTGATCTATTTAACTTGGGGAACTTGTTAGTATAGGTGAAAGGACCCAACCCCGATTTAGTTTTCTAAACAGGAATCAAACCCCTTCTGAAAACACGAACTTTCAAAAACCATAGAAATTTCGGCAGAGTTTCACTATATCGAGGAATTACCATTAACCTGCACCCAAAAACATAGTTCATCCTATGCCACAAAAGCCAAACCGTGGGCACCAATCCCAACCGGATTTCTCAAAATCATATCATAATATAAAGCAATAAGCAAAAACTGTAACTTTATAGAAATCCGGGAAAATCATATGAAAATATAAATATCAGAGTATTAAGAGCGACATCTAGTATATGTACATAAATATACAACAGTAGGCTAAACAATAAACCTACTGAGAAAGAAAAGTAGCTCGAATACTGAGCATCCGACTGTGACGTGAGACACCAGAATTCGAACTACAAACTGGGGATTGAAAACAAAGAGCCCAGGGAAAGACATATAAACCGTTAGAGTGAGTGGAGGAAAATAAATGTCTTTTGCCGAATAATATATGTTAAAAAAACATATTCGAGTCTAAAAGAATGAAAATGATATAGTACACGAGGGAGACTCTAACTCCTCGCGCGTACAAAGCATGCGTCGTAAAATCCCGCGGGGTAATTCATGGACACATCCGCGCTAGTACATTCCAAATCACGGGATCCCAGACCCACACGTAATTCAAGTTAGAAAGGTCTCAGTTTAGAGGTCTCCCCCCTGGTAAAGACCTCGGGTCAGGGGTCACAGCCTCCCCCGGTAAACATCCTCGGGGATCAGCCGAGATGCAAGTGTATCTGAAAGGACCCAACCACGATTTAGTTTCCTAAACCAGAATCAAACCTCTTCAGAAAACACGAACCAACAAAAACCATCAAAATTTCGGCAGAGTAACGCTACTAATGCAAAATTGCCATTACCTGCACCCGGAAAATACACTTCATCCTATGCCACAAAACTCAAACCGTGGGCACCAATCCCATCCGGATTTCTCAATATCATAACACTAATGTAAAGTAATCAATAAAACTATATTTTACAAAAATCCGGGGAAAAATCGTATAAAAGTACACATCAAAATGCTCAGAGCGAACTCTAGTGTATAATTATATAAATATACCACAACAGGTAGAACAAGAAACCTACTGGAAGAAACAAGGTAGCTCGAATACTATGCCTCCGACCACGACGTGCGACACCAGAGTCCGAACTGCAAACTGGGCATGGAAACCGAAAAGCCCAGAGGAAAGGCAAATAAAAACGTTAGAGTGAGTGGACGAAAATAAACATATGCCTTTCACCAGTTTATATACATAATCAATATAAAACAATGCGAGTTCGGAAAGTATATATGGAGGTTGCCAGACGAATCTCTCAAGCCTGACGGTCAGGTGAATCGCTCAAACCTGACGGTGATAGGCCAGGGGAATCTCTTAACCCCGACGGCATACAGGGGAATCTCTCAATCCTGCCCAGAGGAATCTCTCAACTTTGGTGGACTACCGGTGATCAGCTGAGTAGCCGAAGCATCGATGCAGTAATGCCATCACCAATAAACATAAAATAATACCTCCAAAAATAACATATATCTCAACATCGTATAAAGTAAATACGGAAAATCACGAAAAATCACGAACTCGCAAACAACTGTGAAACTATAAAAATGTCCACTCACAGACTAGCGTAACGCAATTCGCGTTAATCCCGTGATCCGGCGGAAAATCCCTCGCCAAACGAACGATCACGAACCCCTGAATAATCATAAAATCCATTTCTCAAAATCATAACTCAGTACCTCGAATCATATCGCGAGAAACAACCGTTCTCGGAAACACATAATTCAATAACGACGAATTGTCGAAAATCCGATAATCACACCATAAAACCTCGCAATAATTTTGAAAAACAAACCTCACCACTGCGATCGGGGCACGATTCGGAGTGAAACGACATACAACTTGTCGAAAACTTCAAAAAGTCAACTTTGACCGGAGTCCGCCGGCGCCACCCAACCATGAAATTTTCCGGCGGACCAAAGCCTATTCCACTCAAAATCATCTAACAAGCAACTTCCATAACTACACCAAAGATCATATTTGAATCTAACTAGTTCAATTTCAAGCAAAACCGAAATCCCACACAAATTTCAATCCAACAATTCTCCATGTACAAAACGAATTGGAACTCCATACCTATATGGTTAGATTCATGGTGATGAGAGCTTCAAAACCCAGTACTTCATGTAGTTCAATTCGGCCGGAATAATTGACAACCAAAACCCCCAAAAATCTTCAATTTCAACCGGTATTTTCTCTCTCCACCGGCGACCCCGCCGTGGATGGTGGTCGGTATCACCATGGGGAGGCCAAGGCGAGTCGAAAGGGACCTAGGCCGAGCCCTGGGGTGGCCGGACGACGTGTCACCGCCGGCGAGCCATGGTGCTCGTCGCTCCTCCCCTTCTCCCCCGCGTTGACCAGTCATCCCAATAAATGCCATATTTCGACTTTCCAAATATAGAAGCCCAGTTTAAATACCTTCCATTTTAGGAAACTTCCATAATTAATTTTACGACGAACTTCGAATACCCGTAACTTTCGTATCGTAAGTCCGTTTTCAACAATTCTCGCGGCAACAAACACATCTCGACAAATTCTTCAATTTTCACCTGAAGTCAAATACATCGACCAATCCGATAAAAAGTCAACGGTTCCAACCACCACAAGCTTACCCGATTAAATGATCAACGGTCAAAAATATTCGTAACTTAATCCTCGTAACTCGGAAAAATCCTCCGGAAGTTCCCACGAGCTCGAAATTAAATTCTCAACAACTTCCATAAAGGATCCCAAATCAAATTCTCGCCCGGTAATTTAGTCGCTAAGAAAACCGCCATATTAGCAGATTATGTCGAAATCACGACAAACTGTGAAACTCGCAAATCAAGTCAATAATCATTCCATTTACGGTTCGGGTCGATCAACGGTCCAAAACGGATCACAATCACGACTCGGATAGACTTGAACACGAACGGATAAACTCGAAAATATTCCGAAATTTCAAATATTCATATTATATTCCTCGGTCATCCAAATAATGATCCGGAACCGCCCACGAACTCAAAATCACGCGTACAACAACTCTCGAGAAAAGACTCAACTCAAATTCTCGGTCAATAATTTAGTCGTGATTAAAGCTGGCGATTCAATCAATTATCGAAAATCTGCGATTATACCCTAACTCACGAATTAAGCTGATTACGCTTCTGATTCTGTTCCAGGTCGTCCAAATCCACCCCCCTTAAAAAAAATTTCGACCTCGAAATTTTCAAGTCTGCCGACTAAAAAGTAGGAGCACTGCTTCTACATACAGCTCAACACTCCCAAGTGGCAACTTCAACCGAACGACTCTGTCAATAGAAAATATCTCTGTACCCTCAAATCTCGAATCTGAACTGGCTCCTCACAAACGCCAAGTCTTCCTGCATAAGGAACTGATAGGGTACAAAACACGCAATGAATCTGAAATGTAGTTCCATCACACGGAACACAACACACACAAAAGCCAACACTATAGGCAATGCCAAACTATACGGAACAACACAAACTCGCCTATGATCACATACGGATCAAAATAACGTTGCAATTCACAACTCTGCCTACTCACACCAACATAACTCAATAATCAAACTCGGGCAAATTATTAACCTGTTTCCGCTAATCCGAAAGTCTGTGGTAGCACATTCCACTAAATCAGGATCCAACGTCAGCTCACACCAAACTCGCTCCAACACAATGGAGTACAACATCGTTCCTCAAAACGACATCATGCAACGTCATAATCATAGTGGTCTACAAACTGGTACTGCAAGCAATCTCGAACAATTGAAACTGTCTGTCCCAAATCTCTCAGAACTGCAATACACAAGACCACAACATGCTCTCCAAGGTCTGAATAGTCCTCAAAGATCGCCCGCCAATCTGAGGATAAGAAACTGTACTAAACTGTAATCGGGTCCCCAATGCTCTCTGCAACGCTTGCCCACACTCAGTTGTAACTGATTATCTCGATCAGCAAACTGGGACACAGGTGCACCACGTAAAAGGACATCCTCCGTCAAATACAGCTATGTCAGCCTGCCATCGAAATCTTTTCCGAAAGTACAAGGAAATGTACTGAGTTCATTGAATGGTCCACAAAGATCCAACAACTGGTACCACAAACCGAAGTGCGTACTGACACATCAAAATCCACAGTGACAAGCTCCAACTTCTAATCGGAAATCTCAAATGGCTATAACTTCTCGGCAAGTCTCTGCCTCACTGTCATCGCCTGCCGACAACTGTGGCATCTGCACACACAAGCTGCTACATTCTTCAACGGATTGTGTCACGAGTAGTAAACTCGAAGTATCAGACACATCTCCATACCGCTAGTGCATAACGCACGCAAAACAATGAGCTTCAACATCATCACACTCGAACTCAGCTCCCATAGCACGCAACTCGGCTAACACGAAAACTCGAGCCATACGCACACGTGATACAATGCAGCTCCCAACCTCTGATTGAATGCATCAGCAACAACATCCCAGATGGATAGTCAAAGTACAACCTCTAGCCTTCTCGAACAAACTCAAAGGTGAAGCCATAGTCGTTAGACGAGCCCATCCATCTACGTCACTTCAAGCTCAAACTTGGCCGAAAATGCAAGTAGATGAAACTCAAGTGATCAGTGTACATCCTACATTGCGCTGCACGCCGTAGCAGTAGTGTCCCCAACTTTCCGATGCTAACATAAAGACAGCTACACCCAAATCATACACAGGATATGCAATTACATAAGGTTTCCACTGCCTGAAATCATGAGAAACCGCTCTGCCACATTGCATCAAAGCATAATCAAATCCAAATCTCGATGCATCGTCATAATCCACGAACTCACCATGATTGTCAGGTAGAACCGAAGCAACGGTCAACCATCCTTCAGAAGTAAGAAACTCTCCTCGCGTGCATCGGACCACTCGAACTTGACACTTTATCGTCAATCCGGAAAGTAGAGTGGCAATCCGAGAAAAATCCTGCACAGAGCGCCGATAGTAGCATGCTAAACCCAAGAGACTCCTGATCTCTGGTATAATGGTAGGTCTACTCCAAACCAACACGGCTCTATCTGATTGGAATCCACGCTAACTCCCTCAGCTAACATCACGTGACCCAAAATATTCACGTAAATCAACCATAACTCACACTTGCTGAAATTTGCCAACAACTGATCATCTCACAAGGTCTGCAAAACTGCTCGCAATTGCTTCAGTCGCTGGCCCACACTCTTGGAGTAAATCAAGATGTTGCCGACAAACACGACCTCAAACTCGTCCAGAAACCGTCTGAACACCTGGTCCATTAAGTCCGTAAAAGATGCGGGGGCATTGGTCACCAAACGGAGTGACCAAAAACTCCTAATGCCCGCACCATGATCCGAAAGTCGTCCTAGCCACATCTGACTCCCTGATCCTCTACTGATGGTATCCGAACCCGAAATCAATCTTCGAAAAGACTGAAGCTCTCTTGAGCTGATCAAACCAATCGTCAATCCGAAGCGGAGGATACTCGCTCTCCTCTGAAGCCTAATTCAGCTTCCAGTGGTCAATGCACCACCCCGTCGAACCATCCAACATTCGCACAAATAATGCAAGAGCACATCACGATGATACTCTGGGTCGTACAAAATCTCCTCCAGCAACTCTCGAAGTTGAATATGTAGCTCCATCAGCTCCACTGGCACCGATCGACAAAATGCCGGTGATATGAGTCCAGCGCCCGGTAAAAGCTCAATGGTGTAGTCGGTCTCCTGAACTGGAGGAATACCTGGTAACTCCTCCGGAACACACTTGGAAACTCGGGAACCACCTCAATGTCGCCAATGTCGGGCACAACAACCGTAGTATCCACAACATAAGCTAAACAACAACACAACTCATTTCCACCATCCCCTCGACCATCACCGCGAAACAGTATCTCGGAAAAAGTCTGGTCGTTGACACACAACCACCTTCTCGTGATCGTCGAACATAGCCCAATGCGTTGTCAAGAAGTCCCTACTCACAATCACACCAAAATCGACAATATCTAGCTATAACAGATTCGTGGCTAAGCCATATCCTCCAACAAGGATCTCGCAACCTCCGGATGAATGCAACACTCTCCAAAACCTCGGAAGTGGAAATGCGGGTACAATAGCCATGGGTGTCAAGCAACGGTAACCTCAAAGAAACTCTGTCCTCATACAGGGTCGTGGCACGAACTCTGGTATGCCCAACTAGCCATCCATGTCGATTACGACTTTGCTGATTAACTTGTCAAAAAGGCTACATTGGTCAAATTCCAGAAATAGCATCATGACCTCCTCCTGAACTCCGAGTTGCCAAACTGCTAAAACAGCTGGCTGAGGGCGCTCCCTCGCAATGTGACCCTCCTGGCCACCGAAATAGCAACTGAGAGTGCTCCACAAACACAAGTCACAGTGACACCTGCTGTGAGAAAGGATCACCAACGATCATCCAAACTCATGCCACATGAACAAGTCCACTACTCTGTGGTCACCACGTCCACTAAACGGATCCTCTGCTTGATCTGATGACCCTCAACATAATCGAAAAGGCCACAGCCTGATGAAGTCACTGATCCTGAGGTGCCTGAACTCAACCTCATCAAATATCTCGACTAAGTCCACTTTCCTCAAACCAACACGTCGGAAACCGCGCACGCCTTTCTTTCTTAATAGCCTTACCTCTGAGCGTAGCACATCAAGCTCATCATGGTTGTCTCGAGGCATATCAGTCGAAATCCTTCTGATGCTGAGGTTCAAACTCGTCTCGAACCTCGTGCACTGCTTCCTCTAAAACCACACAACACGTGCAAACAGAAATAAACATATGAACGATACATCTCTGCCTCAGGTGGGTAAACACTCCATATTTCCATTATTGGCTAGCCTGATCGAACCATTACCGTATAAACAACACCCTGAATGTAGGCCATGGAGTCGCAACAGGAACTCACGCAATACCAGCCCACCAAATGCAACGATCTGACTCAGGCAAAACATCAACTACCATAATTCTCAGCTCTGAGGCAACATATAGACGCCCATACACGCACAACCAAGCAAACCATGCTACACAAATCTCTGAATTCAGAATGCTCATCTAAACCCACAACTTACTGGCAAACCGCGCGTCGTTTGATCCATAATAGGATCCACAACCGTACCGACACGGAAAGCACGTCAAAGAGGCATCCTAATGAATAAAAAATCATTCGCAACAAATAGAACATAATCATGGAACTTCAAATATTTGAAAGCATACAACACCCGGAGTATTGATGAGTATCCGCCGGCTGGTCGGGTCACCACTCCAGACATGCTGTACATTCTCAAATATCCTTAGTTTCTACAGAACCTAAAACCTAATGCTCTGATACCAAGCTGAAAGGACCCAACCCCGATTTAGTTTCCTAAACCGGAATCAAACCCCTTCAGAAAACACGAACTAACAAAAACCATCAAAATTTTGGCAGAGTAACGCTACTAATGCGGAATTGCCATTACCTGCACCCGGAAAATACACTTCATCCTATGCCACAAAAATCAAACCGTGGGCACCAATCTCATCCGGATTTCTCAATATCATAACAATAATGTAAAGTAATCAATAAAACTATATTTTACAGAAATCCGGGGAAAAATCGTATAAAAGTACACATCAAAATGCTCAGAGCGACCTGTAGTGTATAATTATATAAATATACCATAGCAGGTAGAACAAGAAACCTACTGGAAGAAACAAGGTAACTCGAATACTATGCCTCCGACCACGACGTGTGACACCAGAGTCCGAACTGCAAACTGGGCACGGAAACCGAAAAGCCCAGAGGAAAGGCAAATAAAAACGTTAGAGTGAGTGGACAAAAATAAACATATGCCTTTCACCAGTTTATATACATAATCAATATAAAACAATGTGAGTTCGGAAAGTATATATGGAGGTTGCCAGGCGAATATCTCAAGCCTGACGGTCAGGTGAATCGCTCAAACCTGACGGTGATAGGCCAGGGGAATCTCTCAACCCCGGCGGCATACAGGGGAATCTCTCAACCCTGCCCAGAGGAATCTCTCAACTCTGGTGGACTACCGGTGATCATCCGAGTAGCCGAAGCATCGATGCAGTAATGCCATCCCCAATAAACATAAAATAATACCTCCGAAAATAACATATATCTCAACATCGTATAAAGTAAATACGGAAAATCACGAAAAATCACGAACTCGCAAACAATTGTGAAACTATAAAAATGTCCACTCATAGACTAGCGTAACGTAATTCGCGTTAATCCCGTGATCCGGCGGAAAATCCCTCGCCAAACGAACGATCACGAACCCCTGAATAATCATAAAATCCATTTCTCAAAATCATAATTCAGTACCTCGAATCATATCGAGAGAAACAACCGTTCTCGGAAACACATAATTCAATAACGACGAATTGTCGAAAATCTGATAATCACACCATAAAACCTCGCTATAATTTCTGATGCTCAATTCGAAAAACAAACCTCACCACTGCGATCGGGGTGCGATTCCGAGTGAAATGACATACAACTTGTCGTAAACTCCAAAAAGTCAACTTTGACCGAAGACCGCCGTTGACTGGCGGCGGCGGCGGCGGCGCTACCCAACCAAGAAATTTTCCGGCGGACCAAAGCCTATTCAACTCAAAATCATCCAACAAGCAACTTCCATAACTACACCAAAGATCAATTTTGACTCTAACTAGTTCAATTTCAAGCAAAACTGAAATCCCACACAAATTTCAATCCAACAATTCTCCATGTACAAAACGAATTGGAACTCCATACCTATATGGTTTGATTCATGGTGATGAGAGCTTCAAAACCCAGTACTTCATGTAGTTCAATTCGGCCGGAAAAATTGACAACCAAACCCCCCAAAAATCTTCAATTTCAACCGGTATTTTCTCTCTCCACCGGCGACCCCGCCGTGGATGGTGGCCGGAATCACCTTGGGGAGGCCAAGGCGAGTCGAAAGGGACCTAGGCCGAGCCCTAGGGTGGCCGAACGACGTGTCACCGCCGGCGAGCCGTGGTGCTCGTCGCTCCTCCCCTTCTCCCCCGCGTTGACCAGTCAACCCAATAAATGCCATATTTTGACTTTCCAAATATAGAAGCCCAGTTTAAATACCTTCCCTTTTAGTAAACTTCCATAATTAATTTTACGACGAACTTCGAATACCCGTAACTTTCGTATCGTAATTCCGTTTTCAACAATTCTAGCGACAACAAACTCATCTCGACAAATTCTTCAATTTCCACCCGAAGTCAAACACATAGACCAATCCGATAAAAAGTCAACGGTTCCAACCACCACAAGCTTACCCGATTAAGTGATCAACGGTCGAAAATATTTGTAACTTAATCCTCGTAACACGGAAAAATCCTCCAGAAGTTCCCACGAGCTCAAAATTAAATTCTCAACAACTTCCACGAAGGATCCCAAATCAAATTCTCGCTCAGTAATTTAGTCGCTAAGAAAGCCGCCATATTAGCAGATTATGTCGAAATCACGACAAACCGTGAAACTCGCAAATCAAGTCAATAATCATTCCATTTACGGTTCGGGTCGATCAACGGTCCAAAATGGATCACAATCACGACTCGGATAGACTCGAACACGAACGGATAAACTCGACAATATTC